>JAWHQI010000309.1:0-1200000 GCA_033032865.1 Dactylorhiza incarnata | reverse complement strand
GTCTAGTTGAGTTAGGATCCTGCTAGGTGTTGTCTTCCTCTCCACCTACAGTTGAGCTCGACTCCTGCTTGGTGTCGACTCTTCTCCACCTCTAGTTGAGCTCGGCTCCTGCTAGGTGTCGACTTGCTTTCCACCTCTAGTTGAGCTCGGCTCTTGCTAGGTGTCGACTCTTCTCCATCTGTAGTTAAGCTCGGCTCCTGATATGTGTCGACTCCTCTCCACCTCTAGTTGAGCTCGGCTCTTACTAGGTGTTGACTCCTCTCCACCTCCAGTTGAGCTTGGCTCCTGCTAGGTGCCAACTTTCTCTTCACCTCCAGTTGAGCTTCGCTCCTGCTAGGTGTCGACTCTTCTCCACCTCCAATTGAGCTCGGCTCCTGCTAGGTGCTGACTTCCTCTCCACCTTCAATTAAGCTCATCTTCTGCTAGGTGTAGACTCTTATCCACCTTCAGTTGAGCTTGGCTCGTGTTAGGTGTCGACTTCCTCTCCATCTCTAGTTGAGCTCAGCTCCTACTAGGTATCGATTCTTCTCCACCTCCAGTTGAGCTCAGTTGTTGAGAGATATCGACTCTTCTCCTCTTCCAGTTGAGCCTCACTCCTAAAAGGACCTCACACAACCACCCTCTCGTTCACATCTCTCCGAACTACGGGTTCAACATTGATTTTTCGAGCTCGTATCGAACTCAAAAAAAAAGTGAGGATTGTGTATAACCCATAATTCATTAAGATCAGGAATGCCTAAGGAGATGACTATTCGCAGCCATTCAGCTCGACAGCCTGGCGGATATTGGTAGACCTCGCCTATAGAGTACTGAACATCCTCAAGGAGGCGAGCAAGGGCGAGTACCCATTGTAACTCGCGAGTATGGCCAAGTAACCACACCCCCAAGGATTTGTCTAAAAATAGACTTCCGGGGGTACCAGGAATGACACTTTGAAAGAGGTTGACCCCCCCCCCATCCAAGCGAGATACTCGCCAAGTCCGTGCCTTCCTCGTACCTTGCTCGGCCTTTTAGTTTTGGAGGGGAAGCTCTTCTAGACTTCCAGGTACGTGGTAGGACCTCCCTGCTGAAGCATCTGAGGTGTGCTTGTAGACATTTCTCTCTCTCATGTTCTAGCCATTAGAGTTGTGGCGTTCGACCATGGGATCAGTAACCTTAGGCTACACTTAGGTCCGAATATTTAGAGCTATGATTTTTCTGCCTTCAACACACTAGTTCTTGATATTTGTGATAATTCTAATAATCATGACACAATCAGATCGTATGCATATGGTCCATTCCAAGAAGACCTCATTATGACCTCTTCAAATAAAAATCTCGAGAATGATGAGATCAAGGAAGGCAATGAAGTCCTTATTGATGAAACTTGTTCCAAGAATTATGATTTGGACTCATTATTGACAGTGACCCTAGTGGAAATATTTGGTCTAAAGTTCGTCATTTCCATAACGATTTCTTGGATGATTTGCGTATTCGACCCCGTCAGATTTGAGGTGAATTTGGCTACTTGTAAATAGGTGAATTAGCAAAAACCAGAAATTGCTACTGATCTTGCAATTTGTTGGATCCTTGGGTTGAAGCTTGGGGCTGGAAAACAAATGTGATGTCTGAAACATTCAAATACTATTCATAAAACATTCAAATACAAAGATGTATGAAACATTCAAATACGACTAGTAGAAGCAATATCTAATCATTAAATGAGAGGATAGAACTGTAACATCCCTGGTTTGCAAATTGAATATAGCGCGGGGCCGGCCGGGACCCCACGACATATAATATTCGCAAAGCCTAAAATGTTATTAATTGATACAAGAAACATACTAATACATCTCAGAGTAAACAACATCGAAAGCTAACCACAAGCCCAAAACAAAGGGGCAAGAATATCCACAGCTAAAAAGGAAAACAGTACAGAAATGTCACGGCCTTAAGGTCTTACAAGGATTTCAACAAAGCATAACAAAAAGGGCTACATGAAAACCCCAAAACAAAGAGAAGACACAAACCAGCTCCTCAGCAACCCATGGGCTCCGACCCACTACAAACCACTGCAAGCTCCGCCGCCTGAAACCAAGAACAAACAGGCGATGCAACGAAGGTCAACATGGGGCTGACCAACACAACATAACGAGTCCTCCCCCCCCCCCCCCCCCCCCCCCCCCCCCCCCCCCCCCTCGGCCATCCTAGCGGACTCCGAGGAGAGTACATAGCTCTCCTGCAAGTATACACGCAAACCAAAATATGCAAATAAGAAACCAAGAACAAAGAGCCAGGGGACACACCAAGTGTCACCTTTCAAACTACCACGCACGTTACATGAACACAGTGAAAACACACGATCTAAGCTTCAACGCTCAGTAACAGCACGACCACGGCACAGTCGATCGAAGCGACAGGAAGAACCAAACCTGCAACTATCCTATAAAATGGACAAAGGAACGGTTTGGGATAAACGACCTACAACTACCCCTTTTGAGGTGGCAGAGGACTGGTCAGAAAATACTCGACCTACAACTGCCTTTTGACGTGGCAGAGGACTGGTCAGAAGACACACGACCTACAACTGCCTTTCTGATGTGGCAGAGGGCTTGTCAGAAGACAACCTACAACTGCCCTTTTTAAAGCGATAGAGGACTGGTTCTGAAGGATACAACCTACAACTGCCATTTCAAAGTGGCAGAGGACTGATCAAAGGAAGCGCAATCTACGCACTGACAGGAATCTACCCGTTCAACAAAACCCCACAAAGACGTCGTTCTATTGGGTCCAACACAGGCCCGCCTAGGAACGGGGCATTCACGAACAAAGCCCACCAATTTCTACAATACTACGACGAATAGCACGGGACATTCCCGTTCGCGTACCAAGGGCTAATCGCAATGCACATCATAACAACATCACCGATCTGGGCTTACCGCCACGAGTAGGCTTCACACAACATGCCTAAATCTAGACTCGCATGTCGGATCACTATTGCACATTTATATCGGGGACGGACACAATCGACCTTGGGGTTCGCAATGAACCGAGGGAAACACACCACGTCCAATTGGAGGCGGGTGGCCCTCCTAAGCAAAGTAAAAGCAGAAAACTACACTGGGGTCACAATCCCACGCCCTGGCGGAGTCGCCGCTCTCCACCGCGTAGTGGGAGAGGGACTCTACGTGCAGTTCACACAAACATACGTCGGGGTCGCAATCCCACGCTCTGGAGGAGTCCCCGTCCTCAACCGAAACGGCGTGAGGGGACTCTCATTGCACGGAACATAATCGCATGCACAAAAATACAGAACATACGGTCCTAAGACTGGGGAAAGAAATCGTTACCCTTGACGCGCATCGCGGAGGCATGGAAACGTGCCCGGATTTGATGTTTAGGGAAAACAGCGGCTGCCCGCGCACGAAATCGCGCTCCAAGCTTACGCCGGAGCTTCCTCCTTCACCAAGCGGCACACACCGTCGCGGATTGCGGTCTCCCCTTGCGGCAACCCTGGAGAGAGCTCGAAAGAGAGGGAGAGGAGAGGGACTCGGGTCCTCCTCCAGGCCGACAAGAGAGAGGGAGGTGAGAGAGGCTCGGGGCGGCTCCTCTTTGCTCCAGGCGGCGACGGGAGAGAGGGAGGTTCTCCTTGCTCCAGGCCGACGGGGAGGAAGGAGGTAGGGCTCGGGCTTCCCTGCTCCAGGAGACGGGAAGGAGAAAGATTGGGAGAGGGGGAGCGATCGAGAGAGAGGGGGGGTCCTCCTCCTTCCAGGCGGCGACAGAGAGGGGAGGAATCGGAGGGGGGGCTGCTCGCGCGAAATCGAGAGAGAGAGGAGGGGGTCGGGAATGAGGAGAGGTAGGGTTTTAGGTTTTTATTTAAACCAAACTAAAAACTGTTATTAGCACACCCACTCCGCCAAACGTACACCACCATTTATTTTATTAAATCTTGTAACTTTGGGGGGTGTTACAAGAACTCTGTGTACCTGATAGTCAATGTCATTCAATAACTCATCTGGCATTAAATGAGAGGCTAAATCTATCGTGGCCTCTATTCCTCATCTGATCTCCACTCTGCTTTATTTGCTGAACAAGCTGATTAAGGCTCTCTTTTTGAGGGGATTTATTTTCACCGATCAAGCGGTTACAACCGCATGAACCAGACTTTAATTAAGGTCCGGTTCATGCGGTCGTAACCGCTTGACCGGCGAAATAAATCCCCCCAAACGAAGCCTAAATGTGTTTTGAACGTCAGGATTTTGGACACATTGTTGTCACATACTTCGCAGATCATCGGTAGGACCCTAGAATGCGATGCTACACCAAACAATAAAACTTTGCATGGCATAAGTTGCAAGCAGTCATTGAAAAAAAACGACGAGGTCGTCGTTTGATGGGCAGAGTAGGAATGTAAGGAAGTCATATGTTGATGAAATATTTGTAAATAAGATGTTTTGGAATGTTGGACATTAGGCATTAAGCAATTGTAATATGACGAGTGGCAAATGCTTGTCATGGTGTAGCACTGTAGCCTAAGCCTCTCGTTATATAAAAAGGTGATATGCTTGTAATGAGGATAGGAAAAGATTAATGAAAGTTTAGTTTCTTTTAAGTTGTCTTCTCCTTTGCTATTTTCCCTTTGTCTCTACCCCCAACTTTGTCCTCGTCCTCAACCACCTCGTCTCCGGCTTTCATCTATGGTAATATCTTTACAATTTTAACGTCAGTGATCCCGCGGGCGAACTCGTAACAAGTTTGGGTCGTTACAGAGATAGATTTAAGTAAAGTTGAAGGCGTCGGTCTCTGTGGCCGCCGGCTTCCGTTTTGAGTTGAAGGCGTCGTTCGGAGGAGAAAGAGGTGGTGTAGGTGGCTCTCTGTTGCCGACCGCTTCCGTGTCGAGGTCGCACGATTTAAGGAGGAGATAGAGTTGAAGGCGTCGGTCGAAGAAGATCTTTGTGGTGGGCGGCTACCGTTTTGAGTCTAAGGCGCCGTTCGGAGGAGATAGATCGAGGTGAAGAAGGTGGTTCTTTGTCGCCGGCGCCTTCCAATTGGACGTCGATTTGCGGTCGCAGGAAAGCAGTGGCGTGGAGGGATCGTGGGGAGGCAGGGTCGAGTGGAGAGATGGAACAGCGGGAGTTAGGGCAGCGGGAGTTAGGGTTAATTAGGAGTAAACCGATATTTATTCTTAGTAGGCACATTTTTATATTAGTCTGATCGAAAGGACGAAAATAATTTGGAGGTGCGCCTCATTGCGCCATTACATGGTAATGTGACTTCTTTATATATATACGAGTGACAGTGCATGAGGGGCTCCAAATGCGGCGGTCCTGTGCGGATGGCAGCACCATTCGTCGGGGGCGGCGCCGTTCTTCGGGAGCAGCGTCATTCCGCTTAAATCTCGATCACTTGTGAATTACATTAAAAAAGGTGGTGAGCATGTGAAAGTAAATTGGTTATATATGCAAAAAAAACATGTGGCTAGCTCCGAGGGCAGACCCAAGAATCCATTTTGATTTATGTGCACATAATCATGCTTCTTTCATTCAGCATCCAGAGCATTGGCCTTGCACAAAATGTGAACACACACACACACAAAAAGCCGTCTTTTTCACACACAAAAAAGTCCTTTTCACACACAAAAAGCCGTCTTTTTCACACACAAAAAGCCATCTTTTTCACACGCACGCACAAAAAGCCGTCTTTTTCACACACACAAAAGCCGTCTTTTTCACACACACAAAGCCGTATTTTTCACACAGCCGTTTTTTCAAGCGATTTTCTTGCCATTTCAACTTAATATCGTCTCATTCTCAGCTTGCAATCGCATGGAGAGGGCTGGTGAGGAGCCTGGGTTTGTGGGACTCGGTGCGAGAAATTTCTCGGATGTATGACGCCGGAATGGGCATTCTGATTTTCGCTCCCATTGCGTTCCTCTCATGGTTCCCGTTCATCTCAACGTTCCAGTCGCGCCTCCTTTTCAACCAGGCTTTCAGCCGAGGATTGGAGATCTCCCTCATCCTAGCAGGCAACAAAGCTAATGTTCAAGCCTAGCCTGCATTTGTCATTGAATGTATGTTTGGTATGACAAAAGTTACTACCGCTACCAAAAAAATAAACTAGTTTGGGGCATAAGATTTTGGCATGACAATGACATTTTTGTCCAACCTCAACGGAGCAAATAAGCCTGCGATAAGCCGCGCCAAACACAGCTTTAATCTGCTTGCTTATGATGTTTTTGCATGGTAAATTTTTGTTTCGCTCTGTTTAACCATCTTGCGAAAAGGCTCCCTTTCTTTTTGTGCTCATTGTGCTGCTTTTAATGGAGCTCTAGGGTTGCTATTTCTGCAGATCCTGCTAGTTGATTAGGATTTGTTTTACCCTCTTTTGTTAGTAAAGTTGAATATTTCTAAGGAGGAGAGATGAGGGAGGAGAAAGCTGGTACTTTGATCGGGTTTTTGTGCTCATTGTACTTTGATCGGGTTATATAATGAGATCTTACCCTCTTTTGAGAGTTGAGGTTTCTATAATTCTGTTATATATATTATAATATTAAAAAAAAATTGTTTTTGTAATTTGAATTAGTTGATAAATAGGGTTTTCTTATATCATTCAATCCTCCATACACCTATATATACTCTTCTTTACAATAACACTCCTAGATTACTATCTACACACCAATACACATATTCTACTAAAAACACACCAACAACACTCCTCCTCAAGGTGGGTGAAATATGTCTATTAAACCCAGCTTGTTCAAGTTCCTACTCATGTCCTTCAAGCTCAGCCCATTTGTCAAACAATCCGCGGCTTGATCCTTACTGACAACATAACAAAGTTCCAGTAGCCCACTGTCCAGTTTCTCTTTTATGAAGAACTTGTCAATTTCAATGTGCTTAGTTCTCTCATGTTGAACTGGATTATTTGCAATACTGATCGTTGCCTGGCTGTCACACAACAGCTTCATCTTGCCCCCTTGATCAAGACTCAGCTCCGTCAGCATACTTTTCAGCCACAGGAGTTCAGCCACTCCCGACGCCATAGCTCTGTATTCTGCCTCCGCAGTCGATCGTGCCACCACTGATTGCTTTTTGCTCCTCCAGGAGACCAGATTTCCTCCTACAAATATGCAATAGCCTGACGTGGATCTCCTGTCATCTATGCAGCTTGCCCAATCAGAATCGCAGTAGCCTTCGATCTTCATGTGTCCATTCCTTTGGAAAAGCAATCCCTTCCCCGGGGAAGCCTTCAAATACCGTAGTATCTGGTACACAGTGTCCATATGCCCCTTTCTAGGATCGTGCATATAGCGACTCACTACACTGACTGCATAGGAGATGTCAGGGCGGGTGTGGCTCAGGTAAATCAACTTTCCAACCAGCTTCTGGTACCTTTCTCGATCAACTGTGTCACCTGCTTCAGCACCCAGCTTACACTTCTGATCGATCGGTGTTGCGGCTGGTTTACAACCCAACATTCCTGTCTCTGTGAGGAGATCCAAGGCATACCTCCTCTGAGATAGGACAATACCTCTTCTTCCGTAGGCGATCTCAATTCCAAGGAAGTAACGTAGCATCCCCAAATCTTTTACTTCGAACTCCTTGCCCAGCGCTGTCTTGAGCCGGACGATTTCCTGTTCATCATCTCCTGTGATGATCATATCATCCACATACACTGCAAGGATGGTAACGTGGTGACCTTCACTTTCCCTGAAGAATAATGTGTGATCAGCGTTGGTCTGTCGGTATCCCATCCCAACCATGGTCTTCCTGAATCGATCAAACCACGAGCGGGGTGACTGCTTTAGGCCATAGAGTGACTTCTTCAGTCTACATACCTTGCCTTTGGTCTCAGCGGTCTCGAACCCCGGTGGTATTGCCATGTACACTTCTTCGGTTAGCTCTCCATGGAGGAAGGCGTTCTTCACATCTAGTTGATGCATTCTCCATCCGCCATTTGCTGCCAAGCTTATCAGAGTTCTGACCGTGCTCATTTTGGCCACGGGAGCAAATGTCTCGTCGTAATCTATACCGTAGGTCTGACAATATCCCTTTGCAACTAGTCGAGCCTTGTAGCGCTCGATAAGTCCATCCGGGTTCTGTTTCAAGGAGAAGATCCACCTGCATCCGACGGCCCTCTTGTTGTCAGGTAGATATGCCAGCTCCCAAGTTTTGTTCTTCTCAAGGGCTCTCATCTCCTCCTTCATCGCAGCTTTCCATTTCGGATCAGTCTTGGCAACCTGCCAATTGTTAGGTACAGTAATACTATCTAACGAGACGATGAATGCTCCATGAGAAGGGGAAATATTATTATAAGAGACAAATGACGCAAGGTCCCAGCCATATCTGTCCGGAGGATTGCCCGCATTGCTGCGTATACTCCGCCGGACAATGACGGTAGGGGAAGGGGGTGTAAGAGAAACGATCTCACCGGAACAGGACTGTGGAGGTGGAGGTGCTTCGGATTGAGAGACTGGCGTATACAAGGTATTGGGCACTGGCATTCTGAGCATCGGTACTGATGCAGTAGTCACTTCCTCCTCCTGCGTCCCATCGCGGCATCGCTCTCAGATTCCTCCGCCGATGCAGTAGTCACTTCCTCCTCCTGCGTCCCATCGCTCTCAGATTCCTCCGCCAATTCCTCATCACATACCTCCAGATCGGTCACCAGACATTCTCTCTCTCTCCTAATCCATTCGGAGTTCGTCGGTTCTAGTGCGCGTGAAGTTTCTTCATGACGGGGGTACTGTTCCACTTCACGAAAGTGAACATCCATGCTCACAAAACTTCTCCTTTCAACTGGACTCCAGCATACATACCCTTTCTGGGTCCCAGAGTAGCCTACGAAGATGCATCTCAGTGCCCTTGCATCAAGTTTTCCGACACCCGGTCTGTTGTCCTTTACATAGCACGTACAGCCAAACACCTTTAATGGGAGCATCCCGCCATTATTTCCTTGCAGTTTCTGACATGGAGATTTCCATCCGAGAATACGCGATGGCATTCTGTTTATCAATTGGGTTGCGGTTAGAACAGCGTATCCCCACAGACTTTGTGGAACATTCATGTGCAGCATCATACTCCTAGCCACCTCCATTAGATGTCTGTTTTTCCTTTCCGCAACACCATTCTGTGCAGGGGTGTACGTACACGACGTCTGATGCAGTATCCCATAGGCAGATAGGTATTCTCCCAGAGCTCGGTTAGTGTATTCCGTCTTATTATCCGACCTCAACACTTTTATCGTCTTGTCGTACTGCGTTTGAACATATTTGTGAAAGTCTCGAAAGCAGGTGGAGACTTCACTCTTATTCCTCATTAAATACAGCCAGGTAACGCGTGACGCACAATCAATAAACGTTACAAAGTATTTGTAGCCATTCAAAAAATTCACCGCACACGGTCCCCACACATCAGAATGCACCACATCAAAAACGGCTGAGCTTAGATGCCCAGTACTAACATAAGAACTCCTAGTGAGTTTTCCCAAATCACAAGCATCACAGATAAGATTACTTCGATTCGAATGTTTGTACAAAACAGGATAAATTCTAGCTAGAGTATCAAAAGATAAATGGCCGAGCCGCTGGTGATGTAAGAGAAGAGTGTCCTCTGCACTCATCCTCGCTCCTCCTTCACCTGACTCCCTTGACTTCGAGGTGAGAGCTACATCGAGTCCCCCCCGGTTCAAGTAACATAGCCCATCATGCCAGGTCCCAGTCCCAAGTATCCTGCCCGTCTCTTTCTCCCGGAAGGTTACCTTGGGAATGTCAAAACAAATGATACATTTGAGTTGAAGGATTAAGGAACTTATAGAGAGAAGGCTAACTGGAAAGGATGGAGCATGCAAGACGTTAGAGAGTTTTACCGAACCTGTGCAATTGACAGTGCCCTTACCGATCACGGATTGGAAAGTCCCGTCTGCTGTCTGTATGTTATCAGTCTTACCAAGGCGAGTGTAGTACGAGAACACACCAGCATCTCCTGTCACATGCTGAGAGGCGCCCGAGTCAGCAATCCACTCCGACGTCTTTGAAGGGTGAGCATACGATGCCAAGGCTGATGCCCCGCCTGTTCCACTCTTGCTGCCCTCTCCATTCTGTCTTCCCTTGAGTCCTTCCATCATACTCATCATACTGAGTAGAGTCTGCTCCTCCTCCGTGCAGATACCGCTACGATTGTCATCACCTCTACCAATGCCCAGATTGGCACGATGACTGTTGATGCCACTGCAACCCCGTCCACGCCCACGACCAGGTCCACGACCACGGGGACCCCTCTCCTTGGGTGTCCTAGAACACACAGCCGCTATATGTCCAATTTCCCCGCAGTTGTAGCACTGGCGGGTGTCTTCTTGAGTTCTGTGGAAGGGTAAGCCAGTTGCCGCCAAAGCCGACTTTGCCACAGCAGCATCCCCTGGTCCCGCCTGGAGTTTGAATCGAGTCTCTTCCTGAATCATGGCCGAGATGGCCTCTGACAAGGTGGGAATCTTCGTGCTAGACAGAAGCAATGCCCTCCTCTGATCAAACCGTTCGTGTAGCCCTTTCAGAAATCTCATAGTCCTTTCTTCTACAATCAGTTTGGAGGCCTTGCATTCAGGATCCTTGCAACACATCCCGCCAGATACGTGGTCATAGTCCACCCATAGTCGTTCTAACTCAGAGGCGTACTCCTGCACAGTCTTCTCGCCTTGGACTGTATCGTCTACTTCTCCCTTCACCTGGAAGACTCGGAGAGTATTCCCCACCCCGTCATAGGTGCACCTCAGTCGGTCCCACACCTCAGCGACTGTCTCCAGGCCATCCACAGTGGCAGCAATTGATGGGACAACCGAGCTGAGAAGCCACATGAACACCGTCATGTGAGTTGATTCCCACTCATCTCCTACGGTTGGGTTCTCTGGCTTCTTCAACTCCCCTGTTAAGAGCCCTCCAACCTTCCGCGCTGTAAGAGTCTTCTTCACACGGCGCGACCAACCTAGATAGGTGGTCGGACCATCAAGTTTCAGGTCAACCGGAGGAAGGTCCAACTTCACCTGTCGAGATGATGAACTCAACAGCTTCAACAAAGTGACCACCTTTGCAGGGTCCAGCTTCTCGAAGATAGCCTCCATTAGTTCGACGCTGACCCAACAACACCAACCAACGACCACCCCTATAGCCGAATCGGGAGAGGCAACCAACCACAGAATCACCGAATTCGGTTAATGGGAATCACCGAATTCGGTAGATGGGTATCACCGAATTCGGTAGATGGAAGGAGTATCACCGAATTCGGTGGAAGGGTATCACCGAATTCGGTTAATGAGAATCACCGAATTCGGTAGATGGGTATCACCGAATTCGGTAGATGGGTATCACTATCGCCTAATCAGCTCCAGCGCTCCTGCTCGGCACGATGACCACTCCCTCCAGCGATCGACGATACGTGAACAACAGTTGCGCCCTTTCGATCGACAACCACGGCTCCGCCTTCCTCTCCTCCTCACGATCGACGCACTGCCTTCCTCCCCTCTCGATCGACGACGACAACACGCTCCCCGACAACCACGGCTCCGCCTTCCTCTCCTCCGAGTGATCGACGCACTGCCTTCCTCCCCTCTCGATCGACGACGACAGCACGTTCCCCTCTCGATCGACGACGACAGCAAGAGTGACGATGGGCGGCTGTCGCTACCTTCCTCTCCTCTCGATCGACGGCGCCAGCACGCGAGACCGAAGGGCGCCGCCCCCTTTCTCTGATACCAAGTTGATAAATAGGGTTTTCTTATATCATTCAATCCTCCATACACCTATATATACTCTTCTTTACAATAACACTCCTAGATTACTATCTACACACCAATACACATATTCTACTAAAAACACACCAACAACAGAATTACTGTTTAAAGTATATAAAAGGATATATTTGTAAAAAAAGGGCTGCTCCGCCTCCCTCCTCCTCCCTCCGCCAGCACATGTTATGGGTTGCCGCCGGCGGTGGAGCCGCCGCCGGCCTGACCGGAGCACACCGGCAAGTTCGCCGGACTCCGGCGAACCCACCGGGGGTAGTCCGGCTGGGCTCCGGCAGGGCCACCGCCGGCGGCGGCCCTGACCGTGAGCCCCAGAAAAAAATAAGCCGCCTGGAGCGGCGATTCCTGCACGGGGCACGAGAGGAAGCTCCAGCGCGCGGAGAGGATCGACCAAAACGCGATAAACTGGAGGGTCGAAGCTCCAGCGGGACGCGATTGATTTTGGGCACGCCGCTTTTTGTTGGAGGATCGAAAAGTAGGCGCTAAAACAAATGGGAATTAGGCGGCGGTTGCGTTTGGGCAAAACAGAATGGAGCCAAAACGCCCAACCAAATGAAGCCTAAGAGAGTGTACTTAGTGGGTTGAGAGGAAACCGCCCAATACCCGAGCACCAAAGCCACGCCCCGCGCGCGATCACTACTGCGTGCGTCGGTCGCGCGGCCACTGCCACGCCGGCCATGCGCGGGAGGGATCTCTATCACGTGCGCCGGCTATGCCAGTCGTGCGGCCACAACCACACGACCGGACTCGTGCGGCCCGCGCAAAGACCTCTCATGTGTGCAGCCCGCGCGCGGGGGTCTCTCCCACGTACGCTGGCCGTGCGGCCACCGCCGCACTACCAGACTCGCGTGGCCCGCGCGGGGACCCCTCCTGCGCGCAGCCCGTACACGGGGGTCTCTCACGCACGCGTGGTTGCCGCCGCACGACCGGATTCGTGCGGCCCGCACAGAGATCTCTCCCGCGCGCGGGGGTCTCTTCCGCTCGCGTCGGTCGAATGACCGCCGCTGCACAGGCTATGCGGTCCCCGCCGCACGACTGGATTCGCGCGGCCCGCGTGGACATCTCTCTCGCGTGCATCGGCCGCGTCGATCGTGCGACCACCGCCGCACGGCCGGACTCATGCTGCCCGCGCAGAGAACTCTCCTGCGTGCGGCCCGCGCGCGGGGGTCTCTCCCGTGTGTGTCAGCCGTACGTGCGACCACCGCCGCACGACCGGACTCACGAGGCCCGTGCTAGGACCCCTCATGTGCGCAGCCGCACACGGGGGTCTCTCACGCGCGCGCCCGCCGAGCGACTGCCGCTGCACGGTCGGATTCGTGTGGCCCGCGCGGGGACCTCTCCCTAGTGCGGGGGTCTCTTCCGCGCGCATTGGCCGCATGACCGCCGCTGCACAGGCCGTGTGTGCCCCCGCCACACGGCCGACTCACGCGGGGACCTCTCCCGCACGCAGCCCGCACGCAAGGATTTCTCGCGTGCGCCGCTGCACAGCTGACTCGTGTGGCCCGCATTGGAACATTTCCCACGTGAAACTTGCACGCAGGGATATCTCCTGCGCGCGCTGGCCGCGCAGCCACCGCCCCGCCGATTGCGTGGCCGCCCTCATACCAATTGTACGACCTCCACTGCACGGCCATGCCCACACATGGGGATCACCCTCCCACAAGCATGGGCACGCGAGGCCTTCGTACGTGCCTCCTTTTTCCTCCTAACTGCAACAGGATCTCACGAAGCATCGTCATCGTTACCGCCGGACCTACCCGAACTGCCATAAGGGCAAATCTGTCATATCCGCGAAAATGGAAATCCAAGTGCTCTGGATCGAGGTATCATATTCGCCCGACTGGTAGTTATGGTAGTTATAGACTTACAGCGGTGCAATTACCGAGACACTCCTCTCAAAAACTATAAAGGGACCATGAGCGCACATTTGAAGAAACCTTGACTTCCATCGCAGAGAAAGTCCTTCAAAGATCCTTCGAAGTTCTCCTTCGGTGTTCGAAGATCACCTTGAAGATTTCCTTCGGGACTCAAAGATCTCCTTCGAGACTTGAATATCTCTTTCGGGACTTGAAGATCTCCTCCAGGACTCGAAAATCTCCTTCACGGCACGAAGATCTCCTTCGCCTGCACGGATTTCCTTGGCTCCCGGCTTCGAGTGCAGAACCGTTGTTGCTGCATTGATCATTCCAGATTACTTATGAGCACACTCATCAGCTCTCCACTCCATGCGACTTCCGCGGTCCAAAAGAATTACTGTAGTAAGCGGTGGCATGTCACTCATTAGAGATAACTTTTTTAACACTCCAAAGAATAGTGAAACTTGGTCGGCACCGATCTGAGCTTGTGGTTTTTTAACATTTTCGGGATTTTCCACGTAAAAGTCTTCCTATCATGAGCTAGTTCAATTTGTGACTGTTTGCACGCTCGACTCACTCTCGAGCTGAGACGGTTCAATTTGACTAGTCCATAAAAGCATCGAGCGACCCACAATAATACTAAACTAAATTTTTTGCAAATCGTCAAAAAAATAGAAGACAAAACATTGATTAAACTTTTGGTAATTAAAAAAAGATAGTATGAAATCTAATTAAAAAATCACGGCACTTAGAATTTGGAAGAGAATATAAAAGAAAATAGGATGGCTATTATAACTTTCACAGTGAGAGAAATGAGCAATCCCAACAGATTGCTAGCAAACTATTATCAGAACATTGAGTAAGATATAATATTCTAAAAGAATTGAAAGCATGGATCAAAGAAGAAACGTAGTGTCAACTGATAAAATCGCGTGAAGGCGAAATGGAACATCGTGTGAGGGCGAAATTGTTAGTAAAAAATATTAGTTTTATTATTATGTATATGTCCGCGCGAGTTAGGACCGACTAAGAATGACCCGTTGGGTTATGTGTCACTAGGGTTTGGCTCTACGCTGGAGATAGTATATAAGGTCATTTCATACTGATGAACCTTAGTAGAATATCTTGAGCGGAGCCACAATAACATTCTCAAGATAGGTTAGGGCTTTCCGCTCAAGAGTCCTCCCCGTGCGGCGCTCTCCCTATTCGATTCGCGCTTTCAGTGCTCTCTTCCGTCATCGATCGAAAGGAGGGGCTCCACGTTTTCTTCCCCGTCGAGGAAGCTCGTTGCTCTTGTCGCCGTTTGGTTCATCGCAGATCGCTGGAAGATATCTTTGTTGTTGATCGCGGTTTTTCTGAAGCCGTCCCCAACGCTAGATCGGAGCAGATTGCGATCTTCTTACAGTTCTTCCTCCTGTTTTGCGATTTTTCAAGAGACTTCCCCGTCGAGGAAGATCGTAGGGATCGCTGCTCCCAGTGAGAGATCATCGCTCTCTCATCTAGGGTTGCAAAACTCGCAGAGGCTCGTTGATCTGGATCTGCGCGACTTTGTAGTCGATCTGTGTGGATCTGCTCACCTCCGACGTATCCGTCCAGATCCGGCTATATCCGGCCAACTCGGTTCAGTTCCGGCCGCCGCTTCTCAGATCCATCCGCCTCCGTGAAAGTTTGTCGTCGTGTTCCTGCTGCTCTGTCCAGATCGCGCCAAGGAGGACAGTTGAGTGTTTCTCTCTATTGGTTATTGGCTAGATCGTTGGAAGCTAGCTGATACCCTTCTTGTGTGCTTTGTCACAACCCGTATTTTCCTGAAATAATTTATAATATCAGAGTAAAGGGGGAAAACACGCGTCATGATGCCACGTCCTGTAGGGGACAACTACAGACGTTCAGGCGAGCACTCAAACGAACATTTTTACGAGAAAAGATGTGAATAAATAAAATTATTTTATCTTTAAGGTTATTTTCATTAGGTTAGGAAGCCGTGCCCCTCGGCCCTGCGGTTTACATAGCCGCTCTTTATCAAAAATATGCGTACCCAACGGAAGAAAATAAGTTCATTTTATTCCTAACGGCGCTGAAGACCAGAGACGTCTCCAGGGCGACCGTCGGTCTAAATTTAGTATATAATAAGGAGTTATTAGTATTATTTAAGTTTACGTCTTGCAAATAAGCGATACTTAGTGGAAGATGCGGCAACAGTTAAAAATAACTTTTTATAAAGTCAAAATAACTGCATTTAATATTCCAAAAAAAAAGAGCTTTCCCAGAGTTTACATGTACAAATAGCCAAGTAGCAGTAAAGGAACTAGCAGTAGTTGCAGCAAGTAAACCAAACAAAAAGCCGTACGGGCGTCAACATCTGACACGAACCCGCAGGCGAACAAGTCAACTATCAAAGACAAGCTACAACAAAAGGAGCTGAATCCTTACCCACTGGAGAGGGAAGGCCTCGACGACGATCAGAGCGACCCCGCTCAACTCTGGCAGCAGCTACTAACCTGAACCTGAGGCATCCATAAGAAAAGAATGCCTCAGCCCAAAGGGTGCAAGAAAACAGCATGGGTATAAGAAAAGAAAAGGCAGGGTAACAAGTAGCGTACACAGACTGAAACGAGCATATAGTACATATATATACACATACATTCATATATATAACTATATATATATGCTTATATAAGGGTTCAGTAATAGAAGTTTCAGGAGATCCCGCATATAACCAGCCCGAGAAACGAGAGCATGACTAAACTTGGCATATAATGCAAACATGGACAGGTGGTGGCGGACCCAAAACAATGTCACTATCCACCCACATAAAGGGGATGTTCACCCAAAAAAAAAGGCGCCGTGGTGGTGGTCTCATCGCCCTACCAACCACTATTAACAGAACTATGATGGAGGACCCCATTGTTCCCTATACCCATCATTCCAATGCAAACAAGTCCATCCACGATTACCTCGGTGGCAGCCACGTTGTCCGACCAACCAAAGTTTAAGAAGTTACAAACGGCATCCCACTTGCAAATATATGTATATACGGCCAAAACTCTAGCAGGGCTCTTACCAGATATATATAAAAGAAGATGAGATGATTTGGCGGCGGGCACTGAGTATAAGACTTCGTACATATGGCCTTGTGCAACAACATCCATGCTTACCAACTGTTAGCGTGATAATAAGTAAGCCAAATGAGACATAAGCATTTCTTAATATATATACAAATAGCTGGACCCTTCACCACCAACCAGGATTATATCACCTAGCAATAGGAAAACCAAAGGGGTTGAATGCATCTAGCCCCAAAACAGAAGATCACATGTATGGTAGCTGAAATAGGAGGCTCATAATAATAATAAATAAATAAAAATGCAAATCTTTTTCCCAAACCACATATATGGCAGCTCATGAATGGCAGCAGAAGTAGGAAACCCCAATTTATGTGCAAGCAACCCCCTTGATTTAGAAGAAAACTTTGTTTTGAGACTACTAAATGATCGAGCCTAGCCTCCGGAACTACCCAAATCCGACCGGGCATACAAATCCAGCAGGGGAAAATTAACATTAGTCGTAGACATTAGCATCAGAGGATAGCAACTAAACCAAGAACATTATTATCCACGATATTAACATCAGGAAATAGCAAACTAAGCCAAGGGGAAAATAGATCCAGATTTTTGTAAAAGACCAAGCACATGAATCCAAGTTTTAGCAAAGACATCAAACTCCCATGAGTCCAGGTTTCTTTTTGGTAAGGGCTCAAGCATGCAGATCAAGATTTTAGGAAAAACATCAAGTATCCAATATCAGTTTTTTTTTGAAACAAGGAACATCAAGTATCCGAATCCAAAACTAACCGATCCGAACCGCGCATATGAATCTAGAGTGAATTACGTAATAATAGCCACGAGATTTATCAGGAATTACCCGCTTTAAACCAAAGGATGAGCCCGGATCTTGATGCAAAACCAGAAAAGAAAACCTGGGCGAAAATACCCTAATCGGCCAGGAAAAATAAGCGAGAAAGAGGAGATGGAGGGGGAAGAGGAGAAGAGTCTTCTTGCCTTGCTTTAACACGGCGACCCGACCTCCTCCAACAGCTCCGGCGACGGAATCGCCTCCGCCGACAGCCCTAAGAACAGCTCTCCACAGCAGCAGTCGGGGAAAGGTGTTATCGGGAAAAGGGAGAGCAGGGGGGGTGTCGGAGTGGAGGCCAGCAGGGGAAACTTTAAACTCCAAACTGATGAATGCTTAATAATAATAATAATAATAATCATAATAATAATAATGATAATACCAATTCATGTATATGTATATAAGTGACACATATTGCTATATATATATTATTTGGTTGATCCTACATAGAACCACCCGCATGAACATAAGGGCTAGAGTATCCCCAATTCTTATACGCTTATACATATATATACATATATCGTATTCATATTTGTATAACTCTTCATAAATATATCCTTGCACCTTAATATACATAGTATAAACGTATTTATATATATACATATACTTACACTTTACCGAATTAACGCCCCCCAACTGGAGCTAACCCGCCGGATGACGTCGACGATTTCGAAAGGTAACGCCCCTACGCATCGACATCATAAATTAAAATCCCGCTTTGATAAAATAATTGAAGGAAGAACCCGGGGCGTTACAGTCACCCCTCCTAACAAAAGTTTCGACCCGAAACTTTGCAACAACAATTCCACACAATGAAAAGCACAAGATACGAAGACTTACCGGGGAAGCTAGCAGAAGAGATGAGGATAGGACTCCTTCATCACTGACTCGAGCTCCCAGGTCGCACCCCGAACATCCTGATTGTCCCAGAGGATCTTAACCATAGGAATGGTCTTCCTCCGCAACACTCGATCCGCCCTTTCCAAAATGCGAACGGGCTGCTCTACAAACGATAGATTGGGCTGCAGCACTGGCACAGAATCTAGAACATGACGATCGCTGCGGACACACTTGCGCAACTGGCTCACATGGAAAACGTCGTGCACGCCGGGGAAAGAGGCAGGTAACAACAACCTGTACGCAGAAACCCCGATGCGCTCGATGATCTCGAATGGGCCTACATATCTGGGGTCCAGCTTGTGGCTCCTTCCAAACCTCTTGACGCCTGCCATCGGGGACACCTTAAGGAACACCATGTTCCCCACTGCAAACTCCAGATCACTCCTACGCCGGTTAGCGTACTTCTCATAACGCTCCTGAGCTACCCGCAGCTTCTCTCTGATCTGCGTCACAGCAAAACTCATCTCCTCCAAAGCCTCAGGACCCAGAACAGGCTTCTCGCCCACTTCAGCCCAAAATAGCGGAGTCCGACATCTCCTCCCATACAGCGCCTCAAACGGAGTCATCTGCAAGCTCTCCTGGTGGCTATTGTTGTACGCGAACTCCATGAGCCCAAGGCGTTCATCCCAAGCTCCACCATGCTCTAGAATATAACACCGGATCATATCCTCCACGATCTGATTAACCCTCTCCGTCTGCCCATTCGTCTGCGGGTGATAAGCTGTAGAATACCTGAGATCGGTGCCCAAGGCCCCTTGCAGACTCTGCCAAAAACGAGAGGTATACCTGGAATCACGGTCAGACACTATGCTCGTGGGAACCCCATGCAGTCTAATGACCTCCTGCACATACAGAGACGCAATCTTCTCCATAGAATAACCGGTCTTGTACGGCACGAAGTGAGCACATTTGGTCAACCTGTCAACGATGACCCACACTGCATCATGCCCCCGCGGAGATCTCGGCAATCCTGTAATAAAATCCATGGAGATGCTCTCCCACTTCCACAAGGGAATGTCCAACGGCGTCAACTTTCCCTCAGGCCTCCTGTGATCCGCCTTGACGCGCTGACAAGTGTAGCACTGCGCCACGAACCTCGCAATATCGCCCTTCATGCCAGGCCACCACACAATCTGCTTCAGGTCGCGGTACATCTTTGTGGAGCCAGGATGATAGGATAGGCTGGAGTCGTGAGCCTCCTCACAAATCTTCGCTCGAATCTGCTCCACCGCGGGTATGCACAGCCTGCCACGGTACCTCAAAGTACCCTCCGCATCAATCGAGAAATCTGGCAACTCATCTCTCTCAGCTCTGCTCCGGAGGTGCTGCAAATCCCGATCATCCTTTTGGTGCAACTTCGTCAAAACAATCCAGGACGGCTCCTCAATCTCCATACGAGACGGACCACCGCTGGGCTTCACCGTAATGCTCATCAAAAAGAACTCCTCTACCAGGGACTGCACAGAGAGTCCGAAAACGGAAGCTGACTTCCTGCTCAGGGCATCCGCCACTACGTTTGCCTTGCCAGGGTGATAGAGGATCTCCACATCATAGTCAGCCACATACTCCATCCACCGACGCTGGCGCAGGTTCAGCTCTCGCTGCGAGAACACGTAAATCAGGCTCTTGTGATCTGAGTAGATCTTGCACTCCACCCCATACAAGAGATGCCTCCACAGCTTCAAGGCATATATCACCGCATCAAACTCCAAGTCATGCGTCGGGTAGTTCCGCTCATGCACCTTTAGCTGCCGCGACCCGTACGCAATGACCTTGCCCTCCTGCATGAGGACGCACCCAAGGCCTAACAGCGAAGCATCGACATAGATCTGGAACTCCACTCCCTCAGCCGGGAGAGCCAAAACCGGTGCGGAACACAGCCTCCTCTTTAACTCCTGGAAGGCCTCCTCGCACTGCTCGCTCCAATCGAAAGCCGCTTCCTTCCGCGTCAACTTGGTCAGAGGCGCGGAAATGCCTGAGAAACCCTCTACAAAACTCCGATAGTAGCCAGCTAAACCCAGGAAACTGCGGTTCTCCTTCGGCGACGACGGCCTCTTCCAGTCCAAAACAGCAGCGACCTTCGCTGGGTCCACAGAAATGCCACTCTTGCCCACGACGTGACCCAAAAAAGATACTTGCGACAGCCAGAACTCGCATTTGCTCAGCTTGGCGTACAGCTTGTGTGCCCTCAAGGTAGACAACACCAACCGCAGATGCCGAGCATGCTCCTCCTCGCTCGAAGAATAGATCAGCACATCATCAATGAAGACCACTACGAACTGGTCCAGAAAATTCCGGAATACCCTGTTCATCAGGTCCATGAAAGCAGAGGGCGCATTCGTCAGCCCAAAGGACATCACCAGGAACTCAAAATGTCCGTAACGCGACCGGAAAGCAGTTCGCGGAACGTCTGAGTCGCGAATCCTCAGCTGATGGTAACCGGACCGGAGGTCGATCTTCGAGAACACGCAGCTACCCTGCAACTGGTCGAACAAGTCATCAATCCGTGGAAGCGGATACCTGTTTTTAATAGTGACTTTGTTCAACTCTCTGTAATCGATGCAAAGCCTCATCGACCCATTCTTCTTCTTTACAAACAGAACCGGCGCACCCCAAGGCGACGAACTCGGCCTAATAAATCCAAGCTGAAGTAGCTCATCCAACTGCATGCGCAGCTCCTCCAGCTCCCGCGGTGCCATACGATAGGGTGCCTTCGCGATAGGGCGGGTCCCGGGCTCCAAATCTATAGCAAACTCAATCTCCCGCTCAGGGGGGAGACCAGGAAGGTCGTCGGGAAAGACGTCCGGGAACTCCCGCACCACAGGAATGTCCTCCACACAAGGCACCGAAGCACAAGCTGCAAGCGACACGGAAACAACACAGACCCGACCATCAAACTCCGCCAAAGCCTGGGCACAGACTACCGACATAACTGAGGAAGTCTGACGCGGGAAGCCGAACACGCTCCTGGGCTGGCCATCATCCATCAAGAAATCCAGACGCTTGTCCCTGCACTGGATCACGACGTCATAACGGGCTAGCCAATCCATGCCCAAGATCACGTCGAAGTCCTCCAAGACGATCACCATCAGATCTGCATAGCCCACAAATCCATCCAACACGATCGGACACTGCCTCACCCACAGATCTGACACCACTGAATCGTCGGACGGGTACTTGACACGGAACGGACCATCAACTCGCTCCGGGGCCCAGCGATGCCGATCGACAAACCTCTAGGCCACAAAAAGAGTTGGTGGCACCCGAGTCAAACAGAACGTGCGCCCAACAATCTCGAACCTTAAACTCACCTAACAAAGCAGTATGGACACGCAACAACACAGGGATGAGGCATTGATATAGCAACCAGTTAAACATAACGAGATTAAACTATAACGAGAACGAGGACGAACCTGATATAACCTGGTTCGAGCACTGCGCTTCCTCCTTTGTCACAGCATTTAACTTTACTTTCCCTCGATCTACCTGCTGCTGCTGAGGCGGTGGCGGTGCCACGGCTGGGAGGGCAAGCTGCTGGCCGGTCGACTGCAGCTACGGGCACTTGGACTTCACATGCCCCTTCTGTCCGCACTGATAACAAACCTTCCCCTTTGACCAACAACGACTGACGTCGTGCCCCCTCAGTTTGCATGAAGTGCAAAACAAATCATTCTTCGGGGCACCCTGAAGCGCCATCAGCTGTTGCTGCTCCTGCACACCCTGCCTCCTGAAACACTTCTCGAAGGGGTGGCCCACACGGCCACAGAAACTGCACACAACCTTCCCCTTCTTACTCGGGGCGGAGCTGCCCCCATCGCCCGCCTTTCTCTTCTCCTTCCTAAGCTCCTTCCCTCTATTCTTGGCATTTTCGATCGCCTCTACCTTCAGCGCAGCCTCCACTGCATCCGCAAAGCTCACGGACCTGTAAGCGCTGACCAACTGCTGGATCTCGCCGCGAAGGCCTCCCAAAAATCTCTTCACCCGGTTCTCCTCAGACGCAACCAAATCCGGGGCGAATCTGCTCAGCTTGGAGAATTCGACCTCATATTCCCCTACCGTGAGCTGTCGCTGCTTCAGATGCAAGAAGCTATTCATCAGGCGGTCCTGCTGAACTGAGGGCAAGAACTTCTTCAACAGCCTTCCCTTAAACTGCTCCCACGAGCAACCTTCTAAAAGAGCCTCCTTCTCCCGGATCCACCAGCTCCTTGCCAAACCCTTCAGCTGGAAGGCAGCAATCATCACCTTCTGGTCCACCGACGCGCCAGAATACGAGAACATCTCCTCCATCGCCAGGATCCAATCATCGAGCACCATGAAGTCCGCCCTCCCGTCATAAGTCGGGGGTCCTAGCCTTTGGAAATGCGTGATAAAATTCATTTCTGGCGGCAACGCGGCAGGGGGAACCAGGGGTGCAGGACGGGCAGCCTCCGGCTGACTAGCCACGGGCTGCTGCCGCTGAGTGGCAGTCAACAACGTCTGTATCTGCTCCTGCATCGCGACCAACTTCTGCGTCAAAGTCTCGTTATTCAGACGCAGCTCTTCAATCACTGCCTCGATATGCGCACCCGATGTCTCGCCCTCAGACTGGGGAACAGGATTCGCAGGCCGACGCCTGTAAGCCATACCTACAGGAACAATTTCAAACAGGAAGATAAGACTGGATTCAGACCTCTAGGAAATGAAGACATACAAATACTTGCTTTTGCTACTGCCTTTTTCTCTGGGAAAAGTAAATACATATTATAACGTTATACTCAGGATGGTGTACCATCCTTTACCTCTCGTGCACCACTCCCGTATGCACATAACCTTAAAATCTTACCTTTAAAATCATGGGTGTACATGTGTCATTGTGTAGATCTCTGGCTTGGCACGTGTGCTTATGCAATGTTATGCTATGCATGCAGTGCTATGCAAACTAAGAAAATGCCTTAATGCATGCTATGAGCGGCGTACACATGCGATCTTATGCATCCCATACTACATATTATCGCATGCAACGAAAAAGAAAATCTAATGGACACGCATGCGACCTACGTTATGCATCCCATACTACATAACAGTCGTATGTTGTCACCTATGAGGATTCATATACAAACACATATTATGCATCCCATACTACATAATATGCCCCGTATACTTCTTTCATGCTTATGAGTGTAGTGTTCGTGCTTCAGCCGAGATCTACCGATGACCCATCGGTGAGTGTATGCAATGATTAACGATTCTCACTGGACGGTTAACCGGGCCAACCAGACCATTTCCAGCAACTCGGCTAACCTCCGCTCTGATACCAACTGTCACAACCCGTATTTTCCCGAAATAATTTATAATATCAGAGTAAAGGGGGAAAACACGCGTCATGATGCCACGTCCTGTAGGGGACAACTACAGACGTTCAGGCGAGCACTCAAACGAACATTTTTACGAGAAAAGATGTGAATAAATAAAATTATTTTATCTTTAAGGTTATTTTCATTAGGTTAGGAAGCCGTGCCCCTCGGCCCTGCGGTTTACATAGCCGCTCTTTATCAAAAATATGCGTACCCAACGGAAGAAAATAAGTTCATTTTATTCCTAACGGCGCTGAAGACCAGAGACGTCTCCAGGGCGACCGTCGGTCTAAATTTAGTATATAATAAGGAGTTATTAGTATTATTTAAGTTTACGTCTTGCAAATAAGCGATACTTAGTGGAAGATGCGGCAACAGTTAAAAATAACTTTTTATAAAGTCAAAAAACTGCATTTAATATTCCAAAAAAAAGAGCTTTCCCAGAGTTTACATGTACAAATAGCCAAGTAGCAGTAAAGGAACTAGCAGTAGTTGCAGCAAGTAAACCAAACAAAAAGCCGTACGGGCGTCAACATCTGACACGAACCCGCAGACGAACAAGTCAACTATCAAAGATAAGCTACAACAAAAGGAGCTGAATCCTTACCCACTGGAGAGGGAAGGCCTCGACGACGATCAGAGCGACCCCAATCAACTCTGGCAGCAGCTACTAACCTGAACCTGAGGCATCCATAAGAAAAGAATGCCTCAGCCCAAAGGGTGCAAGAAAACAGCATGGGTATAAGAAAAGAAAAGGCAGGGTAACAAGTAGCGTACACAGACTGAAACGAGCATATAGTACATATATATATACACATACATTCATATATATAACTATATATATATGCTTATATAAGGGTTCAGTAATAGAAGTTTCAGGAGATCCCGCATATAACCAGCCCGAGAAACGAGAGCATGACTAAACTTGGCATATAATGCAAACATGGACAGGTGGTGGCGGACCCAAAACAATGTCACTATCCACCCACATAAAGGGGATGTTCACCCCAAAAAAAAAGGCGCCGTGGTGGTGGTCTCATCGCCCTACCAACCACTATTAACAGAACTATGATGGAGGACCCCATTGTTCCCTATACCCATCATTCCAATGCAAACAAGTCCATCCACGATTACCTCGGTGGCAGCCACGTTGTCCGACCAACCAAAGTTTAAGAAGTTACGAACGGCATCCCACTTGCAAATATATGTATATACGGCCAAAACTCTAGCAGGGCTCTTACCAGATATATATAAAAGAAGATGAGATGATTTGGCGGCGGGCACTGAGTATAAGACTTCGTACATATGGCCCAAATATATTGTGCAACAACATCCATGCTTACCAACTGTTAGCGTGATAATAAGTAAGCCAAATGAGACAAGCATTTCTTAATATATATACAAATAGCTGGACCCTTCACCACCAACCAGGATTATATCACCTAGCAATAGGAAAACCAAAGGGGTTGAATGCATCTAGCCCCAAAACAGAAGATCACATGTATGGTAGCTGAAATAGGAGGCTCATAATAATAATAAATAAATAAAAATGCAAATCTTTTTCCCAAACCACATATATGGCAGCTCATGAATGGCAGCAGAAGTAGGAAACCCCAATTTATGTGCAAGCAACCCCCTTGATTTAGAAGAAAACTTTGTTTTGAGACTACTAAATGATCGAGCCTAGCCTCCGGAACTACCCAAATCCGACCGGGCATACAAATCCAGCAGGGGAAAATTAACATTAGTCGTAGACATTAGCATCAGAGGATAGCAACTAAACCAAGAACATTATTATCCACGATATTAACATCAGGAAATAGCAAACTAAGCCAAGGGGAAAATAGATCCAGATTTTTGTAAAAGATCAAGCACATGAATCCAAGTTTTAGCAAAGACATCAAACTCCCATGAGTCCAGGTTTCTTTTTGGTAAGGGCTCAAGCATGCAGATCAAGATTTTAGGAAAAACATCAAGTATCCAATATCAATTTTTTTTTGAAACAAGGAACATCAAGTATCCGAATCCAAAACTAACCGATCCGAACCACGCATATGAATCTAGAGTGAATTACGTAATAATAGCCACGAGATTTATCAGGAATTAGCCGCTTTAAACCAAAGGATGAGCCCGGATCTTGATGCAAAACCAGAAAAGAAAACCTGGGCGAGAATACCCTAATCGGCCAGGAAAAATAAGCGAGAAAGAGGAGATGGAGGGGGAAGAGGAGAAGAGTCTTCTTGCCTTGCTTTAACACGGCGACCCGACCTCCTCCAACAGCTCCGGCGACGGAATCGCCTCCGCCGACAGCCCTAAGAACAGCTCTCCACAGCAGCAGTCGGGGAAAGGTGTTATCGGGAAAAGGGAGAGCAGGGGGGGGGGTGTCGGAGTGGAGGCCAGCAGGGGAAACTTTAAACTCCAAACTGATGAATGCTTAATAATAATAATAATAATAATCATAATAATAATAATGATAATACCAATTCATGTATATGTATATAAGTGACACATATTGCTATATATATATATTATTTGGTTGATCCTACATAGAACCACCCGCATGAACATAAGGGCTAGAGTATCCTCAATTCTTATACGCTTATACATATATATACATATATCGTATTCATATTTGTATAACTCTTCATAAATATATCCTTGCACCTTAATATACATAGTATAAACGTATTTATATATATATACATATACTTACACTTTGCCGAATTAACGCCCCCCAACTGGAGCTAACCCGCCGGATGACGTCGACGATTTCGAAAGGTAACGCCCCTACGCATCGACATCCTAAATTAAAATCCCGCTTTGATAAAATAATTGAAGGAAGAACCCGGGGCGTTACATGCTTCAAGTCTCTACGCATCGACATCCTAAATTAAAATCCCGCTTTGATAAAATAATTGAAGGAAGAACCCGGGGCGTTACATGCTTCAAGTCTCTACTCCACTGCTGAGATCAATGTCAGATCTCCTCTTCACAGTTTGAGTTTGTTGTAGAAATCGCAAATTTGGGTTCTTCATCGTTGGTGGATGTACAGAGCCTGGCCGAGGTACTCTTGGTTTTTTGCCAGGGAGTGCGTTTTGTTGCTCGGATCTAGCGTTCGGTGGCCGTGTTCAGCAAAAGGAGGAGCACATTATTACTAGATTGGATCTGAAGTACCTGACTCGTCTCCGCACGGCTCAGGTGATTTTGTTTCAATCTTCTGTTATAGAATTCTAGTGCGATGTCGAAGAAAAGCGCGCTCGACGTCGCTAAGCTGCAGTCGTTCGACGCCTCTGACTTTCTTAGTTGGAAGATTCATGTCCAACTAGAAATGAAGGAACGCGACATCTTCTACACTGTTCAGAGCGACCTTGCTTCTTCTGGTGAGGGCGTAGATGAATATCAGTGGAACAAGGATGAGGACTTCTGCATGGATTACCTGTTGAATTCCCTTAATCCTCGTCTCGCACTGACCTACCATGCCTACAAGACCGCAAAGGAAATCTGGGATCGTCTCAACGCGCATTTCCAGAAGGAGGAGGTACTGTCAAAGTCGTTCATTGGGGAGAAGTTCTTCAACTTCCGCCTCAAAGCGAACTTGTCGATCACCTCACAGATCATAGAGCTGGAAAACTTGTGTCACAAGCTGGAGGACGATCAGTCTAAGATGGACGACAACTTTTTTGTGTATCTGATTCTGAGCAAGCTACCTACAGAGTGGCTGACCTTCAAGACCAAGATGCACAAGCGGAAGGAGAAGATCACTCTGAATGAACTCAAAAGGTTCATTCACATTGAGGACCAGAACATAGCTGGAAAAAATGCGGAGCAGGTTGTTCAGCCCTCACCAGCTGTCAACTTTGTTTCTCGACCTAACAGACCTTCTTGGAAGACCCCAACACCTAAGGGTGAAACCCCTGCCCAGTTGGCGATCAAAAAGTTTTCTCTCAAAAGGAAGAAGGGTAAATGCCACAACTGCGGCAAGTGGGGTCACTGGGTCGCTGAATGCAAGGGTCCAAAGAAGCAGAAGGATGAAGCTCCACAACAAGTGGCGAACATGGTGGTCGATAACTCTGATCCGAAGTCCTTTGTGGCTATGATCGGGAGTAGTCACCGCAGTGCGTCTTCTGAGTGGTGGCTGGACAACGGTGCTACCTGTCATGTTATGAATGACAGAGGCCTTCTCTCAGACGTCAGAGCAGTCCGAGATAGAGTTGAGAACTGCAATGGAGGAGAGATAACCGTTACTCATGCTGGGACGACAGAGCTCGTCCTCTCTTTAGGTAAAAATTTAATTTTGCAAAATGTTAAAGTAATTTCAAATCTAACTAAAATTTTAATTTCTATGAGTTTGTTAGATAAGTTCGGAATGTCTTTCACAACCATAAACGGTAGAATAACACTAACTGTTAATTCACACTACTTTGGTTGCGCTTACTTAATCAATGGAATATATAGACTTAGCCTAAAAAATGAGTGCATAAATCAAGTGAGTCCGTTTCTGATAGATCCAAAGCTACTACATAATAAACTTGAACACATTCAATATAAGAAGATGTGCGATCTAGCTAAGAGTCACAACATTCTGTTAGATTTTTCTATTCGATTTGATAGGTGCGAGGTTTGTGCCCAGACCAAAATAACTAGAAACCCTTACAAGACCATTTCTAGGAGCACACAACTTCTGGAATTGATTCATTCCTACCTCTATGACTTTTGTAGTCATGCCACTAGAGGGGAAAGGAAGTATCTAATGACCTTCATCGATGATTTCTCCAGATTTTGTCATGTTTACCTATTGAAATCGAAAGACGAGACATTTGAGATATTTAAGATCTTCAAATCTTGGGTAGAAAACTAGTTAAATTTAATGATTAAGAGACTTAGAAGTGATCGAGGAAGAGAATACACTATAACTAGTTTTAGGGAGTTTTGTGCCACTGAGGGCATAATCCTTGAAACTACAGCTCCTTACTCACCTCAATCGAATGGTATTGTTGAGCGTAAGAATAAAACTTTAACTAGCCTGAGTGCAAATAGTAAAATCCCTCATCATGATGTGCAAATAGTAAAATCCTCCATCATTGGGTGCAAATAGTAAAATCCCCCATCATGGGGTGCAAATAGTAAAATCCTCCAACATGGGGGTGTAAATAGTAAAATCTTTCAATACGGTCTATGTTGAAACCAGTTTCCCGGCTTCAGCGTTCGAAAATAGGGGTAGGCAGCTTGTCTTTACTTATCTCAGGTAAAGTCGAACGTCTAGTCACTTAGAGCCTAAAAACCTTTCTACTGGTGGATTCAGGTGAAAACAGACCCCGTGAGTTGTAGCGAGGAGGTCCCGCCACTAACCCGAAAGACCCGAAGATCTTCCCCTCCCAAGCCAATGCTGAGCCTGGGCACCTCGGAGAGCACTCGCAACACCTGACCGTTGGCCTGAGAGACTTGGCGAACGGAAGGCAGGGTCACTAGCTAATCGAACACACTAAGGGGGGTGGGGGTAAGGAGATGCCAACCCTCCCCAAGGTGCCCATGGGGGTCTATTTATAGAATTCCTGAAAATGGTCTGCAGATAGCGCAATCCCGCTGTTTGAAAATACTATCCGCACCCCTGCAAAAACATCCGGGCAGGTGAAGAGAGAGGTGAGAAGGGTCTTTACCCAAAAAAAAGGGGGAGGGCGAGTGGGCATTAGTCCCACTTACGCGCAGGGGAGAGAGGAGAGGGAAGCGGGTGCTCACCCCACTCTCTCGCAAGGGGGCGAGTGGGTGCTCGCCACACTCGCCCCCAAGGGGCGAGTGGACGCTCCCCCACTCTCCCCCTAAGGGGCTAGTGGGCGCTCCCCCACTCGCCCTCTAAGGGGCGAGTGGCCACCCCCCACTCGCCCCCTAAGGGGCGAGTGGGCTCTCCCCCACTCGCCCCCAAGGGGCGAGTGGCCACTCGCCCCCATGGGGCAAGTGGGCGTTCCCCCACTCGTGCTTAAGGGGCAGATGAATGCTCCCCCTTCGGTCCTGCAGCACCATTTTCCTCCGCCGGATCCGTTTGTGCCTTGGCTGATTTCAGGCGCTCCCGAGCGGGCACTTTCCTTGTTCACCTTGATCTGCCTGAGTCCGGGTTGATCAGACCAGCTCGGCAAATACGGGGGTTGTACATAATCCCCGCTCTTTTCGAGCTTGCCTCAAGCTCGGAAAGAAAGTCCAACCCGCATATTTGACGAGCAGGTGAACCTTCCCGAGAGTCTCTGAGGGGCCTTACAAGAGAACTTGGAAACAAAGAACCCCCTAAAGGAGGAGGGGAGCACCTTCTTTGAGAGCTTTTCCCCTTCCTACCTCCTGAACAAAACGATCCCTCCTTAGGGTTTCTAGATCTGCTTTAAGGCTCTCTTTGGGAGGAGTCGGGGTGACCCGGCGGAGCCCCTTGCTCTGGCCAGGAAACTTCCCGTCCCTCCTTTCTAGCGTGTGTCGAGTGACTATTGTAAAAGATCCATTGCCTTAAGCTATACACAAGAATGAAAATCCTTTTTTCGCTCAACGTCTCTATTGGGTTGAAGGCGGATCCCTTGGCGACACCGCATGCGATCTTACCTTCGGCTCATGCGACCGTAAGGATCCGACTTCCTTTTAAGAGGACTGCCACGCACGATCATGCTTGCATAAGTTCGCATGCTTTGCTCCTGCGCAACCAACCTCTCACATGTGACTGCTCATCGAGGTCTTAGTCTCTCGAATACAATTGAGCGAGTCGATGTGGTGAGATAGGTTGTGGGGCAGAGGAATGCTGATCTTGCTGCGCACTCAGGAAGTGATGCGAGTAGTCGGAGCGTGGGGTGTAGGAACTCAACACCTTTCAAGGAGCCGAGCTCAACTGGATGTGGAAACAACCTAACACCTTCCAGGGAGCCGAGCTCACCTGAAAGTGGAAATAACTTAACACCTCCCGGGGAGCCGAGCTCACCTGGAAGTGGAAACAACTTAACACCTTCCAGGGAGCCGAGCTCACCTGGAAGTGGAAATATCTTAACATCTCCCGGGAAGCCGAGCTCACCTGGAAGTGGAGATAACTTAACACCTTCCCGGGAGCCGAGCTCACCTGGAAGTAGGGATAACTTAACACCTTCCCGGGAGTCGAGCTCACCTGGAAGTGGAAACAACTTAACACCTTCCAGAGAGTCGAACTCAACTGGAAGTGGAGACACCTCAGCACCTTCCAGAGAGTCGAACTCAACTGGAAGTGTAGGCAACTCAACACCTTCCGGGGAGTCGAACTCAACTGGAAGTGGAGGCAACTCAACACCTTCCCGAGAGTCGAACTCAACTGGAAGTGGAGACATCTCACCCCCTTCCAGAGAGTCGAACTCAACTGGAAGTGGAGGCAACTCAACACCTTCTAGAGAGTCGAACTCAACTGGAAGTGGAGGCAACTCAACACCTTCCAGAGAGTCGAACTCAACTGGAAGTAGAGGCAACTCAACACCTTCCAGAGAGTCGAACTCGACTGGAAGTGGAGGCAACTCAACACCTTTCAAGGAGCCGAGTTCAACTGGATGCAGAAACAACCTAACACCTTCCAGGGAGCCGAGCTCACCTGGAAGTGGAAATAACTTAACACCTCCCGGGGAGCCGAGCTCACCTGGAAGTGGAAACAACTTAACACCTTCCAGGGAGCCGAGCTCACCTGGAAGTGGAAATAACTTAACATCTCCCGGGGAGCCGAGCTCACCTAGAAGTGGAGATAACTTAACACCTTCCCGGGAGCCGAGCTCACCTGGAAGTGGGGATAACTTAACACCTTCCCGGGAGCCGAGCTCACCTGGAAGTCGAAACAACTTAACACCTTCCCGGGAGCCGAGCTCACCTGGAAGTGGAAACAACTTAACACCTTCCAGAGAGTCGAACTCAACTGGAAGTGGAGACACCTCAGCATCTTCCAGAGAGTCGAACTCAACTGGAAGTGGAGGCAACTCAACACCTTCCGGGGGGTCGAACTCAACAGGAAGTGGAGGCAACTCAACACCTTCCCGAGAGTCGAACTCAACTGGAAGTGGAGCCAACTCAACACCTTCCAGAGAGTCGAACTCAACTGGAAGTGGAGGCAACTCAACACCTTCCAGAGAGTCAAACTCAACTAGAAGTGGAGGCAACTCACCCCCTTCCAGAGAGTCGAACTCAACTGGAAGTGGAGGCAACTCAACACCTTCCAGAGAGTCGAACTCAACTGGAAGTGGAGGCAACTCAACACCTTCCAGAGAGTCGAACTCAACTGGAAGTGGAGGCAACTCAACACCTTCCAGAGAGTCGAACTCGACTGGAAGTGGAGGCAACTTACGAGAGCCCACGCAGCGGTCTCTTCTCGGGGCCTTATCCAATACAAATCTACCTGACGAGCCTCCCAGCGACCGACATCAAACAAGCCCGGGCGAGTGGTCTCCAGTCGAGGTCTTAGCCAACTTTCCTTGCCTCTCCGAGTGAGTTCTCCTGCCCTGCCGGCATCAACTAGCCCAGTCAGCGGTCTCTTCTCGGGGCCTTATCCAACATGAACATCTCGCCTCGCCGAGTGAGTTCGCCTGCCCTGCCAGCATGAACAAGCCCGATCAGCGGTCTCTTCTCGGGGCCTTAACCAACATGAATCACCTCGCCTCGCCGAGTGAGTTCTCCTGCCCTGCCGACATGAACAAGCTCGGTCAGTGGTCTCTTCTCGGGGCCTTAACCAACATGAATCACCTGACGAGCCTCCCAGCGACCGACATCAAACAAGCCCGGGCGAGTGGTCTCCAGTCGAGGTCTTAGCCAACTTTTCTTGCCTCTCCGAGTGAGTTCTCCTGCCCTGCCGGCATCAACTAGCCCGGTCAGCGGTCTCTTCTCGGGGCCTTATCCAACATGAACATCTCGCCTCGCCGAGTGAGTTCTCCTGCCCTGCCGGCATGAACAAGCCCGGTCAGCGGTCTCTTCTCGGGGCCTTAACCAATACAAATCTACTTGACGAGCCTCCCAGCGACCGACATCAAACAAGCCCGGGCGAGTGGTCTCCAGTCGAGGTCTTAGCCAACTCTCCTTGCCTCTCCGAGTGAGTTCTCCTGCCCTGCCGTCATCAACTAGCCCGGTCAACGGTCTCTTCTCGGGGCCTTATCCAACATGAACATCTCGCCTCGCCGAGTGAGTTCTCCTGCCCTGCCGGCATGAACAAGCCCGGTCAGCGGTCTCTTTTCGGGGCCTTAACCAATACAAATCTACCTGACGAGCCTCCCAGCGACCGACATCAAACAAGCCCGGGCGAGTGGTCTCCAGTCGAGGTCTTAGCCAACTTTTCTTGCCTCTCCGAGTGAGTTCTCCTGCCCTGCCGGCATCAACTAGCCCGGTCAGCGGTCTCTTCTCGGGGCCTTATCCAACATGAACATCTCGCCTCGCCGAGTGAGTTCTCCTGCCCTGCCGGCATGAACAAGCCCGGTCAGCGGTCTCTTCTCGGGGCCTTAACCAATACAAATCTACTTGACGGGCCTCCCAGCGACCGGCATCAAACAAGCCCGGGCGAGTGGTCTCCAGTCGAGGTCTTAGCCAACTCTCCTTGCCTCTCCGAGTGAGTTCTCCTGCCCTGCCGTCATCAACTAGCCCGGTCAACGGTCTCTTCTCGGGGCCTTATCCAACATGAACATCTCGCCTCGCCGAGTGAGTTCTCCTGCCCTGCCGGCATGAACAAGCCCGGTCAGCGGTCTCTTTTCGGGGCCTTAACCAATACAAATCTACCTGACGAGCCTCCCAGCGACCGACATCAAACAAGCCCGGGCGAGTGGTCTCCAGTCGAGGTCTTAGCCAACTCTCCTTGCCTCTCCGAGTGAGTTCTCCTGCCCTGCCGGCATCAACTAGCCCGATCAGCGGTCTCTTCTCGGGGCCTTATACAACATGAACATCTCGTCTCGCCGAGTGAGTTCTCCTGCCCTGCCGGCATGAACAAGCCCGGTCAGCGGTCTCTTCTCGGGGCCTTAACCAATACAAATCTACCTGACGAGCCTCCCCGCGACCGGCATCAAACAAGCCCAGGCGAGTGGTCTCCAGTCGAGGTCTCACCTAACTTTCCTTGCCTCTCCGAGTGAGTTCTCCTACCCTGCCGGCATCAACTAGCCCGGTCAGCGGTCTCTTCTCGGGGCCTTATCCAACATGAACATCTCGCCTTGCCGAGTGAGTTCTCCTGCCCTGCCGGCATGAACAAGCCCGGTCAGCGGTCCCTTCTCGGGGCCTTAACCAATACAAATCTACCTGACGAGCCTCCCAGCGACCGGCATCAAACAAGCCCGGGCGAGTGGTCTCCAGTCGAGGTCTTAGCCAACTCTCCTTGCCTCTCCGAGTGAGTTCTCCTGCCCCGCCGACATCAACTAGCCCGGTCAGCGGTCTCTTCTCGGGGCCTTAACCAATACAAATCTACCTGACAAGCCTCCCAGCGACCGACATCAAACAAGCCCGGGCGAGTGGTCTCCAGTCGAGGTCTCACCTAACTTTCCTATCTTTAACTACTTTCGATATATCATAAACGTATTACATAGCCTTACAATGCACTTCCTCGCGCTTACTTGGCCACATGCATCTTGGCCATCTCCTTCATCATTTCCTCCATCTCCTCAGCTTCCTCCTGGTCCTTCCAGGTAGAGCTGTCTCCCCTCTGCCAGGGTTATTCTTCCTTCCCTTCTTCTAGGAACTCTGGGCAGATAGCTATCGCGTGACCCTTCTGCTGATGGAAGTCACAGTATGGCAGTGCCAACGTCCTTGCTTCCTTCCCTCCGCGACCCCTCTTCTTATTCCCTCTTTTTTGGCCAATCGTCATGACATGTAGGGGTCGGGGTTGCAATGGCCCTGGGTCCGGTTGCCACCCCGCTGGGTTGAACCGTACCTGCTCCCCCTAAAAGTTCCCTCTCCTTTGGAAATGGCCTCTTCCTTGGCCTTGAGGGGGTCCTCTTGGCGGCCTCCAGGTTGGTCGGGAGACTGGTGGTTGAAACTCCCAGCCTTGCTCCTGCCCAACGGGGGGTCCCTGGCCCCCCTGACTTCTTTCTTCCTCCCTCGTCTTCTCTCCTTGCTCCTTCCTCCCCTCCATCTGCGCTTCCTTGCCGGGCCGTCTTGCAAGCGCCGTCTCGCCCTGAGCCGACGAGATGAGCACTGGTCCTGTCGGAGTCGAGCACTCGCCCAACGGGGCGAGTGCCAAGTGCAAGGTCTCTAGGATTGACTTCCTAAACACATCGAGTCACTCTTCTGCACGTAGTCGCCGGGAGGGGGTGAGTTCCCTAGCTCTTCACTTCCAGACATTTGACTTACTCAAGATTTTTCCGAACAAACTGCATTCCACGCTCACCGCACCAGAATGCTGAAACCAGTTTCCCGGCTTCAGCGTTCGAAAATAGGGGTAGACAGCTTGCCTTTACTTATCTCAGGTAAAGTCGAACGTCTAGTCACTTAGAGCCTAAAAACCTTTCTGTACAACCCTTATTCTCCGAGGGTAGGACCCACAGGCCACGTAGGCAGAAGTCAAAGTCAAAGAGGCAAGACAAATCAACCAGCAGGAGCAATAGAAGACCTGAGCGAGTATAGGCCCGGCTTGTGCGAGCAGCAGCAGATACTCGCCAGATGGGCGACTATGGTCGAAGATGCGCGCCGAGCATCCCATACGTCGCCCCAGGCGTCCGGCGACCAATAGAAGACCTGATCGAGTATCGGCCCGGCTTGTGCGAGCAGCAGCAGATACTCGCCAGATGGGCGACTATGGTCGAAGATACTCGCCGAGTATCCCGTATGTCGCCAGGTTAGGGCTGGGCTATAAACCCCCCCTACCCCTTGGTTGCCTATAAATAGGACCCCAGGGGTACTTGGATTGGCACCTGTGCTTGAGCTTCTGGAACCCAATTTCCGAATTCTTGAGCCCGTCACCCCTGCTTGCTAGCCAAGTCGGTGCCTTCCTCGTACCCTGCTCGGCCATTCTTGGTTGTGGAGGGGAAGACTCCTTCGAGCTTCTGGGTACGTGGTGGGACCTCCCTGCCGCAGCACCTGGGGTCCTGTTTGTGGCTCTTCCAGCTTCCTCGTAGTCGCCAACTTAGTCATCGCGTCGGACTGCTGGGCAAGTAGCCTCCGGCTGCAACGGTCCGAATTTTGAGGTCAGGATTTTCCTGGCGTCAACACTTTGGTGCGGTGAGCGTGGATCGCAGTCAGAGAAGGAAAGTTCGGCAAGAAGGCGAGATGGTCGTAGGTGGCGACCATGAGGAGGAGGTCGGCAATTCGACGGGAACTGGCAGGTTCGTGACGCTGGAGGTTTTCGAAGCCTTCGCGCAGCGCATGGAGGGAGCCATGCGAGCAGCGCTTCAGCCGCGCGCCGAGGTCACTGCGACCTCGCCGCACCGCCCAGTTCCGTCCGAGGGAGGGAGTCCCCCTCGGCGAGCAGGAAAGGAGCACGTAGAGGAGGAAACCGAGCGACCAAGGAGGTCGCAATTCTACCAGCCAACCTCGCAAGGTATTCGCTTCCACGAGCCGGGCGAGCAGGCGAGGTACCAGGATACTCGCCCATATGGCGAGTATGATGGTGATACTCGCCAAGTGGAGGATCGTCGCCGGGCAGGAGGGAGGAGCCCCTTCTGCGAGGAGATTCTCGCCGCGCCCGTGCCAGAGGGATTCAGGGACCCAGCCTTGAATTACTATTCAGGGAAGGAGGACCCCGTCAGGCATATCCAATGGTTCGAGGATATAGTCTCTATCCGAACCATGTCGGACGCCTTCAAGTGCAGGTTGTTTGCCATTACCTTCCGAGCAAAGGCCTGGGACTGGTTCCACCAGTTGCCCGCAGGCTCAATCTACTGCTTTGAAGACCTGTGTCGTGGGCTGACAACCCGGTTCGACACGGCCCGGAAGCTGAAAAAGGAGGCGACGACCCTGTTCTACCTCGTGCAAGGCCCAGATGAGGCATTGGGACCTTACATCGAGCGCTTCCAGGAGGAGGTTCTGCAAATCCAGGAGGTGGATAGCAACATCCTGTTGCTGGCCCTGACATTCGGCATCAGTCAAGGCCTCTTCAAGTTGGAGCTCAGTGAAAATCCTCCCTACTCCTACGACAACCTCATTCAGAGGGCTAATAAGTTTGTCCGGGGAGAGACCTCCAACCCAGACTTCTTGGCAAGGCTGGCACAGGTGACCAGAGGCGATCGTGGAGAGAGGGATGGAATCCCTGAGAAGAGGAAGAGAGAGGAGCCCCGAAGGGAGGAAAGGAAGAGGCTGGAGCGGCAAGAGGAGAAGAAGAAGGTGGAGCTCAGGAGGAAGGAAACCGGGAGAATCGTGGAGAGAAGGCCCGTCGAGTCCCCTGAGCGTCAGGAGGAAGGAAGGCGCTACCAGGTCCCCGTCAACCGGCCACCTTGGAGGCCGGCTGGACGGCACCAGCGTCAGGATCAAAGGGGGAGATCCCCAGAAAGAAGGCCCTTTCGCCAGCCAGAGAGGCGTCAGGAGAGAAGGAGAGATGAAGCAATGGCGGTAGCCGGGCGAGGCCGCCGTCAAGGAAGGAAGAAGCAGAGGCCTAGGAGGCGTCAAGCAGAAGAGGTTCCCCTCTACTGCGACTTCCACCAGGTGGGGGGACACGCCATGGCTGCCTGCCCAGACTTTTGGGAAGCCCGGAGGAGGCTGGCAGCAGGAGAAGCTGGAGGAGAGCAGCGGAGGATAGAGGCTCCTGCCGAGCCTCAGGCAGGGCAGGCTGCCGTCGTTCGAAGGAGGAACGAGGATCGGGTCGACCAGGGAGGTCGGGGAGACCTGGGCCAAGGAGGCCGAGTTGGAGTAATCCATGGGGGAGCAGGACTAGAAGCTTCCCGCAGGGGGAGCCTCCATCAAATATACCGTCGGAGCGTCGCTTCGACCTCGCAAGCACCACCCCCGATGGAGGAGATTACCTTTTCCGAGGAGGACATGCTAGGGAACGAGAATCCCTTCCATGATGCCCTCGTGATTCAAGCCGCGGTGGAGGACTTCACCGTTGATCGAATTCTGATCGAAAACGGTAGCTCTGTAAACGTCATCTTCAAGGGGACGTTTGACGGACTGGGAGTCGAGGCTGCCAGGGTCCGGGCACCTGATGGTCCCCTCTTCGGCTTCTCCGGAGAAAAGAAGGAAGTGGAAGGAGGAGCTGATCTCCTTGTTACACTCGGTAGCACCTCCATCAGCTGTCGATTCATCATCGTCGACGCCCCGAGCTGTTACAGGGCCATCTTCGGGAGGCCGCTTCTCAACGCCTTCAAAGCCGTCCCATCCTCCTACCATCAGTGCTTGAAGTACTGTAAGGGAGACGTCCAGGTAAGGATCAGAAGCGATCCAAGAGCCGTCAGGGAGTGCTATCTTAGCGCCGTCAGTACCATCAGCTGGATGGCTGACGCGGAAGAGTTCGGAAGAGTGCTGGAGAGCTCGGCCAGGCTGGAAGTGGCTGAAGAAGTCGAGGAGATCGAGGTACTCTCCGCAGCGGGAGTGCCGGGGCTGCTGAGGATTGGCGGGTCGCTGAAGACCGAGGAGAAGATCAAGATGGCGACGTGTCTGCAAAAGAACGTCGACATCTTTGCTTGGAGCGCAGCTGAGATGCCAGGAGTCGACCCTGAGGTTGCGTGTCATCGCCTCAACCTGGATCCCACTGTCCAGCCCGTCCGCCAGAGGAAGAGGAGAACCGCCACCATCCTCGCCAAGCCAATAAGGGAGGAGGTTAAAAAACTGCTCGATGCAGGTTTTGTGTCGGAGATCCAGTACCCAGGCTGGGTCTCCAATGTTGTAATGGTTAAAAAGGCGGGGGGAAGCTGGAGAATGTGTGTAGATTTTTTCTTAATGAATAAAAGCTGCCCGAAGGATTGTTATCCCTTGCCTCGAATCGACGCGCTGGTTGACTCAGCCGTCGGTTTTTCTGCGATGAGTTTCCTTGATGCGTTTTCAGGATATCACCAGATCCGGATGCATCCCCCCGATTGCCGCGATGTCTCCTTCATCACCGACGATGGCTGCTACAGCTACAAAATGATGCCCTTCGGTTTGAAGAATGCGGGAGTCACCTATCAGCGGATGATGGATCATATTTTCAAAGAGCAGAAGGGGAGGAACCTGGAGGTGTATGTGGACGACCTCTTGATTAAAAGCAAGAGCGTCCAGGAGCATATTGCGGATCTGGTGGAGACCTTTGCAACGCTGAGAAGGTTCAAAATGAGGCTCAATCCGGCAAAGTGCGTCTTTGGAGCAGGAAGAGGCAAGTTCCTGGGGCATCTCCTTACCCCGGAGGGAGTAGAGCCTAACCCTGACAAGGTTAGGGCGATCCTGGAGATGCCATCCCCGAAGACGATGAAGGAAGTTCAAAGGTTGACTGGAAGGTTGGCGGGCCTTAGCCGCTTCCTGTCAAAGGCCGGGGAGAAGTGCTCTCCATTCTTCAGAACACTCCGCAAAACAGAGAATTTTGAGTGGTCCGAAGGATGTGAGAAGGCATTCGAAAGACTGAAGGAGTAGTTGACTCAGACACCTCTCCTTCAGAGTCCAAAAGAAGGCGAAGACCTGCTCATCTACCTGGGAGTGGGAGCAGAGGCTGTAAGCTCTGTGCTAGTCCGAGAAGAGGGAAGGAAGCAGCTACCTATCTACTACGTCAGCCGAGTGCTGAAAAAGGCGGAGCTGAAGTACCCAATCCTGGAGAAGCTTGCCTTCGCCTTGGTGGTGTCGGCGCGGAAGCTCCGGCCCTATTTTCAGGCTCACTCCATCCGAGTGGTGACTGATCATCCTCTCCGCAATGTCCTAGAGGGAGTGGAGCATTCAGGGAGGTTGGCGAAATGGTCGGTAGAACTCAGCGAGTTCGACATTTCCTTCTCTCCCCGAGTGTCGATCAAGGCCCAGGCAGTAGCAGACTTCTTGGCTGACTTCTCGGTAGAAGTGGAGCCAGGAGAAGAGGTGCTCAATCCAATTCCTTGGAAGATGTTTGTTGATGGAGCTTCGGGCAAAAGCTCTGTGGGGGTGGGCATCGTTCTTGTCAGCCCACAGGGAACGAGGATCGAGCAAGCCGTCGAGATCCTCTTCCCCGTCACAAACAACCAGGCAGAGTACGAGGCCATAGTGGCAGGCTTGCGCCTTGCCAAGGAGTTGGGGATCCGTGATGTCCGGGCTTTCACAGATTCAATGGTGGTCGCGTCACAGATTCGAGGCGAATTCGAGGTGCGCGACACCACCTTGCAGAAGTACTTGGTAAAAGTGAAAGGGCTGATGGGAGGCTTCCAGTCCTTCTTCGTCGAACATGTGCCAAGGGAGGAGAACTCGGCAGCAGATCGCCTCGCCAAGTACGGGCCAAGGGCTGGAGGAACCATCACCGAGCTATTCCGCCCGTCCATTGAAGAGGGAAAGATGATGGAGATCGAGCAGCGCCCCTCGTGGATGGATCCCTTCGTGGCATTCCTGGCCAGCGGTCAGCTCCCGGTAGACGAAGGGGATCAGAGAAGGTTTCGGTACAAGGCGGCATACTACCTCCTGCAAGAGGGAGAGCTGTACCGCAGGACTATCTCAGGCCCCCTGGCCAGATGTGTTAGAGAGGACGAAGTACCCCGAGTGTTGGAAGAGATCCACTCGGGAGAGTGTGGAAGTCATTCTGGGACTCGCACTTTGGAGCAGAAGGTCTTGAGGCATGGTTACTTCTGGCCTACTATCCGGAAGGACGCTGAAATCTTCTCAAAGAAGTGCCAGAAGTGCCAACTCTTCGCCCCCCTCCAGTTGCAGCCAGCCCAGCAGCTCCGATCAATCACCGCCCCATGGCCGTTCGCCATTTGGGGGATGGATTTGATTGGCCCTTTCCCCCTAGCTAGTGGTCAGAGGAAGTTCGTTCTCGTCATGATCGACTACTTCTCCAAGTGGATCGAGGCCAAAGCTTTGGCCAAGACCACCTCTCAAATCGTGAAGAACTTCATCTGGGGGGAGATCGTCTGCAGATTCGGGATCCCTCTCGCCATCATCACCGACAACGGTCCTCAGTTTGCCAGCTTGGAGCTGGAAGACTTTTGCAGGCAACTAGGAACCGACCTTCGATTCGCTTCCGTGCATCACCCAAGGAGCAATGGCCAGGTGGAGGCCGCCAACAAACTGATCATCAACCTGCTGAAGAAAAAGGTGGAGAACCTAAGAGGTAACTGGGCGGACCAGCTCCCCTCGGTCCTGTGGGCTCTGAGAACCACTCCTAGCTCAGCCACAGGGGAAACACCGTTCAAACTCTCTCACGGGTCGGAAGCCCTCATCCCAGTAGAGTTCGAAGTCAGAAGCCCAAGGGTGGTAGCTGCGGAGGGCGGAAGCGAAGAATGGCGACTAGAGAATGAAGAGGCTCAGAAGCTATCTCTCGACTACATCGAAGAACTCCGAGATTTAGCTTCGGCCAGGCAAGAGGAGATCAAACGCCGTATGGCGAAACATTTTGACAAAAATGTCCGCCTCAAACACTTCCAAGCAGGTGATCTGGTCCTAAAGAAGGTGGACGCAGCAGGAAGGTCTGCGGCCGTCGGGAAGCTCAACCCAAACTGGGAAGGACCCTTCATCATCCAGGAAGCGCTCCTAACAGGAGGATACCGCCTACAGAACCAGGAAGGCGAGCTGCTAGGGAACACCTGGAGTGGCGATGACCTGAAAAGGTTTTATCCCTAAAGGGAATATGTCTGTCCCATTCTTGTAAATTCATTTCTTTGAATAAAATCTACATCTCCCTGAAACATGGGACGAGGCAGCTTCTTTTGCATCAACAAAGTTTCCAAAAATAAAGAAGTCAGGTGAAGTCAATCTCCACGCTAGGTTGGGAAATGGGCCTCCGACTTAACCCTCGTAAAAACTCAGAACGGATGATGGGACAGTGCCTCGGGTGTGCGTTCCCTTAAGACCAAGCCTCTGCAGTGACGGCCGAGATCAGCTCCCCCCTTGCATGTTGGCCGCGGTTCCCACCGACTGCATTTCTCGTCCGACTGTAGAGATTACCAGGAAAAAGTCCAGACGCCGACATTCCGACTGGGCAAAGGGATGATCGATTTCACTAGCTCAGGGGACCCTTGAAAAAAGGCGTCATGTACCCTCGAGAGCTAAAAAGCTCGCAGCAAAGCATTTCATTTTCTAAATTATTGTGTCAGATCATATGAGTTATTACGCCTAAAGTGTGCTTAACTCCCAGCTAAACTCATTGAGCAACAGGAAGCAGGTCCGATCCACATCCAGCATCCAAGTGGGATGGAGGCCTCGGGGTGATGTGTCCCTTTGGACTCCCCCGACTGCCACTCCCTGCTTGACGTCGTCCTACACCAACATTCGTCGTCGCAGGTTGGAAGACGAGCCTCCGACTTGACCCTCGTAAAAACTCAGAACGGATGATGGGACAGTGCCTCGGATGTGCGTTCCCTTAAGACCAAGCCTCTGCAATGACGGCCGAGATCAGCTCCCCCCTTGCATGTTGGCCGCGGTTCCCACCGACTGCATTTCTCGTCCGACTGTAGAGATTACTAGGGTAAAGTCTGGAAGCCGATACTCCAACCTAAGAAAGGGAGTGATCGATTCGACCGCCCAAAGGATGGAGACGTTCCAACATCCAAGTAGGATGGAGACCTCGGGAGGGTGTGTCCCCTTGGATCTCCCCGACCGTCATTCCCTACTTGACGACATCCTCCGTCAACATCAAGTTTTAGAGTAGGAGAGGGGCCTCGGGAAGATATTCCCCCAGGGCTCCCCGATTGCTGAACCTTACTCCTTCCTTCCCTTGAAGAGCTCCTTAGAATCTTACTTAAAAACCTAACGACGCTCCTCACCAGGTGCAGATCAAGGCCTCAAGCTGAAGCCTGCAAGTGCGAGTATGATGGTGCGAGCATGCGTGGCGAGCATGCGAGTGCGAGTATACATACTCGCCAAAGTCCTAGGAGCCTAGCGAGCACTCAACCTCGCCTCGCACCTAGGAGCCTAAAGCAACACATAAGCAAGGAAGTAAAAGCACAGAATGAAAGAATAGGCGAGTAAAAACTTGTCAAAATTCCTTTTCGTTTCTACAAAAAATCGGTATATGCTACAGGTGTACAAAAGGTCGCCGGGCGAGCAAAAAGGGAGCCCAGGCGGCTAGGCGACATCCTCGCCTTCTATATCTACGTCGGTGTCTTCAGCATCGTCGTCGTCATCATCATCGTCATCAGCATCATCCTCATCATCGTCGTCCTCGGCATCGCTAAGTCGCGGCGATGATGCTCGCAGGGGGGAGGTGGACTCCTCGGCGAGTATGGCCGGGATAAGGTCTCCCACCGTCAAACCCATGGCCTCCGGCTTCAGAAGATCATCGGCCTTCAGCTGATTCAAGATGACCTCCCCTGTTGCTCGCGCGATCTCCCGGCGAATATGGGGCATGTCGTCGCCGTGCATCCTGACCTGCTTGACAAACCGATGAGAGCCCACCCCCGCCGGCTGTTGCTCGGCAGGCCGAGTTTCTAGCTCGGCAATGCGGATTTGGGCGGCTTCCAAGGCCGAGCGAGTATCTTCCAGCTCCTTCTCGGCCTGGGACAGTCTCTTCGCCGATTCCAGCTCGGCAGCCTATGGAAGACAAAAAAGAAAGAAGGTAAGCTTGACATCGTGCAAAGAGGCGAGTATTCCATAAAGCGCGAAAAGTCGCAAAGACGAAGTACCTCGAACCCATTGATCCTCTCCGCCATGGCGATCATTTTCGGCCCCTGCACCTTGATCGCCTCCTCGTACATCAGCAGTCGTTTCGCTGTTGAATGAGCGAGCTCGGTAGTTCGCAGGATCGAGCGCGAGGTTTGATGAGCAAGATGCTCGGCAGAGGCCTCCTGCAGCAGCTCGGCGTCAGTGCGACTATAGATCGCATGAAGCACATCGAAGGCCTCCCCCTTATCCTCCCAGTCCTCGGACCAAACGGGGAGGTTCGAGCTCAGAGTCACCTCGTGAGCGCGATCAGACCAGGTCACCAAAGGGCGTCCAAAGTCGTCCTCGCCACGGATGCCCTCATTGAAAAAGGGTGTCCGCTCGGCTCGCCAGCCTCCGAGGTATCCACCTTTTGTCCCAAATCCTTGTGGACAGTCTCCTTCTTCCTTCTCTTGGGCTCAGAAACCTTGCCCTTGACTACTCGCCTCTTCGAAGTCCCGGCGACATTCACCTCATCGCCTCCTGGCGACAAGTCGATTGGGGAGGAATCCCCAACCTCGTGCGCCGAGGTTCTCGCACCCCCTTGGGCGGCGGCGGTCGCCTTCGCCGCAAGAGGAAGAGCGTCGCGCGGAATAATTTGCACGCCTGCAAAAAAGAAGACCGAAGGTTAGTCGCCTGAGCAAGGGCCAAAGGGCGAGTATGACTGATGCTCGCACGAAAGATACCTTCCCCTGGGCGAACTTCCGTGAGCTCGTCTACTCGCCTCCTCCAGAGCATCACGTCGAAGCGACGATTCCTGAAGCAGGCGAGCAGCTTCACCTGGTCCTCCTGAAGCCAGGGAACCGTGAAGACATTCTCTGAAGGTTGAATGGGCGAGCTGGAGATGCCCGCGAAGTCGCCCTCAATGGCGACTATTCGCTCGACCCAGCGATGGTTCTTATTTGAAGTCCCCGCCAGTGTGCAGACGTGACTGCACAAGAAGATGACGCCCTCGCCGGTCGCCATGATGGTGAATATTCGCCTAAAGACCGAAAGATCGAAGATGATATTCTGCTCCCGAAGGTAGCACAGGAATCCCATGATCATCGCCACTCCGTTGGGATTGATCTGGGCGGGCACTATCCCATAGAACACGAGTATCTTTCGAAACTCGGGCCATATGGGAAGTCGCAGGCCGACCTCGAAGTGCCGGATTGGGAAGATCATCGCCAATTGCGAGGAGGTGTTTAGTCGCTCAGTCGGGCGAGGAAGCCTGACGACGTATCCGGGAGTCTCGAACTTGGAGTTGAACTCGTCCAAGTCTTTCTGATGCGTAATCGGCTTCTTGAACGAGCTCTCATCAAAGTTTTTCGCGTGGTTAGCTCGCCTGATGGCCGCCTCCTCAATCATCTTGGGAAGAGAGGAAAGAGAGCGAGTATCGAAGAAGGGCGAGGATTGGAAGCCTGGAAGATGCTCGCTCAGGGAAGCTAGAAATCGCTAAAGGCGTATTTAAGACTCACCCACCCCCTATTTATAGTAGTCGGTTAGTCTGACTTGTCGAGCACGACACCGCGAGTACGACTAGGGGTGGCGAGTATCCAAGGAAGTCGTCAAAAGTTCAGAGCGCGCCAAGCCGCCGACCTTCAACTAGCGAATATCTGCATCACAGAAACACGAAGAAGCTCGCCAAAATGTAGGCGCCATTCAACAGATGCTCGGCAAAAAGAAGATGGAAGAAAAACCAACAAAATATGATCAAGTAAAACAAGACAAGATTGAAAGGCGAGTATTCGATTACTCAGCAGATCAACACTACTTCAAATAAATTGTTCAAAAGATACAAAGAATGCTCGCCAGGAGCCACAAAACTACATGGAAGACAAAGTTAAAGAAAAAACAGCAGCTAGGGTTGCGCCTGGATGTTCGCCTGGGGATCCTGGATCTGAGGTTGTCGACCGGCCCATCCCATGCTGCGAGCACGCTTGAAGTGCTCGGAGGCCAGGGACATTGCATCCTCGCCTTGTCGCAGCTGGTCTTCGATCCTCGCCAGCCTCCCCACCGAGCCCATGCTCACACGCATCCCGACCAGCTCGTCATGATGCAGCTGCTGTCGGTGCTCGATCCTCGCCACCCTGCGCTCCAAGTCGCTAACAGATTGGAGGCGAGCTTCAGTACCCGACAGGCGAGTATCAAACTCCTCCAGCCGGGATACTCGCGCCTCCAGGTCCGTCAGGCGACGGTGAGGGTCACTGGCCGCCAAGCGCTCAACCCGCGACTCCACCTCAGTCAAGCGCCGATGAGGCTCGCAGATCGATAGCCGCTCTATCCTGGATTCCAAGTCCAAGATAGCGCGAGTAGCCTTGTCCTGGTACTCGCGAGGGGGGAGCCCAACAGCATCAATCAAAGCTCCCACCGGAGTATGCGCGCGACCTGCAGAGAAAAGATGAAAAAGTCAGAGCTTTAGCAGAATTCAGAAAACGGTGGCGACTATCCGAAGGCAGCGACCAAGTACCTGGCCGAGGACTACGGGATCGTCGGCGAGAAGGGCTGCGAGACCGCCGGCGAGGAGAAGACCTTCCTCGGTGCGGGGAGGAAGAATGATGAGCGCCATCCCGGCGAGTAGATTGACCACCAGGATGGTCTCGGCTGGAAGAGATGTTCCCTCGACCGCGACCATCTCCTGGTCACCCTCCACCCCTTGGAGCGAAGAAGACCGAAGACCCTCCAGACCCTCCCCTGCGCGAGGACTCCCCCTGATGGGAGGAAGGAGCAGTTGAAGTAGAAGGACGTTGATCGCCCGGAGGATTCACTGACGGCGGAAGTCCAGGAGGAGGAGGCGGCAGCGCGACCACGGGAAATTGTGTGTTGCTCGCCGGATCTGGTCGCGAGTTAGGTGGAGGTGGAGGAGGAACGATGTTCGCCAGAGGAGCCCCATGCTCGCTCATCGGCCTCTTCTCCACAGAGGAACTGTGGAGGAGCCTTACCGAGCGACCGCCCAGAGACCCACCCTCAGGCGAGATCATCGGGGATGATCGCAGCGGTATCGCAGCCAAAGGCTCCTCCCGAGCTTCAGTACTCGGCGGATCTACAGACAACAACATAAACATCAGAATCTCGCCAGAAGACTGCATAGATCATAGAAAGGGCGAGCAAGGAGCTCACCTCGCGCAGGAAGGTCCGGTTGGGTTTGAGTTTGGGTCCCATCCCTACTCGCCTCCGGGGCGACCTCTGCCGAAGGAGGAGGAGGAGCGGGAGCAGGCGAGAGCCCCTCGTGAGAGAGGCCCAAATCTTCCAGCAGCTGTTGGCGCTGCTCGCTCAAAGGATCGGCGATCTTCTTCGTGGTCGCCTCCTTCTTCTTCTTTTTGGCCGCCCTCTTCCTCTTCTTGTTCGCGAGGAAGGCGTCTACCTCGGCGTCCATGCGAGGAGGAGGAGGAATGGGCACGCCGATCAGATTCGCAAGGTCGGCCTTGGCCTTTTTGGCAGCTTCGGCAAAGGCTAGCGACATTGGGAGCGAGTACAGAAAGACGGCTCCGTCAGAGACCCCCCCCCCCCTCCTATATATAGAGCTCAGACGTCGACCAGCAGGATTCCGAGTATATATATCCCCATACTCGCCAGAGCAGCAGCTCGTCGAATAAAGGTTGGATGTTTCTTTTCGAGCAACTACGTTACTCGCAAAGAGCGGGGATTGTGTACAACCCTTATTCTCCGAGGGTAGGACCCACAGGCCACGTAGGCAGAAGTCAAAGTCAAAGAGGCAAGACAAATCAACCAGCAGGAGCAATAGAAGACCTGAGCGAGTATAGGCCCGGCTTGTGCGAGCAGCAGCAGATACTCGCCAGATGGGCGACTATGGTCGAAGATGCGCGCCGAGCATCCCATACGTCGCCCCAGGCGTCCGGCGGCCAATAGAAGACCTGATCGAGTATCGGCCCGGCTTGTGCGAGCAGCAGCAGATACTCGCCAGATGGGCGACTATGGTCGAAGATACTCGCCGAGTATCCCGCATGTCGCCAGGTTAGGGCTGGGCTATAAAAACCCCCCTACCCCTTGGTTGCCTATAAATAGGACCCCAGGGGTACTTGGATTGGCACCTGTGCTTGAGCTTCTGGAACCCAATTTCCAAATTCTTGAGCCCGTCACCCCTGCTTGCTAGCCAAGTCGGTGCCTTCCTCGTACCCTGCTCGGCCATTCTTGGTTGTGGAGGGAAAGACTCCTTCGAGCTTCTGGGTACGTGGTGGGACCTCCCTGCCGCAGCACCTGGGGTCCTGTTTGTGGCTCTTCCAGCTTCCTCGTAGTCGCCAACTTAGTCATCGCGTCGGACTGCTGGGCAAGTAGCCTCCGGCTGCAACGGTCCGAATTTTGAGGTCAGGATTTTCCTGGCGTCAACACTTTCTACTGATGGATTCAGGTGAAAACAGACCCCGTGAGTTGCAGCGAGGAGGTCCCGCCACTAACCCGAAAGACCCGAAGATCTTCCCCTCCCAAGCCAATGCTGAGCCTGGGCACCTCGGAGAGCACTCGCAACACCTGACCGTTGGCCTGAGAGACTTGGCGAACGGAAGGCAGGGTCACTAGCTAACCGAACACACTAAGGGGGGTGGGGGTAAGGAGATGCCAACCCTCCCCAAGGTGCCCATGGGGGTCTATTTATAGAATTCCTGAAAATGGTCTGCAGATAGCGCAATCCCGCTGTTTGAAAATACTATCCGCACCCCTGCAAAAACATCCGGGCAGGTGAAGAGAGAGGTGAGAAGGGTCTTTACCCAAAAATAAGGGGAGGGTGAGTGGGCATTAGTCCCACTTACGCGCAGGGGAGAGAGGAGAGGGAAGCGGGTGCTCACCCCACTCGCCCGCAAGGGGGCGAGTGGGTGCTCGCCACACTCGCCCCCAAGGGGCGAGTGGACGCTCCCCCACTCTCCCCCTAAGGGGCTAGTGGGCGCTCCCCCACTCGCCCCTAAGGGGTGAGTGGGCTCTCCCCCACTCGCCCTCTAAGGGGCGAGTGGCCACCCCCCCACTCGCCCCTTAAGGGGCGAGTGGCCACCCCCCACTCGCCCCTTAAGGGGCGAGTAGGCTCTCCCCCACTCGCCCCCAAGGGGCGAGTGGCCACTCGCCCCCATGGGGCGAGTGGGCATTCCCCCACTCGTGCCTAAGGGGCAAATGGGTGCTCCCCCGTCGGTCCTGCCGCACCATTTTCCTCTCGTCCGGATCCGTTTGTGCCTTGGCTGATTTCGGGCGCTCCCGAGCGGGCACTTTCCTTGTTCACCTTGATCTGCCTGAGTCTGGGTTGATCAGACCAGCTCGACAAATACGGGGGTTGTACAGTCTACATATATCAAATAATATGGTTATGGTGTGCGCATAACCATATCCGTCATATGAATACATATCACCACAAAACTATACAAACTGGTGTGCGCGTAGTCATATTCATGATAAGTAAGCGTATAACACATAAATTGGTTATGGTGTGCGGGTAGCCGCATAACCACCATAACCACCTTAACCACCCATTTAATTACGAAAGAGTCACCCTTAAAAGCTATAAAAGGAGCCCCAGGGCTTCATTTCAAGGGACCTTGGCTTCCGCACCCGGGAGAGCTCCTTGAAGACTTTCACGGAATTCTCCTTCGGCGCTTGAAGATCTCCTTCGTGGACTTGAAGATTTCCTCCGTCCCGAAAGGTGACTCAGCATTCTCACTTTTGTTGGACTGCTCCAAGCACGCCTACGTGCGCTCCGCTCTCAAGACCGCTCCAAGCGCGCCTCCGTGCGCTCCGCTCTCAAGTCCGCTCCAAGCGCACCTCAGTGCGCTCCGCTCTCAAGACCGCTCCAAGCGCGCCTCCGTGCGCTTCGCTCTCAAGACCGCTCCAAGCGCGCCTGTGTGCGCTCTACTCTCAAGACCGCTCCAAGCGCACCTCCGTGCGCTCCGCTCTCAAGACCGCTCCAAGCGCGCCTTCGTGCGCTCTGCTCTCAAGACCGCTCCAAGCGCACCTCCGTGCGCTCCGCTCTCAAGACCGCTCCAAGCGCACCTCTGTGATCTCCGCTCTCAAGATCGCTCCAAGCGCGCCTCGGAGCGCTCCACTCTCAAGACCGCTCCAAGCGCGCCTCCATGCACTTCGCTCTCAAGACCGCTCCAAGCGCGCCTCCGTGCGCTTCGCTCTCAAGACCGCTCCAAGCGCGCCTCCGTGCGCTTCGCTCTCAAGACCGCTCCAAGCACACCTCCGCATACGCATCAACAAGTACTCTGCGCACACAAGATCATCAATCCCGACTCCTCCCGTGCAACAGGAGGCAAGCCGCAGAAACAAAGTCGCACTGAACACGTCGATCCAACCCTCAAGCTACAGTCAAAGTCTCCAGAGCGCTCAAAGCACATCATTCCCCTCTGCAATAGGCAAAAGACTTAGCTTCGTAAGTGGTGGCCTGTCACCCTTCGAGCACCTCTCTCTCTCTCTCTATTATTGTAACGAACAGCGGCCTGTCGCACTCGATTTCTAAACACCGGACTGTAACCTCTCAGAGGATAGTGAAGTTTGGTCGGTACAACTCCGACCGCGTGTTTTCTTTTACCCTTTTCGGGTTTTCCACGTTAAAAGTCTCAGCGTACTCAACGAATCCCTAATTGATTGCTTGTGCGCTCGGTTTGCTTCCAAGCTAAGGTGGTTCAGTTCGACTGGTCTACCAAAGCACCCGAGCGACCCGCAACAGTTTGGCGTCGTCTGTGGGAATGGATTCCCAAATACCGAGCAAAGGATTTCCGAAAGCAACACCCGCTTCGCCTGAGTTCACGGAACCACCAAGAGTGGACACCTCCCCCGAACTATCCGACGCATGCAGTTCCTCAATCCCTGAAGACCCGGCAAAAAGAGCGCTCATCGCTTCACCCATCCAGCCCCAGTGGCTTGGATCAACTAGCAAGCCGTCCCCTCTCGCGGCAGGACAGGACCTGAATGATGTCACGTACCAGCAAAGACGATCCCCCCTGTCAAAGCCAATTTTGGCATACCCAGTTCCGTCGTGGCTAAAGCTCCCGCACTGCAAGGAGTTCCACGGAGCAGAGGACTCGTTGCACGTTAATCACTTCTTGATAACGATGCGGACGTTCGGACTTCCCGACCAAATCAGCTGCAAAATCTTCACCAAGACGCTGCGCGGAGACGCCCTCCGCTGGTATCAATCCCTACCAAACAGAGCGATTCACAACTTCATCGAGTCGTCCCAACTGTTCGTTGAATGACACAAAGCACGCGAACCAAGGATTCAAGAAGAAGAGCGAGAAAAGCCCGAGACGGACGAGTCGCCCCACCTAGGGGAAGCGGAATGGAGCAAGCAACAAGAAGAGATCTGCATAAACTTTCACCAAGAGCATCCCCATGGATGGTTGGACTTCGCCTTAGACGCAAACATAGGCAACCCAGCCTGTGGGCTAAGGAGGGCGTTGATAACACATCACATCTCATTCAATATCCTGTTCCTGACAGTCGTAGTGCAACTCAAACTCCTAAGCGGGAACCTCAAGCTCAGGGCCAGCGACGCAGAGCTCCCAGACGGAACTATGGTACCCACCATAGGAGTCGTCACCCTCCCCGTCCAAGTAGGGATGCACTCGGAACCAGTCCAGTATGACGTTCAGTTCGTCATCGCGGAGGCAGACCCCCCATACGACACAATATTTGGGAGCCTCCTACTCGACGCCCTGAACCACGACGTTTCCATGTCTGGACGCATGGCCAACAAAGGGAGTATCCTCAGGAATGCAATTTGTGGTTTCGACACCCCCGCAGCCAAGCTCCCTTGGATCAACAACGACCCGTTGCCAAAACCAAATTCTGAGAAGCGAGGCATGCGGGAGGACCGCGCAACCCCCGCATTGGCAGAAAAAGCCAATCTTCCGACACCGGCAACCCACTACGATTTGGGGACATGTGTCGCAAGAGAAAGGGACAACAACATTTCGAGAAGGCCGAATCGACCATTCAGAACCAAGCAAACCGCTCCCGAGGGCTAGCAAGTCAAAGCTCCTGGATCTACACCCCGTTAAATGCGCCCCGCGAGCATATACTGTCCGTAATCTACAACAACAAAATCATCAACTGGCCCAGAGCGCTCTCCCAGCACAGGGGAGATCAATCACAGTTTTGCAATTTCCACAAAGGCCGATGACACCGGACGGAGCACTGTGCCAGGTTGAAAGAAGAAATTGAACGCCTTGTCCAGTCAGGACACCTCAAGGCTTTCCACGAAGAAGCACAGAAGGATGCTACCTAGGGTCGGGCGTCGGGTCACCGCTGCCCACCATGCTGAACGACCGAAAGAGCTCGAGCAAGCGCAGCAACAGAGAGCTCGACGTTACCTTCTCTCTCGTCAAACTTGTATCAGAAACTTATTGGCTCAAAAGCGGCAAGTCTGCGCTTGCGCATGTATCAATGTTCATTTTCTAATTATGTTGGTTTTATCGAGCGACGACCTCAAGCAAGAATCAAGAGTTCGTCTCATGAAAAGCAAATAGGAAGAAGAACGAAATAAATGACAACCATAAAAGGAGAACATTGAGATGAAACTAAAACAAGAAAAAGATAAACAAATACCTACAGGAAATGGAGAGCGCCGAAATCGACCTGTAGGGCTTCATTTGGCGAGCACACTGTTTAAGGCAAGAAGAAACAGGAGATGACAACACACGGTTTAGGGCTTCGTCTGGCGAGATGGAAAATAGGGATCGGTCTGGAGTGAGGAACGTTGACCTCGACAAGGCTTAGGGCTTCGTCTGGCGTGATGGCGTCACACGAAATCGCCTCTTACGAAGCGGAGCGAAACCTAGAATCGCGAAAAGAGATCGATCAAGAGCAGGGAGCGTGGTTTCTATCAGGATGCTGCTAAAAGCCAAATATGATTTGCGTATAACAAATGCCCCCAAAATATATTGGAGGGATAAGGGTAAACCATAAAATGTTTATTGTGAAATGTTAGCATATAAATTCGTTGATGCCTGCTACATCTCGATCCAAAAAATCAAAGGGTAACCCTAGCCCTTCTATTTCGGTTCTATTTCTCCCGTTTCCAGCGAGCCGCAAGTCCGACTCCCTTTTCCGCGCCCTGCACCGCCGGCCCGAAAGGTTCCGACGGCGTCGCTTGGAGCCTGCGGAAGATGCCGTCGAGGGTTAGGAAGCAGTCGAAGTCCTCGGTCAACCGCTCACCAGCCTCCAGGTCCCCTGCAACTCCTTTCCGTGAGTCGGAGAGCGCCGCCACCAGCGAGTTGTTTAATAGGCGGCTCCTCTCCGATGCAGCCTCCCGGTTTCCGCACCTCATCTCCGAGTCACCTTTATGTCGAGTAGTCTCTGACACAGGAGCTTCATCCCCCAATGACAACTACGCTAGGATTTGGCTGTCAGAGGGCTCCTCCCTTCACCCCGGCTCTCTTGTCTCGGTGAGCTAAATCCTGCTGCATTGTTCTTCTCGAAATTGGAATCTATATCAATATCTATCCGTAGAGTTAGTAAAAAGTTTAATCTTCTTATTCTTATGTTTGAATTTTACTATCAAAACAAGTCAAAAGGTGGGATTTTTGTTCAGTGTAGAAAATGCTTAGCTCATCATCAAAGATTAGTGTTTAACTCTCAGATTTCTGCTGGATAATGAATCAAGCATTGTAGATTATTGAATAAATCCTCAAAGACTTGTCTGTTCCTAATTGGAATTTTATTCAATCTATCAATCTAACTACAGTGTTGTGGTATAAAGGCTTGAGTGTTGTTGTTGCTTGTTGTTTATCAATCTAACTAGACTACCATGTACCTCATATTGCCATGCTTGAAAATGGTTCTCTAATCAATTTGAAAGGTAGGATTTCATTTTTGTTAATTGTATTGACGTTAATTGTTGATCTCAAGTACAACTGAAGCTTCTAGATTTGCTTTAGAGTACGCGCTCGGTTGGTTGGTATTGGATAAGTGTATTGATTTTCAATTCCAATTTCTATCAGAATTGGTGGAACTGTTTTGAATTCCTATTCAGCGTTCTGCCGTGATATTAAATTGTTTATGCAAAAGTGAAATTATATAATTTAGCTATTTGAATGCATGATGAGATCAATCACAAGGATTAATAGTTTTGATAAAACCATAATAGATTATTTGATGCAGGGCGAGTCTATAGGAGGCAGATGACCGAAACCCGAACCCTAAGTGCAATGCATGCGTACACATGAAACATGCGAATGAAATTACGATCAATTCTAAATTAACATGAAAGTATGCCCACGATCCAATATTAGGTGATTTCAATGCAAATGAGTTAGTCCGAATGCAATATCACAGTAAATAATTATGTAAAATAGAGCACAGTTTGAGCACAATCGTTCACGCGATAATTGAGTCGGAAAAGCAAATATTAGTTCACAAGTAATTGAGTTGCAAAACAATTTTAAGCGCGCACCGAATCGGTCTTGCAATTCCCGTGATTTCGCAATAATAAATGCATATGATTTACATCCAACAAAGCATAGTTCGAGTACACAATAATATAAAAACAAACAAACTCCAAACTAATGACTTGCACTTGCAAGTGGCGGCGGAGTGGGGAAGACGGGGGTCCAACGACGGATGACCTCTTCAGGACTGCAGGTGGCTGGGCAGCACTTTGGATTGCTCGGGTGGGCTGGAATGAAGATGTTGGAGGGTGTGGGAGTTGGTAGTGGACTGGTAGGTGGTTGGGCAGCAGTTTGTGGGGCTTGAGTGGGGAATGGAAAAGGTCCAGAGCAGGGTGTGGTTGTTGATTTATAGTAGAGTTCACAAAGGGGGGCTGGGAGGGTGTAGCGGCAGTGGAGAGCCTGGAATGGGGTGGCTGTCAGGTTTGGGAAGGGGGGTGAGGGGCTCGGCTACAAGGAAGAAGGCCATGGAGGGTTCAATGGTATAAGACGGGGCTTGAGAAGGGGTTTTGGACAGACGGAAATGGAGGGGGATTGACTGGAAAATGGCGGCAGATCCATGATTGGCTGGTGGGGGTTTTGCGTTGAGGAGACCGGGCGTAGGGGGGAACATGGATGGCTTACGGTTTGGGAATGAAAGTGGGTTGGCCCGTGGAGAGGAAGGAGAGGGATTCACCTTGGAGTCGCACCAAGGAGGAAGAGCTTCCGGCGTCGCACCAGGAAAAAATGACCGACGGTTTGCAAAACTGCAGCCAACCTTCGATCCCTTAGCCGCCCTGCATGCATTAATACACCATAATAGAAATAGGGCACCCAAATCGGACGACTCAGAATGTCCGAACCGATCGGGTGCCAAAGCAACTCAAAAATATAAAATAAATACATGAAATCGACTTGAAACAATCATCCAGACGCATCCATGGACTCAGATCGTCCGAATGAGTAGCGGATCACAATGATCTCCATCAATTTCCCCCGACTTGAAAGCACTCATCTCCAGTGAGTGAGGGTAGTCGTGCTCTCAGCGTAGCTTGGGGACAAGTAGCACAAGCTCCACTGGTGAAGTCATATGCAACAATCTGAAGTATGTCTCTGATGGTAGCTGGTGGCTCTGAATAAAATGTATCTCTGTCTGAAAGCTTAACTAGTGAAACTGGTGGAACCTTCGGTGGTGCAGAGTGATCCTCATGTTGAAACTCCATAGGCTGTGGCTGAGGAGAGGTAGAGGAGATGAAAGATGTCGTGGCTCAGGTATCGAAGTGGGGAATGGATCCACATACACGCGCTCCTCATAGTAAAAGGGTCAAGTTTTCTACACTGAATACTCGATTTATCCCCATAATTTGAGGGATGTCAACCTCATATGCATTCATACTGATCCATCGTATGACTGTATAGGGACCCATTCAGTGAACGCTTAAGTTTCTTGCTGTTCCATGTGGAAACCTCTCAATTCGTATGTAAATCTTTACCTGCTCCCCAAGTTCAAAAATCCGATCCCACATGTGCCGAACTGCTTGAATTTTATAATAATAATTATTCATTGCAAATTTACATCGAACAAATTCATTCAGTTCAAACAAATGATGCAATACATGCAATAAACATGAACCATGCAACATAGAAGAGTCAAACACAATATATGAATGATCATGCAAACGGGGAACCCAAAAGTCGACATACTCATTTAAATGATGCATGAGAAACACGACAGTCACGTCACACTGATAAACAACATGCTCCATGCGGTGAATATTCCTGGAAATGAGTGGTTGATCGGGAGGTTCTTCGGGTGGAGTGTAGAAAAATTCCTTAAACCTATGCGCACACAAGTAACTACCTAAGACAGTGGCATTGACTTGTACTTGAATGGCGTGCCAAGTGCCTTCGGGATACTCACCCGGTGACAAACAAAGAAAATCGGCGTGAACGACGCCATCACCCGAAGGAATGTCATAGATGGTGACAAAAGAGCATGACACACGAGTGTGATGGGCACCTCTCAAATGATAAAGCCCGTCAGGTGGCTCACCATGAGGTGTATGCCAAAAGTCATTACGAACGTGATGATCACTAGTGTGAAGACACAAACAATCCATATTGGAGTGAGTGCTTCCTGGGAAGGGAGGTTTGTAAAATGATCCTCTTGGGGACTTAATCCCGAGAAGGTCAACAATAGTCCGTTGGTCCTCCAAAAGGAAAGCACCAATAATGATAGTGTCAATGGGAACAAGTAGGACACCCACAACCAAGTCAATGCTAGCCTCTTGACCCTCGCAAAGGAGTGGTGGCTCATCTGGAGGTTTGTTTGGGGTTCATCAAAGCATCCATCAATATGGTCATGAGTATCCAAATGAGTTCCGTCGAAAGGGCTGGTGTCCCCAAAAACGGGTGAGGCAGCCACAAAGAGATCGACACTAGGCTCTCGGTCGTGATGCGGCTCGAGACAATGCTATGGGAAGGGTGGGAAGAGCCCATACTCAAGTGTGGGTCAATCGGTATATTGTCGAGAACTGGATTCCTAGCCAAAGGGGACACTAGGTCTAAGTGAGGTGCGGGGGATGGATATACCATCACAGTGTCACTGTGCCACTCGTCCTCACTATCGTGGCCACACTCACTAGTCATATTAGTATCACTCTCCACCTGTATCATAAGGTCATGATCAGACTCAACTTCAAGATCACATGGACACTGAGTTTCATCAAAATGAGAAGTATCAAAATCAGGTGTCGGGTCTCTCCTATCAGTGAGAGCACTACTAGACACATCAGTGGCTTGACCTAAATCCCTAGGCTCTCTCCTATTGATTCTTCTTAAGGAAGACCTCATGCGACCAAGATGAGCATCCAAGCGATCAAATTGATCAAGAATTAATCGTTGAAATTCAGCCTCATGTATCTTTATTTGCAGAACACTTGGAAGGTCTTGACATGTGATGTGATTCTGGCGATGATGACTTCTATAGGGCTCTTGAGGGTCATCTAGTCGGTCGTTTCAAACATAATCAGATCGTGCTCGTGGGTGGATGTGGGCCCTACGAACGTGCGGTGGTGGTGGCTCATATATAGATTCAGATCCCTTAACTAGAGGAGATATGTAACAACGATGACCTTAACGATTCTCAACTTTACCATCATAAAGTCGTGTCGTAGGATCAACATGATCCACCCGAGCCCAGGGATAAGGATGATGGTAATCATCATAGTGGTCGTGTCTAGCATAATCGAATCGACTCGAAGGATCGACACGACCCCTGGAAGTAGTGTGTCGCGCAGGAAGATAATCATCGTAATAATAAGGGTGCCCCTCAAGTGTAGGCGAGGGGTAGCGATAATAGTACGCCATGGAACGAAACCTATAAACTCAAAAACTGCGTGTTAACATAAAGCCCGAACATGGCTCTGATATCAATCTGATGCAGGACGAGTCTATAGGAGGCGGATGACCGAAGCCCGAACCCTAAGTGCAATGCAAGCGAACACATGACACGTGCGAATTGACATGAAAGTATGCACGCGATCCGATATTATGTGATTTCAATGCAAATGCAAATTAGTTAGTCCGAATGCAATTTCACAGTAAATAATTATGTAAAATAGAGCACAGTTTGAGCACAATCGTTCATGTGACAATTGAGTCGGAAAAACAAATATTAGTTCACAAGTAATTGAGTTGCAAACAATTTTATGCGCGCACCGAATCGGTCCTGCAAATCCCGTGATTTTGCAATAATAAAAGCATATGATTTTGCATCCAACAAAACATAGTTTGAGTACACAATAATTGAAAAAACAAACAAACTCCAAACTAATGACTTACGCATGCAAGTGGCGGCAGAGTGGGGAAGGCGGGGGTCCAACGACGGATGAACTCTTCAGGATAACCATTTGTGGGGCTTGGGTGAGGAATGGAAAAGGTCCAGAGCAGGGTGGGGTTGTTGATTTACAGTGGAATTCACGAAGGGGGGCTGGAAGGGTGTAGCGGCAGTGGAGAGCCTGGAATGGAGTGGCTGTCGGGTTTGGGAAGGGGGGTGATGTGCTCGGCTACAAGGAAGAAGGCTGGGGAGGTTTCAATGGTAGGAAACAGGGCTTGAAAAGGGGTTTTGGACAGACGGAAATGGAGGGGGATTGACTGGAAAATGGCGGCAGATCTAGGAGCGGTTGGTGGGGGGGGGGGGGGGTTTGCGTTGAGGAGACCGGGCGTAAGGGGGAACATAGAGGGCTTACGGCTTGGGGAAGACAATGGGATGGCAGGTGGAGAGGAAGGAGTGGGATTCACCTTGGAGTCGCACCAAGGAGGAGGAGCTTCCGGTGTCGCACCAGGAAACCGTGACCGACGGTTTGCAAAACTGCAGCCAACCTTCGATCCCTCAGTCGGCCCCCCTGCATGCATAAATACACCATAATAGAAATAGGGCACCCAAACCGACGTCTCAGAATGTTCGAACCGATCAGGTGCCAAAGAAACTAAAAAATATAAAATAAATTCATGAAATCGACTCGAAACAACCATCCGGACTCATCTGTGGACTCGGATCGTCCGAATGAGTAGCGGAGCACAACGATCTCCATCATTATTCAGATATCACCCAGAATATATCTTATGTGATCATCTTTATTAATTACACATCTAAATATAAATTCGCTAGATCATACTGTGCACCTCTTCGGTTGCACTTTCTCCACCTTCTTCTAGAATTTTACTCTAGAAATTTCACTAGGATGTTCTATCTAGAGATATCTCTCTTGTGGTACTTAATTAATTTTCTCTCTAAAATTCTCTAGAAATCTCACTAGGATTCTCTCTAGAAAGCTCTTTCTAGAAAATTTCTCTCTAGAAATCTCACTGCGATTTTCTCTTAATGGTGCTATTTTAGTAGGATTCTCTCTAGAAATATCACTAGGATTCTCTCTCAATTGTCCTATCTCACTAGGATTCTCTCTCAATGGTTCTATTTCACTAGGATTCTCCTAATTTTTTTCTAGCAAATTTCTCTCTAATATCTCCCTAGGTTAACTTTCTAGAAATCTTTCTCTCAAAGTTATACCTCATTAGGATTCTTCCACTCACCAATTTTCCCACTCAAAGAATTTTCTCTCTTTAGAGATCTCAACAAAATTCCCTTTAAAGCTTATCTCCAAGGCTCCGTTCGGTTGGGAGGAATTGAAGCTTCAAAATTAAAATTGTGGGTTAAATAAAATTTAAAATGATCTCAAATTCTAATTTTAGGTCTTCAATTCCATCGAAACGAACGGAGCCTAAATGGTTTTTTATAGGATTTTGTCACTCCAAGATTTTTTTGTCCAACAACTTTCTCTCCAAAAATCTTAGTAGGATTATTTCTAAAATAATTTTGTCAAACATTCTATCTCACTAGGATTCTCTCTCTCAAATTTTTATTTCCCAAATTTTAAAATTCTTTGGCGAGGTGGTAATCAAATTGTGTTTGTTTAATTCGAATTTATGTAGCATACATTTGAATTCCAATTCCATTATTTAATTTTTTAATCGAACAACATAATTAAAATTTGCATACTCAATTCAATTCCCACGTCCCTTTTTCAACTAGCTGAATGGACCCTTTAGAGGTTGACGCAGGATGAATCTATTGCCGGCGGATAAACGATGACCTAACCCTACATGCTATGCAAAGTCCGACGGGTTAAACCGCAATTGAATAATAAACAATGACATCCCACGCAGTTAATTCATAACAAGGCAGAATAATTTATTAGGGCAAAACAAGCTTAGGCTTTCCTCCGCGTGGAGGGCAAAAGCACGAGCGCGCGGCGAATAAACCCTACAAATCACAATAATAATCTAACAAACAACTACCATACAAGATATTCAAAACAAGTATAAGATCCAATCCAATATAAATATGCTGAAAATAATAATCCAATACAACGAGAACTCACCAAGCAATGGGCTGACCAAGGCAATGGAGATTTCGGAGACGGAAGTGTTTTTACGACGATCCAATGTGGAACCGGAGGTGGGGAGACAACGTAGACGGCTGGACTTGGCGGTGAAAGACGGAATCGGGCTGGAAATGAGTAGATCCGGCTATATGGAGGCGGATCCAGGTAACAGGAGAGTGGGTCCGGTGATTTGGAGCGGATCCGGGCTATGGGAGGTGGTCCGGGTAGAGGGGGATGGCTGGATCTGGGCTGGACTGCACGGATCTGGAAAGATCTAGTGGTGGAGGGCTGTTTGGAGGTGGTTCCGCTGCAGGAAAGGGGCGATAAGGGGTTGTTGGTGTGGCAGAGGGTTCGGGTTCAGGGGCTGGACGTGAAAACAACAGTGAAAAACTCAGATCTAGGCTTGCTAGGCAGAGATCAGCAAGGTAGAGGGGCGGTTGGACTTTGTGGGGGCTTTGGAGGGTGCGGCAAGTGAGCTGGGCGTATGAAACAGGGAGGGCAAGCCTAGGTTCTGCTTCCTGGGCGTGGAAACAGCAGAGGAGGCACAAATTTGGGTTTGCTTGGTGGAAGACAACAAAGGTGTGGGCGGATCTGGGTTGCTGGGTGGAAAACTGCAAGGGTGTGGGCGGATCTGAGTTTGCTGGGTGGAAAACAACAAAGGTGTGGATGACGGCTAGGGCTTAGGGAGGGGAAAATGAAGGTTAGGGTTAGGAGATACCTTGGGGAGGAAGATAACCACCTAGGAGTCGTCACCTAGGGTTTCACGGAGTCGTCACCATGAAGGAATCGCCAGATTTCGGGATTCATCTCTCCAAAATCTGCAATAGCCTCCATCAGCCCACTACCTCTCTATTTATAATAAAATAAAGGCTAGGGCATCCCACCATCGACGGTTATGATTGGCCGGAGGTGGGGCCACCCAAATACATCAAAACAAATGCAAAAATAATAAACTAATATATCAAATTGATTCGCAACGCGAATCCGAACACATCTGCGGAGTCCGATCGTCGATCCGCGCACGCCATATATGGAAAGTTGCCAAATCAGCCTCGAATGACCCCCAAATTTGCCATCCACTGCAAGTCCTCGTCTATGCTCCGCATCAATCTCCCCGGCTCGAAAGAATTCATCTCCCGATGAATAGGGATCAGAATTCTCTCGCTGTATGCCAGGTAAAACTCGAAGAGGTCCACCCGAGGTCGCCCAAGTGTCGTCGCTGGGAAAGTGTCTTTGCCAATCAACTCCCTCTGACTGAAAGCCGTCATCTCCGATGAATGGAGACGGCCGTACTGAAGTTGAAGTCCAGGGGTGAATTGATCAACTGCTGCAAGTACCCAGATGTCATCAACGTCTGTAGTAGGGATGTACCAGCGAAATATGATCTCTGTGATGCTCTGAACGCTCAACTCACGAGTGGTGGATCCCGGTGCGATCGGCAGCGCCGTGGGTAGAACCAAAGAAGACGAGTCCCCGGGTGGATGGGTGTCAGAACTGGGTGAGTAGTGGTGGCCATCAAACGTGGGTGGGCTATGAGGGTGGTAAGGCAATGAGAGTGGAAGTGTGGGCGTCTGGAAGTCCCCACATACTCGCGAGGCTCGTAGTACGTCATATTTTCAACACTAAATACCAGGTGGATACCCATACTTGCAGGGATATCAAGATCATGTGTTTGCTTCGATCCGTCTTATATAGGGGTCCATTCGCCAAACGCTCGAGCTTTTAGCAAGCCTCGCACGGAGCCTCACAACGCAAATTCTCACCATCATCTGCTCGCCTTCATGAAGTACCTGCACTTGCCAGTGAACATCCGCATGTGATTTACAAGATTTATTACCAATATGGATTATTCGTCGGACCGACTCATGACACACATGCAAACGATGAACAAAAAACACAACAGACTCATGCAAATGATGACGAAACGACTCAACAGACTCATACAAATGACGCAAATGAAACATGACCGACACAACATGCTCTCTATGAGACAATCTAATAATGACCTGAAAATCTATCGCAGGAGGTGATCTATCAGGAGGCTCTCTCGGAGGAGTGTAGAAAAACTCATCCCGTGGATGACGAGTGTTCATATGATCTCGCGAGACATCTATACTCGAATACGAGCTCGTAAAGATCCAAGTGTTTCTCAGGGAACGTGCCACATCAGGGGGCTCACCAGGAGGTGTAAGAAAAGTCATCGCGAATGCGACGACCGCCTAAGTGAAAATCGCGTGCACCGACTAGAAGACGTGACTCTATAGTGTGGTGAGTGTCCCCGAAAAGAAAGTGCTCGTCTGGTGGGTTAGCAGGTGGTACATCCCAAAACTCAGCGAGAGTGCGATGTGTCAACAGGTGGTGCCCTAAATATTAGATGATCCTCACAATATCCAGCCTCCGGGGCGGGGTTAGGGACGATAATGGAAGAGTCTTCCATAAATCGATACTCATACATGCAGGGCTCACCTGAATCCCATCCTCATCAGGATGTGGCAGATCATCCGGAGGCTCAACTGGGGGCTCGTCATAGAACTCATCACTAGGGTCATGGTCCTCCAGATGAGTACCATCGTGAGGGGTAGTGTCCCCGTGAATGGGTGACATAGCCACTACGGGATCAACACCAGGCTCCGGTCTCTCGGTGGTGATGTGACTCAGGGGAATGACAATGAGAGTGCGACATAGGCCTACACTCAAGAATGGATCCGTAGGTGCGGTGTCAGGAAGTGGGTCTGTGGTTGGGGTGCTAACTAACCCGGTGGATGGCAGAGGAAGAGGTGTGGGTGAGGTACACAACACTACAGACTCAATAGGTCGCTCAGGCTCGCTCTCAGTCGGTGTCAGAAGAGACGGGTCAGAAACAAGAGATAAGTCACTCACTGGGCTAAGCCCCTCACTGGGGTGAGAGCAATCTGCATCAAGTGTCACTTCTGTCGTGGCTGACAGGACACTGGTAGGCATCGTGGTGACCTCAGTATGGGAGGGACTCGTACTGCGGAGGTCAAGGTGAAAATCCCATCGATTAGCTCTTGTGGATCTCAAAGACTGCTCATAACGTAGGGCAAGCTGATACGTCTGCTCGAGGGACTTCGAGCCATGATAAACCACTTCAGTACGTACGTCAAATCGAAGTCCAGATCGAAATCTGGAAGTGGCCATGGCTGGGTCCTCTCGGAGATCACTCCTCACAACTAACTCGTAAAATCGATCCCTGTACTCAGCGACAGACATGGATCCTTGCTGAAGGGAAAATAATCGGTCGAGCAAGCGACTCCGATGCGACGAAGGCAGATACCTCTGACACAATGTACGCTTCATGTCCACCCAACTAGTGATGTGATGTAGACGGTCTCGCTCGCGGGTCCTCTCAACGCTAGACTAATATGCACTCGCCTGATCTAAAAGTCTAAGTTTCGCAAACTTGACGCGACGCTCACCGAATACCTCAAAATGATCAAGATAATACTCCATATCCACGAGCCAATAACTGAAAGACTCAGGACTCGATGAGCCGTCAAAGGAAGGGGCAGCAGTACGAAACTGACTCTCAAGATCTCTCTCCGAACAACGATCCTCATAATAATCATCCCTAAGGTAACCGAGTCGTGTCAAAGGATCAACACGATCCGCTCGCGTGTACAGATAAGAACGACGACAATCATCATACTGATCGTCCCTAGCATAGTGGGGTCGTGTCGGTGAGTCAACACGACCTCTGGAAGTGGTGTACTGCGTTCGCGAATAATCGTTGTAGTATCGTGAGGGTCTCCCTGAAGGGGATCTATGAGGGTGGGTGCAAGTGGACTCGAGACCTCCAAAGTGAGGGGAAGAATAATTGTGACACCTAGACATAATGAAAAACCTATAGACTCTACGACTGCGTATCAAAAAGAGCGCGTAACTTATCTCTGATACCAATTGACGCAGGATGAATCTATAGGCGACAGATAAACGATGACCTAACCCTACATGCTATGCAAAGTCCAACGGGTTAAACCACAATTGAATAATAAACAATGACATCCCACGCAGTTAATTCACAGCAAGGCAGAATAATTTATTAGGGCAAAACAAACTTTGGCTTTCCTCCGCGTGGAGGGCCAAAACACGAACGCGCGGCGAATAAATCCTACAAATCACAATAATAATCTAACAAACAACTACCATGCAAGATATTCAAAACAAGTACAAGATCCAATCCAATATAAATATGCTGAAAATACTAATCCAATACAACGAGAACTCACCAAGTAGTGGGTCAGGCAGTGGAGATTTTGGAGACGGAAGTGTTTTGACGACGATCCAATGTGGAACCGGAGGTGGGGAGACAACGTAGACGGCTGAACTTGGCGGTGGAAGACGGAATCGGGCCGGAAATGAGTAGATCCGGCTATATGGAGGCGGATCCAGGTAACGAGAGGGTGGGTCCGGTGATTTGGAGCGGATCCGGGCTATGGGAGGTGGTCCGGGTAGAGGGGGATGGCTGGATCTGGGCTGGACTGCCCAGATCTGGAAAGATCTAGTGGTGGAGGGCTGTTTGGAGGTGGTTCCGCTGCAGGAAAGGGGCGGCAAGGGGCTGTTGGTGTGGCAGAGGGGTCGGGTTCAGGGGCTGGACGTGAAAACAGCGGGGAAAAACTCAGATCTAGGCTTGCTGGGCAGAGATCAGCAAGGTAGAGGGGCGACTGGACTTTGTGGGGGCTTTGGAGGGTGCGGCAAGTGAGCTGGGCGTGTGAAACAGGGAGGGCAAGCCTAGGTTCTGCTTCCTGGGCGTGGAAACAGCAGAGGAGGCGCAGGTTTGGGTTTGCTTGGTGGAAGACAGCAAAGGTGTGGGCGGATCTGGGTTGCTGGGTGGAAAACTGCAAGGGTGTGGGCGGATCTGGGTTTGCTGGGTGGAAAACAGCAAAGGTGTGGATGGCGGCTAGGGCTTAGGGAGGGGAAAATGAAGGTTAAGGTTAGGAGATACCTTGGGGAGGAAGATAACCACCTAGGAGTCGTCACCTAGGGTTTCACGGAGTCGTCACCTAGGGTTTCACGGAGTCGTCACCATGAAGGGATCGCCGAATTTCGGGATTCATCTCTCCAAAATCTGCAATAGCCTCCATCAGCCCACTACCTCTCTATTTATAATAAAATAAAGGCAAGGGCATCCCACCATCGACGGCTATGATTGGCCGGATGTGGGACCACCCAAATACATCAAAACAAATGCAAAAATAATAAACTAATATATCAAATTGATTCGCAACGCGAATCCGAACACATCTGCGGAGTCCGATCGTCGATCCAGGCACGCCATATATGGAAAGTTGTCAAATCAGCCCTGAATGGGCCCAAAAGTTGCCATCTACTGCAAGTCCTCGTCTATGCTCCGCATCAGAGGTTCTCTGTGAATAAGGACTCAAACCCCGGTGATTACAATTTTTTTGTTTATGCAGTGTTTAGTTACTTTTTTTGAAAATTGAGAAGTTCCAAGTCATTTTTTTCTCAAGTTCATCATTGTTTATTTACACAACGTGGCTAGTGTCTATGATGATCTTGAGCAGGTTGCTCTAGCGGCATCAGAAATACAACATTTAGGCATACTCCCACTATACAATTCTGTGGAGTACAATCGTGGATTTGATACTGGTGATAGCTTCTTAGATGAAGTGGGATGCTACTTTGCTATTGCTACCGTTTTGTTTTGTACTAAGGTACATAACTTTCTCAACTTTCTCCTTATGTTGACCCACAATCTGGTCCCTGCTATGTTCACTCATTTTTGCCCTGTACTTTGAATTTTAATATTTACCATTTCATGTCAAATTACTTAAATGACAATTAACAATTACCGAGTTGAATCCATTAACTTCTAGGTTCAAAAGAATGGAGTGAGATTGTCAAGGAGTCTTTCTTGCACAATGGGTTCTCCTGCAATTGGCCAATCATTATTTATATCTCCCGTTGGGGATTTTTCAAGTTGTCACAATGAAATCAGAAGAAACAATTCTCGTCTTCTTCACCTACACAAATGCAAGAACCTTAAATTAAAAATTCTTCCAATCACTTCTCGTGGTAGTTTACCTATCAACATTAGGCCAATAGAGGTTGCCTCCATATCTAGTGAATATGGGAAAGCCAAAACACCATCTATTCACTCCAAGCTTCCTCCCACTGTCACTTCACCAGTGCACATGAAAAATTCCTATTGTGCATCTCCATGCTTGGATGAATCAGCATTGAATTTTGTATTGAATGATGAAGGTAGTAAAGTACTTTATGAGAGATTTGTTTCTCTATGGCTTCGAGGAAGATATTTACTTAAAGGTAATCTTATATATGTTCCAGTATGTGGAACAAGCTTGTTAGCATCTGTGGAAGGTGTAGATGAATTGACAACAAGTTTCTCTAGTCAAGATTTAAGCACTGAAGGGAAGAATAGTGTGCTACTTATCGAAGCAAAAACAAGAATTTCTCTCTCTATTTCTACATGCGTTGATCGTGAAAGCTCAAGTGAAAGAGTATTTCCTGTGGAGAACGCAATTGGATGTATCAGTGGAAAGGAACCTAATGATATATCGAGATTGGGCAGTTTATCTAAAGAATTTTCTACTTTAAAGGAAATCATCAAATCATTAGAACACAAGGATCCTTTACAAAGGTATTTTTTCTTTGAACAATTTCTTGCATAACCCATTTTACTTTCGTATTTCAAATTTACATTTTGAAAGCATGACTGTTTATGACTTTTGCTTATATACTTGTGTACTTGATAGATAGAGGATCTCTGACAGAATGCATGTGATAGCGCATGTGTTATCTATCCTGTCATACTACACTTGCTATTCTTTTTAAGCATTTGAGGGTCATTCAAGTGATACTTGTTAGTTTAGTGCATCATATAGTGAAGATCAACTAATTTATGATTTCAATCTGCATTTATTAGTTGGGCAATTATGAACTCTTAAGCTTGTACTCGCGATGATTTTACATACATACGCTGGCACTTGAAGTATTTTTTTTATTTACATGATTTGTCTAGATTTCTCTTCACTTGAAGATGACCAATTGCTTGTGTATTCGTAATTTTTTTTATATTAAATATATTTGTATGCACATATAACAACACTCAAGTCTTTATCTCACCATAGATATTTGTATGCACATATATATGTATATATATAATGTATTATTGCCAATTGTATGTTAATGTGTGCCTTTTTATTTGACGTGGAAAGTTGATATGGGCCTATGGCCAAGTTATTAAAAAACCTTATCTTTCCATTTGTTTTAGATAGAATGATTACTATTTGACCTAATAAGTGTCCTAAATGAACATGCATGTTTATCTTGTGACATGCTGAGAATAAATTGAACACATTATAAACATTCATTATCGTATTTGATTGCACCATCCATTATTTTTAGTTTTACCCTTTTCTGAAGATTAGAGATATTCTTTCTAATTTTCATGGTTGTAGATAACTATGGTGGTAATATGTCACAGAATATGTGAAATTGGTGGGGGTAATGCATTATATAGGATGATCCTCCATGTATTCAAATGAGCTGTCACAAATCACAATATTGAGATTGGAACAATCCTCTTGGTTACGATGTGCATTTTGGCACCTTCAGTCGATCTATATTCTTATTCCATTACCTTAACTTCCACACGAAGATTCATATTACCAAATGCTTCATATCATGGATTTTTTTCATTTTTGCCAACAGTTGTCTTCTATTATCCTAAATTCAGGCACACAGGGGTGCTTCTTCATGGTCCACCTGGCACAGGGAAAACGACTTTGGCTTTATGTTGTGCTCGTGATGCTGGTGCTAGCCTTTTTCTGGTTAATGGGCCTGAAATTGTTAGTCAAGACTATGGTGAAAGTGAGCAAGCATTGAATAACATTCTTGATTCAGCGAGGAAAGCTGCTCCAGCTGTGGTTAGACTTCTCTAATAACTTATGTCATTCCTTTGTTCTCATGTCATGCAATGCTTTTTATAATTCTCTTAAAATCTGTTTTGGTAATGAAATAAAAAAGAGCAAGTTTAACTAATTACTGAAGCATATGCATATCTGGTTCTTAAAATGTGCTATAAAAGATGCAGATGAAGCTTATATATTATTTATTCTTCACTTAAGCTTAATAAAGCTTTTTTAAGTCTTTATATGATTTCGGTTCTTACTACTATTTTCCTGGTCCAAAAATCTCTGTTGGATAGTGGAGAAATATTCATAAAGATTTGGTTCGTTTCACAGTCTTAAGGATGAAAAAGATCATAATCTCTTACATCTCTGCAACCTTGTTCACGGATAGTTTTATTGCCATTTATTATTTATCTTAATTTCTCATTAAAATGGACTGCCTTGTGAATATTAAGAGAATTTTACATTTTGAAGGGGATCCTTGGCACACCGGTTAAGGTGTTGCTGTGTGACAAGCTCACGGGTTACTGGAAGCAACCTCTTGCAAAAAAATGCAGGGTAAGGTTTGCCTACATTTCACCCTTGTGGTGGGACCCTTCCCTGGACCCTCGCTGTGCGGGGATGCTTTGTGCACCGGGCTGCCCTTTTATATATTTTTGAGTGGTGGGTTGTACCTTGAGCTATTTACTTTACCACTTAGATATTAATGAGTGTGTCTAAATAAGTTTCTTATCACGGTATATATGACTAGTCATGTTGAGTATTTTTTCTTTTTTATTTATTTACATTTGTTTATCGAGACTCATACATATGAGATAGTTCTAATCGGTATGCCATTTGTTGTGGAGATATTCCTTAGAAAACAAAGGGTTTAGCATTAATAGAACATACACTTAGTGTATGATACACGATTTAGTGGCTGTGATATTATCAATTCTTAAGCTATTTATTAGAAGATAAAGTCGTACTTAGATGTGAGGTTAAATATCTTGGATCTACTATGCATAAGAATTAGGATATAACTTCTAGAGTTAAGTTGACGGGTTAAAATAGAGAAATTTATTTAGAATAATATGCAATAAAATGTATCATGAAGACTTGCAAGGTGACATTAGAGAGTGCATCAGACATACATTTTATGGATTCGAATGACGATCAATGAATTTTGTTTAAAATCTAAAAGTCTGGTGTGTCATAAATAAGAATGTTAAGATGTGAAAAAATAGAAATGATAAGTTAGCAAATGATCATATAGATGGATTATGCAAGTTACATCTACATAGAATAAGATAATAAAAGTAGAGTAAGGTGGTTTGAACATGTACAATAAAAGATAGAAAAATGTATAAATTTAACAAATACATGGAATTGATTAGATGAAATTAGTATTAAAGGATTAGGAAGGAGAATGATAGACCTATTGTAAATAAGATTAAAGTTGTTCAAATGCTTTGTGTAAACTAAGTTTAACATCACATGCAACACTTAATAGGAAGGAATGAAAAATGAGGATTTATGAAGTTGTCTTCAAATAATTTGGATAAAGCTATTAAGGATAATGATTTCTTACATTAGGTAATGAGAAATAGCTTGTGATTCCAAGGGATGTGGCTATCAATAGAATATATTGCATGACTTAGGATTAATCTTTTGAACTCTGCAGGTATTTCGATTTAGTATCTTAGCATTGCGCAAAATGTTTTGTTTAAATATCCACTTGGGACTACGACTATTAAATTGAAAATTGGATCTTTAGTTGTGTTGTAATCTACTAAAGATTTCTTCTTTTGAAGGTATTTATTGATGAGCTGGATGCCATTGCTCTAGCACGAAAGGCTGGAGGTGAAGAATTTTCTTTAAGAATGGTTAAAATTCTGTTAAAGCTGTTGGATGATATTAGACGTTCTCATGACATTCTTGTAATTGCTGCTACAAATTGGCCTGACAGCATTGATCCTGCCCTGAGACGAGGTTTATTCAGCCGAGAAATTGAAATTGGTATTAAACATATGATGATTCCTATCCTATAAACATATCTGGTTGTTAGATTTTTTATTTTCATTCTTTTTAAAGCTCACATTTTTGGAAAACTGATGCAAGTATTGCCGCACAAAATCTTAAGTTTTATTAAGGGGACGTTTCTTGGTACAAATAAAGCGTAGTAACGGGGATACCTTCAACACACGGGTGGGTTAATCTAATTGCTCCTAATCTGAGCAAATGCTGAGCCGTTAGCCGTACGAACAACCAAGCAAGCTGAAACAAAATGCAACGGAATGCAATGACGGGAGTGATAACGCAACGCTTGGAATGACAGTAAAACCTTGCTGAAATTATTAATGTAAAACTGGGAAACCTTAGAGATTGAGCAAGGGGGAAGGGGCAGATTTCACCTGAGGAGCCGGAGCTGCCGTTGAAGCCTTGCCGGGGTAGAGACGGGCTGGAGAAAGCTGGCTGGGCGTCGGACGGAGGCGAGGAGGGCGGCCCGTCCAGGGTGGTTCCACGTAGAAGTCTGGACGGGTAAAGAAAACAGCGGAGGGGGAAAGAGGTAGATCGGCTCGGGCGAGAGCCGATCCGGTGGATCCACGAGCAGAGAGGGTCGGGAGGCCGAGGGGCCGCACGGTTTGCTGTCGGAAACAGCACAGAGGCGCGGCAGGGGAGCAGCGAGGTCGAGCGAACGGTCGGCCGCACGCACAGGAGACGGAAGGCGAGGAGTCGAACGGCTGAAGTCCAAGGAAAACTCCTTGGTATCAACCGGCCTGTTTTAGAACAAAGGAATGGGTTTAATTATATAGGAAATAAAAGGCCACTCTAGAAGTTTCTCCTTTAACGGCTTCTCTAGAAGTTTCCCAGCTTTAAAATATATATTTTTTGAGTTAATTTCAGCAAGAGTTTATTTTATTTTAATTCATTTAGCGTCACATGTTCGCTGCTCCGTCACAACATACCGGACCTATTTATTTAGGGTCGCATGAGGCGGTCAAGCTCATGTGCCGAACTTACAAAGCGGTGCAATACAAACTATGCGTAAATAAAAACGGTACGAAAAATAAAGATAACAGAAACAAGATAAATATGCGTGCCGAGGAGGGACGCACTAACTATGGTGCGTCAATTCCCCCGGGGTTGAAAAGACTCGACTCCGGCGAGGATGCGCATAGGCCTGCAACTGAAAGGTCGGGTCGACGTTGTTGGAGTTCTGTTGCACTGATCCAACTGCTATCCAGAATGTCCCGTCCCTTCCAGGAGACTAAGTAACGTTGATAAGTGCCGGCACGAGTATGGAACTCACGAACATCCAGTACCTGATCGATCTCCTCCGTAGTAGGCGTGAAAGCTGGTTGAAATCCTGTAGGTGTCCCAGTCTCCAAAGCTGGTGGGGAAACTGGCACGGTGGGTGGCTGTCCATAGAAGGTACTGAGGTCTGCCACGTTAAAGATGGGGGACGTGCTGAATTCCGGCGGAAGATCCAAGAGATAGGCATTGTCGCCCACGCGTCCCCGCACCTGGAAAGGTCCAAAACGGCGCTGACGGAGCTTGTGGTATGTCCCGAGGGGAAACCTCTCCTTCCTGAAATGAACCAAGACCCAATCCCCTTCTGAAAAATACATGGCACGCCGATGTACGTCGGCATCTTCCTTGTATTTTCCAGTGGTTTCCTGCAGTTTTCTATAAATACTTTCATGCAAAAATTTTAAGTTATCAATCCAAGCAGTAGCGTCAAAAGAGATACGTTCATGAGAAGGTAGAGCATGGCGGTCCAGAAAATGGGGAATAGGGGCGCCGTAGACAATTTCGAAGGGAGATTTTTTGGTGGAACGATTAACGGTGCTATTATATGCAAATTCAGCTTGGGCTAAAACCAAGTCCCACTTCTTGGGATGTTCGCCGGCCAGACACCTCAACAAGTTGCCCAAACTTCGGTTAACGACTTCAGTTTGCCCATCCGTCTGGGGATGGTACGCGCTACTAAACTTTAATTTTGTACCCAGTTGTCCCCAGAGAGTCTTCCAAAAATACCCCATGAAACGAGTGTCTCGGTCAGAAACGAAGGTACGAGGAACTCCATGTAGTCTAACTATCTCTCTAAAAAAGAGGGTCGCCACGTGTGCTGCGTCGGAGGTCTTTTGACAGGGTATGAAATGGGTCATTTTGGATAACCTATCAACGACAACGAAAACGGAGTCGACCTTACGTTGTGTGCATGGGAATCCGCTTACAAAGTCCATGGAAACGTCGTCCCAAGGCCTCTCAGGAATAGGCAGTGGTGTGTAGAGCCCAGTATTTTGGGACTGCCCTTTATATAATTGGCATGTGGTGCACGTGCGAACGAGACTAATGATGTCTTGCCTCATTCGAGGCCAATAATAGCGAGTGGTGGCTAGGTCGATCATTTTGTCTTGTCCGACGTGTCCTCCAAGTCCTGAGGAGTGCAGTGCGGAGAGCAACTCGGTGCGTAGCGGGCCCTGGCATATGCATAGTCGTGAACCCCGGTAAAGATATCCTTCACTCACACAGAAGTGACCTGTCGTGTCGGCACCACGTACCCTACACTCCTCCCATATGTCCCCGAAATCAGGGTCAGTAGCGTACAGGTCCTTTTGAGAATCTAGATCGGTTAAGACGGGTTGCAGGGATACCAATAAATGAGCGCGGCGACTAAGGGCGTCGGCCACTCTGTTGGCAACCCCAGGCTTGTGACGGATATGAAAAGTGTACTCCTGCAGAAAGGCTGCCCATTTGGCATGCCGTCGGACTTCCTTTTGTGAGTTCAAGTGTCGTAGGGCGCCGCGATCGGTGTTCAGAACAAACTCTCGCTGAATCAAGTAGTGCCGCCAGTGTCGGAGTGCCTGAACGATGGCAAAGAACTCTATGTCATACGTTGAGTATCGTGTCTTTGCGTCGTTCAGTTTTTCACTATAAAACGCGACCGGTCGGCCTTCCTGACTCAGCACGGCGCCTATACCAACGTGAGATGCATCACAATCTACTTCAAAGATTTTTTCGAAATCGGGGAGGGCCAGGACGGGGGCACTGGACATCCTCTCCTTCATATGAACAAATGCCTGCTCAGCCTCGGCGGTCCATGTGAACTGACCCTTCCGGAGGCAATCGGTGATGGGTGCGATGTGAGTACTAAAGTTCCGAATAAACCTCCTATAGAATGACGCTAGTCCATGGAACCCACGAGCCTCGGTGAAGTTTTTGGGGGTGGGCCAGGAATCAATGGCCTTCACTTTCTCTGGGTCTACCTTAATCCCGTCCGATGAGACTACGTATCCTAAGAAAGTGAGACTGCTGGTCATGAATGTGCATTTCTTAAGATTGATAATCAAACGATGCTCTCGTAGGATCTCGAGGACTCGGCGGAGGTGGTTCTGGTGCTGGGTAGAGTCAAGGCTATAGATGAGGATGTCATCAAAGTATACAACCACGCAGGTCCCTATCAGGGGTCTAAGGACCTGGTTCATCAGCCTCATGAATGTACTGGGTGCATTGGACAGGCCGAATGGCATGACCAACCACTCATATAGACCTTCTCTCGTTTTGAAGGCGGTTTTCCATTCATCACCGGGTCGGATCCGGATCTGATGGTAACCGCTCCGGAGGTCAATCTTCGAAAAGACCTTCGCCCCGCTCAGCATATCGAGCATGTCATCGAGGCGGGGAATCGGAAAACGATATTTTATGGTGATTTTATTGATTGCCCGACTATCCACGCACATGCGCCAGGTCCCGTCCTTTTTTGGGACTAGTAGGGCAGGGACCGCACATGGGCTCAAACTCTCCCGCACATGGCCCTTCTGGAGGAGTTCGGTGACCTGCCTCCTAAGCTCCTCGTGCTCTTTCGGGCTCATGCGATAGTGGGGTAAGTGCGGAAGGCTCGCTCCGGGGACCAAGTCGATGCAATGCTGGATGTCCCTAAGGGGGGGAAGTTGGTCCGGTAACTCATCGGGGGTGAGGTCTCCAAATTCAGCTATCAGGGGGCGGACGGAGGCAGGAATCTCCATATCAGGGGTAGGAGATTCTCGACCGATCAGTACGTATGCGATGGGGCTCTCTTTCATCTCGCGGTGGAATTGTGGGGCGGTCAGGAGCATGGTGACCGAGGGGTAGTGGGCAGAAGCCGCCGTGGTGGTGGGGGTCGGTGGCTCAACGGGGGTGCTATCACGGGGCTCGAGCCGTCGCGGGACGAGGCTATTCTTCTGGGGCAGAAGAGTAACCCGACGGCCGTGATGGAGGAAAGAGTAAGAGTTCTTACGCCCATCGTGTATGACCGACCGATCGTACTGCCATGGTCTTCCTAACAAGATGTGGCAGACGTCCAGGGGAGCAACATCGCACCAGACTGCATCGGAATAGGTAGGGCCAATTTCAAACTCGACCAGACAACGGTGAGTGATGGTCAGTTTAGGTCCATTGGTGACCCAGGACAAATCATAAGGTTTTTCAAGGGCCTGGATTGCCAACTTTAGTTTTGCCACCATAAGCTGAGCCACGAAATTTTCCATGCTACCATTGTCGGCGATAATGGAGCAGAAGTGTCCTTTGATGCGGGCGGTGGTTCGGAAGATGTTGTGTCGTAACCACGCATCGGGAGTAGGGACTCGGGGAGTCAATAGGCTATGTTGGAGGACGCAAATCAACTTGTCAGGTTGTTCTCCCTCGACTTCGTATTCCTCCTCGGGCGGGGGTGTGGGGTGTATCTCTAGGTCACTCTCCCAAAACCCATATTCGGGTTCCCGCCCATCATCGGCCTCTACGATAGCGGTGAACTGTCGCCTCGGGCAATCGGCGGATTTGTGCCCGGGCTCCATGCATTTGAAGCATCGAAAGACCGGCCTAGTGGTGGTTCCCTCCTTCCCTCTCGTGGCTGCTAATGGGGGCCCTACGGGAGTAGGTCCTGGTAGTAATGGTCTAGAGGGGAGGGCAGGAGTTGCTCCGGGTACGGTAGGTGTGGTGGTCCGTATAGAAGATGCGGAGGAGGACGTATATTGAGTTCGCTCAGCGGGTCGCGTGCTGGTGGTCCTCCTTTGTAAGGCTTCTACACGACGAGCACGACCGGATATGTCTTCTAAGTCTCGAAAATCGTGGAGCTCGAGTTGATCTCGAATCGCGTAACGCAGCCCATCAAGGTAACGACCTATGACCACGTGGTTCTCCTCTTTCAAGTCTAACCTGGATTGGAGTACAAGGAAGTCGTTGGTGTACTCGTCAACAGTGCGTCTATCCTGGCGTAAGGTGTGGAAACGCCGGTATAAGGTCTGCATAAAGTCCGCCGGTACGTACCTTTTTCTGAGTTGGATCTTGAACTCAACCCAGGTAGTGACCGGGGGCAAACCTGTCGTGAAGCGCATGCGTTCGAGCTGACTCCACCATGTAAGGGCAGGTCCCTTTAACCGCATTGTGGCGTACTCAACTTGTTGGTGCTCGGGAATACGCCTCCAGTTGAGGTAACGTTCGAGTCACTCACTCCAATCGAGGCACATTTCAGGCTCCAGTGTGCCTTCAAAATCCCCAATATCGAACCGAACATCGGAGTCCCAACGGGGGTAGTTCCTTTGATCCCGGTAGTCGGGGTGTGGCTCGTATGGCGGTGGTGGGGGATGTTGTGCAGGAGGGGGATGTTGTGCAGGTGGTGGCTGTTGTGCCGGAGGGGCTGGTTGTGGCGCGGGTGGGATTGCGCCACCGAGGTGCACTTGCCCCTCTAGGTTGTTGACAGTAGTGCGTAAGCGTAGGACAACTTGAGTGGTGTCTCCCACAGTGGTAGTGAGTGCGGTGATAGCGGCGGTGAGGTCATCTAATCGCTTCCCTATGTCAGTCATACCTCCCTCCAGTCGCTCAACCCTCGATTCCATGGAGTAAGTCTGAAAAAAACCCCTAAAATTTAAGGCTTTGAGGCGATGTACGCTCGGCTATCCCACGGTAGGAGTGAGATATCCCAGCAGCCACACCAAATTGATGCAAGTATCGCCGCACAAAATCTTAAGTTTTATTAAGGGGACGTTTCTTGGTACAAATAAAGCGTAGTAACGGGGATACCTTCAACACACGGGTGGGTTAATCTAATCGCTCCTAATCTGAGCAAATGCTGAGCCGTTAGCCGTACGAACAACCAAGCAAGCTGAAACAAAATGCAACGGAATGCAATGACGGGAGTGATAACGCAACGCTTGGAATGACAGTAAAACCTTGCTGAAATTATTAATGTAAAACTGGGAAACCTTAGAGATTGAGCAAGGGGGAAGGGGCAGATTTCACCTGAGGAGCCGGAGCTGCCGTTGAAGCCTTGCCGGGGTAGAGACGGGCTGGAGAAAGCTGGCTGGGCGTCGGACGGAGGCGAGGAGGGCGGCCCGTCCAGGGTGGTTCCACGTAGAAGTCTGGACGGGTAAAGAAAACAGCGGAGGGGGAAAGAGGTAGATCGGCTCGGGCGAGAGCCGATCCGGTGGATCCACGAGCAGAGAGGGTCGGGAGGCCGAGGGGCCGCACGGTTTGCTGTCGGAAACAGCACAGAGGCGCGGCAGGGGAGCAGCGAGGTCGAGCGAACGGTCGGCCGCACGCACAGGAGACGGAAGGCGATGAGTCGAACGGCTGAAGTCCAAGGAAAACTCCTTGGTATCAACCGGCCTGTTTTAGAACAAAGGAATGGGTTTAATTATATAGGAAATAAAAGGCCACTCTAGAAGTTTCTCCTTTAACGGCTTCTCTAGAAGTTTCCCAGCTTTAAAATATATATTTTTTGAGTTAATTTCAGCAAGAGTTTATTTTATTTTAATTCATTTAGCGTCACATGTTCGCTGCTCCGTCACAACATACCGGACCTATTTATTTAGGGTCGCATGAGGCGGTCAAGCTCATGTGCCGAACTTACAAAGCGGTGCAATACAAACTATGCGTAAATAAAAACGGTACGAAAAATAAAGATAACAGAAACAAGATAAATATGCGTGCCGAGGAGGGACGCACTAACTATGGTGCGTCAATTCCCCCGGGGTTGAAAAGACTCGACTCCGGCGAGGATGCGCATAGGCCTGCAACTGAAAGGTCGGGTCGACGTTGTTGGAGTTCTGTTGCACTGATCCAACTGCTATCCAGAATGTCCCGTCCCTTCCAGGAGACTAAGTAACGTTGATAAGTGCCGGCACGAGTATGGAACTCACGAACATCCAGTACCTGATCGATCTCCTCCGTAGTAGGCGTGAAAGCTGGTTGAAATCCTGTAGGTGTCCCAGTCTCCAAAGCTGGTGGGGAAACTGGCACGGTGGGTGGCTGTCCATAGAAGGTACTGAGGTCTGCCACGTTAAAGATGGGGGACGTGCTGAATTCCGGCGGACCTTCTGCACACTGACCGAACGGTACAGACGCAACGAGACTGTTGTGGTCCTAGGCTGGAGTGAAATGGCGCGGACGGTGTTCGATTCAAAAGTGCGCTCACGAAGAAAATTGAAGGCTGCGGACTATCGGTTACTATTTAGCTAGAGAATTCAGACCGCTAGCAGCGGTCGAGGCCGGACTTCGCCCGCCGCGGCAAATGCCACTCCTGCGACGGGCTTTCCTTTGATCGAAAAGTAGCGGTTACAAATGCGAGAAAGCAGAAGCCGGCCGGTCAACAGTTCGCGAGACCAGAAACTCGAGACCGGAGCTCAGACAAGCGAGCTCTTGGATTCGAGTGTGCGTGTCTTGGGAACAGTGCCGCCCCCTATTTATAGGCTTGGGGGCCTGCCCGAACGGGCAGGGATAAAATAACCTCCTGCCCGGGTACAGGAGAAACGGGCAGGCGGTGACGGGATACACAAAGAAGAAAAAGAGAGAGGCCGCGCGATCTGACGGCCTGCCTTCCCGACCTGTCTTGCTTGCGGCTGAGGACACCGGGACCAAGTCAATAATGCAGACCGCGCGGTTTGGAGATTGAGGCCGCGGTCTGCCTTCTGGTCATGACTTAGCCGATCTTCAAGAGGTAACTTAGATAGCCTTCGATCTGGAGCCCCGGCCTGTTCTTCGGGGCTGAAACTTTGAGTTTCTATGGGACAACCCGTGCGGCCTTCTGGCTGAGACCGCGGATGAACTTCTTGCCTTAGCTCTTTCACGATCTTATCCCTTTGGGGGCGATCCGGGAATGACACCAGGCCGCACGGCCTGACCCTTCTTGAACTGAGAACCGCCGATCCCGGGACCCAGCGGCTTGGCCCAGGAGTCCGCGCGGTCTGGTAATGGTCCAACCCCAAGAAGCGGTTTTCCGGGCAAACATAATCCCCGCATATTTTCAAATCTCAGAGGATTTCGAAAATATTAGCTTTGACCGGGAGACCGCATCCGACTTGCCTTGAATTCTATAAGAGAGCCAGAGAATTCATTCTGCGTTGCTTTTTCTGAAATCACGGGATATTACTCGCCGGTTGCGGTCAGAATTTTTAAGACCGTCAATTCTTCAGCAATGGACTTCCTGGACGCCGTGCTAGACCGCGTAGATCCCAGCGGAGACCAGAAGAGGGCAGAAGACAAGAGGCGCGAACCGTTGGAGCAGCCGGACAAGGAGAAAGAGAAGCAAGACCGGAAAGATCGGAAGAAGAGGAAGCGGGCTGAGAAGGCCGCAGCGGCTAGCCCCAAGCCAGTCGTAGACTTATCAACCCCCAAAACTTCTGCAGAGCCCGTGGTGATCAGCTCGGGGCCTCCCCCCGATGTCTCGCCGATCCCTTCCAGCGACCTCAACCAACAGACCGCTAGCTTGCCGAGCAAAGAGGTGGCCGCCACTTCTGAGAAAGTTATTTCAGACAGCCCTTCGAAGAAGGTCGGCGAAGCCGCCTCGTTTGGAGTGGAAATCACCCCATCCGGGAACCCTCACCTGCTTGTCAGGGATCTAGAGGAAGGGGCGGTTAGTTCCCCCAGGACGGGCGAACCGAATACTCCTCTGTCCGTGGATGATTATCCCAGCCCCCTGAAAGAAGTTCACCCAGCTCCGGGTAAGAGAGAAAGGAAGAGGAAGCAGACCGGGTCCGTGACCGAGCGGATAACAAAGAAGGTCAAGAGGCTAGCCGCTAAGGAAAGGGCGGCCCTTAAGAAACCGACCGAATCCCTCCTTCAGACCAACTCGCGACTAAAGGAGGAATTGGGCCTCATGACTCCTCCACCCAAAAAGTTGAATGACCCATCGGCTACCCCTGATACGAAGCCGGGCGAACTGATTCCGGACTCGGCGAGTAGTCTATCCTTTAATGAGATTTTCCGAGATATGGATGAGCTGGTGAAGCGGGACCAGCTCCTTGACAGCCCGCCGGCCCCAGAACAAACTGCCCGAACTGCTGATAGCTCAGGCCGCCCTGCCGAGACCGATCAGACCGAAGCCGAAGAGCGAGAAGCCGCTGCCCGGACCGCCTTGGAGGTTGAGCGGAAAGCGATGGAGCTTGGGGAGGTGCTGAAGGCGCAGGAGGAGGTTTCCCCGGCAATGACCGGGGAGGAGATAATGGTGGCGAAGAAGGAAAAGGCGGACCGGGCTTTAAACAAGCCGTCGCGGCCTGATCCTCTTGCGGCAGGTAAGGATTCTACGGACTACAAAGCTGTCCGCTTTTCCATTCCGCGGCCTCGCCATAATAAATTAGTGAACCCGCCGCCGAGCCTCTTTGCTTTTATTTTTCATAACCGAACGGCTTCTTTCAGATAGCGCGGACCGGATTATGAAACCGGGCGACCTTGAGGCCAGCCTGCCTCCGCCAGCTCCCCTGATTTCAACCTGTGCGACGACCTTGCCGGAAGGGCCGCAGCTGTTTGACCATCTCGAGGGAGATCTGATCAACCTGAGAGCCTGCTTGAAGGAGGTACAAGACCGGGAGGCCGCCACTCGGACCGCTCTGGAGGCTGAGCAGATTGCGAGGAAGAAGGCTGAAGAGGCGCTGAAGGCGCAGTCGGAGATCAGCAGGAAATCCGGCTCAGAAAAGGAGAAAGTCCTGGAGACGCAGCTTGAGGCCGCGCGGGCAGCGGTGGTGGCTACGCGAGCTGCTCTGACCGCTCAACTGGAGAAGGAGAAGAGAGCCTCTGCTAAATTTGAGAGCGACTCGAAATATTACCAGGATAAATTCCTGCGTTTAACCAGAGAGGTCGCTGCGAGCCGGCGAAATATGAATGACGCGATGGTGGTTATTGGCCGCCCGACTGTTGGGGCGGGCTCGAATCCTCCCCCGGTTCGGGCGGCTGATCCAATGGTTGATGAGGCCGCTGTAGTCCCCCGTATGATTGCCGCCTCGCGGGTTGAAAGGGATGCCGGGCGGCTTCATAGTACAATCAACCACCTCCACTTTCATACTAGCCAGATTTATTCTCTTTTGAACACCACCAGCGACCAGGTCGCACGACTTCATAGAGAGGATGCCTCCCCAGAACGCCGTCAGCCGTGACCAATCTTTTGAGAACTTGTATTATGAATGTGGCTTGTTGATCTGGACAATGTTCTTCTCTATTCTTGTTTTTTACTTGAACAACTCGCGCGGTCTCTTGTTTTAACCGCTGTTCTTTATGCTTTGTTTAAATCTTATGTTTCATTCGAACTGTTTTCCGGTCGGGCGAACTGTGATGTACGCTTATTTCTGTTTTTTCTGAATGTCTTTGCCTCTTTTATATTTCTAGTGAATCTAACCACATAGGCCATTGACCGCGCGGTCAGAATGTATAGCCGTGACATGATTTTACTATTCACAGATCATAGAAATCTATAAGTATAGAATTTGCCGAAGTCATTCTCACGATTTCCAGATGGCGCGATCCAAGAACAAGTCGCAGCGACCTGTTAAAGTTAAAGCCGTCCGAGCTGACGCGGCCTTGGCATTCCATTCGGCGGACCATCCGGAATGCCGCCTTACTCAGAACGAACTAGATGATTTCATCGCCAGACACATGGTAGGGAGCAATCTGCTCGCGCGGCTTCCTTTGCGCGACGAGCGGATTAACTCTTCCAGTCCGCACCAGATCGCCATCCCAGTTGACCACTTCGAATATGGCTTCAAGTTTCCATTGCCACTTGAAGTCATAGCCATTTTTGACCACTACGGGGTTGTGCCCGGTCAGCTTCCGCCGAACTCGATCGCTTCAATATACAGCTTCATCTCCTATCTGCGGTTTGAGCGAACTAGATTCTCCATCGACTTGTTCAGGAAGTTCTTCTCGGTGCGGGCAGTATCCGACTCGGGGACTTCGACTTACAGAGGGCACCTCTACTTCAGCTGCCTCGGGCTGAAGGTTGTTAACCTGGCGAACAAAGTCTCCGACTGGTCGGAGCGGTTTGTAATGCTCGAAGGTAACTTCGGGCTGTTACAAACCAACCCGCAAGTCCGGGGGGAAGAAGTTTTCCAGATCCCCCAGGTCGGCAAGGTCGAGGCGGACACCTTCGCGTTCCTTGAGAAGGAGCGGCTTGATATCAACCACTACATCCCGCTTTTCTCGGAGCTTGAGAATATCCTCCCCGAACATAGTAAGTTCTTCTAGACCGCCTTTATATGACCGCGCGGCCTCCTTTACTTATACTCTTGATTTTATTTTGCAGCCGCCCATATCGTTCCAGCGAACAAGCCGGTCACGCCAGTCGTCCCGGTTTTGACTCAAAGGGAGAAGAGGCTGAAGCGAAATAGAGCGCTATCATCTGAGGAAGAGGGCCCGGCTTCTCCTGATGATTACGAGCTCCTCCGCTCTTGTGGGAACCCGCCCGATCTGCAGGGCAATCCGACCGTCCTTTGGCATATGGACGGAAGCCGGATCCGAGTATCCACCGCTCTTCCTCCATGGGGGAGCGACAAAATTGAACGTCATGCCCTAGCCGCTGGGGCCGCCTTGTATGGTCGAAAGACCTTAAGGAAGCTGATGAGAACCCCTGAAGAAGAGCTCCCCCGGCTAGCGGCTCAAGCCGGCGCCTGGGGATTTTCGGCCAACCACTTCATGGCCCTGGCGTATAAGCGGCTAGTTTCTGTTCAGAAACACCTGGAGAAGAAGTACGAGGAGCAGGCCGCGGAGAATACGCGGCTTCGAGAGGAGAACGCGCGGCTTCAAGAAGTCGTGGCGGTGAGTTTTTCAAAAGACAATGCGGTCCCTTTTGTTCAGCCCGAGCGGCCTGATTCATTTTTCCTTTTTCTTGCAGAAGCAATATGAGATGACCAACCCGTCCTTCCAGGACGAGGTGCTGCCCCATGTGGCCCAAGGGATCAACAAGGCCTTGGGTCTCATGGGAGACCGGGGCGGTCTGTCCGACGGATTCGGCGGAACCACCTTCTCCGACCTCTTCCCCGCCTTGGAGGTGCAGCTTGACGAAATCAACCGCAGGAAGAAGGGAAAATCCAAGGTGGGCGAGGAGGCCGAAGCCGACGCGGGCAGGGAGATCGTGCTCCATCAAGGAGGCGATGGAAGTGATGAAGCCGCTGAAGAGGCCGACGCGGATGGAGATGCTGATGACTATGACGATGAGGACAGCTTGTCCTCCGGATCCACCGGCTCTGCAAGCAAGACCGGGCGGTCTAGCGACAGCAGTTCGTCCGGCTCCTCCTCATTAAGCGAAGGTTATTCGCCGGAGGTGGACATTGATGGCGCGGACTCAAATTCTCCTGTTAAGAAGAAGAAGAAAGAATCGGCAGACTAGTGCCTTTGTCTTTTGTTTTAATTTTTGTAACCGCCGGTTTCTTTTTGTTGGCCGGGCGGTCAATATTTTGTAAACATATTTTGAAAAATGAAATAGAAGTTTTTACCTGTCTGATTGTCCTTCTATCATTACTTACTTGTGATTCTTTGTCTCTTTTCTTTACTCTTTATGATCTAACCGTGCGGACATCTTGGCCTGAGCACAAGTGATGATTGATTGTCTTCGACGATCCTTTGTTCAACCCGCGCGGTTATATATTTGGATCTCAGGATATTCGATCTCTAATAACAGATAGATTCATGAGACCATAATTCGGACCGCGCGGCTTCTTTAGATATTAAATACTTGCTGCTATAAGTAATGAATCACAATCTTTAACGCGGTTCGAATTCAGCTCTGGCGAATAATCCATCATGTCTAAGGATAGCTTTTGCTAAGAAATAACTTAACCTGATCGGTTAGAACACAATCCGAGCGACCATATATTCAGATCCGAAAATATCCAATTTCGACTTATTCACTCAGGAATAGATAGTGCCCGGCTGGTTTAAAATTCAACCCGGATCATATAGCCAGATCTAGAAGTATTAACTTGATGGAGTAGAGAGATAGATATATCCGATCGGTCAAAGTGTAACCCGAGCGATCACATAATTAGCTCCAGAAGTATCCAACTTTATAAAGGATGAATAATCCCGCCCGATTTGAACACAACCCGGGCAATCAGATAATCTGTTCCGAAATCTTGATTAGGAATGGTCAGATCCGCCCGGTTAGAGTGCAACCCAGGCGATCATAAGAATAGATTCAGAAAACATTTTACTTAAAAAAAAAAAAGACGGGCATGTCCGCCCGGTTATAATACAATCCGGACAACCATATGATCCGAATGTAGAAATACCCAACTCATTAACGGATGGACAGATAGATAAATCCGACCGGTCAGAATGAAATCTGAGCAACTATATATCTTTTCCAGAAATATCTATTTTTATAGAAGATGAATGGACTCGCCCGGTTTGACTGTCACCTGGGTAATAGATGATCATCTTCGGAGGTTTCCATCTTATAAAACATTGATATGACCGCCCGGTTATATAACAACCTGGGTAACAGATAACCGGCTGCGGAGATATCTAAAGAATTCGATAAGATCGCCCGGTTAAATAACAACCCGGGTAATCATATACCTGTCAGAGAATATCCCAACTTATATCCAATCAGATCGCTCGGTTTGGATGTTCAGACCGCTCGGTCTCATTTATCATAACCCTTTATTAGGGTAGGCGAACACCTGTACCTGTCTTAACCAAATCTTCCTCGAATTTGTTCTTATACAAGAAACCATAAGAGGCAAATGCCTCCCTGTAGGGAAGAAGAATAATCCTACAGGCTCAAATGACCAAGTGGGCAGGTGGGCCTCGGCGGCGAACATTGCTTTCCTCAAGTGGTCATAAGAGCTGTAGGGAAAGAGAAAAAATATGTACAGACTCAGATGACCAAGTGGGCAGGTGGGCCTTGGCGGCGAACATTGCTTTCCTCAAGTGGTCATAAGAGCTGTAAATGACTCATCCGCTCTCTTGCCTAGGGTTACAAGCCGAGTTGATCAATTGGGCAGGTGGGCCTCGGCGGCGAACATTGCTTTCCTCAGAGAGATCAACTCAGTTGTGGGCCCAACTAGGTACCGTTTCGAGAGTACCTAAGAGTATTCGATGGTCACAGACTATGATGATCAGTTGGGCAGGTGGGCCTCGGCGGCGAACATTGCTTTCCTCAGAAAGATCATCAAAGCTGTAACTATATCCCTTCGGGGCATGATAGAGCTGACAATCACCTAGACCTCCCTTGATGCAGGGGTGTGTCAGATATCGGCCGGGATCCAAAGTTCTGAAGACCACCGCAGCGGAATTGGCAAGCTACCACTGCATGTGTGCGAAAACTCCCCGCATCACATGGTCTTGGTGGGTTTTACGCTACGACTACAATCCGAGGGGGTTCAAGCAGAATTTGGCGATATCTCAGAGGTTCGGGGAGTGAGATATGTGTGTTTGTATTTATGATGCAGAGAACCATCAGACAAGAAGAAATGTCAGTATAAGGCTTTTCATTCAATAAAAAAGAGATGTAAAGAATAAAAGAAATAGTTTCAAGGATAGAATCGTTTGAGATCGTCACCGCTCCACGTGCGTGGGATGTCTTCTCCTTCGCTGGTTTGGAGACGGTAGGCCCCATTCTTAGATACTTCTTTGATGATGAAAGGTCCTGCCCAATTAGGATCCAGCTTTCCAATATTACCAGACCTGGCTGCAGCATCTACCTTCTTTAATACCAAATCACCGCTTGCGAACTGTTTTACCCTGACATTCTTGTCGAAATATTTCGCCATCCTCCTTTTAACTTCTTCCTGCCTGATTGTTGCTTCATCCTGAAGTTCCTCGATTAGATCTAGATTATGCATGAGGGCCTCACCATTTTCATCTATCCAGGATTCTCCTCCCTCCTTTGCATATATAACCCTCGGAGTGACCACCTCGAATTCCACAGGGACAACAGCCTCCGAGCCATGAGATAATTTGAAAGGTGTCTCCCCGGTAGCTGAGGACGGAGTAGTACGAAGGGTCCACAGGATGGAAGGAAGTTGGTCCGCCCAATTCCCTTTCTGGTTCAAGACTCTTTTCATCAAAAGCTGCCGAATTTGCCTGTTTGCCGCCTCCACTTGACCATTGGTCCTTGGATGGTGTACTGAGGCAAACCGAAGATCAATTCCTATCTGATCACAGAAGCTTATCATCTCCGGATTGTTGAATTGTGGGCCATTATCGGTAACGATTGCCAACGGAATTCCATGTCGGCAGATAATTTCTCCCCAGACGAAGTTTCTGACAATTTGGGTGGTAGTTCTTGCTAATGCTTTTGCTTCGATCCACTTACTGAAATAATCGATCATTACCAGGATAAAGCGACGTTGTCCGCTGGCCATTGGGAAAGGCCCCATAAGATCCATTCCCCATACTGCAAAAGGCCATGGCGCAGTTATTGACCTAAGTGATTGAGCAGGCAAATGTTGAAGAGGAGCAAACTTTTGGCACTGGACACATCGCCTGGCAAATGCTTCAGCATCTTTCCTCATGGTCGGCCAAAAATATCCCTGCCGCAAGATCCTTTTCTCCAAAGTCTTCGCTCCTGAATGACTACCGCACTCTCCTGAATGAGTTTCCTGAAGTATGGCCGGGACCTCCTCTTCTGAAACGCACCGTGCTGAGGGAGAAATCAGAGTCTTCCTATACAAGACTCCTGCCATCAAGTAGTAGTAGGCTGCCTTTCTTCTGAATCTATTTCTGTCCTTGATTGACGAATGAAACTCCCCTTTTGACAGAAATAGTTCATAAGGATCTTTCCAGGAAGGATTTTGATCGATCTGCATGAGCTCCTCTTCTTCCGCCCCATCTGTTGCCGGATGAAAAAGTTCTGAGGTTACTCCCCCTGACGGAAGACCAAATTTTGACAACTCGTCTGCCTCTTCATTCTGCGTTCTCGGAATGTGTTCGATGATGAAGGATTTGAATCTCCCAATTTCTTTCTTCGCTAGGAATAGATATTTTCTCAACATCGGTTCTCTTGTTTCATAATTCCCCAGAACCTGCGAGGCCATCACAAGAGAATCAGTTTTCACATGAATATGTTCTATTCCAAGCTCCTTCGCGAGTCTCAAGCCAGCCAAGAATGCTTCGTATTCGGCCTGGTTATTTGTAACTGAAAAGAAGAATTTGATGGCCTGCTCCAGCCTAAAACCATTTGGACTGATCAGAACCACCCCGGCTCCCACGGAGTTTCTGCCAGAAGCCCCATCCACATAAATGACCCAAGCCAAAGGAGTTTGCACTACCTGCTCTGGATTAGACTCCATCGTGTCTACCAAGAAATCTGCCAATACTTGTGCCTTTATTGCTGTTCTGGGAGTGTACAGTATTTCGCTCGCTTAGCTCGATTGCCCATTTGGCCAACCTTCCTGAATGTTCCGGCTTCTCCAAGATATTCCTCAGTGGATGATCTGAAACCACCTGAATAGGATGAGCTTGAAAATAGGGGCGGAGCCTTCGTGATGACATGACTAAAGCCAAGGCTAATTTCTCCAGGATTGAATATCTAGTTTCCGCATCTTTAAGGATATGGCTGACATAATATATCGGAAACTGCTTCTTTTTCTCTTCCCGAACCAGGACAGAGCTTATCGCATCAGGGCCCACCCCCAAGTACAAGAATAGTGTTTCTCCTTCGCGAGGGCTTTGAAGAAGGGGGGTTGAAGTTAATTGCTTTTTCAGTTGTTCGAAAGCATTATTGCATTCCTCGTTCCATTCAAACTTAGATCCTCCCCTAAGTGTTTTGAAGAACGGAGCGCTTTTATCTCCCGATTTGGAAATGAATCGGCTCAATCCTGCCAACCTTCCACCAAGTTGCTGTACCTCTTTCGGATTACGAGGAGGGGTCATGTCTAGGATTGCCTTTACTTTATCTGGGTTCGGTGCGAGACCATCAGGAGTGAGAAGATGTCCAAGAAATTTCCCCTTGCTCGCCCCGAACACGCATTTCGAGGGGTTTAATTTTAATTTGAACCTCCGTAGAGTAGCGAACGTCTCTACGAGGTCTTCTAGATGGATTAAAAAAGTTTTACTTTTTAGAAGGAGATCATCAACATATACTTCCAGATTTCTCCCTTTTTGTTTTTCAAAAACTGTGTCCATCATCCTCTGATATGTTGCCCCCGCATTTTTGAGGCCGAAAGGCATGACGAGATAACAATAACATCCATCATTGGTAATGAAGGATGTATGCGGGATATCAGGCTTATGCATCTTAATCTGGTGATAACCAGAAAATGCATCTAAGAAACTCATAAAACTATATCCCACCGCGGAATCTACCAAAACATCTATCCGAGGCAAGGGATAACAATCCTTGGGGCATGCTTTATTGAGTTTAGTGAAATCAACACACATACGCCATTTCCCCCCAGACTTTTTCACCATCACTACATTCGACATCCAGGTGGGGTACTGGATTTCAGAAATGAAATTGGCCTTAAGAAGCTTTGCAACTTCTTCTTTGATAGGCACCGCCAGCTTAGTTGCTACCTCCCTCTTCTTCTGTTGGATTGGCTTGAACTCCGGAGAAACGTTGAGGTGATGGCACGCGACATCTGGATCTATTCCAGGCATGTCTTCCGCCGACCAAGCGAAGATGTCCAAGTTATTCAGCAGGCAGGAGGTTAACTGGAGCTTTTCCTCTCCCGATAGCTCGGCGTTGATGATCAGCTTCTTCCCTTCCCCTTCAATAATGGGGATCTCTTGGGTCTCCTGGGCAGGTTCCAGGTAAGTCCCTTTTCGTTCCGCGCTCTCCTCAGTTTCTTCAGGGAGTTCGGACACCTCTTGGATGTCATTCTGGGCCTTGTGAAGTGGTGCCTCGGTGATCACATTAACTGTCTTCACATAACATTCGCGTGCCACCTTTGGATCGCTCCGGATCCGATACTGACGTCCCTCAGCGGCGAATTTCAAGGCCAAATGAAAAGTAGATACTACAGCTCTGTAAGCGTTCAGAATTGGCCTTCCGAAAATTGCACAGTAGCTGCTTGGGGCTTCCACCACTACGAAGTTTATCAGCTTCGTTATACCCCCCAGCGATACCAAAAGCTTTACGCACCCCTCTACTTCTTTCTTCTCTCCCGAGAAGCCATAGAGGGGCCCTTCTGTGGAGAGCAACGACTTCCCAGTCTTAAGGGCTTCAAACGTTTCGCGGAAGATGAGATTAACTGAGCTGCCGGTATCAACCAGGATTTTATGCACGGTGTAGTTTTCAATAACCGCCTTTATCACCACTGCATCATCAAAAGGATTTGCATTTGGGGACAGATCTTCCTGGCCAAAGGTAACGACCGCCCTTTCTGGAGTAGAAGTGGAGGCGACTGCCACTTCCTGCTTCATAACTCTCCCGATGCTAGACTTTCGAGAAGATTCTACTCCTGCCCCACCATGAATGCAATAGACGTTGCCAAGAGGGCCAACGTCATTCACCTCTATACATTCGGTTGTGGGATGTATATCCCCATAGCAACCTGCTTCTTCCACATCAGCACATTCCCAGGTCACTTCGACCACTTCCTTCTTCTTCTCGGCTCGCGGTTCAACCGGAGTTTCTTGCCGAATCAACCCCCGAAGCTTTCCCTCTTTCAGGAGTTTTTCTATCAACCACCGGAGGGCCCGGCAATCTTCAGTCTGATGCCCCTCTTCTTTATGATATTCACAATAAAGGTTTGGGTTCCGATTGCGAACTTCTGATTTCAAAGGAGGGGGCCTTTTAAAGTCAGGCCTCTTCTGAAGAATCTGCACGACCTCATTCATGGTGACGTTGAGTGGGGTGAATGAATCTTGTGTTTCATCATATCGGATGGATGGGATAGGTGGAGATGGTTGTGCGATGTATTGCGGTAGATATACGGGCATGATTTGCGGAACTCCCATGGGTTGAGTGGGTGCGATGGCCAACGGCGGTTTCTGATCTTGAAACCGTTGATGGCCAATGAATGGTTGCTTGGGCTTAAGATTCCTTCCCCTTTGAGCCCGAGGCTCGAAATCAGGCCGAGATGGATGATTATAACGTTGCTGATGAGTTGACGCGGGATTGAACTGATCATTGTCGCTGAGCAATTTGGCAACATAACCAGGATTGGTCTTTTCTCCCCTGATAAATTTGTTAGCCAGACTAATCATCTCTTGATATGTCTTTGGTTCCCTGATTTGGGCTTCAAACTTCAGCGGCCCCTCTCTAAGACCATGCATCAGAGCGACCCTATATAACTCTGGGTCGACGTTTTGCACCTCCATTATTTCCCTTTGGAAACGATCGACGAAACGGGCCCATGTTTCGTTTTCTTGCTGTCGTATCTCGAATAGGGCTGCCGGACCATTCTTCCTCTTCTTAGAGGTAGAGAATCGAAGCAGAAATTCTCTACGCAATTCCGCAAAGCATCTGATAGATCGAGGATGCAATCCATAAAACCATTCTCTGGCCTGTCCATCAAAGGACGTCACCAGGAGCTTGCACTTTGTTGCATCAGTGATGGTCCTCAGTGCAACAGCCGATTCAAATGCCTGGAGGTGTATTGCTGGATCGGACTCCCCACTATATGCTGACATACGTGGTTCTCGAAAGTTGTTTGGGGCCGGCTCTCCTCGGATTTCGTCGGTGAAGGGAGAACTCTCCTCGACATCCTCGTACAGAGGGAAAGCAGGGTTATAAGGGATCTCGGCTGCGGTCATTGGCGGACAGGCCGTATGATAGGAGCGGGCAGGTGCTCCAGCCGGATATGATTGGAAGGCGGCGACCTCAGGCGGATAGGGAAAATGAGCGGCCTGAGAGGTCGCCCCTTGAAAGTCAAGGACCCGAGCTGGCATACATCGCGCGGCCTCTTGGTAGAAATTCGGCCGGTCCGCGGAACCTTCTTGTGGTGGTCGGGAATGAGCGACTTGCGCGAACGGGTATGGAGGTGGAGGAGGTAAAACAGGAGTGACCGCCTGGTGAGCCGCGGCCTGCTGAGGAGCTAACCGCTGGGTTAGTAGAGCTAGAGCCTGACTGATCGCGTCCAGACGCTGATCAGTTGCTTTCTGAGCCTGGTCGGCTTCTCTCTTAGTTCGCTCCAGAGCCTCCCACAGGGAGTCATCGCTATGATCGGACCGGTCTCTTGGAGGGAACTGGCGGTCTGACATTCTGAACCAAAGATTTCACTGATAGCCCGTGATCTGAAGGTCGCGTGTTTCTGTTCGATTCAAAAGTGCGCTCACGAAGAAAATTGAAGGCTGCGGACTATCGGTTACTATTTAGCTAGAGAATTCAGACCGCTAGCAGCGGTCGAGGCCGGACTTCGCCCGCCGCGGCAAATGCCACTCCTGCGACGGGCTTTCCTTTGATCGAAAAGTAGCGGTTACAAATGCGAGAAAGCAGAAGCCGGCCGGTCAACAGTTCGCGAGACCAGAAACTCGAGACCGGAGCTCAGACAAGCGAGCTCTTGGATTCGAGTGTGCGTGTCTTGGGAACAGTGCCGCCCCCTATTTATAGGCTTGGGGGCCTGCCCGAACGGGCAGGGATAAAATAACCTCCTGCCCGGGTACAGGAGAAACGGGCAGGCGGTGACGGGATACACAAAGAAGAAAAAGAGAGAGGCCGCGCGATCTGACGGCCTGCCTTCCCGACCTGTCTTGCTTGCGGCTGAGGACACCGGGACCAAGTCAATAATGCAGACCGCGCGGTTTGGAGATTGAGGCCGCGGTCTGCCTTCTGGTCATGACTTAGCCGATCTTCAAGAGGTAACTTAGATAGCCTTCGATCTGGAGCCCCGGCCTGTTCTTCGGGGCTGAAACTTTGAGTTTCTATGGGACAACCCGTGCGGCCTTCTGGCTGAGACCGCGGATGAACTTCTTGCCTTAGCTCTTTCACGATCTTATCCCTTTGGGGGCGATCCGGGAATGACACCAGGCCGCACGGCCTGACCCTTCTTGAACTGAGAACCGCCGATCCCGGGACCCAGCGGCTTGGCCCAGGAGTCCGCGCGGTCTGGTAATGGTCCAACCCCAAGAAGCGGTTTTCCGGGCAAACAGACGGTCGGCCGGGCTAGTGTGTGACCGACCGGCGGTTGGTCGACGACGGCGAGCGCCATGGAAAACACCAGGAGGTCCGTCCGGGAAGGGGGAGGCACATCTGACAGTTCTGAGAGGGGTTGCGATCCCTTGTTAAGGTCGACGTCCGTGGTGCGTTGGGACGTGCAGAGGGAGACTGGAGAGTGGAGGAGAGCGGAGGCACCGTCGAGGCGACACGGTCGGCCCCCGTGGAGGAACTGCATGTTCATAGTCGCCCAATTGACGCGTACATCACCAAGGGTGCAAAGCCAAGCCACCCTTAAAACGACGTCGATATCGCCGAGGCCGAATACGTAGAAGTCCGCAGTCACGGGGCAGGACCCCATGGAGAGAGTTATGGCAAGGCAACGATCCCGAGTCGGTCGGCGTCGCTCATCACCAAGGCGGACCGAAAAGTGCGGGGAGGGAAACGAGGGAAGACGAAGTTGTTGCACTAGTTGCGCAGAGATGAGATTGTGGCTTGCGCCACTGTCCACCATGATGGTGATCGGGCGATCACTAAGCGTGCTCGAGAGCTTCGTGGTCTGCGGGGAGGAGAACCCGCCCTCCGAGGCACAAGATAACTCCAGGCGGTTGAACGTAGCCGTGGTGTGGTCGGAGGAAGGACCCTCCGCTGAAAGCTCCAAGGCCTCAAAGTCAGCCAATGTAACCTCAGGGTCGATGTCGACGATGATGGCGTGGAACTCCTTCACGGAGCACACATGGTGTGGGGAGTATGGTTGGCGACACCGAAAACATAAGCCCGTGTTGTGGAGTTCATTGTAATCACTGTTCGAGATGCACTGATGGGTCGGTGGTAGGCCCGACCCGTTTCCCTCAAGCGGCGGCCGCGGGAGGAGCCGTGGCGGGTGGCCGCCAAGGCGGCCGAGGCTGGTGGTGGTTGGTCGCATGAGCCAGGGGTCGAGGGAATAGGTCGGCCTCCACCAGACGCACAATGTCCAGTGCCTCGGAGACCGTCCGAGGGTGGTGCGTGCGGAGACGAGAGCGGATCTGTGTAGCAGGCCCTACATGAAGAAGCCCAGGTAGTGATTTGGCGGCAGCCCGGGGACGTGGGTGACCAGGGCGATGAACTCATCGATATAGTCGTCCAGGTTGGCGGACTCCGCAAAGCCGCTCGATGGCGGAGCCAGGATAGCGGGTGTCGTATTGCCTGATGTCCTGCTTGAGCTCGGGCCAGGAGAGAAACTGGTTGGATTGTCGAAGCCACCTAGCCCAGTGGAGTACGAAACCGTCTAGACCGACTAGCGCAGTGGATACCTTATCCGGCTCCGGGGTAAGGTTGAGGTTGAAGTATTGCTCCGCCTTGGCGATCCATCCCATCGGGTCGATGCCGACGAAGGAGGGAATGTCAAGGGAGAGGGCGGAACGGCCCGGAAGGGGCGGAGGGATTTCTCGGGAAACGGGCGCGGCGACGCCACGCCGAGGAGGGATCCCCCGTCCGTGGGCTAGCCGGAGCCAGAAGCGGCGGAGGCAACGGCCGACGCATGAAGGGAGTCGATCTTGGAGTGGAGGGCGATGAGGGAGGCGTGCATGGAGGCGATGAGCTGATCCTGAGCCTCCACGCGACGACTAAGAGCGACGGAGGCCGACGGAAGGTCACTGGTGGAGCGGGTGTTGGGAGCTTTGGAAGCGGCGGCGACGAGGACCAAGGCGGATCGGCGAGATCGCCGGAGACCTCCGAATCGTGGAGCGGCGAAGAGGAGGTTGGCTGGAACGACGGAGATGGTTGGATGGGCAGAAATCTGCGGCGATCGGCTGTGTAGATGCGCGATTCGTCGGGATCGACGGGGACACCGTTGTCTGGAATGGCGGAGAGGAGGTCGGCGTCGAGGGCGGTTGGGTTGGAGAAAACCAGCACCAGTCACGCACCGTCGCTGGCGGATCGCGGAAGCGGCGTCGCTGGGTCGGGGAGCACAGTCGAGGGCGGCTGATCGCGGAATCGGGCGACGCGCCGATTCGGGCGTCGAATGTATGCGTGCGTCGCTGGGGCCGGGTCGCGCTAAACGCGCAATGACGAAGGAACGGAGGTTGTGCGCAGCGGGATCCCGATCGACGGCCAAGGTCGCTGCTGGGTTGCGCGGAATCGGTCCGTGTGCGGACGACGAAGATGTGAACACCGGCGGCTATTATTGCGGGCGGCACGACAGGTTGGACCAATTAATTCCACCTCGGAGGAATCCGACAAGGGGAGGGCTGGTTGGAGGAAGGGAGAAGAAAGAGGAAGAAGTTGAGAGGAAATTAGGGTTCAACCCTAAAACATCCAAGATAACCAAGCTAAAAGCCCTAATACAAGTATACTCCCCTTATATAGCAGTGGGGGTGCGAATAACAATATCCGTTCTGCGGATAGCAAAAAACAAAACACATCAAAATGAAAACAATCCCTAGGTCGAGCATCGGCGGTCTCTTCCTCGATTGGTGGGCTAGCATCCGTCACCTTCCTCTGCGCGTGAACTCGCCATGGCGTCTCGTTGACGTGCGCGTGTCTCGTCGGCGTGCGCGACCGTAACAATTTATCATGGTAATTGGACTTGCCTATATCCAGGCCATGGACTCCACAAGCCCACATGAATGGATGGATCAAGTTTGCTAAAAAATTGGAGCGATTTCGAAAGGAAATGTGTTTTTGCACCCAACATAAAATAGAAATTCATACCAAGAGGGAGATAATTTCAGCATCTACTTAGCATAGTAGTTTGAAGGACCTTATATTTGCATTAACAATTTTTAACATTTTTTACCTTTTCTTCTTGTTTTGATTTTTCGTGAATTAATTTCATATTTTTCATTTTTTAAACTTTAATTTTCTAAAATTGCCCATGTTTCATAGACCATATTGTCAAATGTGGTAGATATTGCCCATGTTAACCAAGCAACTTATAAAAAATAATTGTATCATTGACCTCAGAATAATCTTTACCAAAATAGAATGTTGCAATTAAAGATAAAACTTAATGTTACATTGATTTGAAGCTATTTTTTATTTGCATCTACCTGTAGGAGTGCCATCTCCAGCCCAACGATTAGAAATACTGCATGCTATTCTTAACCAAATGGATCATTCACTCAGTAGCACATATATGGAGTCGCTGGCTTTCGACGCACATGGTTTTGTCGGTGCTGACTTAGCTACCCTATGCAATGAAGCAGGTTTGGTTACCGTTGATCGTAATATTAGATTTGAATCTTCTGAGAGACTTTTAAAGGGTTCACATTCCAAAAACGGCTCAGCAGATAATGTTGATTTGGACTCTTTGTCATCACTATTATCAGAGTTGACTATGCCACCAAGTTCAGTTTCTCCTGAGAGCAATTTTTGTTTTCCTGAAAGTAATAAAAAATACCGTTCATATGATTCTTATGGAGCAAATCAAAAGGTTTTGCTAAAAGTAAGTGCTGAAGATTTTGAAGTTGCAAAGAAAAAAGTGAGGCCTAGTGCTATGGGCGAGGTAATAATTTTGCATGTGTAAATTTCAATTAATGCTAGTGTAAATTGACGCGCCACGGTCTAACCTGATTGCAATGTAAATTATACTACGGTTTTACACATCCAATATTATGATTAGTTTGTCTACTAGAGGGCCAATGACTCCTTTAAGAATATTCTCTGTTATTATAGTTCCAATATGAATAACTGGCTAAATATCTTTTTTGTTTTCCACTATCTTCTTTAGGTACCGCTCAAACTTCCTAAAGTTTGTTGGGAAGATGTGGGCGGCCAAAGAGAAGTAAAAAAGCAGTTGATCGAAGCAGTTCAATGGCTGCAGACAAATCCAGATGCCTTCAAACGCATTGGTATTCAACCTCCTATGGGATTGCTAATGATTGGTCCTCCTGGTTGCAGTAAAACCATGATGGCCAGAGTAGTAGCCTCGGAGGCAAAGATGAATTTTTTTGCAGTGAAGGGGCCTGAACTCTTCAGCAAATGGGTAGGGGATTCTGAGAAGGCTGTTCGATCAATTTTTGCAAAGGCAAAGGCTAACTCTCCGGCAATTATATTCTTCGATGAAATCGATGGCTTAGCAGTAACCCGAGGAGCGGAAAATGACGGTACCTCTGTTGGCGACAGAGTTGTGAGTCAGTTACTCCTCGAAATGGATGGTATGCTAACATTCTCCAATTATTACATGAATTTTTAGTGGATTATAATAAGTTCTATTTGTTGTGTTAGGACACTATAAACATCTGTTGCTTGAGAATTGTTTAGCTCTTATAGACAATTAGCAGCATCTTTCATGTAGTCGTCATATAAAAAATACAAGTTAAAAACTTTTAACTTAAATATCCTTGCACCTTTAAAGAGGCAACAACATCATTCTAAATTTCACAGAATACATAATATCTCGTTAGGAGAACTCATTGATGAGAGTAACCTGAATATCTTAATCTGACGATAGTCATATATAGATGTCACGATATTGAAAACCCATACTGGATCTTGAATTTGATTATGTTAATTCATCTTATAGATATTAGTTTCTTTGTTATATAATGCCTGTCCATGAACAGTGGTCTACATTTGATCTGGTTTTAATAGCCCATTAAGAGAGGGGTTGAATCTCTTGGATAACTTATCTGTAGATGGCCCAGTTTAGATAGGGTGGGGAATAACAAAAAAACAGATCTTATGTATATTTGAAGATGATCTCATCTGCTTCACCATTAGAGGAAATACTTCTCCCCTTCGCAATAAGGTCGATGCTAATACTTATTTGATTGACTAGAAAATTGTAGTGTACATTTTGGCATGGAAGCTAGAGTGGATGTATTTATATCTATACTATTCTATACTATATTAAAAGAAAAAACTTGGGTTGGTTATGACACTGAAATATGACCATCGAATGATTTTGAGCCCTTCAATTTCAATCCCTCTAATTTAATGGATCGCGCAATTTTTAATGCATAGGACTAGCATAATTTTTTTTATTTATACTAGTAGTCGCGCACAATATTCCCCGTGCACAATGTACGGTCGCTATAGTACTCGATCGCAATCACCCTAGTGACGGTCTGGTATTGTTACCATTGCACACTACACACAGACGGATCCCTTGCATGATTTCTAGTCTCCTTAAAAGAAATTTTGGAGCTACAGGAAGATAAAAAAAAAATCAGACCTAATACTTCATTCTTCCCCTATTATATATTTAACTTCTCTGGCTATTAATTATCATCTCAACTTGGGGTTCTTTCTCAATTTTCTAATTACACTTATGCTCTGTTCGGTTGGGCATAATTGAAGCTTCGGAATTGGAATTGGAGGTCAAATTCAATTGAAAATGACCTCCAATTCTAATTCTAGGTCCTTAATCCATCCAAACGAACGGACCCTCATGGAAAATGATTGAATTAGATAGAAGACAGACAATTTATATTAACCAGATATGAGCTTTGATACGAGTGCAGAAGACCCCATCACCGGCAAGCACTACACACGGGTGTACACAAGGCGCGCACGGGATCCGGGCGCGGTTTGAGGACATGGCGGCGGAAGGAACCCTTATGACTTTATTATTTCCGTTATTTTGCTTATGCATTTTTATTGTGCAATGGACTTATCCTGGTATTACCTTTGAGTTAATGAAATTGAAGGAGATACGACCCAATGTATCCTCCTTGCCATAATCGTCCGCTCCTAACAATTTGGTCCGACTGTCGTTCGCGTGCGTCATACACTATTCCTCGTCGCTCGTTCGCGCGCCACCCTCGCCTCTGCTCACTCGCTGCCTCTGCGTTTGTCGCGCCCTAACGATTCCCCCTTCCTCGTCGGCTGCGTTCGTCAACCCTGTGCTCAACCTCGCTTCCATCGCTGCTTCCGCTCTCCTCGCCTCCTAACCGTTGCTTCTTCCGCGTGCCCGTCCGCCTATCCAAGCGACATCTGCGCATGCCCGTCACGCGCCGCATGGCCCATGACAAAGACACTACTCCCTCGGTCTAGGGCCTTTCCGACCGCATGGATCAAGTCGACACCACTCTCTCCGACCTCCAAATCGCCGTCCGAGAGATCCACTCGCTACTCTCCAATTGGCCGTCTACTCCACCTCCGCCACCGGCCCAGGCGCCCCCTCTACCGCCTGCACCAGCAACGCCATTGGTCCGTTGGGGTTTCCTCCGCCTCCAGGTGACCCGTCGACCCACCACCTCAACGACATTCCCGTGTTTGATTGAACCGATCCCATGGGCTGGTTGGCCCACACAAAGCAATATTTTGACATTCAGGGACCTCCGAGGTCCAAAAGGGCCCCCTAACGACTATCTACATGGAGGGCTCGACCCTCCACTGTGTTCATTGGTTGCACAAATCGACTCCTACTCTATCCTGAGCGGCCCTCAAGGACGAGCTACTTCGTCGTTACGACACACGCCATTCCGTAAACCCATTCGAGCATTTGAGCAACGATTGTCAGACGGACTCAGTTGATTCCTACATCGATGATTTCATCGAAGTGGCCACACATGTCCCGGGTTTGTCGGCTGACCACTACTTGGGCACTTTCCTTGCCGGCCTACGACCGCACATTCGGGCCCGTTTACGGGGCATCACCCGACTACGCTATCTCGAGCTATTTGGGCCCGTCGAAGAGGATTTCGCCAATTTGTCCTCAAGTTTGGCCCACCGATCCGCCATCACATCCTCCCCCCTTCGCCCGGGCTCGTTCAAGTCACCGACAGTTCCGCTTTGTCTTCTTGCCAATGTTTTAAATATCGGATGTCGGCGACATATCAGATTGAGTTTTTAAATGTCGGATGTCGGAATTCGGAGACATGTTGGGGATATTTTAAAATATCGGATTTTCATGTTTTACAAATAATTTTTTTATTTTTATGTATATTAACTATAATTATATGTTATAAAAATAGAAAAATAATATAACAAATAGATAAAAAATGAGTCATTTATATTACAAAAGAAAATCGAATTGTATTTAAGATAAAATATTATTAACAAATACAAAATGATACATTGTAAAATATATTTAATAGTATACAATAATTTTATTTTCATAACGATAAGTTTATTGCAAATAAAGAAGATTTAATTATTTTCATATTTTTTGTAATAAATGTATTAAATATTTTCATATTTTTTGTAATATGAAATTAAAAAATTGTGAAACAATTATACAAAATTGGTTGTAAGAATAAAACGTTAAAAAAATCGAATCAATAAGTCTAATCGATTTAAACATGCATAATATAATATTCATATGCGATTTAAACATATGCTGCTAGTCTGTTAATATAACATAAAATAAAATAGCGGGCGTTATATTTAAAAGTCGTGTCGGCCGATATATCGGAAAAAATCGTCATGTCGACCTATATTTTACAAAAGGACATAATCTATTTTTTTTAGAAAAACTGATCGTTTTGCCCTGAAAAATGACATGTTGGGAGACATGTCGGACATGTCGGAGGACATTTAAAACAATGCTTCTTGCCGAACCCTCTACCACCCCGAGCCGATCTCCACCGCAGCCTCCTTCTGTACCTCCCTGAGCCAAGATGTCGGTGCACAAGATATCCCATCAGGAGTATTTGGACCTGTTGGGAAAAAGACCCTTGATTTATCTGAACAAATTATATATAAGTGATTTCATGTATTAGGTTTTATTACCCATGTTGTATAGTAAGGGTGAAATGGTCATTAGGTGTCCTAGGATGTCACACTCACCATAGAGTATCAAGACCTGACCAGAACAAGCATAAATAAGGCTAAGTTAAGTCTTGCGTCGAATGGAAGTCGATGCAACGTCGACTGGAAGTCGAAGTCACTTCGAATAAGAGTCGACGTTACTCAGTCAGTAAGTCAGAGTATTAAGTAAAGTCGAAGCAACGTCGATATCAACTCGACGCAGAAGGAAGAGCCAGTCGAAGCCAGTCATGAAGTCGACGCAACTTCGATAACAACTCGACGCAGAAGAATAAGTTCAAGTCCAAGTCTTCAACTCGACATATACGTCGTGAAGTATTCGACGTAACGTTGGCATCTGAGTCTATTCAAGGCAGAGAAGGATTTCGAAGCCACGTCGATATGAACTCAGAGTTGCGTCGAGAAGAAAGATAATCAATTCGACGTAACGTCGAATATAGACAGAAATGGAATGTACTTCTGTCTGTCCTCTCTTTCCTTTTCCAGAGAGTCTTCTAATAAGTATTTCAAATTACAACGGCTCGATTGCTGTCAAGAAAAGAAAGAAGTACACCAGACAGAAAGAAAATACACTTTTGGAAGATATTTCAAAAAGGAAAAGACAGGTCGTGAACAATAATGGAAGGAAACATCTATTGTCCATTGGACATTCCTTCCCAGTACCGACCAGAAGGAGAAAGGAATTCAAACGACATTAAAAAAGAATAAGAAACAAAAAGAAGAAGAAGATTATAACGATTCTATCATTCCCAACAGTCTTTTTCTTCCTCCAAGCTCTAAGAGACAGAAAAGTAGAAAGAGTTTTTCTCTGTACAGAAATACAAAACGGCTGCAACTCTCATAGCAGCAAGTGATCAAGAGTACAGAGAAGTGAATCAGGATCTAGAAGCTAACAACCCTTTGCAAACAACACCATCATAAGCAAGGGTTATCATATACAGATCCTGAAGGGCAAACCAGAACAGCAATATGAAAGATTGCAGCTACAGAATTCTGAACATAGAATTCTGCTTCTTTCTTCCTACTCCCATTCTCCTTCTCACACACTTCCTGTAACAGAGTTTTAAGAATCCCTCTTCAAAGGATTCAGTGGTTCTAAGAGTCTCCTTATCAAAAGACTCAGAAGTTCTAAGAGTCTCCTTATCAAAAGACTCAGTGGTTCTGAGAGTCTCCTTGTCAAAAGACTCAGTGGTTCTGAGAGTCTCATTATCAAAACACTCAGGCACTGTTAGTGCATTCCTACCAGGGAGGTAGAAAAGAGGACTACCCATATTTTGGGGAACCTCTATAAATTTCTGTGTCTTCTGTGTGTGTGAAATTTTCTGTGCTGTCCATTATATTTCTATCTACTGTTTTCCTTAATATTTTGCTGTGATTATTTTATTCTGTGCTAGGTGTTGATAGCAGCATAGTCCCTATCATTTATTGTAGTGCATTTATTAGGGTAATATTTTTAAATCTCTATTCACCCCCTCTAGAGAATTCTCAGAGGCACACAATGCACATTCAGGACCTCCACGGCTAGGGTCTTTGTTTTCGCTGCAAAGGGCCATACTCCACTACTCATAACTGTCCGAACAAAGATTTAAAAATGCTCCTCGGGAGAGAAGATGACGACATCGGCGTGATCGACTTTGAGGCCTTGGAGTTAGACTAGGACGACTTACAAGCTCTACTCCACTGCTTAGAGGTCTCCTGCTACTCGGTGCGGGGCATGACTGGACCCTGTATCATGAAGTTGGCGTCTTCCATTCACAACCGTTCCGTGGTCCTGATGATCGACAACGGGGCGAGCCACAACTTCATCTCCCAAGCCCTCGTGGCGGAGCTTCAGTTTCCGGTGATGGCCTCCGCGCTCAAACGGCGGGCCGCTGCGTGGGGCTCCTCCTCACTATCGGTTCTTACTCTGGGACGGCGGATTTCTACGTCTTCGGACTTGGGGGCCTTGGCGCCATTCTTGGCGTGGCCTGGCTGCGCACGTTAGGTGACATCCAACACAAATGGGATCGTCTCACCATGGTATTTGAGACATTTTGGGCCACCCACCGTCTGCAAGGGGACTCCTCATTGGCCCACTCTCCCGCAGGCCTGCGCTCCATTCCGCGGACTACCGACCCAGACTTCAGTGTCCTCCTGTGGTACATGGCAACGACGACCCATCTGGCACCGTTCGTTCAATACACAGACATCCAACGGCTCTTGGACAGACATGGACTCCTTTTTTGCCACACCACACGGGCTTCCCCCGAACCAAACCTCAGATCACTCTATTGTTCTACAACCAGGGGTATCCGCGGTCTCCGTCCGTCCGTATCGTTACGACCATGTTTAGAAAATCGCTATGTAGGCCATGGTTGCTGAGATGCTTACGATGGGCATCATCCGACCGAGTGCGAGCCTTTTTTCCAGCCCAGTGCTCATGGTACGAAAGAAGCATCGCAACTGGAGATTCTATGTGGACTATCGGAAGCTGAACAAGCTCACAATCCCCGACAAGTACCAGATTCCCCTCATCCAGGAGATGTTGGATGAACTACAAGAAGCGACTTACTTCTCCAAGCTGGATACGCTCGGGCTACCATCAGATTCAGGTCCGGACCAAGGATGTGCCTAAGACGGCGTTCCGCACCCACGATGGCCATTACGAGTTCCTCTTCATGCCCTTCAACTTGACTAATGCCCTGACCACGTTCCAGTGCACGATGAATGATGTCTTCGGGGCGCACCTACGCAAGTTTGTTTTTTATGATATATTGGTCTACAACACTTCTTGGCAACTCCACCTGGACCATCTGGCCATGGTGCTTCAACTGCTCGCGGATCACCAGTTCACCCACCACAAGAAGTGTCTATACCATCAAACGTAGATCGAATATTTGGGAGACATCATCTCGGTCGCCGGGCTGGCCATGGACCCTGCCGCGCTGACGCTCCTGCTGACCGACCTCCTCATGAATGGGGCACAGTTTACCTGGAGCCCGACGGCCCAGGAGGCCTTCCACTTGTTGGAACCAGGGCAATCCCGGCTCACAAAAGTTACTTATCTAGCAGTCGGGTCGGACGAACTTAAACTAGAGAGAGATGGAGGATGTAAGAATGTTTTCTCGATTGCCTGTAAACAGGATCTCGTAAGCTACAACGAGGAGGTACCGCAACGTGTCCGGAAGTATATAGGAACTTCCCCTCCTAAACCAGAGCTGAGCTCAGCACAAGAGAGACACAAAGAAGTTTTTGGGAACCTTGGGGGGGGGGGGTCAACGTGTCTTTAACTTGTGCCATAAGGTTCTATTTATAGGCAATCAAAGGGAGGGGGTATATATGGACTGTGAATAGCCACCCCGCCTCTTGAGATACTGGGTATCTGACACCTGACGAGTTATTTGTTGTCAGCTTTTGGCGAGGTCGCCTTATGATGAGGTCTTGTTGCTGAGCTCGTTTTGGCGAGCTGAAGCCGGTTGAGAGCAGGGATCGCTGTCGCAACGAGTTTGATAATGAACTCTGAAGGAGCTTGCCTCGCTGAATCTGCGAGGAGTATGACGATATGCTCGCTGAAGAAGTGGGCTCTAGCTTGATGAGCTCGCTGGTAGTATATGTGAGGTCTCGAGCTCTAGCTTCGTGAACTCGCTCGTAGTATAGGCGAGCTCTTGAGCTCAATCTTGGCGAATTCGCCGGTAGTATATGCGAGCTCTCGAACCTCCTCGCTTGACTCTTTTGTCCTCGCCTCTTCAAGTTGATGGCCACTTTGGGAGGTAAGTGGGCTCACCACTGGGTCAGAGCCCCCCTCGACGAATATTAGTTGTACACAATCCCCGCTCTTTGCGGGCTCGCTTAGAGCTCAGAAAGAATAGTCCAAGACTTATTCGGTGTGGTTGATGAAAGGGGGTGGAACCCCGAAAATTCACCCTTGACTTTCGACTGTCGGGAGGGAAAATGACCTCTCCTGCTAAGACGACGACTACTCCAGCTGCTGAGATGAAAGGGGAGCCTTCTCGCAAGGCTCACCGAAAACCGACAACCGAGGCCTCGCTAGCGAGTAGTCTCCTGCCCCGGTTTTGGGGCGTTCCTTCCCATGACTTCCTTCGGCGTGAAAGGCTGAAGCAAATTCTGCAGAGAAGGTGAGCTGAGGCGGCGGAGGAACATGACTTATGTACATTCTAAACAACTTGCAAATATTTTGACAGAAGGTCCTTACAAGATAAGCTTTGAAAAACTAGTTAACAAGCTATATACTTCTTAGCTTGAGGAGGTGTGTTGAATATTATGTTGTTATTAATTATTATACTTTGTCGAGGGCATTATCTGCATAATTCCAAAGTTTTTTTTCTTCTTTTGGAGCAATAACTCCAACTAAGTGGAGAGAATTATGAGTGTGATTTTGAAGCCTTTATTTGATTTGGGAATGTAGGAAGATGATGTATTAAAGTTTCTCCCTGACTTTTAGATTCTACCTCCACTAGATTCTACCTTCACTCCTAACCCCCCCCCCCCCCTTCCCCCCGACCCCACACGGAAGGCCTTTATAAGTCATCCATGCCTTTGATGTTTTTAGGTCTACAAATTGGCTTGATTTTATAAGATCGGGACATCTCAAATTTTGATTAATAAAATGTCTTGGTTTTGTGGCGGCATGTTCAAGTTATTCAAGTCCTTTGAATGCTAGGTATTGTAGCGGCTCACAGTTTGATTCCTAATCTCTTTGCCTTTTCTAATTATTGGTTGAGTGTGATTGTGATTTTGTGATAGTTGATAGTTTTCTAAATTTATAACATTATTAAATTTGTCTTTGTCTCTTAGTTCTCTTAATTTGTAGCATTTTTTTTCTCAGAGACAACTTATTTATTTATTAGTGTTTGTATGACTTTGAAACAATATTTAAAACAACAGTTGGCTCTTAGCGAGGGGGAGTTACTCGGGGCGGGGGAGGAACCTCTCGCAAAGAAGACCGTTTCCTCCGCTACTGCCGATTTGCTCCCAGGCTAGTGGTCGGAGCGGGTCGACGAGGTACGCTTGAATTCGCGCCTTACTTCTTGAGGTTGTGCTTAGCGTTGAGTTTAACCTTATCTTCTGGCTACTCGCCTAGGTGGCCATAACGGACCAGACCCTAGGCGACTATGACGTTTCGTCTCCGTGAGGAGGGAATGGCCATGCCCCCCTAGACGAGGGGAAGACCGACCTCGGCACCCTTGCCGGCGAGAACCAGGTTATCTCGCTGCCAGTTGAAGAGGTTAACCCAACTCCCCTGCCGACTGAGAAGTCGCTCCCAACGCCTGCTGACGACGTGGTCAAGGAGCCAGCGCCGCGCTTCAGGCAACCGCTGCCCGAGCCTTTAGAGACCACCGTGCTCGCGTCGAGCTCTGTGAGCGTGCCTTTGTCCGCGGTCCCTCCGTTAGAGCTCCCACTGCCGCCAGTACCTAGCGGTTCGCTCCCATTGGGGAATCCTCGGCTGCCCTTGCCGAGTTCTCTTGAGGCGCCGCGCGCGACACCTTCGTGGGTTTCTGACATCGCGCCTTCGCACAACGCTCCCGCCAGCAAGTCCACTTTCCGAGGGAAGGGTGTGAAGATGACTTCTCACCGGGATCACGGTGGATCCAGCGGCGACCACCACCGCCATCATTCCCGTGAACGATGGCGCGTGCATGAGGAAAAAAGACCTCGCCGATACTCTCCTCGCGCGGGAAGAGATAGACCGCATCGTCGCAACGATAAAAAATCTTCTCGCATTCCTTTCCTTCTAACTAGGTGATTTCTTTTCCGGATGGAGTTTATTGATTTTTGAGTTTATGTATAGGTCCAACGTCTGCTATGGATTCGCCTCGCCGCCTACCGGCCTCGCCAGCCATCAAGTTTTTCGCTGACCCGGGCAAATCAATCGGCGAGTACAGAGCTCGCTCTCTTTCCCTACTCAACTCGCATGAAATGTGGCTGAAGGCGCTGGAGGAGAGTGAACACAACTGCCGTCTGACTGTGGTGGAGCCTCGCCTCTCTCTAGTCGAGGAGTTCTCACCTCTCCTGGAAAGCGCCGAGCGCAACTTTGACATCCAAAGCTTAGAAGTTCGGATGGCCGAAGTTGAGCATCAGGTGCACCTGCTACAGAACGAAGTCCACTATCTCCAGGAGCGCGGGACTTCCATGCGACGTGGCGAGGATGTCTGACCACATCCGACGAACGAAGGAGCTCATCCGCCATCACACCGAGGGGCTTAACAAGGCTCAGGAAGAGTTGTGAGCTGCTCGCGTGGTCGCTCGACGGACCACGCATATCTCGCGTATGAGCTTAACAACCCTTGCCGAGGAGCCTGAAGACCTCGCCCCCCTTTTTTTCTTTCTGCTTAAATGTTGTAATAAACTCTATTTAGCTTGCCTAGAGCTCACTTTGATGCTTTTAATAACGCATTGTTCGGTATTTTTTGCTCGCTACTTTCCAACTCGATGTAGGCGAGTTCTGATAATTATTTATGTTTTGCTGCCTCGCTATTTTTTCGATATACTAGCTTATAGGCGTTCTCGCGCGTTTTATGAGGTCTCACCTCGTATAACGCGTGTTCGGCTTGGAAGAGCTCGCCAGGCCATCGGCTTCGCGCCAGCAATGGCCGACCCCTAGAAATTTTATAGGTGGGGGAGGGGGGGGGGTGACCGCTTTGTACACGCCTTTTTCTCTATCCGAGCCTTTGCACCTGACCTCCTTGCGCGCGAGATATGTTGGCATTCACTTTTTCGACAATGGTTTCGCATTCGAAGCCTAAGCGCGACAAGGAGTCAGAGGGTCGCCTTCACTGCGCGGCGAAATTTGTCGCTACCGAGTTCCCGAAGTGCAAGACCACCATTGATGAGCTCGCCTCCTTGCGACAGAACTTTCTACCGGAAGGGTTCTCGGCTCGCCGAGCTGGGTCTGACGAGTTTCTCAACTCCTTTTTCGAGGACGAGCTCGTCATCCCTCTTGCGGACTTCGAAATGGGACTTCGCCTCCCCTTCTGGCCGGAGGTCCAGATGATGCTGAATCATTTCGTCCTCGTCCCCGCCCAGATTAACCCGAATGGGGTCGCGGCGATGGTCACACTTATGTGCTTCTTGCGCGAGGCCGGAGTCATTTTCGACTTCGTCGTCTTCAGGAAGCTCCTCTCCATGAGGGCTAACTCGGAGGGGGTCGCCTACTTCAGCGGCGCCTCCTTGAAGGTCAAGGAGCTTCAAAACAAGGTTCATCACTGACACGATAAGTTCATGATCGTGCGAGGTCCCTTTGGATCGGCGCTCTTCTGGATACTCTAAAGGGACGATGGCTATTACTAGCCGCCTCACATACCTGACCGATCAAGGGATCTTTACCTCTCGCTCTGCATGCGAGAGATGGACGTCGTCCAGCTACGACGACGAGTCAACGAGCTCACATACGTTGATCCAAATATAGGTATGAGCTCGCCTATACCGAACATCTCACCTTTCCTTTGCGTCGCGAAGTACCTCACCCACCTTTCTCCTTGCTCCTTGTAGGTCTTCCCGCCCTCCCGGGTGGGGTGACGATTGGAGAGGCCGAGCCGTCGCGCGGAAAGTGCAAGTCTCTCCCTCCCGATGCCGAGTGCATTGAGGTTCTTGAAGACGAGCCCACCGATCTGAAAGGAAAAAGGCCCATGGGCTCAGAGCCGGAATCTCTGGGGCCTTCTAAGCGGCGAAAGAAAGTGGTTGTCCTATGCGACCTCTCAGCGGCCTCGCTAAATGTTGCGATGACCCTGAAGACGCCGAGGCCCCCGAAACGCCGGAGAGCCAGGCGACTGCCGAAGATCCCGAGACCCATTTCAACTATGGGCGTGGCAGCAGGGTTCGGGACAGCTCTGGCGAGCCTCTGCTCGCATGGGATGCCGAGCAGAACCGGGTCTCCGTCAACACTTTTCTGCCCTTCTGGGTAGGGGATGACGACCCGGATGAAGATGCGCACAACGTTTTGTTCGCGATCTATGGGCGAGATGATTCCTAAAGCCTGGCGGGGGCGTCGACGAAGTATTTCGCGTGGTAGTCCTCGCGCGCAGTGCTAAGGAGTGTCGAGCTCACCCACACTCTGGCGAGGCGGCATCTTCGCTGCTGCAAGGCGCTGTCTGATACCAAGGAGGCCCTGGCCTCCGCCACAAAGGCCACCGAGGAAAGCGTGGAGACCGCGCGACAACAAGCCGAGTGCGCCAATCAGCTGACAGAGGCGAGAGCGGAATTGTCCGAGTTTGCTGGGAGGTTGGCCGCAGCTGAAGAAGAGCTCGCTGAGCTGCGCTGGGCCTAGTCCGTGCTAGACGTAGTTGGGGTAAATTCAGCTTGCCATTCGATCTGCCTCTTGCTCGCGACTTTGCTAGAGAAAATTTTAACTTAGCTTTTTTATTTTGTCAGTCTGCCGAGGTCCTTGCCGCGACCCAGATCTTGCTCATGGAGCAGACGAATCAGGGTCTTTAGGATGAGGTGGAGGCTCTTAAGCTTGAGCTCGCTACGACTCGGTCGCAGGCCACCACCTCGCTTGCGTCGGGGACCTCGTCGAAAGAGAAACCCCTCGGGTACTCGCGTGCCGAGATTGGCTCGATAGAGTGCTCGTTTGTCCGGGATGGCGGCAACTTGATACTTGCACGCTTGAGGGGGACGGTGAAGCTGATCGAAGATGGCGAGCCCTTGTCTGCGGAGTTGATCCTCCCAGAGATGTTCGACCCGACGCTTGGCGATTCCTCGTCTGGCGAGTTCGATCTTAATCTGGAAGGCGACTACGACCAGTACTTGTGATTGAGCTCGCCTTCGAACGACGATGTCTCGATTGGCGGATCAAGAGGTGAGTACTCTCCTCGACGTAGTTCGCCCTCGCCCTCAGGCAGCACGTCTTCGTGCTTGCGTCAAACTGATGCCAAGTCGCCAGGCGATGCCGAGTAACCAATTGGCATAAGTGAGGCAGGATGTTTTTGGCGAGGTCCATTTTTGAGCGACCTCTTTTTGCTTTTACACTTTAATGCATGATCTGATCGAATGCTTAAACAGATGGATTTTGTTTCTCACTTGCTCGTATTCGTCATATATTTCTTTAAACGTTTTTGTCGAGGCTTGAGGGTTTGTCTAGACTCATAGGACGAAGAAAGCGAGAGCGCTTAGGCTTATAAAACGAAGAGAGCGAGAGCGCTTAGGCTCATAGGACGAAGAGAGCGAGAGCGCTTAGGCTTATAGGACGAAGAGGGCTCTTTACCTCGAGGATTTGTCTCTCGAGGGGTCAGCGGCCAGCCCAGAGGCCTGAACTTAGGTCGACTCACTCATTCGAGGCTTAAGTCGGCGATGCTCGAGGGGTTAACGACCAACCCTAAGGCCGGGGCTTAGATCGACTCACGCATTTAAGTCGGCGATGCTCGAGGGGTCAACGACCAACCCTAAGGCCTACACTTGGATCGACTCACGCATTTGAGGCTTAAGACCAGTCTCTCGTCGGATCTTTTAGACGACGAGGCCGTCCTCCCTTCTATGAACCAGCAGGTGGGCAAGAAGGATGAGCCTTGGGGTGGTCGTCGGCCAGCATACAATGAGGGGAGCTGATCTCGGACGTGATTGCAGAGGCGTGGTCTTAGGAGAACTCACTGCACCCAAGGCATCATCCTCTTAGTTGACCGGAGGTCCTGAGCGTGGAGGCGTCATGATCTAGAACGTTCGCGGCGATCGTGTGCTCCTTGACTCATTTATTTCAAGCACAAAAATGACTCGGAACAAATTCTTTTAGATGACCATGGAAAATTATATTTGAAATGGAATTTACAAGAATTATAAGGGTATCGTTACCCATCTAGTATTCGACGTTCGCCATGAGTTGTTTGCTCAGGGATAGAACCTTTTCAGGTCATCCCTGCTCCATGTGTTTCCGAGCGTTTCGCTTTCTTGATTTGTAGGCGGTAACCTCCGGTCTTCAGAGCTTCTAGGACCACGAATGGCCTCTCCAAATTTGGATTGAGTTTCCCCACGGTCGCCGACTTGGTGGCGGCGTCGACTTTCTTCAAGACCAGGTCGCCTTTCTCGAACTGCTTGATCCTGATGTGCTTGTCGAAGTATCTGGACATCCTCTTTTTGACCTCCTCTTGCCTTGTCGTGGCGAGGTCCCGAAGCTCTTCCACGGAATCCAAAGATTCCTTTAGAGCCTCGTCGTTCTCGAGCCACCACTCTCCACTTCCTTCCTCGGCCGCTACCACCCTTGAACTAGGGACTTCAAACTCCACCGGAATGAGGGCCTCTGGTCCGTGTGACAGCTTGAAAGGAGTTTTTCCGGCAGACGAACTCGAAGTGGTCCTAAGCGCCCACATGATAGAGGGGAGCTGCTCCACCCAATTGCCTCGTAGATTCTCAATCTTCTTTTTCAAGAGGTTAAGAATAAGCTTGTTGGCGGCCTCCATCTGGTCGTTGCTTCGAGGATGATGCACCGAGGCGAATCGTATGTTAGTCCCTATCTGCTTGCAGAATTCTTCTATCTTGACGCTGACGAACTGAGAGTCATTGTCCGTGACAATGGCCTGGGGTATGCCGAACCGACATACGATATGTCCCCACAGAAAATTTCTCACCATCTGAGACGTGGTTTTTGTCAAGGCCTTTGCCTCTATCCGTTTCGTGAAGTAGTCGATCATCACCGGGATGAATCGACGCTGCCCGCCGGCGGGAGGAAAGGTCCCTACCAGGTGCATTCTCCAGATAGCGAATGGCCAGGGAGACGTGATGACACTTAGTTGTTGGGCTGATGACACTTAGTTGTTGGGCTGACAACAACTGCAGCGGAGCATAGAGTTGACATTTCTGACAGCTCCGAGCGAAGCTCTCCTCATCTTTTCGAATGGTCGGCCAAAAGTACACTTGCCGCTGGATCCTCTTCTCTAGCGTACAACTCCCCGAGTGGCTGCCGCACTCGCCAGAGTGTACCTTTTCCGGGACTATTGGGAACTCGACCTCCGAGAGGTACCAAACCAGAGGACCAGAAATGGTCCTTCGATAGAGACCTCCATCGTGGAGCAAATAGTAGGCCGACTTATGTCGGAAACGTCGCTTGTCCTCCACGGTTGTCGGGAGTTCTCCCGTGGTGAGGTAGGTGACGTAGGGATCCATCCAGGATGGATGCTTCTCGATCTCCATCAATTCTCCTTCTTCGATGGACGACTTGAATAGTTCGGTCAGGGTGCCTCCCACCCTGGGGCCGTACTTGGCCAGCCGGTTAGCCGTGTCATTCTCTTCCCTCGAGACATGGTGTATGAAGAAGGATCTGAAGGTGCCATTCAGGCTTTTGACTTTCAGGAGGTACCACAGGAGGATTGGTTCCCTCGCCTCAAACTTCCCTCGGATTTGCGACCCAACCACCATCGAATCTGTGTGAGTTCGGATATCTTGGATTCCTGGCTCCTTGGCTAGGCGAAGGCCCGCAATAACGACCTCGTATTCGTCTTGATTGTTGGTGACTGGAAAAAGAATCTCCACCGCTTGCTCAATTTTTGTCCCTTTTGGGCTCACCAGGACGATCCCTACTCCGAGAGAATCCTTCCTTGATGCTCCGTCCACAAACATTTGCCGGGGGACAAATTCTTCCGCCCCCTCTTGTTCTCCACCCCCGACGGAGAAGTCCGCCACCGTATGCGCTTTGATCGCCATCCTTGGTACGTAGATGATGTCGAACTCGCTAAGATCGACAGACCACTTAGCGAGCCTATCAGAATGCTCCACCTTTTCCAGGACCGTCCTCAGGGGATGATCTGTCACCACCCTTATGGAGTGCGCCTGAAAATATGGTCTCAATCTCCTCGCTGAGGTGATGAGCGCGAAGGCCAGCTTCTCCGAGATTGGATAGTGTAGCTCCGCCTTCATGAGAACCTTACTTGTATAGTAGATCGACAATTGACACCTCCCTTCCTCCCTGACCAGAACCGAGTTGACTGCCTCGACTCCCACTCCTAGATAGAGGAAGATGTCTTCTCCTTCGCGAGGCCCCTGAAGCAGAGGGGCTTGCATCAACTGCTGCTTCAGGGTTTGGAAGACCGATTCTCATTTTGCGGTCCACTCGAACTTTTGATTGCTGCGGAGAGTCCCAAAGAATGGAGAACATTTCTCCCCTACTTTAGATAAGAACCGACTTAGGCCAGCAAGCCTCCCGGTCAGCCGTTGCACCTCCTTGGTGTCTTTGGGCGAGGCAATCTGCATGATGACCTTCACTTTGCCAGGGTTTGGCTCGACTCCCACGGGAGTGAGAAGATGCCCTAAGAACTTTCCCATGTTAGCTCCGAAGACACATTTTGCAGGGTGAAGCCTCATTTTGAACTTTCGCAACGTCGCGAAGGTCTCATCCAAGTCCTTCAGATGCTCCTGGAGGCATTTGCTCTTTATCATGAGGTCGTCGACGTAAACCTCCAAGTTACACCCCTTCTGGTATTTGAAGACCCGATCCATCATCCTTCGGTAGGCCGCTCATGCGTTCTTCAGACCGAAGGGCATCATTTTGTAGGAGTAACATCCGTCGTTGGTGATGAAGGAGACGTCTTTCACGTCGGGAGGATGCATCCGGGTTTGATGTTATCCTGAAAATGCATCAAGAAAACTCATCACAGGGAAACCGACCACAAAATCAACCAGCACGTCGATTCGAGGCAGGGGTAGCAATCCTTCGGGCATGCTTTATTCAATAACGAAAAGTCTATACACATGCGCCATTTCCCTCCTGTCTACTTAACCATTACAACGTTCGAGACCCAGCCTGGATATTGGATCTCTGATACCAAATCGGCCTCCAGCAGCTTCTGCTCCTCCTCGCGGATGGGCTCGGCCAGGGAGGTGGCGGTCGACCTCTTCTTCTAACGAATCAGGCGGATCTCTTGGTCGAGATTGAGGCAATGACACGCCACTTCGACATCAATGTCGTGCATGTCCGCGGTGCTCCATGCGAAGACGTCGACGTTCGCCTGTAGGCACGCCGCGATCTTCTGCTGCTCCTCCTTCATCAGCTCTTTGCTGACCTTCACATTTCCGCGCCTCCCTTCCGCAGTGATCACCTCCATCTCCTGTCCTTCCTCGGCCTCTTCTAGGCGTGCCATCCCGTCCCGCACCCTATCAGCCTCCTTTGCGTCTTCTCTCCAGCCGATTGTGTTGATGGCGAGAAGATAACACTCCCGGGCTACCTTCAGATCGCTCCTGATCCGGATCTGCACCCCTCCCTGGGTGTACTTCATACACTAGTGAAAGGAGGAGGGCACAAATGGGAAGACGCTGATGAGCGGCCTTCCGAAGATAGCGTTGTAGCTGCTCGGAGCGTCCACGATGACGAACCAGCAGTTTTTCGAGGTTCCCCCAAGGGTCACCAATAGCTCCACTCCTTCGTCCTCTTTCCGCTCCCCAGTGAAGCCGAACAACGGGCCATCCGAGGCCTTCACCCTTTTGGCTTCCAACGCCATAGCGTCGAACGCCTTTTTGAAGACGTCGTTGACCGAGTTGCCGTTATCCACCAGGATTCGAGTAACTGTAAAGTTCTCGATCGTTGCTTGGATGATGAGGGCATCGTGAAACGAATCCTCATTCTCCGACACGTCTTCTGTCGAGAATGTGGTCTCTCCGATCGGAGGTGGGCCTTGGGACGTCGACGCGACGCTCTTCCTGTAGATGTTGTGAAGGCTAACCTTGCGGGAGGCCTCCACTCCCACTCCTCCGTGGATGAAGTTGATTCCTCCCCGAGTCCCGACGTCAACTCGATTTTCACACCTTCCTCGAGCGGGGGCCGGGGTTAGCACGCCACGACCGACACTTCTTGATGTTGGTCATCATTCCCTACTCCTGGGGCTTTCTTGGCTACTCCGATCGTCCTTCTCACTTTTAAGAATTCCTGGCACGCCGTAGTGGCGTGCCCTTCTACCTGGTGGAAGTCGCAATAGAGGACCACCTTCCTTCCTTGAGGCTCTCGATCTGGAGCTTTCCTTCGCTGGTTCCGGGCGTGGTGATTAATCGTCATTGCCTCCCGAGACGGAGACCTAAAGGGCCTCCTGAACTCCGGCCATCGCTCTGGTGCGTTGAAATGAGCTTGATGCTCGGGAGAACGACGCGGACCGAGTCCGAACGGACGATGCCCACCTCCTGCAAACCTCCAGGGAGGCCTATTCGTCGGGGCTTGGAACCTTCTCTCGGGTTCCCTCCACTCCGGAACAACTCCTGGCCTCCAGAATTCTCCGCCTTGCCTGCGGGCTTCCTCTGACTTCCTGCCTCCCGAATTCCTAGGCTCATCTTGCTTCGAAAGCCTCGTAAGCGAGGCAATAAAGTTCTTGTTGTTGCCTTCTGCCTGGACGTACCGCCCCGCCCGGTTAATCAGCTCCTCGAACGAGACGGGGGGATCCTGATCCAGCTCCATCCTGAACAACCCCTCCTGTTGGCCGAAGGTGAGGGCCAGCTGGAGGGTGTAGCCATTTTCCTCCTGGATTTGCAGGACTTCCTCCTAGAAACGGTCGATGTAGTGCCCCAATAACTCGTCGGGCCCTTGCTTGAGGAGAAAAAGTGTGGCCGGCCCTTTCTTCCTCTTCTTTGATGTCGCAAACCGCTACATCAACCCTCTTTGCAGGTCCTCGAAGCAGTAGATGAAACCTGCGGGCAGCTGGTGAGATCAATCTCTCGCCTTTCCCTTGAAGGTGATTGCAAAGAGCCTGCATTTGAAGGCGTCGGTCATTGCCCGAAATGAGACGATGTCTTCAAACAACTGCAGGTGTTGAATAGGGTCGTCCTTCCCAGTGTAGTAGTTGAGCACGGGCTCGCGAAACCCCTCGGGGACTGGCGCGATCACGAGCTCCTCGCAAAATGGGTTCGCCGTCCCATCTTGGCGAGATGTCTTCAGGCGAGCTCCATTATCCTCGCAGAAGCGGAGAGCTCGCGGGGTGATACATTGACTTCAGTCAAATAGTACTCGCTCCTCCTCTGGCGAGGCGGCAACTTCTTTACCAGGTCGCCGCGACGGTCTGACACCCCCAGTCGGGGTGAAGACTGACAACGAGGTCACTGCGAGATCGGCAGTAGGTGTTAGGAGAGCTCGCAGTGCCTCCATGACACCTTCCTTGAATACCGCGAGGTCGGCTTTGGTGACGAACTCGCTCAGAGCTCGCGCATTGTCGAACTCCAAATCCCTTTTTTCCTCGTTTGACATTGAGCCTCCCACTAGTGGCTCTTCCTTTGATCACGGTCCACGCTCACCGCACCAAAATGTTGGAACCTGGGCAATCCCAGTTCACAAAAGTTCGGTCCTATTTATAGGCAATCAAAGGTAGGGGGTATATATGGACCGCGAATAGTCACCCCACCTCTTGAGATATTGGGTACCTGACACCTGGCGAGTTGTTTGCTGTCAGCTTTTGGCGAGACCGCCTTATGCCAAGGTCTTGTTGCTGAGCTCATTTTGGCGAGCTGAAGCCGATTGGGAGCAAGGATCGCTGCCGCAACGAGTTTGATAGTGAACTCTGAAGGAGATTGCCTCGCTGAATCTATGAGGAGTATGACGGTATGCTCGCTGAAGAAGCGGGCTCTAGCTTGGTGAGCTCGCTGGTAGTATAGGCGAGGTCTCGAGCTCTAGCTTGGCGAACTCGCTGGTAGTATAGGCAAGCTCTAGCTTGGCGAACTCGCCGTTAGTATAGGCGTGCTCTCGAACCTCCTCGCTCGACTCTTTTATCCCCGCCTCTTCAGGTTGATGGCCACTTTTTGGAGGGAAGGGGGCTCACCACTGGGTTGGTCCCACCTCGACGAATATGAGTTGTACACGACAGTTTACAACGCACTCTCGTATCAGTCCCGGTCGCCCTTGAATGTCTTCGATCCGTGACCTCAAAACCGTCGCCAATTTATCTTACTGGCATATAATAACTTGACATATAGCGAGAGTCACAGAAGATACAATTGTATTATATGAAAGTTCAACAGACTTCTTTCAATAACATTATTATAATAGTGAGAATAATATAAGTGCCAGCGCAGCATTCCCTTCCGGATAACTAGGAGAAGTGCCAAGCAAGAAGACCGGCATAGATGTAATCTGCTTGGCTGAAGATTTATGTGGAAAACAACAAATAAAACACGAATGTTTGGACTCCCAAAAGAAGTCCTCAACATATTTGCAAGAATTAAGTTTTATTTTCAATTTTTATTTTTGAAGTAAAGGTACCTACAATATAAGGAAATTAAATCACATGTGTTGAACCTTTGTTCCACAAGTATAAATTGAATTGAGTCATGAGTTGTGTTACTTCTATGATATAGTTGTTAAGCCCTTTTGTTACTATTTCTGGTTTTTTATCATGAATCAGGTATTGATCAAAGAGGCAATGTTGTAGTCATTGCAGCGACTAATCGGCCTGACAAGATAGATCCCGCATTTCTAAGACCAGGTTCTGTCGGCAACTCCATTATCTCTTTCCTTTTTGATTTGGGATTGATTATTTTACTGCTTAAATCTAAAACCATCATAGCTTCCATTTGATTCATCTTAGATATCATGTCGTTAAGCTTACGCAAGTACTTGTAAATTATGGGTGAACAGGAAGATTTGACAGGATTTTGAATGTTCTACCGCCGAATGAATCAGATAGAGAAGATATATTTCGGATATATGCACGGAATGTGCCTTGCTGTCCTGATGTCAGTATGAAGGAACTTGCCCGCCTTACTGAAGGATATACTGGGGCAGATATAAAGCTCGTGTTCCATATGGCAGCGATTGCCGCGCTAGAAGTATGTTTCCTCTCTTCTCGTGGTTTGAATTCAACTTCTTGTAGCGAAAAATTTAGAGCTCAAAATTGGCTTTGTTATATATGAATAGTCTTCTCCATGAAATTTTGTATGCCATTAGAAGTAAATTTTTTTTCTTAACCTTCTGCTTTTCCTAACATTTCTACTGTTGTGTTTTTTATCCCGCTCACGGAATTTTTTTTTTGTACTAAGATGTTAATTTTTAGTACAAACAGATTCACACACTTATCAACCTGTGGTTCTTTAACTGCCGTTAGCCTTTTTTTCCTGTCCTAAAGCTGATAAAGCATTTTGAAACTGTTTGACTTTTATTTAGAGCGGTGTTAAGTGCAAACTAATTTTAGCTATGTGCAAACCATCTAAAAAATATAAAACTCATTTATATTAATATTTTATTTATTCTCAAAAAATACTAGGTGCAAACCTAAAAAAACCTTAACCTTATTCTGCTCTTGACCTCTCCGGCTGCCCCCTACAAAAACATCCACAATTTTTCCGGCGAGAAGCTTTACGAAGCCATCTTCTCCCTCACCAAAGAACTTTGGATGCAGGACTCGTTTACTTTCTACGGGGTGGAAGTTTCCTCCCAGTTCCACAAAATAAGAACCCCCCACAACACTCCCACTCTACTTTCTCTCTCCGGTCTGTCCATTTTCCACTTCTTCCCATTGATATCAGAACAGAGCTGGAGTAGAGGAGAGAGAGAGGAAGAGGGCACATGAGAGAGCGGCAACAAGAGGTGTCGGACCCTCCTTTTCCCGAGGTCCTTCCATGGCTCAAGATCCTCCCTCTCGCCCAACCCTAGCACAGTCCGATCCAGTTGCGCCCTTTTCTTACATGCGGAATCGATCGCGATTATCGCGCCGTCAATGGGAGCCCGGCTCGCGTGGCCACCGCCTCAAACTTGAACTCGTGAGAAATTTGCCGCAGCCTTTGCGATGGGCTCCGCCGCACCGATGATGACTTCGACGCCCCCGATTCGAAACTCTCCGAAGAGGCAGACCGACGGATGCAAGCGGGGCGCGTGAAGCAGTTGGCGGGGGATTGGGTGAAGGAATTGTTGGTTTGCACATAGCTTGTTGCTAAGAATTTGTTTGCACTTAAAATTTATTGATTTGCACATAGTCAAAATTGGTTTGCACTTAAAATCACTCTTTATTTATAAATAGATTTCTTCTTCTCATGAGTATTGTAAACTTTGCTCTTTTTTGTTACAGAGAGCATATACACATAGAAAGAACCTCTCTATAATGCAGTATAACTCAGACATTAAATAACTACTTTCCATACCCCTTATTTCATTGGGAGCTTCTTGCATTATGCTTAGCTCTTCTAATTAAATTCAATATTTATTTATGGCTTTGTTATAGGAGGGTCGTGGCGAGAAATGGCTTGATGAAAAATTCCATTTGCCACGACTGTCTCCCTTCACTTGCAGGTTGTAAAGACTGAAACTGCATGGTGCCCCACAACTATCGAAGTCCCATGGGGTTGAAACACAAAAATGAAAGCACCTTTTGTTTAGTAGGCCATTTTTACGGATCTCAATCTGTGATAACCACGACTGTGTATGCATATACAGATCTTCGATGTTATCGTTTCCCTTCAACTGCTGTTTCACCTCTTCCCCCACCCGCCCCCACCGTGACTGTGTACGCATATACAGATATTCGATGCTTTCATTTGGAAATGTCGTAAACCGGGTGCAAGGAAAAAAATGCAAATCAAACTATTTGCTTCTTACTCGCTTCTCGATAGTTTGTGCTATTTTTTCCCAACAGGGAAAATTGACCTGAATGCAAACGATTTTCACTCCTATTAGATCATCTTATCTGTTATTTCATGTCATTTAACCATGATGTAATTTCCTTAACAGGAAAGCTTGGAGATATCTGAAGTCTCCATGGAACACTTCAGAATTGGAGTTTCGAGGGTACATCCTTTAGACATTACTTTTTTTCTGGAAATTATAGAGAAGTTTTGGAGGCGTGTTCGTAGTGGATCTATCTGAGCAGCAGGGTATTTAAAATAAAGGTCCATGATCATAGTTGAAGATTTTTTTTGAAAGTCATTATTATTTTTGTTAGCCCTATATGATGATTAGGAGATTTTGTAATTAGTGAGAAGTGCTGCATCTCTTTGAGATATATTCATGATTGTGTTTTCATCATTTTTTTTAATCAATATTAAAGCATTGGTATGATATATAGATCTTTTTTTATAAACATATGAAGAGATTGGGGATGTTGGCTTGTATGATGATCCCTTGCCACTTGTGGGTCACAAAATCTGACTCCTTTGACGCCCCCTGCATGCAAATTGGGGTCTTCAATTTTTTTGTTTTTTTTGTTTTTTTGTTCTCTCCTCGTTCTCCCATTTTAATCCTTTCTTTCATTCCCTGTTGCTGATTGAAAAGTAGTTAGAAATGAAGTTTGAAAAAGGACCTGTCTGCGTAAAATAGAGTTTGCAGTAAAAAAGGACCTGTTTGGTAAAAATGAAGTTTTGTATAATATAGTTTTTTAAATGCAAGATCATTAACATTTACACTACGTATAAAATAAAATCACAAAGGTTTTAAGTTATTATAATCTTTGAAGAAGTGCATGTAGTTATCATCCTGCAATATTTTTGGTGGAGTACATAACTCTCATCAATAGATTCTCATGCTACTCTGAGTGAGGAATCATCCCGATTTTTGAAATGATTTTTAACCTAATATAAACATTCAATCCTATACATATCAACTATTCTCCATGTATCCATTCATAAACAAGAGTTTTCCGATTCTCTTGAACTAACAAAGTTGAATTAAATGAATCCCATATAATGTAAGGCTTCGTTTGTTTGGCAAGAAATGAGATGCAAATTTGCCCAATTTTAATTCCCGCAGAAATTGGATTTCAAGTCAATTCCAATTTTGATGTTCGGCTGAATGAAGGAATTATATCACATGCATTGAAATTAATAATTTCGTTGTTCGGCTGTATGCCAGAATAAATGGACGGAATTGAAATTTTAAATTTAAAACATTAAATTTAACCGAATTAATATATCAAGATAAAAACATAAGTTCACATTATAAGAACATAAGTCCACAACATAAATAAAGTTCACAATATAAAAATAAAAATCCACAACATAAATAAAGTCCACGCACAACATATTAAACATGTCCTGATAAAATCAATCGCGTAAATGTAAGCGGAGCCAGGTCCTCCTGATTGGCACTGGCAAAGCCATGTACACGTCGCTCTTTATCTCGTCAACAATCAACATATCGATGACCTGTATGATCTCGCACTCAGTCAGATCTGCAATAGCTGCAATGGCCGCATATATCCTGTCTGCCTTTTAAGTCACACTGCTCTCATGTTTCATGTTCCTCGCAATGGCAGAAACTACATTCACAATTATATCTACCGCAATTGCTTTCTTCTTCTTACTGGGTTGTGGCTCGACCTCCTCGGCCACATTATCGTCCACTGAATCATCAATGTGAATCTCATTCATTGCCTCAGATGCAGTTGCAGCATGAGCTCCTATTGTTCTATCAATCTCACATATCATAGCCAAGTCTCCCCAATTCACGATCACTTTGCTGCGATAATGTTTTACCGTCGGGTGTACCTACAAATTTAGCTTAGATCAGACTTATACATTTTTAAAAAGTCTAAATATATAATTTATTGATAAATTAAAATATTACCTGAACATAATTGGCCCAAACATCTTCGTTGTCTACCTTTACTATGTTGCGCTCCCAATCCCAACCAAATCCACTAGTATCGAGCATTGCTGATATCTCCTGGTAGTATTTATTTCATGTTTTAATCCGCGCCATTATCTTCTCCGTACTAATGACCACATTGCAATCCTCCTTTAATGCTTGAATTCCCGCTGTGTAGGCGACACTTTTTCATCCACTAGCCGCCTTGTTCCCCAAACTCTGTTGTTCGAGGAGAGCAGTAGATAAAACACAGTCCATCTGTGATGTCCATGGAACATATGATCATTCACTTTTGCACATTTACCTTTGTTTTTTTCCATTTAATGTCTGCACTTTAGTCAAACATAAAACATAGTAACGTTAACAAATAATTGTTAGCAACATAATATATTTAAAGTCTAAACATATAATAGTAGCTTGTTTCCTATTTCGATACTTCCCTTGTTCTTTAATTGGAAATGTTACTCCAATATGAGTGCCATCTATGGCGCCAATGCAATCCTATAAGGTAAAACATTACATATTAGTATAATCTAAGCATAATACGTACACATAAATATATGAAATAATTAAATTGCTAACCGGAAAATGACGCCATCTTTGGGTTCTTGATGCATCAGGAAGCTTTATAAAGCCAGGGCCTAACTTCATAATTTCCCCTAACACCGTCTTGAAATACCGGCTGATTGTATTAATTGAACGTAGATACGTTCCGCCGACAACTCGAAATTTCTTATTGTGAGCTAACACATAAAAAGACACTAACTGACTCTCTAACTGCAACATTTTATGTGTCTCTTAATAATCCACGTCCAATTAGAATGTTGCACAGACTTTCGAAAGAACTTCTATTCATTCTAAGTTGGTTAAAACAATTCACATCCGTTCCACTATATAATCTAGTAAATAACGTCCTCCTTAAAATATTCTTAGCATCGACCTCTACAAGATTTCGTTCAATCTTGATTTTCATCACCACTACAGTGGCCGCAGCAAGAGCTGCAACAACTGCTGCTCTCCTACGTCTACGACGCTTCATTGCTTCGTCCATCTACAAATAATACGTAGATACACACTTAGTACACATATAAACATACACACATACTCACGTACACACATAAACACATACAAACATATAAACAAACACACATACATATATAAACTTACACACACATGCATATAAACACAAACATACACACACACATACATATAAACTTACACACTTATAAACACACATACACACATATAAACACAAACATAGACACACACAAACATACACACACACACAGACATACACACGCATATAAACACACACATACACACATATAAACACAAATACATATAAACATACACACAAACATATACATATAAACACAAACATACACACACACGCACATACACACATACATATAAACACACTCTCTCTCTCTCACACACACACACACGCATAAACCCACACACACATAAACCCACACATATAAACACACACACACACAGTACACACACAAACATACACATCTACACACAAACACACACACATACACACACACATACATACACATACACACACACACACACACACATACACATACATGTCACACATACACACATTTATATACACATTTGAAATCATGACCGTCAAATTTACAAAAATTGGACACTATGAGAATGAAAGTGCACAGAAGAATTCCTATGAGAATGTTTTAGGTTGCAGGAATTGAATCTAGACTCCCAACGGAATACAAAAAAAAACACCTAGATCTACAAAAAATAAACCTAGATCTACAAAATAAACCTAGATCTACAAGAAAGCCGCAAGATGCAGGAATAATCGCTGGAATAGACTCCCAATGGAGGAAGAAATGGAATTTACCTATTGCTCCAGACGAAGAAGATCGCAGAAGGAGGAGGAATCGGGCGCTTGCAGGATTGGAATCTAGAGAAGAATACTCGCGCGCTCTTCGTCGTCAAAGATGTCTTCCTCGTCGAGAAGAAGAGAGAGACTCGCGCGCTTGCAGGAGAAGATCGGCGAAGAAGACGAAGGAAGAGGAAGGAGTCGCGAGGGGGCTGATCGCGAGCGAGAGAGTCGGAATCGCAAATTCACGGGTCGGGATGTCGGAAATGGGGTTCACGCCTTTGACCCTATTTGAATTCCTACGGGAATTCAATAGAACTCCGACGGGAATTCAATATAATTCTGATTCCCACAGAATTTTTGGGCCGCCGAGCGCTGGAATTGGAATTGCCAATTGAATTCCAATTCCAACGCCCCAATTCCAACCTAACGAACGAACCCCGTTCTGCGCACAGATATTGCCTTTCTGGAATTGGCTTTGGCTTCCAGAAAGCCAATTCTCTTATTCGGTGCGCGAGAATTAGAAGTGCATTGGTTTTGGGGGCAAAACCATGGGTTTTCCCATAAACCTAAAAAGCCGGTCCCCCAAAACCTATCTCCCCGTTGTTACTCGCCCCAAGCAGGCAGTCATCAGCAAGCCTCGAAGTTACTCGCCTAGGTGGAGACCATCAACAACATCTCGCCAGTCGTGGGCAAGATCCTTCAATAGTCGCGAGATCGCCAAGTCCAGAAAGACATCCTCGCAGGGGCCGGGTATAGTCGCCTACATACCCCCCCTTAGGATTTGTACAACCCTTATTCTCCGAGGGTGGGTCTCACTCAAGGCCACGTATGCAGAAGTCAAAGTCAAAGGCCAGCACAAAGATCAGCAGTCCAAGACACAAGACGAAGTTAGCCAACAGGAGCAGTAGAAGATCTGGGCGAGTATCGCCTTAATACTCTCCCGCTGGGCGAGTATGGACTTAATACTCGCCAGCTGTGCGCCTATGGTTCAGTGCTCGCCCGTCAAGAGTTCGTCGGATGCAACCTTTAGAGAGTTCGTCGAACGCAGTCTTCAGAGAGTTCGTCGAGCAGCAGAGCTACCGACCTAGGCCATGCAACCCCGGGTGCGAGGAAACCACGACTTACTCGCCCCAAGTCAGCGACAAGGGGTAGGCCTCGGAGCTACTCGCGCGGAAGAACGAGAAGGTTAGGGGCCAGGACTCACTCGCCTATAGGCGACTTTTAGCCACCAACTCGCCAGGCTAGGCGAGATCCTTACCTATTCGCCCGCTCAAGCCTTGGTAAAAATCATCTCAAAAAGGGAACCAGGGAAGTCGCCTGCACCCCCCCCCCCCTAGGATTTGTCTATAAATAGACCCCCAGGGGTACCAGGAATGACACTTGGAAAATCTGGAAATCCCCCCTATTCAAGTGAGAATCTTCTTAAGCTAGTGTCTTCCTCGTACCAAGCTCGGCCTTTCTTTGGTTTTGGAGGAGAAGACTCTCTAGAGCTTCTGGGTACGTGGTGGGACCTCCCTGCCGCAGCACCTGAGGTCCTGTAGTGGTTGTCGGTAGTTCTCTTCGTCGTTGCCAGCCTAATCATCTCGTTGGACTGCTGGGCGTGTAGCCTCCGGCTGCATTGGTCCGAATCTTGAGGTCAGGATTTTCCTGGCGTCAACAGGATTTGTCTATAAATAGACCCCCAGTGGTACCATGAAAGACATTCTCTCAAAAACTGAAAAAGAGCTCCCCCTTGGGCGAGATACTCATCAAGCCAGTGCCTTCCTCGTACCAAGCTCAGTCATTTGTGGTTGTGGAGGGGAAGTTTCTCTTAAAGTTTCTCTCAAACTTTCGGGTACGTGGAGGGACCTCCCTGCTGAAGCATCCTGGGGTCTGTTCGTGGTTTTTTCCTCATCTCCTTAGCTCTAGCTTTCGGACCCAGATTGCCGGATCGCGGAATCAGTAGGCTCAGGCTGCACTTAGCTCCGAACATTTGGAGCTAGAATTTTCTTGGCTTCAACACTTTGGTGCATTGAGCGTGGACCGTAGTCGGAGGAGGAAAGTTCTATGGTACAGGCGAAATGGTGGAAGGAGGCGAGCAGGAGAGGGCAACCGGTGACTCGGCGGGTGTAGCCGAGTTCGTGAGGAGGTCCGACTTCGAAGAGTTCGCGCGGCGGATCGAGGACACTTTGAGAGCGATGTTGGTTCCTCGCGCAGAGGTCACAACAACCTCGCCTCTCCGCAGACCCCGTCAGAGGAAGGTGCACCATCCAGGCGAGCAGGGAAGGAAGCGATGGCGGAGGAGACGGAGCGACCGGGGCAATCACAATATTACCCGGTGAGTTTCTAGGGGATCATGTTTTGAGAAGTAGAGACCCTACGAGGTTCCCAGATACTCGCGCGGGTGGCGAGTATAGCACTGTTACTCGCCATATGGAGGATCGTCGCCAATGTGGAAGGAGCCTGTACTGTTGCGAGATACTGGCCGCCCCAGTCCCAGAAGGGTTCAGAGATCCTACTCTCAGCTACTATACTGGGAGGGATGATCCGATTCGTCATCTTCAGTGGTTTGAGGATGTGGTTTCCATCCGAAACATGACGGACGCATTCAAGTGCAGGTTCTTTGCGATCACCTTCCAGGGGAAGGCTAGAGACTAGTTCCACCAGCTGCCGGCCAGTTATATCTACTATTTTGAAGACTTGCGTAGAGGGTTGATGACGAGATTTGCCACGTACAAGAAGAGGAAGAAGGAGGAAACTGCACTCTTCTATCTGGTGTAAAGAGTGCACAAGATGTTAGGGCAGTACATCGACCGCTTTTATGAGGGAGTCCTAGGCATCCAAGAGGTGGATGGATTCACGCTGCAGTTGGCCCTCACATTCAGTCTGAGGGAGAGCCTCTTCAAGCTATGGATCAACAAGGATCCTCCCCTATCCTACGAAGAACTTATTGAGAGGGGCAATAAGTTCGTTCAGGGGGAGTCGACGAACCGAGGATTCCTGGCGAGGCTCACCGAGCTAACCAGGGAAGAAGATGATGAAGAGGAGAAAGTCCCGGTGCGGGGAAAGAAGGGGGAACCCCGGGAGCAGGAGCAAAAGCAGCCCGCCGGAAGGAAGGAGGAGTAGGGGACGAAAGAAGAGCTAAGGAGGCCGGAGGGGCCGAGGGGACAGGAGGTGAGGAGGCCCTTCGTGGCTCTGGAGCGTCAGGAAGAAGAGAGGAGGTACCAGCTACGAGAGCATCGACCACCGTGGAGGCCAATGGGAAGACCCCAACAGTAGGGTCAGGGAAGAAGGTTCTCTCCGGAGAGGAGGGATCGTGATCGGCAGGAGAGGCATCAGGAAGAAGGACGCAGAGAAGCGACGGATGTTGCCTGTCAAGGCAACAGACATCACCAGAGGAACAACCGAAGGAGGCACCAGGTGGAAGAGATCCCTATGTACTGTGAGTTGCACCAGGTGGAGGGACACAGAACGATGGCTTGCCCCGATTTCTGAGAGGCCGGGAGAAGGCTCGGAGCAGGAGCAGTGGGAGGAGGAGAGCAGCAGAGACAAGAGGTCCCGGTAGAGCCGGTGGTGGGTCAGGCACCTGTTCGGAGGAGGAATGAAGATCGAGTTTACCAGAGAGGTCGAGGAGGAGTGGCCCAGGGAGAAGGAGGAGTAGGAGTGATCCACGGGGGAGCGGGACTCGGAGCTTCCCGTAAGGCAAGTCTCCATCAAATCTACCGCAAGAGCGTTGCTTCAACCTCTCAAGCGCCACCCCCGCTGTAGGAGATTACCTTCTTAGAGGAGGACATGCTAGGGAATGAGAACCCCTTTCATGATGCCCTCGTGATCCAGGCAGCCGTCGAAGACTTCACCGTTAGCCTAATCCTGGTGGACAACAGGAGTTCGATCAACGTCATTTTCAAGAAAATGTTTGACGGGCTGGAGGTGGAGGCAAGCAGGGTGATAGCCTCAGATGGTCCCCTCTTCGGTTTCTCGGGTGAACGGAAGGAGGTGGAAGGAGGAGTGGAGCCGTTGGTAACCCTCGATGGTAATTCAACCAAGTGTCGGTTCATCATCGTCGATGCGCCGAGTTGTTGCAGCGCAATCTTCGGCAGACCACTCATCAACACCTTTAAGGTCATTCCATCCTCCTACCATCATTGCTTGAAGTATTGTCAGGGAGACGTCCAGGTGAGAACCCAGAGCAATCCTAAGGATGTTCGAGAGTGCTACCTGAATGCGGTAAGCACTATCAGCTGGATGGAGGAGGCGGAAGAGGTATACCGAGTCCTAGAAGTGATGGCCAGGCTGGAGGCTGCGGAGGAGGTAGAAAAAGTGGAGGTGTTCTCAGAGGGCAGAGAGCCTGGGCTACTGAAGATCAGCGAAGCGCTGAAGGCAGTGGAGAAGATAGAGATGGTGGCGTGTCTGCAAAAGAATGTGGACATCTTCGCGTGGAGCGCAACGAAGATGCCAGGGATCGATGCAGAGGTTGCGTGCCACCATATTAACCTAGACCCTGAGGTCAAGCCCATCCGGTAGAAGAAGAGGGCAAGTGTCACTGCGTTAGTTGAGCCCATCCGAGAGGAAGTGAGGAACCTGCTTGAGGCAGACTTTGTAACAGAGATCCAGTATCCAGGCTGGGTCTCAAATGTAGTAATGGTAAAAAAAGCCAGAGGGGGCTGGAGAATGTGTGTAGATTTTTCACTGCTAAATAAAGCTTGCCCAAAGGATTGCTATCCCCTGCCTCGAATCGACGCATTGGTTGATTCAGCCGTCGGTTTTTCTGTGATGAGTTTTCTTGATGCCTTTTCAGGATAGCACCAGATTCGGATGCACCCCCCTGATCGTTGCGACGTCTACTTCATTACCATTGATGGCTGCCACAACTACAAGATGATGCCCTTCGGGTTGAAGAACGCGGGGGCCACTTATCAGCGGATGATGGACCAAATCTTCAAGGAACAAAATGGGCGGAATCTGGAGGTGTATGTGGATGATCTCTTGGTGAAAAGCAAGAGCGTCCAGGAGCATCTCATTGATCTAGTATAAACCTTTGCGACTCTTCGGAAGTTCAAGATGAGGCTCAACCTAGCGAAGTGTGTGTTTGGGGTAGGAAGAGGGAAGTTCTTGGGGCACCTTCTCACCCCAAGAGGAGTGGAGCCCAATCCAGAAAAAGTTAATGCTATCTTGGAGATGGCATCACCTAGGAATGCCAAAGAAGTTCAGAGGCTGATGGGAAGGTTGGCGGGCTTCAGTCATTTCCTATCAAAGGATGGAGAGAAGTGCTCTCTTTTCTTCAAGACCCTCCGAAGTGGCTAGCAGTTCGAGTGGACCGAGAAGTGTGAGGAGGCCTTCGAAAAGCTCAAGAAACAGCTAACCCAGGCACCTTTGCTTCAAGGCCCAAAGGCATGTGAAGACCTGCTCCTCTACCTAGGAGTGGGGATGGAGGCGGTGAGCTCGGTGCTGATAAGGGATGAGGGGAGGGGGCAGCTGCCCATTTATTATGTGAGCAGGGTGCTCCGGAAGGCAGAGATGCGATATCCCATCCTGGAGAAGTTGGCTCATTATTTTCAGGCTCACCCCATTCGGGTAGTTACCGATCATCCTCTCTGAAGTATCTTGGATAGCGTGGAGCATTCGGGAAGGCTGGCAAAGTGGTTAGTAGAACTTATTGAGTTCGACATCTCTTTCTCCCCCAGGGTAGCAATCAAGGCCAGGCGGTTGCGGATTTCCTAGCAGATTTCTCAGTAGAGGCAGGTGGAGGAGAGGACTCGTCGAATGTGGTTTCCTGGAAGATGTTCATGGATGGAGTTTCGGGCAAAATCTCTGTGGGAGTGGACATCGTACTTGTTAGCCCACATGGAACGAGGATCGAGCAAGCGGTCGAGATCCTCTTCCCCGTCACCAACAATCAGGCAGAGTACGAGGCCATAGTGGCTGGCTTGCGTCTTGCGAAGGAGTTGGGTATCCGAGGCGTCCAAGCCTTCACAGATTCGATGGTAGTCGCATCGCAGATCCGCATTGGCAGGCCGATGGCGTCTATGAAGGCAGACCCTGGGGATGTTGCGCGACCTGAACGTAAGAAATGAATCAGCGAAATTTCCACAATGACTATGGTACATATAACTTAAAGGCGAGGCATACCTACGCGCAATGGAGCTACCCGGGCTGACGGCGAGGATAAGGCGTCCACCGAGGAGTCTCTCGGCGGCGTGGAGGGGTAAGGCGGCGAGGTGACGGCGTGCGGCGATGAGGTGTTCGCCGAGTCCCTGACCGCCCGCCTCTGCCATTCCCGCCCGCTGGGTGAAAGTGCGGGGGGCACAATCTCGTGTTGTCGGGAAGAGGGCCCGACCGACGGATCGATAGGCGCCTTCCCGCGACCATCCCCCCTCGCTGACGTCGATGGATGAGGCATGAAGGACGACCGATAGCCTTCTCTTCCGCCGGACGCCGGAGGGCCTTCAGTAGTTGTCGTCGATTGGCGAGGAACTTTAGACAAGGGAGGCGGAGGCGGGAGAGGGGGCGAGACCATCGATGTTCTTAGTTTCATAATTCCCACGCGGGAGCTGCTCTCCCCGCCCTCCGTTGAAGATCGCGGTGGACGATAAGATTCTTGCTGCGGGGCGACGTCGGGTGTGATCGCCGAAGGAGGCGGTAGATGCTCCACGCGCACAGGCTCTTCAGCAAGAGGCATCGACGCGCTCGGCTCGACCGGGTTGGTCTCTGGAGGATGAGTCGCTATAAGGGAAAGTCAACATTAATAAAGCGAACGGTTCCAGAATTTATGAAGAGGGGGGACGATTACCTGTTGTGGTCGTGTTGGGGGGAGCGGTTGGAGGCTCGTTATCGGCGACCCGCTGCTCGCCGTCATCGTCCAAGCCCGCCTGGCTCAGCCGAGTTTGTACCGAGTCCGACACAGGTTGCGCAGGACCTCCCGACGGAGCATCATCCCTCGGTGTCTTATTAGTCGGACGCTCGTGCTCGTCCCTTTTTCTCTTGCACCTTACAGACCCCCCGCCCTGACGAGGAGCACCGCCCTGCGTCTTCTTCAACAAGTTCATTAATGCTTGGGTCTTCGCGACTATCTCCTCGGGGGAGAACATCTCGCCTTAGCTTAAAAAGGGGCACCCCAGGGGATGCCCCTCTTCTCCTATTTATAGATGTCGAAGGGGACCCCCCCATGCTTTCGAGTATGACCGATACTCGCCAGAAGACCCTCGCCGAATAAGGGTTGGATGTTTCTTTCCAAGCCACTTTGTTGCTCGCAAAGAGCGGAGATTGTGTAGCACCTATATTCTTCGAGGGTAGGACCCGTTCATGCCACGTGGGCAGAAGTCAAAATTAAAGATCAAGTCAGAGTCAGCAAGCAATCTGTAGGAGCATTTAATGCCAGATGCGAGTAGTAGGGTTACTCGCCCCAAGCATGCGACTATCAGCAAGCCTCGAAGTTACTCGCCTAGGTGGTGACCATCAACAACATCTCGCTAGTCGTGGGCGAGATCCTTCAATAGTCGCGAGATCGTCAGGTCCAGAAAGACAACCTCACAGGGGCCGGGTATAGTCGCCTACAACCCCCCCCCCCCCCCCTTAGGATTTGTCTATAAATAGACCCCCAGGGGTACCAGGAAATGCATTCTCTCAAAAACTAAAAAAGAGCTCCCCCTTGGGCGGGATACTCATCAAGCCAGTGTCTTCCTCGTATCAAGCTCAGCCATTTGTGGTTGTGGAGGGGAAGTTTCTCTCAAACTTCCGGTTACGTGGCGGGACCTCCCTGTTGAAGCATCATGGGGTCTGTTCATGGCTTTTTCCCCATCTCCTTAGCTCTAACTTTCGGACCCAGATTACCGGATCGTGGAATCAGTAGACTCAGGCTGCACTTAGGTCCGAACATTTGGAGCTAGGATTTCTTGGCTTCAACACTTGCGGAATCAGTAGACTCATGCTGCACTTAGGTCCGAACATTTGGAGCTAGGATTTTCTTGTGTACAACCCGTATTTGGCGAGTGGGTCCCTCGAGTCAGTTGATGGGACAGGGGTCAGCCAGACCATTCGCCCGTACCGAGATAGGAAAAAGGATCCCCAGATTAGTGGGGGTAGGCTGCAGGCGAGTGGGAGCCTGACGAGTGATGCCTCCAAGGACCATTCGCTCAGAGGCTTGATCATTCGCCCAGTCAGGCGGGAACTCGGCGAGTGGTTCCCTCACGGACCACTCGCCCAGAAGGCAGTGAGGAGGAAATGACCATAATACCCCTTGTGGTCTGCATATAGCCCTTCAGAACAGCGGAGTTAGGCTATTCGTAGACCAATTTGGGGTGCCTTTAGTAAAATTAAAAGGCGGATTCATGCTATTTGCAGACCAGCCTAAGAAAAACTATAAATAGACCCTTAAGGGCACCTTGGAGGAGACCCGATTTTAGAGAATCCTCTCCTCTAGGCTAGTTCTGGTTGGCAGCCCGTGCCCTCCAAGGTGCCCGGTTGAGCTTTGGTTTGGGAGGGGAAGCTCTCTAAGATCTTCCGGGTGTGTGGCGGGACCTCCTCGCTTCAGCCTTGGGTCTATTCCGTTTTCAGCATCCACCGTCAAGAGAGTCTAGTGAGGGAGAAATAAGCATCGGCTACACCCCCAGTGGGTCCGAACTCAAGAGACCAGTTGCAGGTTTCAACATTTTTGGTGCGGTGAGCGTGGACCGTAGCCGGTGAAAGAAAATCCCAAGCTAGTTTCGATGACAGGATATGGAGGAAATGGTTCTGACTCAGGTCACTCGCAGCCACCCGCGACGGGCGAGTGGCTGGAGATGTTTGAGAAGTTCAAGCGAGAGGTCCTGCAGACGGTTCTCGCGGCGAGGACCGAGTGCGAGACCCCGGTGGTTCCAGTGGTCCCGCCTTTGCAGATTGGCGAGAACGCCCCGGGGCAGCGACCGGGAAAGGAGGTGCCAGCAGAAGGCGGTGCGCGAGACCTCCCCGGACGGCAGTTGTTCAACAGTCCGGCGAGTGCTGAGGTGTGTGAGTTGGTCCCGCGCGAGAGGACCACTCGCCGAGCAGGGGAAGGGAGCCCCTTTTGCGAGATGATCCTCTCGGCCCCAGTGCCAGAAGGGTTTCGTGGGCCGGAGATGTCCTACTACACCGGCAAGGAGGATCCAGTTGTGCACCTGCAGTGGTTCGAGGACATGACTTCAATCCTTCCCATGTCAGATTCTTTCCAATGCCGACTCTTCGCGACCACCCTGAAGGAAAAAGCAAGGGACTGGTTCCACCAACTTCCCACAGGATCCATCTATGCGTTCGATGATCTGCGCCGAAGCTTCCGATTGCGTTTCTCGACGTCAAAGAAGAGGAAGAAGGATGCGGAGGCTCTCTTCAAGATCAGACAGAGGGAGGGGGAATCCCTGGCTAAGTACGTGGACAGGTTCCAGGAGGAGATACACCTAGTGCAGGAGGTGCCGGGATTCGCCCTCCAGATGGCATTCATCGTAGGGCTGCGAGAGGGGTTCTTCAAGATGGACCTGAAGAGAAGACCTCCCGTATCCTTCGAGGAGTTGATGGAGAGAGCCGCGGAGGAGATCGAAGGGGAGGCGGCCAACCCCGAATTCTATAAAAGGTTGGCCAAGATGAGCGAGCCCGAGGCGAGGCAGCCAGAAGGAAGAAGGCGAGAGGAGCCCAGGGGCCAGGGGTTCGAAAGACCACCTCGGGTTTGGAGGCACCAGGAACCCAACAACAGGTTGGGCTGGAGGAACCAGGAAGGACCAGCGCGAGGTCAGGATGAAAGGTACCAAGGAAGGGAGGCAGGAGGAGTGAATCAGGGGTGGAGGCAGGGTCCCAGACCCCCTCACCCCCCAAGGGAGCAAGCCATGGCGATAGGCCGAGGGAGAAGAGGTAGAGGAGCGAGAGGAGGAAGAGGAAGAGCTGGAGGAGAAGACAGGGTGGCGTTGCCTTACTGTGACTTCCATCAGGAAGAAGGTCACGCGATCGCCACCTGCCCAGAGTTCTTGGAAATGAGGGGAAGAGGACGGCCACGGCGGCCGCATGCCAGAATTGAGGAAGTGCTTCCAGAGGCAGAAGAGGACCGGTGTGAGGATAGAGCAGATACAGGAACCAGGGGGGAATCGGGGTGATTCACGGTGGGGTCGGGATAGAGGCCTCTCGCAAGAGAAGCTTCCAGGCCATGTTCCGAAGGGACGTCGCGTCGACTTCCCAGACCCCACCCCCCTCTGAGAAGCTCACCTTCTCCTCAGAGGATATGCCAGACTACGAAGACCCATTCTGCGACGCCCTGGTGATCCAGACGGCAATAGAAAACTTCACGGTCTCTCGGATCCTGGTGGACAACGGGAGCTCGGTGAATGTGATCTTCAAAAAGGCTTTCGACGCGATGGAGGTAGAGAAGAAGAGAGTGCAGGCCTCCGACGGACCACTGTTTGGTTTTTCGGGAGAGCGGAAGGAGGTCGAGGGTAGCGTAGGTCTCCAAGTGACGTTGGGAGGGGTCCCCAGGAACTGTCGGTTCGTCATCGTTGACGCTCTGAGCAGCTACAACGCCATCTTCGGCCGACCCCTCATCAGCGCCTTCCGGTGCGTGCCCTCATCGTACCATCAGTGCTTAAAGCTTCATAGTGGAGGAGTCCAGATCCGTGTCCGAGGAGATGCTAAGGTGGCGAGGCAATGCTACGTAACTGCCGTCAACACCATCTCATGGATGGCGGATGCCGAAAAGATGGATGAAGAGATGGAGGGGCCAGGAGAGGAAGAGGAGAAGGAAGAAGAAGGGGGAGAGGGCGATGCCCGAGAGGAGGTGTTGGAGGTTGCTCGTGAGGAGCAGGAGGTTGAGGTGTTGGAGGTCGCTCGCGAGGAGCAGGAGGTCGAGCCGATGAAGGCGGAAGGAGCTGCAGGAGAAAAGGCCCGGGAGGAGGGGCGAGAAGCGAAGGGCCAGTGGGACGAGCCAGCCCGGCTCGAGCCGGCAGAAGAGGTGATAGAGATGGAGGTTACCACCCAGGCAGGAAGGGTGGAGAAGGTGCGGATCAGCGGGGGCCTCGGCCCAGGGGACCAGAAAAGGATGCTGGAGTGCATCCAAAAGAACATGGACATCTTCGCGTGGAGCGCAGCGGACATGCCGGGCATCGAGGCGGACGTGGCTTGCCATCGTCTCAACCTCGATCCAGAAGCCCGCCCCATCCGGCAGAAGAGAAGGGATGTAGCTGACAAGCTCGAAGGACCGATCCGCGAGGAGGTGGCGAAACTCCTCGAGGCAGGTTTTGTAACGGAGATCCAGTATCCAGGCTGGGTCTCCAATGTCGTAATGGTAAAAAAGGCCGATGGCCGCTGGCGTATGTGTGTGGACTTTTCATTGTTAAATAAGGCCTGTCCTAAGGATTGTTATCCCTTGCCTCGGATCGACGCGCTGGTTGACTCAGCCGTCGGTTTTTCTGTGATGAGTTTTTTGGATGCTTTTTCAGGTTATCACCAAATAAGAATGCACCCACCAGACGTCAAAGATGTCTCGTTCATCACCAGGGAGGGATGCTACTGCTATAAGATGATGTCCTTCGGGCTGAAAAATGCAGGAGCAACCTACCAGAAAATGATGGATCGGGTATTTAAGAAGCAAAGGGGAAGGAACCTGGAGGTCTACGTGGATGACCTTATGATAAAGAGCAAGTGTGTGAGCTCTCACATCCAGGACCTCGAGGAGACCTTCGCCACCCTACGCAAGTACAAGATGCGCCTGAACCCCCTGAAGTGTGTGTTCGGGGCCAGCAAAGGGAAGTTCCTCGGGCACCTTCTCACCCCCTGGGGGGTAGAACCTAACCCGGACAAGGTTAGGGCTATAATGGAGCTGGGGTCGCCTCGGAACGCCAAGGAAGTTCAGCGCTTGACCGGAAGACTCGCCGGGCTGAACAGGTTTCTATCCCGGGCAGGGGAAAAATGCTCTCCCTTCTTTAAGACGCTAAGAGGCAATCGGAAGTTTGAATGGACGAGAGAATGCGAGGAAGCCTTTCAGGCCTTGAAGAGCCAACTCACCAAGGCTCCGCTACTGCAAAGTCCCAAAGAGGGGGAGGTTCTATATTTATATCTCGGGGTCGGGGCGGAGGCCGTAAGCTCCGTCCTGGTTCGAGAGGAGGGAAAGAAGCAGCTACCAGTCTACTACGTAAGCAGGGTCCTGAGGGAAGCGGAGCTCAGGTACCCGATTTTAGAAAAGTTGGCCTTTGCCCTGGTCATCGCAGCCAGGAAGCTCAGGCCATACTTCCAGGCCCATTCAATCCAAGTAGTGACGGACCATCCACTCCGCCAGATCTTCGAAGGAGTGGAGCACTCGGGAAGACTCGCAAAATGGTCGATCGAGCTAAGTGAATTCAACATTACCTTTGTCCCTCGATTATCTATGAAGGCGCAGGTGGTGGCTGATTTCATGTCAGATTTCGTGGCCGAGATGAAAGAAGACGGAGCCCCTCGTCACGTTCCGTGGAAGCTGCTGGTGGACGGGGCTTCGGGCAAGAATTCTCTTGGAGGAGGGGTAGTGCTGGAGAGTCCCCACGGAGCAAAGATAGAGCAGACGCTAGTGATACACTTTCCAATCACCAACAACCAGGCAGAGTATGAGGCTGTAATCGCCGGCCTGCGGTTGGCCCGGGAGCTCGGGGTCCATGACGTGGAGGTCCTCACGGATTCCATGATAATAGCTTCTCAGATAAGGGGAGAGTTCGAAACAAGGGAACCTGTGCTCGTGAAGTATTTAGCAAAAGTCAAAGGTCTCGTGGGGACGTTCAAAACTTTCTCCATTCAGCATGTCCCGCGAGAGGAGAGCACTCCTGCAGATCGGTTGGCAAAATCTGGTCCTCGAGCCGGAGGGACCCTGACGGACCTATTCCGTCCTTCGATTGAAGAGGGAGAGCTCATGGAAGTAGAACAACGGCCCTCCTGGAAGGATCCTTTCGTCACCTTCCTTACGACGGGAAAATTTCCGAAAGAAGTTCCGGACCAGAGGCGCTTCCGGTATAAGTCTGCCTACTATGTGCTCCATGAGGGTGACTTGTATCGGAAGACCCTCTCGGGCCTCCTGGCCCGATGCATCTCGGAGGAAGAGGTCCCAAGGATCTTGGAGGAAGTCCACTCCGGCGAGTGCGGCAGCCACTCGGGGAGCAGGATGTTGGAGGCAAGAATCGTGAGGCAGGGGTACTTCTGGCCAACCCTAAGCAAAGACGCAGCAACCTTCGCAAAGAAATGCCAGAAGTGTCAAATGTTCGCCCCGCTTCAGCTCGTGCCAGCTCAGAGGCTGAAGAGTATCACGGCGCCCTGGCCATTCGCCATATGGGGAATGGATCTGGTAGGACCCTTCCCCCAGGCCAGCGGGCAGAGGAGGTTTCTCCTAGTCATGATTGACTACTTCACAAAGTGGCTGGAGGTCAAGGCGTTGGCTAAGGTCACCTCCCAGGTAATCCGCAACTTCGTATGGGGGGAAATCATTTGTCGACATGGGCTTCCGCAGGCCATAGTCACGAATAATGGACCACAGTTCGCAAGCGAGGAATTCATCAGCTTCTGTGGCCAGCTGGGGATAGACCTTAGGTTTGCGTCCGTCCACCATCCCAGGAGCAACGGGCAGGTAGAGGCAGCAAACAAAGTCATCGTGAACTTGCTCAAGAAAAAGGTGGAAAATCTCAAAGGCAATTGGGTGGAACAGCTCCCCTCGGTCCTATGGGCTTTAAGAACCACCCCCAACACTGCCACGGGAGAGACCCCTTTCAGGCTCTCTCACGGCTGCGAGGCGGTCATCCCCATAGAGTTCGAGATTACAACACCACGGGTCACGGTCGCCACAAATGGAGAGGAAGATTGGAGAGCCGAGAACGAGGAGGAGTTGCGGCTCTCCCTCGACCTCATCGAAGAAGCCCGGGATCGAGCGGCCATCCATCAAGAGGAGGTCAAGCGGCGGATGGACAAATATTTTGACAGGCACGTCAGGATCAAACAGTTCGAGAAGGGGGATCTAGTACTCAAGAAGGTCGACGCGGCTGGGAGATCCGCCGCGGTGGGAAAGCTTAACCCCAACTGGGAAGGCCCCTATGTCGTGGAAGAAGCACTAAAGTCTGGGGGGTATCGCCTTCAGAATGCGGAGGGCCAGGTCCTCAGCCACACATGGAGTGGCGACGACCTTAAACGCTTTTATCCTTAGTACCATGTAATAATGATGTTTTTTGAATAAAAGCATTTTGTCTAAACTATGTGAATGAAAATGATGCTGCAGCTCGCAGGGGAGACTCTGGATGCCCAAGAGATCGGCCCCGAGCAGACCCGCTGTCCAGGCTCTCATCTAGCTGGCAGGTCCGAAGGCTCACTCGGTGGCAGGTTCTATGTTCCAGAGGTTGGCCCCGAGCAGACCCGCTGTCCAGGCTCTCATCTAGCTGGCAGGTCCGAAGGCTCACTCGGTGGCAGGTTCTATGTTCCAGAGGTTGGCCCCGAGCAGACCCGCTGTCCAGGCTCTCATCTAGCTGGCAGGTCCGAAGGCTCACTCGGTGGCAGGTTCTATGTTCCAGAGGTTGGCCCCGAGCAGACCCGCTGTCCAGGCTCTCATCTAGCTGGCAGGTCCGAAGGCTCACTCGGTGGCAGGTTCTATGTTCCAGAGGTTGGCCCCGAGCAGACCCGCTGTCCAGGCTCTCATCTAGCTGGCAGGTCCGAAGGCTCACTCGGTGGCAGGTTCTATGTTCCAGAGGTTGGCCCCGAGCAGACCCGCTGTCCAGGCTCTCATCTAGCTGGCAGGTCCGAAGGCTCACTCGGTGGCAGGTTCTATGTTCCAGAGGTTGGCCCCGAGCAGACCCGCTGTCCAGGCTCTCATCTAGCTGGCAGGTCCGAAGGCTCACTCGGTGGCAGGTTCTATGTTCCAGAGGTTGGCCCCGAGCAGACCCGCTGTCCAGGCTCTCATCTAGCTGGCAGGTCCGAAGGCTCACTCGGTGGCAGGTTCTATGTTCCAGAGGTTGGCCCCGAGCAGACCCGCTGTCCAGGCTCTCATCTAGCTGGCAGGTCCGAAGGCTCACTCGGTGGCAGGTTCTATGTTCCAGAGGTTGGCCCCGAGCAGACCCGCTGTCCAGGCTCTCATCTAGCTGGCAGGTCCGAAGGCTCACTCGGTGGCAGGTTCTATGTTCCAGAGGTTGGCCCCGAGCAGACCTGCTGTCCAGGCTCTCATCTAGCTGGCAGGTCCGAAGGCTCACTCGGTGGCAGGTTCTATGTTCCAGAGGTTGGCCCCGAGCAGACCCGCTGTCCAGGCTCTCATCTAGCTGGCAGGTCCGAAGGCTCACTCGGTGGCAGGTTCTATGTTCCAGAGGTTGGCCCCGAGCAGACCCGCTGTCCAGGCTCTCATCTAGCTGGCAGGTCCGAAGGCTCACTCGGTGGCAGGTTCTATGTTCCAGAGGTTGGCCCCGAGCAGACCCGCTGTCCAGGCTCTCATCTAGCTGGCAGGTCCGAAGGCTCACTCGGTGGCAGGTTCTATGTTCCAGAGGTTGGCCCCGAGCAGACCCGCTGTCCAGGCTCTCATCTAGCTGGCAGGTCCGAAGGCTCACTCGGTGGCAGGTTCTATGTTCCAGAGGTTGGCCCCGAGCAGACCCGCTGTCCAGGCTCTCATCTAGCTGGCAGGTCCGAAGGCTCACTCGGTGGCAGGTTCTATGTTCCAGAGGTTGGCCCCGAGCAGACCCGCTGTCCAGGCTCTCATCTAGCTGGCAGGTCCGAAGGCTCACTCGGTGGCAGGTTCTATGTTCCAGAGGTTGGCCCCGAGCAGACCCGCTGTCCAGGCTCTCATCTAGCTAGCAGGTCCGAAGGCTCACTCGGTGGCAGGTCCTATGTTCCGGAGGTTGGCCCCGAGCAGACCCGCTGTCCAGGCTCTCATCTAGCTGGCAGGTCCGAAGGCTCACTCGGTGGCAGGTTCCAAGTTCCAGAGGTTGGCCCCGAGCAGACCCGCTGTCCGGGCTCTCATCCAGCTGGCAGGTTGGAGGGTCCACTTGGTAGCAGGATCCAAATTCTCTAAGGTGGATCCAGGAGCATTCGCAGGGACCACCCAAGCGAATGATAATCCTACCTCTCTTCCTGACTGCCCGGGCGAAATCCCCGTCCGAGCGAATGGTGAGGGTACGCGAGTGTTTCGGGTAGCGGGAAGTCGAAGAGGGGCAACACACCTAAGTCATCTTCGAACACTCGCTGGGTGGCCGGGGCGGTTACTCTACGACCTAACGTCCTGGTAAGCCTAGCGAGACGTTGCAGCGAATGATAATAAAGTTTGAGATAACATAAAAATTGAGATTATGCAGAAATTGAGATAGCATAAAAATTGTAAACCATAGATATATCTTTTAGAGGCATTCGCCCAATTCATGGTTACATCAGAAAAAAGAAAAGGTAAAAACAGAAAAAAGGGGGGGGGGGGGAAATACAGAGGGCCCCCCTCAAGGGTCACCAGACTCCTCCGAAGAATCTTCGCTCTCATCCTGGTCGGGAGCATCTTCTCGCGGCGCGACGTCGTCGTCCTCCGGGAAAGGAATCGGAATGTAAAGCTCCGGGACTACTTGGCGAGTGGTGAGGCATTCGGCCTCCGGCTTCAAATACCCAGCCCGCCGCAGCACCTGCAACGAGTGCTTGACGGCGCGTTGCGCATTCTACTGAAGCAGTTGCTCCAGCTCGTGATGGGGGTAAAAGTGCCCCCCATCACCCGGGGCGAGTGCTGTCATTCCAGCTTCTCGCAGTAGCTGGGTCTCGGCCTGGGCGAGACGGACTTTCTCCTCGAGGTCGGCCACCCGCGCGCGGAGCATCCCAGCACTTGTAGCATCCTGAAAAAATAAAGTGATCATGATGAGAGGAGTATGGGACGGTCAGTGATAACCATTCGCGGGAGTGAAAGTAAATGTACCTCTACAACCGGGCGGCTGGCGAGAAGAGCTTCCGCGGTCTTCAGTTTTTCCCTGAGATCGCTCGCCTCCTGGGATAGAAGAGCCCTGGTCTCCTCGACCTTGGCCAGGTTCCGCGAGACCTCAAGGCTTCGGCGAGAGGACATATGCGAGAGCTCGAGAGCGCGCAGCATAGCCCGGGCGGCTTCGTGGGCGAGAACCTGAGTCTTCTCCAAATCGAAGACCTCGGCGTCCTCCCGGCCATAAAGGGCATACGCCAGGGCATAGGCCTCGCCGCTAGCAATGTTGGTCTCCACCCAAGAGGGATGGAGAGTGGATAGCGAAACCCTGTTCGCGTTCCTGTCCCACTTCAGCAAAGGAGCCCCGGAAGGGTCCACGTACCTCTCGCCGTTCGCAAAGTTACGATGGTCCCGGGGCAACGGAGGCGGCGGTAGCGCCAATTTGTCCGGAGGAGCATTCGCGCCAGGCGCGTCGGTCCCCAGGGTTGAGGGTGGAGCACCCGCCCCAGAGGATTCGTCCAGAACCCCCTTGCCCTTCGCCGCGGGAGGACAAGGCGACTTCGAGGGAGGAGGGGAAGAAGCCTTCGCCGACTTTCGCTTTCGGCTACTAGGTTTGGAAGAGGACGGCTCCTCCCGGCAAGCATCCGCGGCGGCTTGCGCGAGAGGTAGGCAAAATCCAGGAGGGCGAGGCGGATGAACGGGAAGATTACGCACACCTGCGCGATGTTGCGAGTGGTTTAGGCGAATGGAGTAAGAATCACAACCAAAATGAATTCAAAAGTCTTGGAATCTTACCCTCTCCCTGCGGAATGAACGGGAGCGTGTTGACGTTTCGCCGGAGATAGACGAGGTCCATCCCGTACTGAAGAATGTATTGATGGAGTTTCGCCTCATGCCCCCCTAGGGTCGGGGGGCGGAAGGTCGACTCCTCCTCCTGCACCGGGGCGAGAAGGGTGTTACCTAGGCTCCCGCTGACGAAGATGAAGCGGCGAACCCATTCGTGGTTCTTGTTCGGGAGCCCGTAGTGTTTGAGAGGGCTTAAACCCGAGAAGAAGGAGATGCCGCCGGTGCAGCGGAAGGTGTAGAGTTTGCGGAAGACAGGCAGCGAGAACTCGATCCCTTCTTCTCGCAAGTAGCTCGCGTACCCGACCAGCATGGCTATGGAGTTGGGGTTGAGCTGGGCGGGCACGACCCCATAGTACCTGAAAGTCTGGCGCAACTCCGGCCAGATGAGGAGGCGAAAGCCTACCTCGAAGTGCTCTAGCGGGATTGCGAGAGCACAAGGCGAGATAGAGTTCAGGCGCTCCTCAGGCCTGGGCTTTCGCCCCTCGAACCCCCCGGGGACGTAGTCAGCGACCGCCGTCAAGTAGGCCTCTTCGGAGAGGTCGCAGGAATCGAACACGTGATTGACGAATGCGCTGGCGCACTTGCCCCTTCCTTCGGCATCGGCACCCATCTCGCGAATGAGGGAAAGGAAAGGAGCAGCAAAGGAGGGAGAGGTGCGAATGCTAGGAGCAAAGAAAGAGATGGAGCGAATGGTGATGTATTTATTACGGTAGTTGAAGGGCCTATTTATAGAGGCATTAAATGGCGTTTGGGCTTTCGAGGCAACGGGGGGTGCGGATAGCAATCTGCGGCAGTCCGGCGCCTCGAAACCCGGTCCAAGTCTCTCTCGCCCATTAATGGCGAGTGACCTATAACTATTCGCTCATCGGCTTTGCGAAAAGGGTCAGGTAAGCATTCGCAAGGCATATCATTCGGCAGTACCAAGGCAGGTTATGAGAGAAGCAAAAATGATCAGGTAAGCATTCGCAAAGCATATCATTCGGCGACAATCAGATAGGCTGAGGAAAGTAAATAGCGATAAATAGAGCATTCTCAGAATCATAATATACAAAGTTATTACAGACAAATATTAATGTTCGACACTCGCGGCGAGGCGGGTAGGAAAAGAAAGAGATTATGGCGTCTGGGTCAGTACTCCACCCAAACCCATCGACCTCGTTTTCGCGACCCTGCTTCTGGGGGCATTCGCTGACGGTAGTATGTCATCATGTTGGTGATCTCGTGGGAAGCCAGTTGGAGCTGGTCCCGGGCTCTCGCCGCGTGCCTTTCAGGCGACAGCTCCCCACCTTCGCCCCCCAGTCGCTCCACTGTCGCGAGAAGCCGCGAGTAGTCCCTCCGGAGTTCCTTCAGCTCGCGCTTGATCTCCAGCTTCTCCTCATCCACCTGGCCGGCAGCATTTCGCTGGAGGTGTATAAGCTTCCCAAAGATCTCCGTGATTCGCTCCTTCAGGGTCACGTGGTCAGATGAGTCACCCAAGAAGTCAGCGAGATCACCTGGGGAGGGAAGGGGCGAGAGCACCCCGTCTTCCCCCTCATAGTAGGACTCAGGGGGGGAGACCTCCCGATACCCTACGAGATTATAAAAGGATCAATACGATGAAGTTAGTGAATGCGGCGAGGACAAGATAGAGGCCTCACCTGGGGCAGGTACCCTGTGGCCTGAGGGGCGAGAAGTATGGGGGTGTACTTCGGGCAAACCGGCGAAAGGGGGGAAAACCTTCCCTTTTCCGGGGCGGAAAGGCGGGGGAGGAGGAGCCTGATCATCCGCCGGAGGATTCGCGTTATCTTCAGCACGGAGGTGCTGACCCGGCTCCCGCTCGGGGTGGACCCTCTGCTCATTCGCTGTAACAGAAAGGTTCCGCTGGGTTGGGGAAGGCGGAGGAATAGTGTCCCGTAGCGAGACGTCTGGGTTGAGGACTGCAAAAAGTTGAGGGTCAGAAACAAGCCGTCTCAAAGGTAAATCGGAAGGATTCCCAAAACTTACTGGACTGAAGTACGGTCTCGCCCGGAGGAGGGGGAGGAGCCAGGGCCAGATCTGGAGGAGGTCCCTCAGACTCGGGGGGTGGCGCCGCGACACTATTCAAGACGACCGCGTGGCCGTCCTCTGGCACCGAGGTCCCCTGCGAGTGGTCAAAACAACTTTGGAGTAAGGGTCCGAACTAAAAGGTAAGGCGGGAGGAATTCCCATACCTGGGTCCCGAGGTCAACAGGAGTACGCGTCGGAGATTCGGACACGGCCTCGCCTTTCTGACGATTCAACCGAATCGTCTTGGCTCGCCGCGAGACGTACGGGACGCTCGGGTCTCGCTTGGATGTCAGCCAGGGAGCGAATCTGGCAGTTTTCGGGGCGGTTGCAACCTGGGCCGCGGCCAGGCGCTCGATCATCTCTTGCGAAAGGGGTTTCGCGGAAGGCTTATGAGAAGACATTGGAAGTGGCAAAAGGTCAAGAGAGAGAAGAAATCCTGAGCCGAAATGGGGAAGTGGTCCAGAAAAACCTGACACGGGATGTATATATATATAGGATAACGGTGGGACCCACAGAATCTTGCGGGGTCCACTCAACAAGCACTCACCAAATAAGGGGTTGGACTGTTCTTTCCGAGTGGACGAGCCACTCGCAAAGAGCGGGGATTGTGTACAACCCGTATTTGGCGAGTGGGTCCCTCGAGTCAGTTGATGGGACAGGGGTCAGCCAGACCATTCGCCCGTACCGAGATAGGAAAAAGGATCCCCAGATTAGTGGGGGTAGGCTGCAGGCGAGTGGGAGCCTGACGAGTGATGCCTCCACGGACCATTCGCTCAGAGGCTTGATCATTCGCCCAGTCAGGCGGGAACTCGGCGAGTGGTTCCCTCACGGACCACTCGCCCAGAAGGCAGTGAGGAGGAAATGACCATAATACCCCTTGTGGTCTGCATATAGCCCTTCAGAACAGCGGAGTTAGGCTATTCGTAGACCAATTTGGGGTGCCTTTAGTAAAATTAAAAGGCGGATTCATGCTATTTGCAGACCAGCCTAAGAAAAACTATAAATAGACCCTTAAGGGCACCTTGGAGGAGACCCGATTTTAGAGAATCCTCTCCTCTAGGCTAGTTCTGGTTGGCAGCCCGTGCCCTCCAAGGTGCCCGGTTGAGCTTTGGTTTGGGAGGGGAAGCTCTCTAAGATCTTCCGGGTGTGTGGCGGGACCTCCTCGCTTCAGCCTTGGGTCTATTCCGTTTTCAGCATCCACCGTCAAGAGAGTCTAGTGAGGGAGAAATAAGCATCGGCTACACCCCCAGTGGGTCCGAACTCAAGAGACCAGTTGCAGGTTTCAACATCTTGGCTTCAACAATTGAAATTAATTATTAATTACTCAAACTTTTCATAGGAGTTGGCATAATTACATATTGCACCCATCTATCTCTTGAAATTACAAAACTCCTCTAGAAGTTTACATTTCATAATCGATCTCAAACAAGCCCCATTACCTTGGTTTGAATTCCTTTATTATGTCTTCTTAAAGTTTGCTTTATAAAGAGTCTTGTGTATTATGTGGTTCAAGAGGGAGAGTTCATATAGACTTCTTGATGTGTGGTGGGACCCCTTTATATAACTCAACCACCTCGTCAAACAATAAAGTATTATCCTTGTCTCTTTGTCATCTCTCGTCTTCAGGGTCGCCTGCAAATTAGTAGATCTTCGGTCATACCTATAGTTCGAACATTGCAAGACGAGTTCTCAGTTCTAACATCTCGGTGCGGCGAGCGTGGACTTTGACGAAAGGATGAAAAGTCGCAAGAGACCTCGGCAGTTAGTGTGATGACCTGTAGTTACCTCGCATCTGATCTCGCCCAGACGAAGAGAGACCTCGTAGAAAAACTCGCCCAGACCAGGATAGAAGAGGTGATATTAGCAGACAGCTGGAGAGCCTTATTTATAGACTCAGCCAAGAGAGAACTCGTGTTAACCTCGTCCAGGTTAGCGAGATCTCGCTGAGATATCACAGTCACCTAGCAGGTGGACTTGGGAGCGAGGAACCATCGGAAATGATTCAAGAGTTTCTATTCCGCGAGTTCATACTTGTGAGGTTCTCTTTCAAGATTCCCGTCCAGTACGGGAAACCCAGACCCAAAAATCCAGCGCTGCACATGACAGTAATGTCAGCGGTGAGCTTGTGCATGTAGTGATGGCGGAATGGATGAGCAGGGGAAGCAGATGTCTGGAAGCAAAAAATTAGGAGCAGCAACCACCAACAGGTGTTACATTCCCTAAGAAGGTATCATCCAATACAATAATTCTTGAATTGAACTTGGCCCTATAACATGTCTGGTCGAGTGTGGTGCATCCATGTGGTTGCGCTTGCGCGATATTGCACACTTCTCTTTGGAATGAATTGTGATCTATACCGATAAAATTTTAACAATTCTGCACAAAAGTTAAAGTGATTGAGTAAGTATAAAGTAATAAAAAGTAAAAAAAAAACTACTTGTTTCATCTACATGTATCTTATGTAGTGGGTGTAGGTGGAATGTGAGCGACACCTGTGGGCATCAGCCACGGAGGCAAACTGTAGAAACAATAAAAGCCCCATACTCTGTGCGGAGAAATTATTGAGTCCGATGGAGAAAAACATATTTGGATCCGTTCGGATCGCAAGTTTTGAAATTGAGGAATTCAGTCAATTCCAAAAATAGTAGGAGTTGTAATTGGATTGAATTCCAATTATGATGTTCGTTTGCAAGATAAAATTGAGCAACAAGAATTAAAATCGGGCAAACACGAATTGGAATTGTGCAATTCTGCTGTTTCGTTGCAGGATTGAATTCATCCACAAGAATTGTATGTTGAAACAAATTTTGTTCAAAATATCTAAATAATAAAAGCATTATTTAACTGAATGTCACATAAATAGTTCAAATAAACAAAAATAGTACACACAAATTTGATTTATGTGCTTTGAAATTAAACTCCACGAAAATTTAAATGTTCATAAATAATAGAATTGCATGTGAAGTCATACCATGCTCATGCGTTTTTGTAGAGTCGTGAATGTCTCGAACTTCATTAAATTATCATCGAGAAGATCCACGACTATCAGTATTTTGGCCTCCTTCACATCTGATCATAATTGATTACCATTGGTTGTGCTGTGGTATTTGTGATGATGGTTGTTGTCTGCTGCATATTTGTTGCCATATTATTAATAGTGTCTGCCAAAACATCAACTGAAGTTGCCTTCTTCTTCCTCTATCTATTGCTCTTGCCAACCAATGGCTCTTTTGTGATGTTGCTTTCATCTTTGACTGACTCACCATCCCTCTCATTCACTGTTTCGTTTGTTTTCGCTGCAAAACTACTCATAGCCTTATCATTGCTGCATAATATTCCAAAATCTGACCAGTTAATGACAACAATATTGCATAATATTCCAAAATTTGACCAGTTAATGACAACAATATCTCTACAATGCTTCATTGTAGGATGAGTCTGGACATGATGAATGATCCATTAAATAATAGTACCATTAAAACAGGACTGATTCTAATGACACGCAATTGGGAAATCCACGAAATAACAATATCATTTAAATTGGACAAATAGTTGAGAAATCATAAATATGGAACGTCATAAAATCAAAGTCCAAGTGGAAGGTGATGCTCTCTTGGTGCCCCACGCCCCCTGGATGGATAAAGTTCAATGTGGATGGTTCGCTTTCCTCGTCTGGGCTTGCTGGGCTTGGGATGGTGGCTCGTGACGATCGAGGTGCTCTTGTCTTTGCTGCTGGGATCTCGATGCTGCATTGGGATCCTGGGGGAGTGGAGCTGGCGGCGATCTTGGCGCTGAAGGATCAGATTGCCCCTTCTTTATATGAGACTCGTGGAGCTATTATAGAGGGCGACTGTCGTACCCTTATGGATAACTGTGCTGCTGCGATGAGACGGGGTGACTGGAGCGTGACAGTGGATGGCGACGAGGACTTCTCATTTCTGAGCAGCTTTCCCCAGCTTCGGTTCCAGCATATTGGCCGTGAGAGCAATAGAGTTGCTGATTTTTGTGCGCGTGTTGCCCTTCGGGGAAATTTTGTTTGGCTGGACGTTGATAGCACCCATACTGAGTTTGCCGAGCTTGTTCGGGTAGACTTAGATGACATGATGTAGCTTATTTTCTTTTCTTTTTGGTTTTTAATTACATGCTATTTGCATCTTTCAAAAAAAAAAGTGGAAGGTGAATGATGTTTCTCTACATAGTGCAAAGTTGAAATCCAATAGTGTAATAATCCAAAGGAGAAAAAGAATCCCTATGCCAGTCTCTAATTGCAGTTTCTTTTGTTAGACTCTTGTGCCAGTCTGTAGTTCGTTTTTGCCGTTTTGGCCTTTTATTATATATAATATAGGCTATGTGCCAACCTTCAAGGAAAAGAATCTCTATGCTCTGTTTGGCGTGGCGTTTTTGCTCCGGTGAGTTTGGACAAAAACGCGACCGTCATAGAATGTATGTTTTGTGAGAGGCGCTCGAAGCATCCCGGGGAGTGTCAAGTGTGGAACACAGAACCCGTTGCCCCTAGCTGGGTATAAATAGGCAAACCCTAGGAGTATCTACGGGTATTGGATATCCGCGTATCCTACACGACCCGTTAAGCCTCCGAACACCGTTACGAGTCCAAATATACACCAACAGTCTCCTCCTATATTTGTGACAAGTAACGTATACGTTTCGGAGTGCAGAAAGTGGAGGATACTAAAAGACATGTTTTCGACTTTACACATTGCAATAAGAGTTAGCACAGTTTAAACATAAGCATAATTGTTATAACAGAATCATAAAACATCCAAAACAAATAACAGTGCTACTCATACATAAATAAGTCTGAAAACAAAACAAGGTATTGAATCAAAACATATAAAGAATTCTACTCAAAGAGTAGATCATCAACATCCATGTCGAACACCACTTTCTCTCCTCCATCTTCACTAGTGTCTGCAAGGAATTTCATGAGATTAGACTCAATGAATTCATAGACGTATGCAGTAACATATAAAGTAAGCTAGCTCTACCTGAGTGAGCTTAGTACTTATAGCAATAGTGAAGTAACATTGTCAGCATCTCTATCCAGTCTAACTAGGACCAGTTAAAGTTTTGATTTTAATAAATCAAACATTGTTATCTTACTCATTAATGGTCACTATGTACCTCATCAACAAATGATTTGGCACACCATCATTTGCAACATTATCAAATGTGGAATAATGTGCTATGACCATAAATGTTTAGATTAACGGTTACAACGACTTTCGATTCCCAGTTGAATAACTCTCGAATCAACTTACGATGAGAAAAATGTTAGGTTATCAAATGTGGAATAACCAGCATCTAGCCATCTTGGGTTTTCATCAAGAAGTTATTTGGGGTTTTCAGTCTGTTATTAGATGCTTGAATGTTGCGACTATAGGTTCTTACTATTAAAACATAAACACAGGAGGAAAGTTTCATACATCTATAAACTTTAATCCTATCTCCCCCGATGTTTTTATTGTAAGAGCTCTATTCAAGCCTTTGGTTAAAGCGTCTGCAACATTATCTTTCGATCTCGCATCTATTAGGGTCATAATCCCTTGACTAGTGAGAAAGGTCAACCAGGCTTGTTTCATCTGTAGTTGCCTTCTTTTGCCATTGAACAGAGTGTTCGTGGCAATCGTCTTTGTAGCCTGATTGTCGTAGTAAACTGCAACAGAACTCAGTTTCAGGCTCGTCAATGGAATGTCCATAACCAAATCTCTTATTCATTCTGCTTCTTCTCCAGCTGAAGCTAGAGCGTACAGTTCGGATTCCATAGAAGAGAGCAATACAGGACTGCCTTTTGGACTTCCAAGCTACATCTGCTCCTCCTAGTGTGAAAATAAAACCACTAGTGGACTTGCTGTCGTTTATTTCTGAGCACCATGATGCATCAGAGTATCCTTCCAAAACTGGAGGATGACCACTATAGCATAAAGCATACTTTTGGGTGTGCTTTAAGTATCGCATTAGCCTATCTAGGGCATTCCAGTGGTCCTGGCCAGGATTGCTAGTGAATCGGCTTAACATGCCTACCGTAAAGGCTATGTAAGGTCTAGTGCAGACCATAGCATACATGAGACTACCAATCAGTTTAGAGTAATCTAACTGTCTAACTGCAGCTCCTTCATTGGGTTTTAAGCAGTTGTTATAATCGTATGGTGTCTCTAAAGCTCGACTATCACTGTATCCTCACGTATCCAACAAGGATTTTATGTAGTGGCTTTGACTTAGGGAAATGTCATTTTTCCCAAAGCTCACCTGCATACCTAGGATAGTGTCAACTATTCCTAGATCTTTGATGTCAAATGCTTTCATCCGGCCCGACTTTACGTCATCCATTTCGGATTGATCGGATGCCAGAATTAGCATGTCATCTACATATAAACATATTATGGCGACGTTATCTGATCTATGACGTATGTAAAGACATTTATCCGAGAGACTTGACAAAAATCTCATGTTCTTTACACAATAGTCAAATTTCTCATGTCATAATTTAGGTGACTGTTTTAATCCGTATAGCAATTTTAAAAGCTTACAGACCATGTTTTCGTGACCGTCTACAATGAAACCTTCAGGTTGGCTCATGTAGATCTCTTCGTTCAGATCTCCGTTCAAGAACGCAGTCTTAACATCCAACTGATGGACAATAAATGTCTCAATAGCTGCAATAGCTAGGAGGATCCTAATGGTTGCTAAGTGACACACTAGTGAATATACGTCAAAATAATCCACCCCACTAACTTGTGTGAAACCTTTAGCCACCAGGCGTGCTTTATACTTAGCTACGCTACCAGCAGGATTTAATCTCTTTTTCAGAACCTACCTACATCCTATCGGTTTAGCCCCTTTAGGCTTAGGAACTAACGTCCAGGTGTTGTTCTGTAGGAGAGAATTCATCTCTTCCTCAATAGCTTCTTTCAAGAGTAGTGAATCCCTTGATCTCATCGCTTCCTTATAGGTGGACGGATTGGCCTCAACGTGGTAGGTAACAAAATCACTACCGAAGGTTCTGGGAGTTTTCTCTCTTACTGAAGTCCTCCTAGACTCTAGGCCACTGGTGTCTACAGGAACTGAATAGGAAGTGATCGGTACTGATTCTGGATCCTCCTCAGTAATAGATGCTTGCATACCTGGGAGCAGCCGTGAACATAAAGCCCGATCGGGCCGGCCTGGACCGGGCTCGATCGGGCTTTTTCCTGCATCGGGCCGGGCCGGCCCGGTCCTCCCCTGGAATCGGGCCGACCCGGGCCGGTCAGGCAGCACTAATGTGCTGCCTGCTCCAGCCCTTCAGGCCGGGCCGGGCAGGACCGGTCCGGTCTCGGGCCCGATCCGGGCCGGCCCGGTTTTATTAATTTTTTTAATTTAAATTTAAATTTTTTTAATTTTTATTTTTATAAATTATTAAATATTGAACAAATGAAAATTTTGGAACAAAAATTTTTATTAATATTGAAAATTTGGAACAAAATACAAAATTGAAAATACAAAATTACAAACACGTCCATTTCGTACAAAATTGAAAATACAAAATTGAAAATACAAAATTTAAGTCGTACAAAATACAAAATTGAAAATACAATTGCTCGATTTAATCATCTTGTAGATTCAACGCGTCCATTTCGTCTTCTATCTCCTCCGAGCTATCCTCCAATGCTGTTATGTGTTGCTTCCTCTTTAAACTGTCCAAGTAGTCCTTGTAGCATATGCAAACCTCCAGCGAATCTTTGTTAAGCCGGCTCCTCCGCTCGTTCAAAACCCTGCCACTAAGAGAAAAAGCGGACTCCGAAGCTACTGTACTAGCTTGGACAGTTAATAAATCACGGGCCATATAGGCCAAAACAGGATAGGTATTAGCTTTACCTTTCCACCAATTTAAGATATCGAAGTTTTCGATCTCGTCCGAACTCATAAAATCGTTAAATTGAGTTTTTGTGTATAATCCTAATTCATCTAAACTACTAGATGTGCGCGCTTTTTTCCTAGAAGCTAAATCTAAACTTTTATTTTTAAGACTCCTTCGTTTTGGGTTGCGTTATTTCTTCGCGGGGTCGTGACCCGTATAAGTTATTGTAATAATTATAACTTTGCGTAAAAAAAGTAGTAAAACTTGAAGTACTAACGGGGTCATCCGCATCATCATAATTTATATTTAAGGTTAGATTAGTATTGATTTCGTCGATCAAATTTTCTACGTCTTCTACGTTAAGTAGCGGATTTAAAGCGGCGGCGCACGAAAACATAGGCGGTATTTCTCTATAATATTTTAAAAAAAATTCTTCCATTACTTTAATTAAAGGAGCCCAACCTTGGTGTTTCCTATAATAACTAAATTTTTCTGTGATATGTATGAAATGTTCAATTACTAATGCGCTCATTGGATAATACACTCCAGATAAAGAAACAGTGGCCCTATAAAAACACTTTAGTAAATCTATATAATGTTCTATAATAACCCAATCAGTTTCACCTAAACCGTGTTCAATATTAAGCAAACTATAATATTCCATTAGAAGTGCTTTTTGTTGAAGGGCTCTTTTTAACATTTTATAGGTTGAGTTCCATCTAATAGACATATCGAATTGAGGTTTCAAATATTTTTGATTTTGTGCTTTACAAAATTTTCTAAAATCTTGAGCTCGTTGTTTAGTACAATAAATTGCTTTTAACATGTCGCGAATTTTATTAATATATTGTGACATTGCCTTTAAACTATCCTGTATCACTAAATTTAGGACGTGACAAACACATCTAGTATGAAAAAACGCGCCGTTGAGAAATGGTTTTAAATCTCGTTTTAACAATTCAATTGCGACGCCATTATTGGAGGCGTTATCAAGAGAAAAACTAAGTATTTTATCGTTAATTTTAAATTCTCGCGCACATTTCATAATAACCTTATATAAAGCTACAGCCGTGTGCGGGAATTCAAAACCCGTAAAACATATTACGCGTTTATTTAGCTCCCACGAAATGGGATCAATCCAATGACAAGTGATGCAAAGATAAGCTAATCCTAAATTTAAATTACTCGTCCAAACGTCGCTTGTTAAACTCACACGTCCTTCGAAATTTTCAAAATACGTAATTAATTCTTGTTTTGCTTCTAAATATAACTTAATCGTGTCGCGCCTTAAAGAAATTCTACTAACTTTTTGGTATTTGGGCTAAAGCCCCCCATGTATGTACTATGTGCCGTCGTCATTGTCGAAGACGCTGAATGGCAGCCCACGTTTGATGACGAACTTCGCCTGCATCTCTCGCTGTCGCATTTGATCGTACGTCCAAATCTGTCCTGCTCCAGAAATTTGAGCTTGACTTGACTCGGGAGGAGCTTGTTTCGACTCGCAAGATTTTTAGTGTCTAACGAGCGTCGAGTTTGCAGACATGGGGAAATGACCAAAATACCCTCGCAAAACCCATTTAAAAGATTTCACAAGAACAAATGATGAATAATCTAATTATAGCATAACCAAAGAAAATCAAAATTTTAAACAGAAATTAAATATCCATCACCTAAGACATACATTACAAAAATCAAAACCCCTAAAAAATTCTAAAATCTGATAACAACCCAATCAAAAAATTCATCAAATTCCATCGCAAACACTCGGGAGAATTTCGTAAATCAGCTTGGCCAAGGCTGGGTCCGTTGTGCAGATCACAGTTCTTGTACCACTTGTTTCAATCACAGCCTCTTCAGACACCAAAATGCGAACGGATTGAGAATCGTCATCCGGGACAGTAACCTCGTCATTCTTCGCGATCGAACAATTCATTCCCTTTGCTTTTAAGGCGGCCAACAGCTGAACAGCGTCCACAGAACCCCATAGAAGCATTCTCGAGTTCGCGAGACTCGGTTTCTTCGGACAAACGACGAGAACCCTTCCCTGGTTTAGGACAACCTTGGCTCTTAACCTCGCAATGGCCATTTCTTTTGAACTTAATCTTTTGGGCTGTAGCCGAGCGGCTAGGTCTGTCATCAAGCGACCTCTGAAGTCATCCTTTATATTCGGCACGCGCAGCGTTGAGGTCATCGAGTAGAATAAAAACGGGAACGAGTTTTTGCCGCCTCGAGAAGTACAGATATGCCTTAGATCTTCATGGACCTGCCATGGCATGAAAAAAGATTAGAATTTGAAAGATTAGGGCTCCGTTTGGCACTGCGGTGGCGATCGTGAATGAAGTTCCTTAGGTGGGGCGTTCATGAATGACGGTTTTACCACCGCGTTCATGACCAACACCACTGTACCAAACGGAGCCTAGGTTTCGGTTTGATGGTGTGATAGAGAGAATCAAGGGTTGGATGAATGAACCAGAACAAGTTTTGGCTTCAGCATCACAAGCAATGGATAAATTTTATGAGACCTGTAAATATTTTAGAGATCAGTGATGCCTAGAAATGGAAATTGCATACTGTGATGAAATAAAAAGAAATTGCATCTTACGGAATTCCGGAAAGAAATGAACACTGGAGGACTCTGATCGCAATCGGCTTGAATGGAGACAGTGCCATTTCAGTATCTATTCCTTGCTTCAAATTTAGAATTTTTATTTTAAAAAAAACTACTCCTTTACATGAGAGGCGAAGTCATGAAAGTAGTTTTAACAGAACACATAATCTAATAGTATATAAAAAAACAGGTGGTCATGATGTTGATACAGAAGCATCAAGTGAGTCCTGAGTCCTTTGATTTTAATTTCTTTGATCTAACGGATCGCATAATAGGGCCGTCCGGTGCACAAAGCATCCCCGCACAGCAAGGGTCCAGGGTAGGGTCACACCACAAGGGTGAAATATAGGCAAAACCTTACCCTGCATTTCTTTGATTTTAATTTTTTTGATCTAACTGGTCACATAAAAAAGGGCAGCCCGGTGCACAAAGCATCCCCGTGCAGCGAGGGTCCAGGGAAGGGTCCCACCACAAGGGTGAACTGCTTCCAGGACTCGAACCCGTGACCAACACCAAGAAAAAAACTATTTTTGAACATAAAAGTGGTTGGAGTTCCTTAGGTGAGGTCGGGCGTTCATGAACGACGATTCATAACCACCGCGCTCATGACCGCCACAGCCATGCCAAACGGACCCTAAGTTTAGTAGCAAAGATACCTCGAGAATAAGCAAACACCTAGGGTCTTCATGCCAGCGGTTGAGCAGATGAACAGCCGGGCCCAGTCTAAGAGTCCAGTGAGGTGTAAACACAATGCATGGCTCTCGCCATGTCAATCTACACAAAAATCAGTTCCAGGTTAGAGTTGCTAAATAGAACAAAATATATATAACTACTTAAAACCAAATCCATTTATGAAACTTCAAACTTTCCATTAAAAGAACTGGTAAAAAACCTAAAACCAGCATATGTTCACATCAGAACCCAAGTATAAAATCAAAAAACAATTGATTATAGGTAGATCAAATAGCTTCTTCTGCTGCTCTCTAAGCCGCCTCTCCCAGTAACTGATCCCCATCCTCTCTTTGTTTCTTTGATAATGAGTTCTCATCACTCCTTATCTCAGCAGATCCAACAGCACTCCCGGTGCCTTCAGCAGGATATTTTTCAAGACGCACTCTAGCATCAGACGACTGCGTCACTGCTGCAGTCCAACGGCCCTGTCTCGCCTCTTCCTCAACTGATCTAACAGCTGCTTTATTTCCAGGCAAAACAGCAGATTCATCCTGTTTCTTAAGGATCAAGTGAGTTCTATGGCGGGCTCCTTGAACTCAATCTCAAGTACTGAGACCCACTAGATAAGTGACCCGCATCGGACTCATTGTCACTCCGGTTCTTAACGGATTACAATCATGTCTTTAAACGGTATAGATTATCTTGAGTTGTTTCGACAGCACATGTCAGCAAAAGCCATCAATTGTATGAATATACTGATGGAACTGTTCAGCCAGCAAACATTGATGCTTCATGGAAAAAAGTGGGAATTTGATAACTCTTTGTGTTGAAACCTGCAACAGGTCTCTTGAGTTCGGACCCACTGGGGGGTGTAGCCGATGCTTACTTCTCCCTCACTAGACTCTCTTGACGGTGGATGTGAGAATAAGAATAGACCCAAGGCTGAAGCGAGGAGGTCCCGCCACACACCCGGAAGATCTTAGAGAGCTTCCCCTCCCAAACCAGAGCTCAACCGGGCACCTTGGAGGGCACTAGCAGCCGACCAAAAACTAGCCTGGAGGAGAGGATTCTCTAAAATCGGATCTCCTCTAAGGTGCCCTTAAGGGTCTATTTATAGATTTTCTGAGGCTGGTCTGCAAATAGCATGAATCCGCCTTTTAATTTTACTAATTGCACCCCAAATTGGTCTGCAAATAGCCTAACTCCGCCGTTCTGAAGGGCTATTTGCAGCCCACCAGGGGCATCATGGTCATTTCCTCCTCAAAACCTTTTGGGCGAGTGGTCCGTGAGGGCACCACTCGCCGGGCTTCCGCTCAGCTGGGCGAGTGCCCATGGCTCTGGGCGAGTGGTCCGTGAAGGCACCACTCGTCGAACTCTTTCTCGCCTGAAGCTTCCCCCACTGACCCGGGGGCCTTTCCGCCTGTCTTAGCCTGGGCGAATGGTCTGGCTAACCCAGGTCTCGTCAGCTGGCTTGAGGGACCCACTCAGCGAATACGGGTTGTACACAATCCCCGCTCTTTGCGAGTGGTTCCTCCACTCGGAAAGAACAGTCCAACCTTGTATTCGATGAGTGCCTGCTGACTGGACCTCACAAGATTCTGTGGGCCCCACCGTCTTCCTATATATATCTCCTCATGTCAGGCTTTCCTGGACCACCTTCACATCTCGGCTCAGAGTTTTTCCTCTCACTGGACCTTTCGCCAATTCTAATGTCTTCCCACAAGCCTTCTGCGAGACCCATCTCGCAAGAAATGATCGAGCGTCTGGCCTCGGCTCAAACTATAACTGCCCCCAAAACAGTCAGGTTCGCTCCTTGGCTGACCTCAAAAAGGGACCTGAGTGCTCCCTACGTCTCGCGGCGAGCCAAGACGATTAGACTGAATCGTCAAAAAGGCGAGACCGCATCGGACTCTCCAGTGGATGCTCCTCCAGACCCCGGGACTCAGGTATGAGGATTCCCCGTCTCTCCTTTTAACTCCTGCTCTCTTAACCTGCTATCACTCTGAGCATTCGCAGGGGATTCGGGTGCCTGAGGACGGCCACGGGGTCGTCTCGATCAATGCCGCGGCGCCACCTCCCGCGGAAGAGAGGCCACCTCCGGCGGAAGAGAGGCCACCTCCGGCGGAAGAGAGGCCACCTCCGGATCTGGGCCTGGCTCCTCCTCCTCCGGGTGAGACCATACTTCGAATCAATAAGTTGTGAACCATTCTGTCTTACCTTCCTTGATGCTCGTTGCTGACCACTTCTCTTTTCGCAGCCCTCAATCCTGACGTCCCGCTGCGGGACTCCATTCCTCCCAGTCCTCCCGCTCAGCAGACCCCCCCCCTGTCACCGCGAATGAACAGAGGGTCTCTCCCGAGCGAGAACTGGGTCAGCACTCTCATGCTGAAGATCATGCGGATGTTCTGGTTCCTCCTCCACCGCCTTTCCGCCCCGGAAAAGGGAAGGTTCTCCCCCCCTCCGTCGGCTTGTCTGGTGGGCACCCCCATATGTCTCGCCCCTCAGGCCATAGGATATCCGTCCCAGGTTAGATTATTCTCCTGGTCCTTTTTGCATTCGCTGGTTGTAATCGCGGCTGACCTATCTGTGATCTCGCAGGGCATCGGGAAACCTCTCCCTTGGGTCCTACGAGGAGGGAGAGGAGGGGGTGCTCTCGCCTCTCCCCTCCCCTGAGGACCTTTCGGATTTCCTGGGCGACCCCTCAGACCACGTGACCCTGAAGGAGCGGATAACGGAGATTTTGGAGAAGCTCATCCATCTCCAACGGAACGCCACCGTCCAGGCGGATGATGCGCGGCTGGGGGTCACGCGCGAACTAAAGAACCTTCGGCGGGATTACTCGCGCCTTCTCGCGACGGTGGAGCGTCTGGGGGTGAAGGAGGGGAGCTTTCTCCCGAGAGACACGCCGCGCGAGCTCGGGATCAACTCCAGCTCGCTTCTCGCGAGATCACAATCATGCTGACCTACTACCGCCCGCGAATGCCCATGGAAGCTGGGTCGCGAAAGCGGGGTCGATAAGTTTGGGAGGAGTTCTGATCGCCCCTTCTGTTATTTCTTCTCCTTTTTGTACCGCGAATGCTAAACTTTTCCATATTTGTCTGTAATAATTATACTTTTCGCTCTGCGAATGCTTCTACTTTTCGCGATTTATTTTCTCATAACTTGCATGGATATTGCCGAATAATATGTTCTGCGAGTGCTTTTTTAACTCTTTCGCGTAGCCGTTGAGCGAATAGCCATAGGTCATTCGCCATTAATGGGCGAGAGGGATTGGCCCGGGTTTCGAGGCGCCGGGCTGTCGCGGGTTGCTATCCGCACACCCGCTGCCTCGAAAGCCCAAACGCCGTTTAATGCTTCTATAAATAGGACCTTCAACTACCGTATTAAATACCTTACCATCCGCTCCCTCTCTTTCTTTGCGCTAGCACTCGCGCCTCTCTCCTTCTCCACAACTCCCTTTCTTTCTTTGCCATTCGCGAGATGGGTGGTGACGCGGAAGGCAGGGCCAGGTGCGCCAGCGCGTTCATCAACCACACATTCGATTCTGGCGACCTCTCCGAAGAAGCCTACCTGACAGCAGTCGCCGACTACGTTCCGTCGGGCTTCGAGGGGCGAAAACCCAGGCCGGAAGAGCGCCTGAACTCCATCTCGCCCTGTGCTCTCGCGATCCCGCTAGAGCACTTCGAGGTGGGGTTTCGCCTTCCGATCTGGCCGAAACTTCGCCAGACCTTCAGATATTATGGGGTCGTACCCGCCCAGCTCAACCCCAACTCCATCGCCATGCTGGTAGGGTACGCGAGCTACTTGCGAGAAAAGGGGATCGAGTTCTCGTTGCCCGTCTTCCGCAAGCTGTACACCTTCCGCTGCATCCACGGGATCTCCTTCTTCTCCGGCCTGAACCCTCTTAAACACTACGGGCTCCCGAACAAGAACCACGAATGGGTTCGCCGCTTCATCTTCGTCAGCGGGAGCCTAGGTAACACCCTTCTCGCCCCGGTGCAGGAGGAGTCAACCTTCCGCCCCCCGACCCTAGGGGGCACGAGGCCAAACTCCATCAATACATTCTAGAGTACGGGATGTACCTTGTCTATCTTCGGCGAAACGTCAACACGCTCCCGTTCATTCCGCAGGGCGAGGGTAAGATTTCGAGACTTTCCGAATTCGTTTCGGCCGTGCTTCTTACACCATTCGCCCAAACCATCCGCGATATTGTGCAGGTATGCGCAACCTCCCTCTTCATCCGCCACGACCTCCGGGGTTTTGCGTACCTCTCGCGCAGGCCGCCGCGGATGCCTGCCGGGAGGGACCTTCCTCCTCCAAGCCCAGCAGCCGGAAGCGGAAGCCTGGGAAGACTTCTCCCCCCCCCCCAGCAAGTTGAAAGACCCTCCTTCCGTTAAGGGGAAGGGGGTTGTGGGCGAGTCCTCCGGAGCGGATGCTCCTCCCCAGACCTCCGGGGCGAATGCTCCGCCTCAGACCCTGGGGTCGAATGTGCCGGCCCCCACCTTGGGGTCAAATGTGCCGGACGGGACCGTGCTCCAGGCGGGAGCTACGTTGCCACCGCCTCCCTTGCCCCGGGACCATCCGAACTTCTCGAGGGGCGAGAGGTATATGGACCTTTCGGGGGCTCCCCTTGTGAAGTGGGACCGGAACTCCAACAGGGTCTCGCTCTCCACTCTCCATCCGTCCTGGGTGGAGACCAACATTGCCAGCGGCGAGGCCTACGCCATGGCGCATGCCCTCTATGGTCGGGAGGATGCCGAGGTCTTCGACCACGAGAAGACGCAGGTTCTTGCCCACGAGACCGCCCGAGCCCTGTTCCGGGCCCTCGAGTTGGCGCATATGTCCTCGCGCCGGAGCCTCACCTTGTCGCGGAACTTGGTCGAGGTCGAGGAGACCAGGGCTATCATCTCGCAGGAGGCGAATGAGCTCAAGGAGAAGTTAAAAGCTGCGGAAGCGCTTCTCGCAAGACGCCCGACTGTAGAGGTATAATTTCTTTCCCCCCTGCGAATGACCTTTATTGGCTGTAGTATTCTCATCTCATCATGATTTACTTCTATCTTTTCAGGATGCAACGAGCGCTGGGATGTTTCGCGCCCGGGTGGTCGACCTTGAAGAGGAGGTCCGCCTGGCGAAAGCTAAAATCCAGCGGTTGCGAGAAGCCGGCTCGTCGGCGCTCGCCCCGGGAAGTGGGGGACATTTTTACCCCCATCACGAGCTGGAGCAGTTGATGCAGGAGAATGCTCAAGCTGCCGTCAAGCACTCGCTGCAGGTGCTGCGGCAAGCTGGGTACCTGAAGGCGGAGGCCGAGCGCCTCTCCGCTCGCCAAGTTGTCCCGGAGCTCTACATTCCAATTCCCTTTCCGGAGGACGAGGACGGTGAGCCGCGAGAAGACGCCCCCCTCCAAGACTCGGGCGAGAGTGAAGGGTCTTCCGGCGAGGAGAATGCCGACCCTTGAGGCGGCCCCTTGTAATTTTTTGCTTTCTTTTACTTAAATTTTGAATGTAATCTCGAACCGGGCGAATGCCCTCGAAAGATATGGATTACAATTTTTGTGCCTATCTCCATTCTTTGTGCTGTCTCGATTTATTCTCATTCGCCGCTATGTCTCGCTAGGCTCATTAGGACGCTAAATTTTCCCCCATTCGCCGCTTTGTTTCGTGAGGCTTATTAGGATGCTAGGTTGTAGTTTCGACTTCCCGCTACCTGAACCACTCGCACCTCCTTACCATTCGCCGAGGCCGGGATTTCGCTTAGGCAGTCAGGAAGAGTGGTGAGATTATCTTACTGGAGTGTGGTCCCCGCGAGTGCTCTCGGGATCCATCTTTGAGAACTTAGAACCTGCCACCGAGTGAGCCTTCGGACCTGCCAGCTAGATGAGAGCCTGGACAGCGGGTCTGCTCGGGGTCATTTTCTCATCACCTTGGAACCTGCCACCGAGTGAGCCTTCGGACCTGCCAGCTAGATGAGAGCCTGGACAGCGGGTCTGCTCGGGGCCATTTTCTCATCACCTTAGGACCTGCCACCGAGTGAGCCTTCGGACCTGCCAGCTAGATGAGAGCCTGGACAGCGGGTCTGCTCGGGGCCATTTTCTCATCACCTTAGGACCTGCCACCGAGTGAGCCTTCGGACCTGCCAGCTAGATGAGTGCCTGGACAGCGGGTCTGCTCGGGGACATTTTCTCATCACCTTAGGACCTGCCACCGAGTGAGCCTTCGGACCTGCCAGCTAGATGAGAGCCTGGACTGCGGGTCTGCTCGGGGCCATTTTCTCATCACCTTAGGACCTGCCACCGAGTGAGCCTTCGGACCTGCCAGCTAGATGAGAGCCTGGACAGCGGGTCTGCTCGGGGCTATTTTCTCATCACCTTAGGACCTGCCACCGAGTGAGCCTTCAGACCTGCCAGCTAGATGAGAGCCTGGACAGCGGGTCTGCTCGGGGCCATTTTCTCATCACCTTAGGACCTGCCACCGAGTGAGCCTTCGGACCTGCCAGCTAGATGAGAGCCTGGACAGCGGGTCTGCTCGGGGCCATTTTCTCATCACCTTAGGACCTGCCACCGAGTGAGCCTTCGGACCTGCCAGCTAGATGAGAGCCTGGACAGCGGGTCTGCTCGGGGCCATTTTCTCATCACCTTGGAACCTGCCACCGAGTGAGCCTTCGGACCTGCCAGCTAGATGAGAGCCTGGACAGCGGGTCTGCTCGGGGTCATTTTCTCATCACCTTGGAACCTGCCACCGAGTGAGCCTTCGGACCTGCCAGCTAGATGAGAGTCTGGACAGCGGGTCTGCTCGGGGCTATTTTCTCATCACCTTAGGACCTGCCACCGAGTGAGCCTTCGGACCTGCCAGCTAGATGAGAGCCTGGACAGCGGGTCTGCTCGGGGCTATTTTCTCATCACCTTAGGACCTGCCAGAGTCTTTCCTGCAAGCTGTAGCATCATTTGTACACATATGGCTCAAATAAAATACTTTATTCAAAAACATTGTCGTTACATGGTGCTAAGGATAGAAGCGTTTGAGATCGTCGCCGCTCCACGTGTGGCTGAGGGGCTGACCCTCCACATTCTGAAGGCGGTACCCCCCAGACTTTAGTACCTCTTCCACAACATAGGGACCTTCCCAGTTAGGATTAAGCTTTCCCACTGCGGCCGACCTCCCGGCCGCGTCGACCTTTTTAAGCACCAGGTCCCCTTTCTCGAATTGTTTGATCCTGATGTGCTTGTCGAAGTATTTGGCCATCCGTCGCTTGACCTCCTCTTGGCGAATGGCTGCTAGATCCCGGGCTTCCTCGATGAGGTCGAGGGAGAGCCGCAACTCCTCGTTCTCGGCTCTCCAATCTTCCTCTCCACTTGCGGCGGCCTTCACCCGTGGTGTCATAACCTCGAATTCTACGAGGATGACGGTCTCGCAGCCATGAGAGAGCTTGAAGGGGGTCTCTCCAGTGGCTGTGTTGGGGGTAGTTCTTATGGCCCATAGGACCGATGGAAGCTGCTCCACACAATTGCCCTTCAGATTTTCCACCTTTTTCTTGAGCAGATTTACGATGATCTTGTTTGCCGCCTCCACCTGCCCGTTACTTCTTGGATGGTGAACGGATGCAAACCTGAGGCCTATCCCCAGCTGGCCACAGAAGCTGATGAACTCTTCGCTTGCGAACTGTGGACCATTATCCGTGACTATGGCCTGCGGAAGCCCATGTCGACAAATGATCTCTCCCCACACGAAGTTGTGAACTACCTGTGAGGTGACCTTAGCCAACGCCTTGACCTCCAACCACTTTGAGAAGTAGTCGATCATGACTAAGAGAAACCTCCTATGCCCACTAGCCTGAGGAAAGGGTCCTACCAGATCCATCCCCCATATGGCGAACGGTCAGGGTGCCGTGATACTTTTTAACCTCTGAGCTGGCATAAGCTGAAGCGGGGCGAACATTTGGCACTTCGGGCACCTTTTGGAGAAGGTTGTCGCGTCTTTGCTGAGGGTCGGCCAAAAGTACCCCTGCCTCATTATTCTTGCCTCCAACATCCTGCTCCCTGAGTGGCTGCCGCACTCGCCGGAGTGAACTTCTTCCAAAATTCTCGGGACCTCTTCCTCTGAAATGCATCGGGCCAGGAGGCCCGAGAGGGTCTTCCGATACAAGTCCCCTTCATGGAGCATGTAGTAGGCGGACTTATATCGGAAGCGCCTCTGGTCGGGAACCTCCTCCGGGAACTTTCCTGTCGCAAGGAAGGTGATGAAGGGATCCTTCCAGGAGGGCCGCTGCTCCACTTCCATGAGCTCTCCCTCCTCGATCGAAGGGCGGAATAAGTCTGTCAAGGTCCCTCCAGCTCGAGGACCGGATTTGGCCAACCGATCCGCCGGGGTGCTCTCCTCCCGAGGGACGTGCCTGATGGAGAAAGTTTTGAATGCTCCTACGAGACCCCTTACTTTGGATAAGTACCTTATGAGCGCAGGCTCCCTTGTCTCAAACTCTCCCCTGATCTGAGAGGCTACCACCATTGAATCGGTGAGGACCTCCACGTCGTGAACCCCGAGCTCCTAGGCCAATCGTAGGCCGGCGATCACCGCCTCATACTCCGCCTGGTTGTTGGTGATTGGGAAGTGTATCACTATTATCTGCTCGATTTTCACCCCGTGGGGACTCTCCAGCACCACCCCTCCTCCGAGAGAATTCTTGCCCGAAGCCCCGTCCACTAGCAGCTTCCACGGAACATGACGGGGGGCACCATCTTCTTCCATCTCGGTCACATAATCTGCCATGAAATCAGCCACCACCTGCGCCTTCATGGATAATCGAGGGACAAAGGTAATGTTGAATTCACTTAGCTCTATTGACCACTTCGCGAGCCTCCCCGAGTGCTCCACTCCTTCAAAGATCTGGCGGAGAGGGTGATCCGTCACCACTTGGATTGTATGGTCCTGGAAGTATGGCCTGAGCTTCCTTGCCGCGACGACCAGGGCGAAGGCCAACTTCTCCAAGATCGGGTACCTGAGTTCCGCTTCCCTCAGGACCCTGCTTACGTAGTAGATGGGCAGCTGTCTCTTGCCTTCTTCCCGGACCAGGACGGAGCTTACGGCCTCAGTCCCGACCCCGAGATATAGGGATAGATCTTCCCTCTCCTTGGGACCTTGGAGCAGTGGAGCCTTGGTGAGTTGACTCTTCAAGGCCTGGAAGGCCTCCTCGCATTCCTTTGTCCATTCAAATTTTTGGTTGCCACGTAACGTTTTGAAGAAGGGGGAGCATTTCTCCCCTGCACGAGAGAGAAACCTGCTCAACCCTGCGAGTCTTCCCGTCAAGCGCTGGACCTCCTTGGCGTTCCGCGGCGATCCCAGCTCCAAAATAGCCTTAACTTTGTCCGGGTTAGGTTCTACCCCCAAAGGGGTGAGAAGATGTCCCAGGAACTTCCCCTTGCTGGCCCCGAACACACACTTGAGGGGGTTCAAGCGCATCTTGAACTTGCGTAGGGTGGCAAAGGTCTCCTCGCGGTCCTGGATGTGAGAGTTTACGCACTTACTCTTCACCATAAGGTCGTCCACGTAGACCTCCAGGTTCCTTCCCCTTTGCTCCCTAAATACCCGGTCCATCATCTTCTGGTAGGTTGCCCCTGCGTTTTTCAGCCCGAAGGGCATCATCTTGTAGCAGTAGCATCCCTCCCTGGTGATGAACGAGACGTCCTTGACGTCCGGGGGGTGCATCCTGATTTGGTGATAACCTGAAAAAGCATCCAAAAAACTCATCACAGAAAAACCGACGGCTGAGTCAACCAGCGCGTCGATTCGAGGCAGAGGATAACAATCCTTGGGGCAGGCCTTGTTTAATAATGAGAAATCAACACACATACGCCAGCGGCCATCGGCCTTTTTTACCATCACAACGTTGGAGACCCAGCCTGGGTACTGGATCTCCGATACAAAACCTGCTTCGAGGAGCTTAGCCACCTCCTCGCGGATTGGCTCTTCGAGCTTGCTGGCGAAGGTCCTCCTCTTCTACCGGATAGGATGAGCTCCTGTCTCGAGGTTGAGACGATGGCAAGCCACGTCCGCCTCGATGCCTGGCATATCAGCTGCGCTCCATGCGAAGACGTCCACATTTTTCTGGATGCACTCCAGCATCTTCTTCCTGTCCTCCGGGCCGAGACGCCCGCTGATTCGCACTTCCTTCACCCTTCCCTCCAGGGTGATCACCTCCATCTCTACCACCTCTTCCGCCGCCTCGAGCCGGGGTGGCTCTTCCCATCGGCCCTTTGCTTCTCGCCCCTTCTCCCGGGCCTCTTCCCCTACGGCTTCTTCCGCCTCCTCCAGCTCGACCTTCTGCTCTTCCTGAGCAACCTCCGTCTTCTCGACCTCCTGCTCCACCCGAGCGACCTCCCTACCTTCCTCCTCCTGCTCCTCCTGAGCGACCTTCATCTTCTCCTCCTGCTCCTCCCGAGCGACCTCCCTACCTTCCTCCTCCTGCTCCTCCTGAGCGACCTTCATCTTCTCCTCCTCCTGCTCCTCCCGAGCGACCTCCATCTCTTCTCCTGGCCCCTCCGGCCTTGCCATCTCCTCATCCATCTTCTCGGCCTCCGCCATCCAAGAGATGGTGTTGACGGCAGTCACGTAACATTGCCGCGCCACCTTAGCGTCTCCTCGGATCCGGACCTGGACTCCTCCACTGTGGAACTTCAAGCACTGGTGGTATGATGAGGGCACGCACCGGAAAGCGCTAATGAGGGGGCGTCCGAAGATTGCGTTGTAGCTGCTCGGAGCATCCACAATGACGAACCGGCAGTTCCTCGGGACCCCTCCTAACGTCACCTGGAGGCCCACGCCTCCCTCGACCTCCTTGCGCTCCCCTGAGAAACCAAACAGTGGTCCGTCAGAGGCCTGCACCCTCTTCTTCTCCACCTCCATGGCGTCGAAAGCCTTCTTGAAGATCACATTCACTGAGCTCCCGTTATCCACCAGGATGCGGGAGACCGTGAAATTTTCGATCGCCGTCTGGATCACCAGGGCGTCGCAGAATGGATCCTCATAATCCGGCATATCTTCCGAGGAGAAGGTGAGCTTCTCCGAGGGGGTGGGGTTTGGGAAGTCGACGCGACGTCCCTTCGGAACATCGCCTGGAAGCTCCTCTTGCGAGAGGCCTCTATCCCAACCCCACCATGAATCACCCCGATTCCTCCCCGGACTCCCACGTCAGCCCGGTCTTCACACCTATCCTCCTCCCCTTCCGGGAACACTTCCACGATCCTGACCGGCTGCTGCCGTGGCTGCCCCCTCTCCCTCATCTCCAAGAACTCGGGGCAAGTGGCCGTTGCGTGACCCTCTTCCTGATGAAAGTCACAATAGGGCAACGCCACCCTGCCCCCTCTTCCCACTCTTCCTCTTCCTCCTCTTCCTCCTCTGCCTCCTCTTCCTCGGCCTACTGTCATGGCTTGCTCCCGCGGAGGGTGAGGGGGTCTGGGACCCTGCCTCCATCCCGGGTTGACTCCTCCCCTCTCCCCTCCTTGGTATCCTCCTTCCTGACCTCTCGCGGGTCCCTCCTGGTTCCTCCAACCCAACCGGTTGTTGGGTTCCTGATACCTCCAGTTACGAGGTGGTCTTTCGAACCCCTGACCTCTGGGTTCCTCCCTTCTTCTTCCCTCCTGCTGCCTCACCTCAGGCTCGCTCATCTTCGCCAACCTTTTGTAGAACTCCGGGTTGGCCGCTTCCCCCTCAATCTCCTCTGCCGCTCGCTCCATCAATTCCTCAAAAGAGACCGGAGCCCTTCTCTTCAGGTCCATCTTGAAGAACCCATCTCTCAACCCCACAATGAACGCCATCTTGAGGGCGAACCATGGCACCTCCTGCACAAGGTGGATCTCCTCCAGGAACCTATCCACGTAATGTGCCAGGGACTCTCCCTCCCTCTGCCTGATCTTGAAGAGAGCCTCCGCATCCTTCTTCCTCTTCTTCGACGTCGAGAAGCGCAGTCGGAAGCTCCGACGCAGATCGTCGAACGCGTAGATAGAACCTACGGGAAGCTGGTGGAACCAGTCCCTTGCCTTCTCCTTCAGAGTGGTTGCGAAGAGCCGGCATTGGAATGCATCCGACATGGGGAGGATTGAGGTCATGTCCTCAAACCACTGCAGGTGCACGACAGGATCCTCCTTGCTGGTGTAGTAGGACATCTCCGGCCCTCGGAACCCCTCTGGCACTGGGGCCGAGAGGATCATCTCGCAAAAGGGGCCACCTTCCCCTGCTCGGCGAATGGTCCTCTCGCGCGGGGCCAGCTCGCACACCTCAGCACTCGCCGGACTGCTGAACAGCTGCCGCCCGGGGAGATCTCGCGCACTCCCTTCTGCTGGCACCTCCTTCCCCGGTCTCTGCCCAGGTGCGTTCTCGCCGACTTGCGGAGGCGGAACGATGGGAATTGCTGGCGTCTCGCACTCACCCCTCGCCGCGAGAACTGTCTGCAGGACTTCTCGCTTAAACTTCTCGAACATCTCCAGCCACTCCCCACTCGCGGGTGGCTGTGAGTGGCCCGAGTCTGAACCATTCCCTCCATCTCCTGTCATCGAACCTAGCTTGGGATTTTCCTTCACTGGCTACGGTCCACGCTCACCGCACCAAAAATGTTGAAACCTGCAACAGGTCTCTTGAGTTCGGACCCACTGGGGGGTGTAGCCGATGCTTACTTCTCCCTCACTAGACTCTCTTGACGGTGGATGTGAGAATAAGAATAGACCCAAGGCTGAAGCGAGGAGGTCCCGCCACACACCCGGAAGATCTTAGAGAGCTTCCCCTCCCAAACCAGAGCTCAACCGGGCACCTTGGAGGGCACTAGCAGCCGACCAAAAACTAGCCTGGAGGAGAGGATTCTCTAAAATCGGATCTCCTCCAAGGTGCCCTTAAGGGTCTATTTATAGATTTTCTGAGGCTGGTCTGCAAATAGCATGAATCCGCCTTTTAATTTTACTAATTGCACCCCAAATTGGTCTGCAAATAGCCTAACTCCGCCGTTCTGAAGGGCTATTTGCAGCCCACCAGGGGCATCATGGTCATTTCCTCCTCAAAACCTTTTGGGCGAGTGGTCTGTGAGGGCACCACTCGCCGGGCTTCCGCTCAGCTGGGCGAGTGCCCATGGCTCTGGGTGAGTGGTCCGTGAAGGCACCACTCGTCGAACTCTTTCTCGCCTGAAGCTTACCCCCACTGACCCGGGGGACTTTCCGCCTGTCTTAGCCTGGGCGAATGGTCTGGCTAACCCAGGTCTCGCCAGCTGGCTTGAGGGACCCACTCGGCGAATACGGGTTGTACACTTTGGTTGTCTCTTGGGCACTGTTTGGTGCAGCATTTTTGCTCGGGTGAGTTTGGGCAAAAACGCCACCATCATAGAATGCGTGTTTGGCAAGCCAGCGGTTATGACCGCTACCAAGAAAAGAAAACTAGTTTTGAACATAAAAGTGGATAAAATTTCTAAAGTGAGGTAAGGCGTTCACAAACGATAGTTCATAACCACCATGTTCACGAGTCACGACCACCACCGCCGCGACAAATGGAGCCCTGGTTACTTCACTCAATGTCCCCTAAAGTCTACCAAAGTTACATGCTTATGGATTATGCTTAGAGACTTACTCTGGAAAGGGAAACATACTCTCAGATTGGAATTTCTATAAGGGTTTATGAGCTTAGATGTCATGTTCTAGAGTTGAAACAAGGTTCTGAGAGTATTGCATCGTACTTCTCTGAGTTTGAACACCTCTACCAAGAGCTTGACTCTTTTGAAGATTTCACTCCAGTATACATTGTTGATGCTCTTGCGTTAAAGGAAAAAGAGTATCGCTATTGTGTTCATATCTTCCTCATGGAACTGAATATGGACTTTGACGTTGTACGTACTCATGTCTTGCACCGTCGACATCTTCCCTCCCTTTGGGAAGAATTCAGTATGGTTTTAAGAGATGAGGATTGACGACGCTCTCTTAATTCAAACAGGATGACAAATTGCTCTACTCTTACTAGAATTGGACGGGGAATGCCTATTTCAGGTCCATCTGCCCTCTTATGAGAGTGTGATTACTGTGGAAAGAAGGGTCACGCCCGGGAGTCTGGCTTCCGCCTATATCCTCATCTTGCCCGGCTGGGAAGGGGAATCGGTCGCTATGGATGTGGAGGTACCCGCAAGCAGTCAAGTAGCACTCACCCACCATATGCTACCCATATTAGTGAAGCTCGTAAGGAAACTACTCGAACATCTCATCAGGAGATTTTTCAATTAAAGAATTTGATGATCTAAAGCATTTTATGCGCTCTCAGAGCAACTCTTCCACAGTTGTCTTTGCTACATCAGGTTTACCAAGCAAATATTATGCATCCACAACCCTAATTGAACTATTGATTATGGTGCGACTGGTCACATGACAGGAGCATCATCAAGTTTTCATGCGCACCACATTCTGATTATGATAAAGTTACCATTACCAATGATTCTATTTCTTCCACTGCTAGCAAAAGAAATGTATCATGCTCCCCGGCCTTGCCTCTTTCATTTGTTTTAGATGTTCATTTTTCCCCTCATAATTTAATGCCTATTAGTTGCTCAACCAATTCCTTAAATTGCTTAGTAACATCTCTTCCAAGTAGCTGTTTTTAAGATATGGCAACAAAGCAGTGTATTGACATGGTAGGAATTGTGGGGGGGTTTATATCTTGGATAAACAAACACATCATCCACTTTCCAGTCCTCGTGTTCCCTCATCTGCAAATGTTCAAAAATGGTATCAACATCTTAGACAGCCTTCTCTCTCTTATCTCTTAAAAATGTTTCTTATGTTTAATTGTTTATTTTTCCTCTTGAGTTTTTTTGGTGATGTTTGGGGATTATCTAAACATGTACAGCAATCCCATTAATATTTCTTCTCCTAGTATGCTTCCTTTCGATATGATTCACACTTATGTTTAAGGGTCTTCCTTTGTGCTTTATATATCTGGTCATCGCAGGTTTGTGACTTTTATTAATTACTTTTCTTGTTCAACTTGGATTTAATTATTAAAGAAGAAAAGTGGAGTTTTTAACCAGTTTTATCTCTTTCACAAAATGATTCACTCAATTTGGAGGTACCATTCCCATCCCTTTGTAGTGGCAATGGGCGTGAGTCTGATGATTGATGTGTTTTTGGAGTTTATCTTGTTAATAATAATATAATCCATAAAACCGCATGTGCGCATACCTCCACCAAAAATGGTGTTGCTAAACAGAACAAACACTTCCTTAAGATTGTTGGGTGTCTTCCGGTTATCATGAACCTTCCAAAACCTTTTGGGGGCAATGTTGCTCTCACTGCGACATATTTCATTAATTGTCTTCCTTCCAATATGCTTCAGTAAACCTCTGTCATGTCTTGTTTACCCACTAAATGCGTTTACCTCACGTCTCACATTCCTCTTTGTGTGTTTGGATGTGTCTTCTTTGTTCACATCCATCAAACCAACTGTGACAAACTAAATGATCGTTCTAAGAAATGTGTCTTTTGGGATACTACTCCACTAGTAAAGGATATCTGACCAACAGTGTTTTTTATTTTATTTATGTTTCATGCAAATTTTTATTTAATTTTTGATGTATTCTAAAATCCAGAGGTTGATTTCTAAATATAATTTTGAGCTCAATTTAAAATTATGCGGTGCGAGCTAAATAAACCTATGTATTCTAAAATCCAGAGATTTATTTCTAAATAGTAAATTTGAGCTCGATTTAAAATTATGCGATGCGAGCTAGGCTTTCACGGATAATAACATGTAATAGCTGACTTTATGGTTAAACTAATGTAATCTAAAAATGCGATGATAGAGGAACTAACAACAAACAGGAATATTATTAACTTAGGCAAGCAAACTCTGAATTAAAAGATCACATGAATTCAACAACATGAATTAAGCATAAAATTATACTAATAGTAATTGAGACATGAGATGAGGTGAGAGTCATGCCAAGACAACATGCGTGAAACGACGAAGCCCAAATTTTGTCGAAGAGGTCTACTGGCAGTGCCTGGAAGAATCGGGATCGTGGAACAGGGGAGAAGGCTCGGGTGGGAAAACCCGGGCACGGTGGATTGACGTCATTTGCTAGGAATAGCGAAGAGATAGTCGAAAATGGAAGGGAAGGTGGACTGGAGGCCAACCAGAGGAGGAGGCGTGCTGGACGGAGGCGAAGCAGCGATATGGAGGTGAAACGTCCGTCTGAAAAGTAGGTCGCGAGCGCTGGAACAATTGTGCTTGGATTGGACGGAAGAGGAAGTGTTGTCGGTGTCAGCTGTCAGGGCTCGTCGGAGGAGGCATCGACGGAGTCCAGGGGGTGTGGGTGGCAGCAACGAGGCTAGTCGATCGTAAGTAGGGAGAGGGATCGTCTAGATAGGTCAAAAACGGAGAGGGTTTTATGTCTTAGACGTTTCTTCCAGATCGTTGTTTTAGGAGGGGGTCGGTTCACATATAAAGCAAAGTGCTTTTGTTTTTTAATGATGGGGTTTAAAAGTGTTGGAATTATTAATATTTAAGTATTATTAATGTTTGTGTTTAGTGTCATACCGCCTATCGGTGTTATGCGTCTTGTTGTAACTCCTATATAATACCCCTAAGTGAATGAATAATAGCATAAGTATTTCCCTCTTTACTTTCCAACATGGTATCAGAGCCGGAATCGATTCCTCCTGATTTCTCCTCTCCCATCTGCGTGCTCCACTGCGATCTTTCCCACATGGAGCTTCCCCGCTCGATCTGACCTAACCTTTGTTTTTGACGCGTCTTCTGCTCCTGTCGACGTCGTATATTTCCTGCGAATCCCGTCTCCCTGTGGCTCGTTGACTTTGATTGCGATTTCACATTCCCGCTCGATCCCCGCCTGCGTCGATGATTCTTCATGTCGATCCCACTGGAGATCCCGACGTCGATCCCGACTGGAGACGATCCATCTGATTCTGGTCGACACTCCTGTCTGTGTTCCCTGCCGATGCTCCAATTGGCCTGGATCCGCCATTCCTCTGCCAGCCTCGACGACTGTCCTGCTTCCGTCTGTCGCTTGTGCCTGCAACCAACTTTGATTGGGCTTCTACCCACTGTTGCTCCCGTCATCGACCAACTGTTGATCTTCGTTGACGATCTCACATCGATTCGTCGATCTCGTGGCGTTCCAAACAGCCGACCGTCGTTCTCCTGTACCGATTTCCCCGCCTGGTGCTTCTTCTGCCGATGACGCCTGCTGCTGATCTGGAGTTTCCTCTCCTCTATGGGTTGTTCTCTGTTGTTGTTCTGGAAACTCCATCCGCTGCTCCCAATCCAGACGCCTCCAGACGCTGCCCATCATACTTTGACAAATTTCAGCGGCAGTCTTCCTTCCAGCTTGATGAGCATCTGATTCCAGCGGCTTATTCCGCTTCCTGGGTGTTATCTGCTTGATGTTGAAACTTTATGGTGATTTTGGTCATTTTTATTAGTTTTATGTCTTTAATCGTCCATGCATTGTTGTTGTTGTTGTTAGTGTGTTTTATGCCTTCATGCACGTGTGTTCCACGTGAGTGGGAGTGATTGGGTCGATGGCGTCTCGGATGATCTTTCCCGACCTTTCGCCTTCGTTCCACACAACCTCTAGGCTTATGTCGTATGTTGTTATGCGTCTCCCCATATTTCTTTTGATGGGTTGTTTGTTGGGATACGACTGATGTTGGTGTTCTAATCTCAGCGGGGTGTGTCGCGTGGGATCGTGACGTGCGGGACTGTGTCGTGTGGGACCGCCCTTTGTGTGGATTTGACAAATAAACGATGTGCGAGTCCACGTCATATGTAGGTCCTGCGTCGTGTGTGGATTTGTGTCGTGTGTGGATCTGCGTCGTTTGATTCCCCGGTTTGGAGTTTCCCACGGTGGCTCGTCTGATGTTTTGTCCCACATCGCCTACCTCCTTTGTCGTTTTTTAATGTTTCCAAGATGGAAGTTTCCCCTCCAGCTTCAGGGGGAGTGTTGGAATTATTAATATTTAAGTATTATTAATGTTTATGTGTTTTGTCTCATACCGTCTATCGGTGTTATGTGTCTTGTTGTAACTCCTATATAATGCCCCTAAGTGGATGAATAATAGCATCAAGTATTTCCCTCTTTACTTTCCAACAAAAAGATATAAAGAGGTATGAATGTGAGGGGGTTTGATAGAAATAAAGAGGTATGAATATGGGTAATTGATGCACCACGAAGATGCCAACTCATGAATCTAACATTGTGATCAGACATTATTTGGATTTTAATTTTCAGACCCTAAAAGGAAAGGAGAGTGAGAGTGTTCATCATTTATGTGGATGAAATTAATTGAAAGAAATCACGTGGCTAAAGGCATGCTTGTGTCAGGAACTTGAAGTTAAGGATATAGGGAAGCAAAAATATTTCTTAAGAATTGAAGTAGTGCAGTCTAATCAGGGAATCTTCATTTCACAAAGAAAATATGTCCTATTGAGGCAAACTATAAAATCAATGAAGACAAAGATGGTGATAAAGTTAACTCCTCAAGCTATCAGAGATTAGTGAGCAAACTCGTCTATCTCGCAAATACTCATTGATGCGGAGCAGTGAAAGACGAGTTTTGGGCCCACTCGGGCTGATTTGGCGACTTACCATATATGGCGTGCCCAGATCGACGATCCGACTCCGTGGATGCGTCCGGACGCGTGTTGCGAATCATTTTCATATATAGCATTATGTATTTTGAGTTTCATTTCATGTAGTTATGGCATCGGAACCGCCGGCCAATCATAGCCGTCGATTTCGGTTGCCCTAATATTGTTTTATTATAAATAGGTCTTTAGGGCTGCAGGAATTCTTATTGCTGAAATTTGGAGAGTCTTCTTCCTCATTTCCGGTGATCTCCTCCGCGGTGCCGACTCCGTGGAGCCCCCTTGGTGACGACTCCTTGGGTAAGTATCTCATTTTCCTTTATTCCCCTTCTCCTTTATTCCCCTTCTCCTCTACCAAACAGCCACCCTCCAACCTCCTTGCCGCCAGCCCCCCATCCAAGTTTCTGCTGTCCAGAACTCCCATACTTTTCCAATTCAATGTTACTATTCAAAAATTAAAAACACTATTCCTAACCTATAGTTTCCCCCCTTCCCTGTTCCACCGCCGGACTCCCTACAGCCTCAGCCAGCCACCTCTCCTCCTTCCTTCCAATAGCCCCATCCACCGACACCCTTGTTTGCTGTCCAGCAAAGCAGCCCTCTCAGCCCGCTGCCGACTGCCCAGTTCAGCCACCGCTGCCCTCCACCACACCAGTCCGCCTCCTCCCTGTTCACTGCCGAGCGGAGATCTGTCCAGATCTGGACTGTCTGTCCAGATCCGGTCTGGCGCCGCCCTAATCAGCCCCTCACCCTCCATATTCGCAGCCAACAGCCCCTCCCTTCCGTGGATCCACCTTCCCCCTTGCCCGATCTAGTCTCCCACCACCCGGAAAAATCCTATTTAGCCTCCAAACTTCAGATTTGTTCAAAATTGCTGCAGCCCTAGTTTATTTCAGATTTGTGATATGCTTTGTATTGGTTAAAGGTATTAAAACATTGTTATCATTTGGAATATTACATGCTTGCTTGGATGTTCATTTTATTATAGTTATTTGTGCCTAGATTAGTCTCTAACTGCAGGAAGGAGTTATTCGTCGCGCGCTCTTGCTTTGGCCCTCCGCGCGGAGGAAAGCCTAAGCTTGTTTGCCCTAATAAAATTATTTGTGCTTTGCCGTGAATTAATTGCGCGTGGGATGTTTAAATTTATTATCTAATTTGGATTCACGCCGTCGGATTTGCATAGCATGTAGGGTTATGTCGCGGATTTTCCGCCGCCTATAGATTCGTCCTGCGTCAATCATCCTATGTCGTAGGAATATTAAGCAAGTATATGAATTCTCCCAGATTAAGGCATCACTAAGGTATCTCAAAAAATCATTTGGACGAGGAGTTATGTTTTCCAAAAATAAATACTTGAATATTGAAGCATTCACAGATGCTGACTGAGCAGGATGCCAAGATGACAGAAAATCTACAACTAAGTATTGTTCCTTTATTGGGGGAAATCTAGTAATGGGGAAGGGTAAGGAATAAATGTGGTGGCTAGATCATGTGTAGAGGCCAAATATAAGACTATGTAATAACGAATATGTGAGGAACTATAGCTACAGTCTATTATGCAGGATCTGGGTTCAAAATGAGAAATATATACTTTCTTATTGTGAGAACAAAACAACTATCAACATTGCTCATAACCCTATCCAACATGATAGAACAAAATATGTTGAAATTGATAAACACTTCATCAAGGAGAATCAGAAGAAAGAAATTATATGCACACTATTTGTTCAATAAACAAGCTCCAGACATTTTCATTAAAGCCTGAACTATGACACCTTCATAGATGACATCTCCAAGTTAAGAATGATCGATATTTACTCCCAACTTGAGAAAAAAGAGTTAAATTATATGTATGTTTAAGATAGGTATTGTGTAAAAGTCTCACATTGTCTATAGTGTCTTGGTTGTTTGTACAGTGCTATATATACCCATAATAAGGAAGAATAAACTTAAAGAATCTTTTTCATTTCTCTCAACTTTTTTAAACTTAACTTAATGGTTTACCCTTAAGTAAACATTATACACCAACAAATTTCAAGTGATTCTCCCCACTCCCAAGAAAATATATTAATATAGATAGATGTTTTAATAGCCAAGAAATGAATGAAGAGACCAAATGGTAATCACTAATATCATTAGCCTGAGGAAAATTATAAGAGAATAATGTGAAACCTCCATTAATCCTCGAGGAGTTCTACATTTTGTGCAGGTGTTTTAGCATAATTATAGGCATATCCTGTTTGGTTTACTGGCTCTGACTTTATCTTTTGTGCAAGTCTGTGCTGTTTTTACTTAATTTGGTGAGTTTTTTAGCATAACTTTAACGATATTGTCTTTTGTTTATACTTTTCATACTTAATCCTTCTATACTAATTCTACCTACTAAGCTTATTGATGCCATAAAAAGAAAAAAAAATTGTCAAGGATAAAAGCTGAAGCATACTAAAGTAGAGTAGGGTCTAGCGGGATGTAGGATAACTACGGGGATGACTTAATGAAACATAAAAGATCACCGATGACGATGCTTGCAATATTAAAAAACGAAACATAAAAGTTCACCGATGAAGATGCTTGTAATATTAAAAAAAAAAATCGAATCACAAATATCAAAATAAATTAGAATTTTAAAGAAAGGGAACCAAAGTAAGGAACTACAAAATTATAAATATTTTAGTAAAATAAGCCCTGCAAATCATAAAATAACTTAGGCACAAATGTACTAGGAAATATCCAAAAGATGTGAGAACTCATACAAGATTCTACAAAGAATCTCATATCCACAAATTGAACTTACAACAGATAGAAGACTTAGGGAGAAGAGAAGCTTGGAAGATGTAGTTTTGGATGTCCGGTGGTACCGTAACAGAGAGGGCCTGGGAAGAGGCGAGGGTTGTAGGAGGAACTCGGGTGGGCTGGAGAAGGCCAACCGTCGGGTGGGAGGTGACCTTGAACTGCAGGGGAGTACTAAGTTGGGGAAGGAGAAGATATTTGTAATGAGTTTAGAGGAGGGAGCGAGTTGAAGGAGTTAAGGGAAGGTGGGGTGGTTATAAGGAGTCATTGATATTGGAGGGAAGTTAAGGTAGTTATAGATAATGGACAGTGGGGTAGTTAGAGGATAGTGGGTGTGGTTATGTGGTTAATAGGTAGCCATGGAGGAGTGAGGATAAGGTGAAGGGGAATAGGGGCCTAGCGGACGGCGAAAGAGGAGGGGTGGGAGGAGGAGGTGGGAGGGGAGTGGCCCATTGTGGTGGGGAGTGGTGGCCAGTCAAGGGAAATCCTTATTTATAGAACACTGAACTGTTATAAATTGTCGTGATCTTTAAAAAATCAAAGTGTTTGATGACTGTAGAGAAGAGCCAAAAAGCTTGTATGTATTGCTTAAGTTTGTAAATACAAAGAGAGTACATATATATAGGAGGAAGAATGTTACCACTGCGGGTTCCGAAGAGCAAGAGAGGAAGAGGGGAGAGGAGGTTGAGAGAAGAAGTTAGGGTTGGGAGGAGGAAGAAGAGGGATCAGCCCCCACATAAATTGCTTGATCAAAAGATAATACATTAGGTCATTAGGAGGACCTCTTATACTATGAGGCCTCCCACATTACAATACCCAAAATACCCATGCTCAACATAATAATAAAACACCTAAACCTGCTCTTCGCCCACGCCTAAACCGGTCCCGCTGTCGCGCCCGCTGTCGCCGGGCGGTAGCACCATGTTGTCGGCTATCATGCTGTCGCCGGTGTTGTCGCCTGGCGATACCGGTTCCTGTGCGGCTCCTGTGTCTCCCGCCCCACGAGCTCGCCTTGCGTACACCCGCCATGGTGGATCCGCCTCCCGTAAGTCGGTAACAATACCCCCGTCTGGAAAATTTGCCTTGTCCTCAAGGCAATAATCCGGAAACTGGCGCCGGAAGTCGTCCCGCAGAAGCCAAGTTGCGGAGCTGAGTGGTCGGTCGCGCCATGCGACTCGAATCTCGTCTGGGAGAGGATCCCCTGGGGTATGATGGCGCCGATCCACGATCGAGGCCGGGTACAGCGGTGGGGAGTCGGCGTGCTCGATGTCTGCGGGAATGTGATCGGTAACAGGGTGGTCGCCGATGACGCGGCGGAGCTGAGAAACGTGGAAAACCGGATGGATCCGACTCTGGTCTGGCAGGCGCAGGCGATAGGCCACAGCACCGATGCGGCTGATAATCTCAAAGGGGCCAAAAAAACGTGGGGCCAGCTTGGGGCAGGTGCGGCGGGCGACGGTCAGCTGGCGGTAGGGGTGAAGCTTGATGAAAACTCGCTCGCCCACCTGAAAGGAAAGGTCCCGGCGCTTCCGGTTGGCAAAAGAGATCATCTTTGCCTGAGCCCGGCGGAGGTGGTGCTTCAGGCTATCCAAAATGGTATCTCGATCATGAAGGTGGTCGGCCAGGCTGGCCACGGGGCATTCGCCTGGAAGGTGTCGTAGGATCGAGGGAGGAGGCCGGCCATAAACTGTTTCGAACGGCGAGGTGTTGGCCGAATGGTGGTAGGATGTGTTGTAGGAATACTCTGCCCAGCAGAGCCACTTCGCCCATGAGCCTGGCCGCTCCCCGATGAAGCATCTGAGGTAAGTCTCCAGACAGCGGTTGAGCACTTCGGACTGCCCATCCGACTGCGGGTGGTATGCGGTGCTCATCCGGAGCCGGGTGCCCTGAAGACGGAAAAGGGACGTCCAGAAACTGCTAAGGAAGAGCGGGTCCCGGTCGCTCACAATGGAGCGGGGAAAGCCGTGAAGGCGGACGATCTCGGAAATGAAGCTATCGGCCACGGTAGCTGCTGTATAGGGGTGGCGCAGCGGAATGAAATGGTTGTACTTCGTCAACCGGTCAACGACCACGAGAATGCAGTCAAACCCGTTCGACCGCGGCAGCCGTGTGATAAAGTCCATCGCTATGTCCTCCCAGACACGCTCGGGTATCGGCAAAGGCTGTAGCAGGCCGCTCGGAAACAGTGTCTCGTACTTGGCCTTCTGGCAAGGAAGGCAGGCCGCCACGTAGGCCTTCACCTGGCGTAGCATGTGTGGCCAATACAAGGAGGCGGCCAACCGCCGGTAGGTCCGGAATACGCCGGCGTGACCGCCCGAAGGCGTCGAATGAAACTCTGCGAGAAGGAGCGGGATGCGGGTCGAGGAAGCAGAGAGAACAAGGCGGCCCCGATGAAATAGCCGTCCCCCGATCAACGAGTACGGTGGCCGTGCCGCAGGGTCGGCGAGCAGGGTCGTGCGGATCGCAAGCAAGTGGGGGTCGGCCTCCGCCTCCTGCTGCAAAATGGTGGCGTCGTCCCAAACCGGTCGGGAAATGGCGGCTAGCTCCGAAGCCTGAGGGTGACGGGACAGTGCGTCCGCCGCGCGGTTGGTCTTCCCAGACCGGAACTCGATCGAAAAATCATATCCCAGAAGCTTGGCCACCCACAGCTGCTGTGTCGGCGTGGCGATCTTCTGCTGCAACAGATACCGGAGGCTGTGATGATCAGTGCGGACGATGAAGGGGCGGCCCAACAGGTACGGCCTCCAATGCTGCACGGCCAATACCAAGGCCATCAACTCGTTCTCGTAAGCCGAGCGGCTGCGGACGACCGTCGAGAAGGCGCGGCTAAAATAAGCTATCGGGCGGCCGGCCTGCATCAGGACCGCTCCGACGCCGGAGCCGGAGGCGTCGCATTCAACGATGAACGGCTGTCGAAAATCCGGCATGGCCAAAACCGGTCCACGGATCAAGGCGGACTGCAACGCAGCGAAAGCGGCCATGGCGGCTGGCGGCCACGAGAAAGGACCATCGGCTGGGGCCTTCAGCAGCTGAGTGAGAGGGCGGGCCACCCCCCCGTAATCCTGGATAAAGCGTCGGTAGTAGCCGGTCAGGCCGAGAAAAGCCCGCACCTCGCGGACAGAAGTGGGAGTCGGCCACCGGGTCACGGCCTCAATCTTGTCCGCATCCATAGCGACACCCTGGGCGGAGATCGTGTGGCCCAGATAGCTCACTGTCGTGGCCCCAAAGGTACACTTCTGCCGGTTGAGGGTAAAGTGATGACGACGCAGAGTAGTAAAAGTCTCCCGAACATGGTGGAGGTGATCCTGCCAGGAAGTACTGAAAACAAGAATGTCATCAAAGAAAACCAAATCGTGCTTACGCAGGACCGGGCGGAAGACGTCATTCATGGAAGCCTGGAAAGTAGCGGGAGCGTTGGTGAGCCCGAACGGCATCAGCAAAAACTCGAAGTGGCCGTCGTGCGTCCGAAAAGCCGTCTTCGGGACGTCTTCCGGTCGGACCCGTATCTGGTGATAGCCGGCGCGGAGGTCAAGTTTGGTGAAAAAAACGGCGCCGTGTAACTCGTCCAGCAGCTCCTGAATGACCGGAATCGGGTACTTGTCCGGTACCGTCGCCTTGTTCAGCTCCCTGTAATCCACGCAGAAACGCCAACTGTCGTCCTTCTTGCGAACAAGAAGCACCGGGCTGGAGAAGGGGCTCGCACTGGGCCGAATCAGGCCTCCCAACAGCATCTCTCGAACCAACCGCTCGATCTCGTCCTTATGCGTGTGCCCGTATCGGTAAGGACGGGCAGAAACCGCCGCGACGCCGGGCTGCAGTACGATAGCGTGGTCGGTTGGCCGCGCGGGGGGAAGGCCGGGTAGCGGCTCAAACAGCGCCGAAAAATCATCAAGAAGCGCTGTCATGTCGGCCGGAAGGCTGTCGGCCGGCGGGTAAGGTGAGGGTTGCACCGTCCACAACCACGCCGAGAAGTCGATGTCGGTGACGCGGTTCATAGCGCGGAAGGAAATGGGCGAGCGGAGGAGGGTCGAGTCGCCCACCAAGCGGCAGGGTTGGCCCTGGTGGAGAAAGGACATGGTCATAGACGCCCAGTTGACGCGGACGTCGCCCAGGGTTTGCAACCACGCGACCCCCAGGATGGCGTCAAGGCCCCCCAGCTCGAAGAGGTAGAAGTCCGCGGTGACCGTGCACGGGCCCAGGGACAGGGTGACTCCCGAGCACTGGCCTAAGGTGGGGCGGCGGCGGCCGTCCCCTAGACAGACGGAAAAGTCGGGGGAAAGATCGGCAGGTAACCCCAGGCGGCGTGCGAGGGGGGCCGACATGAAATTGTGGCTCGCCCCACTGTCAAGCATCACAATGATGGGTCGGTCGTGGAGCATCCCGGACAGCTTCATCGTACGTGGCCACGTGAGGCCGCCCACGGAGTAAAAGGGAAGCTCCTGGACGTTGAGCGGTGCGGTCTCTGGTGCCCCGTCAAAAGGATCTGGCGGCGCCTCCTCCAACGGAGGGTCCTCGAGTCCGTCGGGGCTTTCGCCGTCTACGAAAAGGGCATGAAACTCCTTAACTGAACAGACGTGTTGCGGGGTGTAGGGCTGGCGGCAACGGAAGCAAAGCCCGCGTCGGCGGAGGTCGTTGTAGTCGACGCGTTGCGGGCCTTCTGGTCGGGGAGGCCGGCCGGCACCCGGAGGCGGGAAGCGCTGAGCGGGGGCCGCCGGCGGCGGTGGCCGAAAAGTGAAAGGAGCGGCCTGCCGAGGCCCGAGGTCCGCCTCTACGGCCCGAGCAAGGTCGAGGGCCTCGGACACCGTGCGCAGGTGATGCGTGCGAAGACGGGAGCGGATGTTGGGACGGAGGCCTTGGAGGAAGAATCCGAGGTAATGGTCGGGAGGGAGGCCCGGTACTTGAGTGACTAGCGCGACGAACTCGTCGATGTAGGCATCCACCGTGGTGGACTAACGGGTCGTGCAAAGCCGCTCGATGGCGGAGCCGGCGTAACGAGCGTCGTAGCGGCTCACCATTTCGTGTTTGAACTCCGTCCACGAAATGGCGGGTTGGATTTGCCGAAGCCAAAAGGGCCCAATGGAGAGCCGAGCCTTCGAGGCCGACCACGACCGTGCTAACTTTGTCCGTTGGCGACGTCCCGTGGAGATCGAAAAATTGCTCCGCACGAGCAATCCATCCGAGGGGGTCCGTGCCCGAGAAGGAAGGGATGTCGAGGGCGAGGGCGGAGCGGTCGGCAGTGAAACCGGCCGGTGGGGGCATGCCGAGGACGGAGACGGTTTCCGGAGAAAACGCCGGGGTCGGAGCAGGAAACGGGGGTGGGGGAACACGGCCGAAGGTGATGCCGGCCGCAGCCGGCGGCCGGAGGGGCTCCGGGAGGAGGGGCGGAACGGGGCTGCCGTTCGCCTGGCTCGCCCGTTCCGGCGCCCAGGCAGCCATGCGGGCGAGGAGTTCCGCCTGACCGGCCGCCAGGGAGGCCTGGCCGGCCGCGAACGATGCCTGGCCGGACGTGAGCGTGTCCTGGCCGGCGGTGAGGGCGGCGACGGCGGACTGGAGCGCGGCGAGGTCGGCGTCTTGGGCAGCGAAGCGGTCGGCGATGTCGTCCGTGGCAGATCCGGTATCGGCGGGGCGTGAGGTCGATCCGCGAGCCATGTCGGTATCCGGCGGCCAAAAGGAGGCGGGCGGAGCGGCAGGTCGGACCAAATGTTACCACTGCGGGTTCCGAAGAGCAAGAGAGGAAGAGGGGAAAGGAGGTTGAGAGAAGAAGTTAGGGTTGGGAGGAGGAAGAAGAGGGATCAGCCCCCACATAAATTGCTTGATCAAAAGATAATACATTAGGTCATTATGAGGACCTCTTATACTATGAGGCCTCCCACATTACAATACCCAAAATACCCATGCTCAACATAATAATAAAACACCTAAACCTGCTCTTCGCCCACGCCTAAACCGGTCCCGCTGTCGCGCCCGCTGTCGCCGGGCGGTAGCACCATGCTGTCGGCTATCATGCTGTCGCCGGTGTTGTCGCCTGGCGATACCGGTTCCTGTGCGGCTCCTGTGTCTCCCGCCCCACGAGCTCGCCTTGCGTACACCCGCCATGGTGGATCCGCCTCCCGTAAGTCGGTAACAAAGAAAGAGAGAAGAATTCCTATACAAGATGTGGGACTAAAGAGAGAGAGAGAGAAATACATGGGCCCGAATATGGACCTCCTAAATGGGTTATTCTAACACTCCCCCGCAAGCTGGAGCATACAAGTCGTAGGATCCAAGCTTGAACAGGCATTGATAGAAGAGAGTACTGGATAGGGCCTTTGTGAGGACATTTGCCACTTGTTCTGTACCCGGAACGTGCTTTAACTTTAGCTTCTTCATTTGAACTTTCTCTCGTATGAAATGGCAATCTACTTCAATGTGTTTTGTTCTTTCGTTGAAAACTGGGTTCTTGGCAATGTGTATAGCAGCTTGACTATCACACAAGAGGAGAGCTGGTGAAGGAAGTTTTATACCAAGGTCAGTCAGGAGGCTCTCAAGCCATGTGAGTTCGGAGACCACAGACGCCATTGCCCGGTATTCTGCTTCAGCTGGGATCTCGCAACAACAGCTTGCTTCTTACTTCGCCAGGTAATCAGGTGTCCTCCAAAGTACGTGCAGAAGCCACTTGTTGACCGTCGATCGTCCAGGGACCCAGCATAGTCAGCATCAGAGTATGCCACCAATCTTGGAGTTGACGATGATGTTTTATAAACCAGTCCCTGACCAGGAGCTGTTTTGAGATACCTCAGAATCCTTTCAACGGCCTGAAGGTGAGATCTTCGAGGGGTGTGCATGTATCTACTGACCATACCCACAGCGAAGGATATGTCAGGTCTTGTTACCGTTAGGTAGATTAATTTTCCAACAAGACGACGATAGTATTCTGGGTTCTGTAGTTGCAGCCTTGCAGGTCTGAGTCGGAAGCTTGAGCACACAGTTTGTGATTGACATCCATTGGAGTGTTCGTTGGTTTGCAGCCTGAGTATCCTGCATCATGAAGGAGATCGAGACAGTACTTTCGCTGAGAGAGGACAAGGCCATCTGGTCTTCTGGCGACCTCCAGACCCAGGAAGTAGTGATGGTGACCCAGATCCTTTGTCTGAAATACAGAGCTAAGATGTTGTTTGACCATCTGTATCCCTTTGACATCATCTCCAGTAATTATGATGTCATCCACATAAACCAGAAGAATCATTGTTCCCGTCGCCTGTTTACGAGTGAACAAGGAGAAATCTGCCGAGCTCCGAGTAAAGCCAATCTCCCGAAGAGCCTTGCTGAACTTGTCAAACCAGTTGCGAGGTGATTGTTTGAGGCCATAAAGAGACTGTAATAGACGGCAGACCAGAGGAGACTCCCCCGTGGTCTCAAACCCGGGAGGTTGCTCCATGAAAACAGTTTCACGGAGATCGCCGTTAAGAAAAGCATTCTTAACATCCAGCTGAAATAATGGCCACTGACGATGCACGGCTACGGAGATGAGCACACGAACAGTGTTGAGTTTAGCCACCGGAGAGAACGTCTCGTCATAGTTGATTCCATGTTGTTGAATGTAGCCACGAGCAACCAAGCGAGCTTTCAGCCGGTCAATGGTTCCATCAGGAGCATGTTTGATAACAAAAACTCATTTACACCCAACAGGTTTCTGTCCTGGAGGTCGGGGTACCAGAATCCAAGTCTTGTTGGCCCAAAGAGCAGTCATTTCTTCCTCCATGGCAGCGTGCCACCCAGGATGTTGTAGAGCCTCCTGCACAGAGTTAGGAATAACAATTGTGGACAAGGAGGTAGCCAGTGTCTGGAGTTGGGGAGAGAGACGATGGAGGGACACATAGTTCACCATCGGATGAGCGGTTGAGTCTGTTACCTGATCAGCCAGACGCTGAGTACCTGAGGCCGAGGCCGACTGCGCAGGGGCAACGGGAGTGGGAGGGCGGCGAGAGTAGACATGGATGAGAGGCGGCTTGGAGGGGGCAGGAGCAGAACTCGGTGAAGGAAGAGCCGGTGTGTGTACGGGAATGATAGGTCGGATGATAGGTAGTGGGGTAGGTATTGGTGTTGGTGTGGATACTGGAGCAGAGAAGAAGGGCTGATCCTCTCGGAAGGTAACATCCGGCGACACGGAGACTTTGCGAGTAGTAGGAGAATAACAAACGTAGCCCTTCTGGGTACGGGAGTAGCCAACAAAAAATTTGCTTGGCCGCCCGGGGGTCCAGCTTGTCCGTAGACGGTCCCAGGATATGAACGTAGCACGTACATCCGAAGATTCGAGGTGTGAGGGGAAAGGCCGGAGTAGAAGGAAAGAGGAGGCTGAAAGGCGTGGCATTGTTGAGGACAGAGGATGGAAGACGGTTAATAAGAAAGCAGGCCGTGGAGACCGCAAAATTCCAATAGGATTTGGGGACGTTCATGTGCAGCATGAGAGAACGGGCAACATCAAGCAAGTGTCAATTCTTCCGTTCAGCTACACCATTTTGCTGTGGGGTGTAGGGACATGAAGTCTGGTGGATAATGCCAAATTCAGAGCATAACTTCGCAAACTCGTTGCCTGTGTATTCACAAGCATTGTCGGTTCGTAGAGTTTTGAAGGTGATGGAGAATTGTGTGCGAGTTTCAAGGATAAACGCCCGAAAGATACGAGGGAGCTCTGAGCGATCGCGAAGTAAGTATAACCAAGTAACCCGTGAGTAGTCATCAATAAACGTAAGAAAATATCGAAACCCAGAAATACTTGTAATTTTATAAGGTCCCCATATATCAGAATGTACTAGATCAAAAGGAGCAGAGCTCCGAGTACAATGTGCGGGAAAAGAAGAACGGGGTTGTTTGCCCAAAATACATGAATCACATTTAAAAACAGGAAAAGATACATCAGGAAGTGCCTTCTGGAGGACTGGAAGGGGAGCATGTCCAAGACGCTGATGTCACTCAGCAGAGGAGACCGAGGAGAGGATATGTGGAGAGTCATCGAGAAGGTAGAGCCCGTTACGCAGTCGCCCCTTACCAATGGTAGTCCGCGTCCGCCGATCCTGTATCAGAAAAGAAGAGGATGTAAATGTTAGGGAGCAATCCATGTCTGAAGTCAGACGGCTAACAGAAAGTAAATTGAACGGGGATCCCGGAACATGAAGAGCCGAACGGAGAGAGATGGAGGGGCTAAGAGAGAGGTCCGCCGAGCCGGAGACCGGAACCGTCTCCCCATTGGCAACAGTGATACACTTCGGATGAGGAGCATTCAAATACTTCGGTGGTTGTCGCGAGGTGATATGATGAGTAGCACCAGAGTCCACTATCCAGCGTGTACCTGTGGAGAGACAGGTTATACCTGAATTGGAGACGGAGGCAACGGAGGCAGGTGGGGACATCATCCCTTGAAGCTGTTGGAACTGTAGGCGGAGAGCATCAAGATCGGCGCGGGAGACCGAGGAGCTGTCATCAGCAACAGCAACAGTCGGACGAGGAGGATTCCCAGGCTTCCGATAGCAGGTCGTCTCATAGTGGCCATCTCGCCCACAGAATGAACATTTTGGTCGAGACCGACCGCCACGTGCCCTTCCCCGAGAGGCAAACCGTCCACCACGAGTTGAAGGAGGCACAGAGAGTAAGGGAGCTGGAGTGTGCTGGAGAAGGGCCGGTGTTGGAAGAGGAGGAGCCGTCATAGGTGCTGAGGTTTTGAGGAGCATGGAGCACACATCTGAGAGGGAAGGAGTGATGGCTGAGGCCAGAACCTGATTTCGGATGCTTTGTAGGTGTTGCGGAACACGAGCCATGATCATAGCAATGATGACAGCTTCCTTCTGAGCTCGTTGAACCGCGTGATCATTGGTGGACGGTTGATGTTGGATCCATGCCTCGGCAAGAGTCTTGGTGCGAGCCACGAAGGAGATCATGTCAGTAGCCCCAGCCGTATCTAAAGCCTGGAGATCTGTGATGATGTCGTATAGATGTTGAAGGTTGTCCTTGCCCGAGTATAGAGAGTGAAGCTCATCCCACATTGCTTTAGCAGTCTCGTGATACATCACCATCTGGTATGACTCTCCATCCATCGAGTTGAGGAGCCAAGTCTGAACTCGGCCGTCATTACGGAGCCAGGTGTCCGTAGCAGGGACTGGAGGCCCTTGTGTGAGATGACCCAGAAGTCCCTTTGACTGAAGGACGCGTCGGACCGAGTGAACCCATTGGATGAAGTTTCCTTTCCCGGAGAGGGAGATGGTGGTGATTCGCAGCTCATCACGAATTTCGGGAGGCTGACCCGGGTTGGCAGGTGGAGGTGAAGCATGCACCGTGGTGGAGTCAACGGAGGATCCCATTAAACGAGAGAAATGGGGCGAGCGGGCTGCTGGAAGTAGTCCGGGTGAGCTCCGGACTTGGGAAGGTCGGGCGAGCTGCTGACGAGACCTCTTGGGCGACCTGGCAGTTAAGAGGGAAGACGGCCGAGAAGCAGGTCGCTGGAGGAGACCGCTGGAGAACTAGACCGGCAGAGGAAGCTCGCTGGACTGGAGAGACCGCAGGAGACGACTGACGAGCTGCGAGTATGAGAGCGCTGCGAGTAGGAGACCGCTGGAGACGGGATGGCGAGCTGCGAGTGTGAGATCGCAGGAGACGGGCTGACCGGGCTGAACTAGAGGCAGAGCGCGTCGGACAGGAGGTCGCAGGAGGTCGCAGCGAGCAGAGGATGAGACCGCTGTGAGTAGCGGGAGGAGGAGAGCTCGCAGAGGTCCTGCGGAGAGGTCGCTGTGAGCAGAGGAAACCGCGGCAAAGGAAAGCTCGCTGCGGGCTGGGGAGGGATCGCGGCTGAGGAGAGATTGCTGCGGGCTGGGGAGAGCAGATCGCAAGCGACAAATCGCGAGAAGGCAGATCGCGTGCAGATCGCGAGAGGGCTGAAGATCGCGGATTGCGAGCGACAAATCGCGGATTTGATATCGCGAGCGAGAGGCTGGAGATCGCGAGCGGACTGGAGATTGAGGTCGCAGCGGACTTAAAAATTGGAGCGGGGCCCACTTGACAGGAAGAGAATGCTATATAAGAGCCACGAACCAAGAGGAAGGAGCGGTGGAAGCCACGAAAAGAAAGGAGCGAGTAAAGAAAAAGGAGTCCGCGGGGCAGGCTGCGGACAGGGAGGAACAGCGAACTATGCGGTCTGAAAGGAGGAGACCGCACGACCTGAAGAGCTGCAGCTTGCAGGCGGTCAGGAGAAAAAAAGACCGCAGGTATCGGACCGTAGGCTCTGATACCATGTAGAGAAGAGCCAAAAAGCTTGTATGTATTGCTTAAGTTTGTAAATACAAAGAGAGTACATATATATAGGAGGAAGAAAGAGAGAAGAATTCCTATACAAGATGTGGGACTAAAGAGAGAGAGAGAAATACATGGGCCCGAATATGGACCTCCTAAATGGGCTATTCTAACAATGACAGATGCACTTAAAAGGCATTACGCCAAAATCAAGTGCTTGATTTTTAATGAATACATGAGCACGGTAATAAATATAATATTGGGTATCAGGCATAACTTTCCATAAATATACTTTAACATATCAACCTGTATTAAAAATAGAAGATTAGAAAACTTACAGCAAATCTGATGAGTAAAGCAGCGGAAATACATGAAGCTTTCTCGCCTTTGCAAGCTCAACGTGACCGAATAAAGGTTCACCGCAGAATAGCTATAAACCAATAGCCAAAACAAAAGGTGTGATATGTAATATTTAATTAAATTCTGATAAAACATCTAGCTACAAAAAAACATAGTAGTAGCCGTAGTAGAAGCTCAAACCTTCTGTTGCCGTTTCTTACAAAGCCATTCCGGAATAGCATTAGTAAATGCCAGTGCCTGCTCTGCAGTAGTAGATATCATAAATATAGGTACCTGATTCAAATGATTTGTTTCCCGAGTAACTACATTTAGATACTACAAAAACCAAAACTAAAGCACATGAAAATATTGTATTTGCTCTCTATAATTTTTCATCAATGGTCAGAATACAAAATTCGCTTTCATAGTAGACATTATGTGCATGAGACTAAATTGGTTCATAGCATTTGTCTCATGTCATAGAAAAGTAGCAGATCAATAGAGAAAGATTTTCCTCACAATCTCCTTCATCGCACTCAGACATGAGAGAGAGGAAGTATAACGAATCAAGCAGCCTTCATTCTCTATGTTCCTAAATTTTGCCCATACAAAAAGATAAGAACTACAACTCGAGCTGTCACTTAAAACCAAAAACCGTAAACGAACCAGAACCGCAAAGAACCGGACCGAACTGTTCGCGAATTATTTGGGTTCCGGTTTGAATTTTAGAACTGTGAACAACATTGGTCCGGGTGTGGTTTATCATTTTATTATCCAGACCGGAACCGGAACCGCAATATACAATTCTTAAGCGGTTTCAAGAATTTTAGAACCGGACCGAAGCAGAATCGAACCGCAACCCGTTTATTATTATTATTATTATTATTATATTGTTATTTTTTTATAATATATCTATAATATTTATACTTACTATTATGGGTGAAACTGGTGAGGTTTGAACCCAAACCGAAATCGCAAAAAAGAGGGTCGGTTTTGGACTGAACAAAATCACACTGCACCAAAACCGTGTTGTGTGGTTTGACATTGGTGCGATTTGGAGTTGGTTTTTGAGGTGTACTTTCGGTTTTTATACAGTCATAATATACAATTTTACTCACGTATTTTTCTGAAATATTTTATTTTAAAAATATAGAAGATATACAACTACTATTTAATAGTAATCATGAAAGACAAATCTAATTGTAGTTGATAAATTAGTCAAATTGAATTAACTAATATATTATTCAAACAAAATTTTAATTGTAAAATAAGATTTCAAGAGCAACAATTCAAAGTTTTTTACCCTATGTTGAGTCGTGATCTTCAGTAACATGAACATTGCATCAGCATTACACGATCGTGATCTTTGAATATTTAAAATCGGCGCGGTCTTGTGCAATTTTGTGGTTTTGCGGTTTCAGTTTTTAACTTTTAGCCCGACTTACTATATATTATACAAAAAGTACTCCCCCTTGGTGTAACGCGAAATTCCTGCGCCCGGGCCTCAGACTTCGAAGTCCCTCTTGCAAAAAAAAACCGAATGGGTATACTTTTCCCCTCCATTTTTTTATTTTTGACCTCCCTCATTCATTCCGCCAAGTTTGGTTTTGGATCTAGTTGGAACCGATTGGAACCGTACCGAACCGCATAGAACCGAACCGAACCGTTAGTGGCCGGTTTGGTTTTGGTTCTTGTTGAACCGTAACCGGAACCGTTAACAGGACGATTCCAAAAATTATGCTGGAACCAGAACCGGAACCGGTCAAACCAAATACGGTTTTGGTTCTAATTTGAAGAATCGTTACCTTAGCGGTTCGGTTCACGGTTTTAGTAGAACCGGAACCGTGACAGATGGAACTACAGCCCAACTTCTCTCAAGAGAGAAACAGAAGAAAAAAGGCCCTGATAGAAATTTCTCCCTCCACTTCTCTCTATCTATCTATCTATCTATCTCCCCCAAATGTAGGTTGGCTACAAAAAATTTAAAACTCTTTAATTGGGAAAAAATAGGATAAACTCAGCACCTTCCACTAATATTAGCACAACAAGCTTAAATACATCTACCAATAGCACGAATGAAATTTGATGATTCATAAAAGCCAAATCAAAATTTGGGATAAGGACATTGGTGATGATGAAACTATTGATGGTTGCTTACCTCCAGGTTGAGAGATACTAGTAAGTTAGAAATCTGCTCCAAAAGCTGAAGAACTACTCCAAATCGACCAATTGGAATCAGTACAGAACCTCCTTCTCTAATAGAATCCGCAATAGAGCAAGTTATAAAGTTCATTTTGTCATTCTCCTCTAAAATTTCACTGTTGTCCATCAAAAGCTTAGTAATTTCATCCTCCTCAGCCATGATAGTCCTGCATATTATTGATTAATGCATTTATGAGCTGAGCAACGTCATCAATATATATATATATATATATATCAAGATAATTTTAGAACAGGAGAAGCATTTACCCCGAGGCTGAAGTAGTCACTGAAATCCAATCTTTATCATCATCGTCTACATTACTAGTACTACAACCAATATGACAAAAATCTTCTTCTATATCATTCACCGATGACATGTCAGAAAATAAAATTAAATCGGCTCCCTGGAGTGAACCATAATCAAAACCAAGTGCTTGAGAAGACTCAAAAATGGAATTCGAAATATAAACTAAGTTCCTTCTTGGAGCGTTTATTTTCCAGTTAGAGCTTCCAATCTCCAGACCTGAACTAAAGGCTTTCAGAACTATGGTACCATTATAGCAAGCCTCTTCAGCATATTTCAGAGCCTGGATCTTCTCCATGCAGACATCTATTTCCGCTGCACTAACATAGAACATAAACATATGGTAACAGACAATCAAGTCATCTAGAAATAGGAAACAAGACAGACAATAAGAAAACTTTAAAATTCTAATGAACTCAACATGCTTGATGTATGGATGGATGCTATTGACTTTGAAGGGAAAAGGAGAGTGCATGCCATTGTAGAGGAAGTTGAAATTGTCACATTTATGCACCTATATAAAGAGAGCCAACAGCCAAGCTCCTCAGCATCCTCTCCTATCGCAGCTTCCCTTAACTTCAAAGGAAGCCTTTCGAGTTCGTCCCACCCCATCCACTCTGGAAAGGCTGTATTCCCATGACCATAAAATTGAACGTACTCGGCATGCATCGATACAAGATCATCCATCATGAGACGCCCAATCTTCAATGTGGCCTCTGTGGCATATATCTTTACAAAACCAGTGTAAGTTGGATAAATCCTAACTGAAAAATCCTAAAAGTTTTAAAAAAAATCACCTCACCTTAGCGGAAAATTTAGGATTTTGAGTGAGAAACGGCAGACCGAGTATCCCAGCGGGAGTGGAGATGAGAACGACGTCGATGATGGAGACATTCCAAAGGTGCAAGTACTTTGCTGCTTTATACCACGGCTCAGCACAGATGAATCCCAATGGATCAATCTGGCCGACAGCTGTGATCGGTGCGAAGACATCAATGGCTGAGAGATCAATGGGGCATTCGAGGAGAAGCCGAAAGCCACAGAGTTCAAGCATATGGCACGGCGGATAGTGGACGCCATTCCCTTTGCTCAAGCATGTCTTTAGCAAAGAAGGGATGTTAAGAAACCGTATATAACTGATTAGCTTAGGAGGAAGGAGATTGAAAGAAAAGTTACCAGCTTCATTGAAGAATCAGGTGAGATTGAACAGTTTTCTTCTTCTTTGTCAACCCTGCCGTCTGGGTAAGTGGTGGACGGCTGGGGATGAAAAAAACATATCTTGGGAGCTTGTCCCCTTGGATCTATAAGATAAACAATTAGACATGTAAACATAATTATCAAAATGATAATTGCAGGTTTTATTTTATTTACAAAATTAGTAGCAAGTATTGAAATGCAAAGGTTATACCTGAGAGACAAATTATAAGAAATTACAAGCACAAAATAAATCATATTTTAGAAAACATAATTGTAATAACTCAAAAAAAAGGAGAGAGGATTTATTTAAGTAAAGTTTTCTTTTATTTGCTAGCCGCAGCCCAAGCCCCCCCCCCCCCCCCGCGATTAAATTATCACGATCCAGGGCTTCCGATCCCCGCAAACTCCTGCTCCCGTCTCTCGCTGTTTCCGTCTTCCGCACGCAGCGCCTCCCGATCCCGCACGCAAGCCGCCGCCTCCTGCTCCTCCTGCCGGCACCACCTCCTGCAGCCCTCCTTCTGCTTCTAGTTCCGCCTCCAGCCTCTCCTCCTTGTGCGCCGCCAACTCCTCCTCTTTGAGCTATACTCCGGAGTAGGCTAATAATTCAGTTTTGTTTCTGCGTGACTCTTTTACCTGCTTGTCTTGCTAGTTATGCTATTTACTTTACTTTAATTAACTGTATCAATGTTCTGAGGCTTTTTTCTTGCTGTTTTGGAATTTGTTTTAGCGTCTGTGACTGCGCCGCCTGGTACCTGAGCTCGCTCTGCACCCAATTCCTGCGCTCCTGGAGGTCTATTTTAGTATTTGTTGTATCAGGTTCTATGTTGTTTTTCCTTTACTGTCATTTAATGCTTATTATGTAATGATTATGATCAGACATTTTCTTCTGTATCAAGGACAACTGCAAGACTATGTTATGTGCTGAAATTTCATATTATTGTATGTTCATCCTTTTGAGGTCTTCATTACATGAATCTGTATCAGTATTTTGAAATCTGGGTTTTAATATAAACACTTGTATTTTTTTTCACTGTTGTACTCTAAAGCTTTCGCATATTTATAAAATATATTTTCTTCAAATTAATTTTTTTTAAACCTAATAATGATAATTCAGCCCTCGCCTAACAGACATTGTGTTTCATCCCCTCATGTTTGTAGCATCACGATCCGTCTGAAGCGCGCTCTGTCTTTTGCTTTTAGACTAGTCGTGACAATAATCAAGCATAGAAATGCAAAGGTTATACTTGAGAGACAAATTATAAGAAATTATTAGTGCAAAATAAATCAGCAATTGTAATATATCATAATCATAAGTATCATATTTGTCGTTGGATTAAATACAAAATGCAGAGGGAAAATTTAAGAATTTTAACCAAAGGCAATTCTGTCCGCCTGAACAGACCCTAAAGGGATTGTAATTTGTACCGTTGTACATAATTGGGTCATGCAAATTCCCATGTTTGGTTCAATTGAATTACGCCCGAACTAAAAATGGGCCCAATTCTCAAGAAACAGTTTGTCCCAACTAATGGGATACTGAATTACTAATTAATCTACCGGAAATGTCATTTCTCTTGCAAAAATGATCGCCCGTGACAGTCTTCCAAATCCTTTCACCCACATGCAGGCTGCTGGATTTGGCGGTGGACAGTGGTGACTTTGGCAACACTCTGACATATCCAATTCATTGCTGCAACTACTCTCCTTATTTGTTTCCTTTTCGCCATTGAAGCGAAAAGAAAGAAAATAAGTCTATTGAAAAGTAAGGCAACAAACTAGATGTATGTCACTTATATAGACAGACAAGTACAATAAGACACTTAAGTGAAAATGACAATTAAACAAATAAGACAATTACACGAAAAAACGGTAACATGGGTACGACATAGTTCAGCTCAAGTTGGAAGTAGATATCAATCATTACCAACTTGGACATGTCATTGGCAAAGGTGTCACAACGCAGCCCTTTGTTGAAGATGCATGTCAAGTGTGATAGTGGTGGCATGTTCACGGTGCTACGTCAGCAAATGAGAGTGGAGCGGAAATCATAGGGAATCATGGGTCAGCGAGCGGGAGTCGGAAAGGGAGGAAACCCACATAGTTCGTTTGGCGAGTTTTCGAAGAGAGAAATTGTTTTTGGCCAAAACCAAAAAATCCACACCAAAAATCCATAGGTTTTTGAATTGGTTCAAAACTTAATTTTGTTATTCAACTACAGGATGGCATTGAGGCACAATAATTAGATTTGTCAATTCTACTGTACAGCTGCAAGATAGAGTTCAATCGCAACAATTGAAATTTAAGTAATAAAAATGCTAGCAGGGTGAAAAACTGATAATATATAAAATATGAAAAATTAAAATTCTGAACGACAACATTAATCGTCCGAAGTAAAACATCATGATATATATATATATATGCTTCTCCCCTACAATGTAATGTATGTTTGTGTCTACATTACGGCTATTTTGGATTCATACGCCTCTTAAATTTTTACTTGCTCATTTTCGTTCCTTTCTTCTCCCTCGATAATCTCACATATTTTGTTCAAAACATCAAGAAGCACTCACAATTCACCTCAATAACACCATCAGCCCATGAGAATTCAGAATAATCATACACATTCATAAGACAGTTTAATGTAATTAACAGAAAGTAACATTTCACAATATAAATATAATTATGCTCTTATTAGATTACTATCCTCTTTTAAACATCTCACTTCATCAAAACATCTGAATGCTTATATGATTAAAAAGAAAACAAAATCGAAATTTAATTTTGAATTACTATGGTCCCATCGATTCACGAATCACTACTCTTAATAATAAGTAAACAAACACATAAAACAACTCATCGTCACAGAAATGAAATACGGCATCATCACAGCCCTCCAAAGAATCCAAGGAGCCCTATAGCTCTGTATTTGACAGACATTTCTTCAGCCTTGAGAATCTCATATCCGCGCTTTACTTCCACGATGGATCGCTTCTCTTATGCTTCCATGTGGATCATTAGCTAGGGAAACCAGACTAAGGGAAGTAAGCCATTACCTGCTGGTTGCGTTAGGGTTGGGATGCTTCTGTGGAGGGAGAGCAGAGGCAGGAACAAAGCAGCTGCATGCGTCGATCTCCAACAACCAGTAAGAAGGAGAACAGACGGGAGCAGTTGTCGTCGACGACGAGGAAGAAGGGAAAAAATCGCGACCTTCGGCGACGGAAGGTAGTGGAAATGGCGAGGAGGAGAACAGACGGGAGGTTCTGTGACAAATTAAACTACTAGGGCATGTTTGAATTTCCGCTTGGGCCTCCATTCCGGTTGAACCAAGCTGGCACCCGAACCAGCAGAATATTTGGCGCGCCCCAGTTTTATTTTGCATTTCAATTTACTAAAAAAAAATTGTTACGTTCTCTTTTAGATATTTCTGTTGTTTGCCTATTTTTTTAAGGACGCTGTTAATAATAAATCGAGATTCGCTGTTATCAAACTAAAAAAAATTGGGTTCAAGTCAATTTAGTCTATTTTTTTAATTCTAAAAGCCCTCTATTAGCAAACCATTATTTAGGTTTTCGGAACTCCCGATCCGCGCCGCTGCCTTCCTCATTCGCGAAAACCCTCTTCCGCTCCCTCCCTCGTGCGATCCCGTTCCCGTCAACGCCGCCGCCGACGCCGTTCGTCCTCATCCTCGTGTCCTGGTTTCTCTTACAACGCCGTTCCCGTCGACGCTGCCGCCCTTCGTCCTCGTGTCCGACGCCATTCCCGTCGACGACGACGACGCCCTTCGTCCTCGTGTCCGACGCCCTTCGTTCCCGTTCAGGTATTGATCTGCAACGGAGGATTGAGCTTCATCGTTTCTCATTAGCTTCGTAGGAATGTTTATTCAATGGAGGATTTAGATCCGTAGGAATGTATTTTCAATGTATTAGATCAATATTAGATCTGTAGTTTCGTATTAGATCTGTATTAGATCAGTATTAGCAATGTATTCTCATTAGTTTCTCATTAGCTTCGTATTAGATATGTAGTAGCATTGTATTTGCAATGACATTACCACTTAGATCTGTATTTGCAATGCCATTCCCGTCGACGACATTACTAGATCTGTATTAGCAATGTGTTTGTGCAAAGTTAACTAGATTTGGGGCTTTTGTGGTGTCTTGTTATGGTTTATCTATCTCAGAAATGTCTTGATTTGGTTTGATTTATGTTGGGTATTCAAACATGTTCATGGGAGAGCATTTATGCTTCACGCTTCCAATGCTAAAGCACAAAGGTGAGTCAAATGTTAATATTTGATTATTTTTCAATTTTCTACTTCATTTTGATAATATTTGGAATGATTTTTATGCAGGATATCCAACACTTTTTTTGGAATGAAGAAAGTTTTTGATGTTTAGATTATGAAGAATGTATTTTTTGGACAATGAAAAGCAAGAAATGTTGGTTATTTTTGACAATTTTTTTGGAATGGAGAAGGGTTTTGATGTTTGCATTATGGAGAATGTATTTTTTGGACAATGAAAAGCAAGAAATGTTGGCTATTTTTGACACTTTTTTGGAATGGGCAAAGATTTTGATGTTGGCTATTTTTTATTTAAAATTTTTTGATAGTTTGCTAATAACAAAAATATTTGCTAATAGCCATTTTCAAAATATATGATTTGCTAATAACCATGGTTTGCTAATAGCGTAACCAGGTTTGCTAATAACAATGTCTTTTTTTAATTGTCATTCGAATCGTGATTTCTCAAGCATATGCATTGTTTTTCTATTTTGAAGACGAGGCTATAAAAGGATTTTGTCCGGACAATTTTTTCAATTTTAAAAATATAGTTTATCAGTTCTCTTTCAAACTGCTCCTTTTTTAAATTGCACTGGTATTTCAAACAGAGCTTATATGCACCCATAAATTTATATGGGTGCGCTTAGCAAAAAGTTCCACTAAAGGGAAGTGCAAGTGGTGGAGGATGAAAGTCAACCCCATGATTAAGGGAGTGGGGAAAAAAAAATGCCACGCGGCAACCGTCACGTGGCGTCCGCACCTCCCCCTCATGGGGTGCGACCATAGTCGATAAGGTCGCGCCCCACCCATGTAAGGTGCGGCCAAAATCACACAGTCGAGCTAGCGCGATACAGCCAGGCGCGCACCTCCCCCTCACAGGATGCGGCCATAGTCGCTAAGGTCACGCCCCACCCTTGCATGGTGCGGCCAAATTTGTGCAGTCGCACACATTTGAGGGGTACGGCCAAAGCCGACCGCACCCCCTTAGGGGGTGTGGCCAAAGTCGCACCCCTTAATTAGGGGGTGCGGACAAAGCCGTGTTGGGATATAACGCGGAAACAATCCCCTAGGCGCAACCAAATATTATACAGGGTCTACAAGAACATAAATCTGAACAAGAATCGCAGCATAAATAAATCATATAACTGCAAAATATATAACAAGAAATGTACCGACGTCCGTTACAGAATACACCGCGGAGAGCCGGACTCGCTCGACCCGCGGTAGAGATAATAATCTGGACTGCAATCCGCTAGCACAGCGAACGCACAAGGTTCATCGAACCTTCAACGTCGACGACCGACGTTCAACCGCACCACCACCGGAGAAGCACCGTCGAGGCCAACTGCACCCGCGCACGCCATCGGCACCAAGCCGCACCACCGGAGAAGAACACCATCAAGGCCACTGCACTCCCGCAAGCCTTCGCCGCCACGCCCGCACCGCCGGAGAGAAACTCCGTCAAGGCCACTGCACCACCGCAAAGCCTTCGCCGCCACGCCCGCACCGCCATTATCTCCTCACTTCGCCGACATCGCACGGTGTTGCGCCAACGACAACCACCGGCGGAACTTCAACAGGGGTCTCCCACCCCTCGCGGCACCAAGAGCAAGATGACGGCGGCGGCGATGGCGGCGGCGATGGCGGCGGCGCGAACTCCTACGCAGCGGCTCCTCCTCTACGTGAACAGGAACGGCTACTCCTTCGTAAAAGGGCTACAGGCTGCTTCTAAATTTCCTCAAAGCGGCTTTATATAAATAACTCCCATTGGTTTCTCCAAATTCAGCAGCCGGCACTTACCAATTCTCCCAGGCCTGATGATATAAGAATATATAAAAGCAAACATAACTGGCGCTGATTTCCATAAAAAGAAATGTCAATTAATGGCCGCTGATTTTCACTTTTAAAACCATGGCTCCCATTAATTCTAGCATCCACAAATTAACGTCATTAATAGGCCGGGTTTTCCATGCATGGAATTACCATACGTGGTGTTTCCAGGTTTAGATCCGAACCAAAAATAACAATCACCACCTTGGTTCGGGATCCGGATCCACCACCTGCACGAAGCATCAACTGCACCAAGCAACTCTGCACATAGTACCACCTCAGTCCAAGGTATCAATCGACCTGCTCCAGTCGACTCATCTCTGCTCTGGCTCAACCCGTGAATGTCGTCGCAACCTGATCGTAGAAACTGACTCGCAAACCGAGTCCCAGAAGGACGATCCTCTGCACCACCACAGCAATCCATCATGTCGTCCACAGAAATCATGGGTGCACCACCACACATCATGGTCCCCATCAGCCGGTACAAACTACCGCACTGCACAGCTCTCCTGAGCATGGTACGCCCTCACTCCACCATCAGGACTCCACCTCGGGCCACCCAACTGTAGCCACCTGAATCCAATCCGCTCAGTAATGTAAAACATTTAGCTGTCAAAATCGCACAGACTCTCAGTGATGGTGAGGACCTCATCACTCTGCACCTTGACCCAGCTGTCACCATGTCCGCACCCTGGTCTCGAGACCCTTTTGCACGCTGCGAACTTGCACTCCTGTGTGACTGCACTGTCTGCAATGGTAAACTACCACACCCTCCTTCGGCCCGGATCGAGATCGTGCTCCACTCAATCCCTTGTCAAACTGCCTCACCTTACCCATCCGCTGCTGTCAAGATGTGATCGCCCTCAGGAGTAGGGCCCACTAACATCTGTCTGGATAGCACTGCGATTGTCACCTCCACCAGCTTCACCGTATCTTTCTCATACAAGAGCATCGTCACTAAGGCCGGGTAAAAAAGTGAGCGAGGTAAGACGTGAAAATGGGCCTTCACGTCCTCCTCCATCTCTGCACAAGCTGCCTCTAACTGGCACAGAAACCATTTGAACACTCTTTGTGTTCCCACAGATAATCACCTCCCTGTAACAAATCCGCGGTTATCATGACCATCTCATGCAGTACCACCCGTCATAGGTCAAACCCGCCACTGTCGCACTTCTTCAAATAAACACTGTCCAGATTCACGTTCTTCCCTGTCATGGTTGTCCTACAGCACGACCAGGAGACCTGATTAATTCAAAGGTCAGATTTGAAAAGATGTGGAGCGGACCTAGTCGTCACCCACCGCAGTCAAACCATTCCTCGAATGTCCAATCAGTCGCCTACAGAACCTGGCTCTGATACCACTTGTTGGGATATAACGCGGAAACAATCCCCTAGGCGCAACCAAATATTATATAGGGTCTACAAGAACATAAACCTGAACAAGAATCGCAGCATAAATAAATCGTATAACTGCAAAATATATAACAAGAAATGTACCGACGTCCGTTACAGAATACACCGCGGAGAGCCGGACTCGCTCGACCCGCGGTAGAGATAATAATCTGGACTGCAATCCGCTAGCATAGCGAACGCACAAGGTTCATCGAACCTTCAACGTCGACGACCGACGTTCAACCGCACCACCACCGGAGAAGCACCGTCGAGGCCAACTGCACCCGCGCACGCCATCGGCACCAAGCCGCACCACCGGAGAAGAACACCATCAAGGCCACTGCACTCCCGCAAGCCTTCGCCGCCACGCCCGCACCGCCGGAGAGAAACTCCGTCAAGGCTACTGCACCACCGCAAGCCTTCGCCGCCACGCCCGCACCGCCATTATCTCCTCACTTCGCCGACATCGCACGGTGTTGCGCCAACGACAACCACCGGCGGAACTTCAACAGGGGTCTCCCACCCCTCGCGGCACCAAGAGCAAGATGACGGCGGCGGCGATGGCGGCGGCGCGAACTCCTACGCAGCGGCTCCTCCTCTACGTGAACAGGAACGGCTACTCCTTCGTAAAAGGGCTACAGGCTGCTTCTAAATTTCCTCAAAGCGGCTTTATATAAATAACTCCCATTGGTTTCTCCAAATTCAGCAGCCGGCACTTACCAATTCTCCCAGGCCTGATGATATAAGAATATATAAAAGCAAACATAACTGGCGCTGATTTCCATAAAAAGAAATGTCAATTAATGGCCGCTGATTTTCCCTTTTAAAACCGTGGCTCCCATTAATTCTAGCATCCACAAATTAACGTCATTAATAGGCCGGGTTTTCCATGCATGGAATTACCATACGTGGTGTTTCCAGGTTTAGATCCGAACCAAAAATAACAAGCCGCACCAAGGCCGTCCGCATCCCCTTAGGGGGTGGGTGCGACCAAGGCTGGTCGTATCCCCCTCCCCCCCTAGGGGTGGGTGCGGACATCCGTGTGCTACAAATCGGCGAACGTGATTCGCCCGTCAGGTGGTTACTACGATAAAATTACTAGGCTACCCATGTTTAAGGCTATAAAAAGGAGACCAGAGCCTTCATTTCAAGGAACCCTGCCTTCAGCGCCCGAGAGAGCTCCTTCGAAGATCCTTTTGAACTCCCCCCCCCCCCCCCCCCCCCCGACGTTCGAAAAACCCTTCAAAGATCTCCTTACGCCTTTGAAGATCTCCCTCTCTTTCGAAGATCTCCTTCGAAGGCGACTTGAAGATCTTCCCTAGGCTCTAGGAGATTTCCTTCTCCCTCGGAGATTTTCCTTTTTCTCAACTTTCTCTACTCCCCATGCAACGAGGGGTTGTCTGTCGCCCTCTTGCATTCTGTAATTTGTAACATCCAAAGATACAATGGAATTTGGTCGGCACCGATCTGGCCCCGTGATTTTCCACAATTTTCGGGTTTCCCATGTAAAAAGTCTTCATGTCAGCTGTCTCACTTTACTTTAACTGATTGCACGCTTGGCTCACTCTAGAGGTGAGATGGTTCAATCCGACCGGTCTAACGAGAGCGTCGAGCGACCTGCAACAACAGCCTTGGAGCACATGACCGTTTACCAAGGATGACAAAACACTGCTTTGTTTTACAATGATGTCAAAAAGTCTTATGATTATTGTGCTTGTCGAGGACACATTGTGGGGAGATACAAGCGAAGGTGCATCTTGAAGAGTGGCGTGAGGCGCACAAAAGAGAGCGGAGCCAGAATTAGAGAACGGGGCGTGGGGCGCACACTTGAGAGCTGGCTGTAGGCGAGCATACTGAAGAGTGGAGCACAGGGGGGGGGGCATGAGAGTGGAGCAAGTTCTATAAAGTAAAGCACGATGACGTACATAAAGGAGCATAATTTGTTTTGTAGAACAAAGCGCAGAGCGTGCAATGAGAGCAAAGCACATTTTGTATATTGGATCAAGTTTTGCAGAGCGAAGCGCGGGGGGGGGGGGGGGGGGGGGGGGGGGTGGGGGGGGGGCACGCACTAGAGAGTGAAACATGGGGGCACACACCAGAGCGAAAAAGCATGGTGAGTAGAGTAGAGCGTAAAGCACACACAAGAGAGTGCAATGTTGTGGTGTGTATGGCAAAACAGAGCTGTTGGAACCACGAAAATGAGTTCATAAAGTTCGGACCTGGGGGGTGACCCAAGGCCACTGGTCAGTTCGGACCTTCGGCGACGGAAGGTAGTGGAAATGGCGAGGAGGAGCACAGACGGGAGGTTCTGTGACAATAAAACTACTAGGGCATGTTTGAATTTCCGCTTGGGCCTCCATTCCGGTTGAACCAAGCTAGCACCCGAACCAGCAGAATATTTGGCGCGCCCCAGTTTTATTTTGCATTTCAATTAACTAAAAAAAAATGTTACGTTCTTTTTAGATATTTCTGTTGTTTGCCTATTTTTTAAGGACGTTCTTAAGAGCAAATCGAGATTCACTATTAGCAAACTAAAAAAAATTGGGTTCAAGTCAATTTAGTCTATTTTTTTCAATTCTAAAAGCCCTCTATTAGCAAACCATTATTTAGGTTTTCGGAACTCCCGATCCGCGTCGCTGCCTTCCTCATTCGCGAAAACCCTCTTCCGCTCCCTCCCTCGTGCGATCTCGTTCCCGTCGACGCCGTCGCCGCCGCCGTTCGTCCTCGTCCTCGTGTCCTGGTTTCTCTTACAACGTCGTTCCCGTCGACGCCGCCGCCCTTCGTCCTCGTGTCCAACGCCATTCCCGTCGACGACGCCCTTCGTCCTCGTGTCCGACGCCCTTCGTTCCCGTTCAGGTATTGATCTGCAATAAAGGATTGAGCTTCATCGTTTCTCATTAGCTTCGTAGGAATGTTTATTCAATGGAGGATTAAGATCCGTAGGAATGTATTTTCAATGTATTAGATCAATATTAGATCTGTAGTTTCGTATTAGATCTGTATTAGATCAGTATTAGTAATGTATTCTCATTAGTTTCTCATTAGCTTCGTATTAGATCTGTAGCAGCATTGTATTTGCAATGGCATTACCACTTAGATCTGTATTTGCAATGCAATTCCCGTCGAAGACATTACTAGATTTGTATTAGCAATGTGTTTGTGCAAAGTTAACTAGATTTTGGGCTTTTGTGGTATCATGTTATGGTTTATCTGTCTCAGAAATGTCTTGATTTGGTTTGATTTATGTTGGGTATTCAAACTTGTTCATGGGAGAGCATCTATGCTTCACGCTTCCAATGCTAAAGCACAAAGATGAGTCAAATGCTAGTATTTGATTATTTTTCAATTTTCTACTTCATTTTGATAATATTTGGAATGATTTTTATGCAGGATATCCAACGCCTTTTTTGGAATGGAGAAGGATTTTGATGTTTAGATTATGGAGAATGTATTTTTTGGACAATGAAAAACAAAAAATGTTGACTATTTTTGACACTTTTTTTTTTGAATGGAGAAGGGTTTTGATGTTTGCATTATGGAGAATGTATTTTTTGGACAATGAAAAGCAAGAAATGTTGGCTATTTTTGACACTTTTTTTGGAATGGACAAGGGTTTTGATGTTGGCTATTTAAAAAAAAAAAATTGATGGTTTGCTAATAACAAAAATATTTGCTAATAACCATTTTCAAAATATATGGTTTGCTAATAACCATGGTTTGCTAATAGCGTAACCAGGTTTGCTAATAGCGTAACCAGGTTTGCTAATAACAATGTCCTTTTTAATTGTCATTCGAATCGTGATTTCTCAAGCATATTCATTATTTTTCTATTTTGAAGACGACTGTAAAAGGATTTTGTCCGGACAATTTTTTCAATTTTAAAAATTTAGTTTATCAGTTCTCTTTCAAACTGCTCCTTTTTAAAATTGCACTGGTATTCCAAACAGAGCTTATATGCACCCATAAATTTATAAGAATTTAGGGGTACGCTTAGCAAAAAGTTCCACTAAAGGGAAGTGCAAGTGGTGGAGGATGAAAGTCAACCTCATGATTAAGGGAGTGGGGAAAAAAAAGCAAAACTGCCACGTGGCAACCGTCACGTGGCGTCCGCACCTCCCCCTCATGGGGTGCGGCCATAGTCGATAAGGTCGCGCCCCACCCTTGTAAGGTGCGGCCAAAATCACACAGTCGAGCTAGCACGATACAGCCAGGCGCGCACCTCCCCCTCACGGAATGCGACCATAGTCGCTAAGGTCACGCCCCACCCTTGCAGGGTGCGGCCAAATCTGTGCAGCCGCACACCTTTGAGGGGTACGACCAAAGCCGACCGCACCCCCTTAGGGGGGGTGGCCAAAGTCGCACCCCTTAATTAGGGGGTGCGGACAAAGCCGCACCAAGGCCGGCCGCATCCCCCTTAGGGGGTGGGTGCGACCAAGGCTGGTCGCCCCCCCCCCCCCCCCTAGGAGGTGGGTGCGGACATCCGTGTGCTCCAAATCGGCGAATGTGATTCGCCCGTCAGGTGGTTACTCCGGTTACTACGATAAAATTACCAGTCTACTCATGTTTAAGGCTATAAAAGGAGACCAGAGCCTTCATTTCAAGGAACCCTGCCTTCAGCGCCCGAGAGAACTCCTTCGAAGATCCTTTAGAACCCCCCCCCCCCCCCCCCCCCCCCCCCCCCGACGTTCGAACCTTCAAAGATCTCCTTACGCCTTTGAAGATCTCCCTCTCTTTCGAAGATCTCCTTCGAAGGCGACTTGAGGATCTTACCTAGCTAGGCTCTAGGAGATTTCCTTCTCCCTCAGAGATTTTCCTCTTTCTTAACTTTCTTTACTCCCCCTGCAACGAGGGGTGGTCTGTCACCCTCTTGCATTCTGCAATTTGTAACATCCAAAGATATAGTGAAATTTGGTCGGCACCGATCCGGCCTCGTGATTTTTCACCATTTTCGGGTTTCCCACGTAAAAAGTCTTCATGCCAACTGTCTCACTTTACTTTAACTGATTGCGCGCTTGGCTCACTCTAGAGGTGAGATGGTTCAATCCGACCGGTCTAACGAGAGCGTCGAACGACCTGCAACAAGAGCCTTGGAGCACATGACCGTTTACCAAGGATGACAAAACACTGCTTTGTTTTACAATGTTATCAAAAAGTCTTATGATTATTGTGATTGTCGAGGACACATTGTGGGGAGATACAAGCGAAGGTGCATCTTGAAGAGTGGCGTGAGGCGCACAAAAGAGAGCGGAGCCAAAATTAGAGAACGGGGCGTGGGGCGCACACTTGAGAGCTGGCTGTAGGCGAGAATACTGAAGAGTGGAGCACGAGGGGGGGGGTGGGGGGGGGGGGGGCACATGAGAGTGGAGCAAGTTCTATAGAGTAAAGCACGATGACGTACATAAATGAGCATAATTTGTTTTGTAGAACAAAGCGCAGAGCGTGCAATGAGAGCAAAGCACGTTTTGTATATTGGATCAAGTTTTGCAAAGCGAAGCGCGGGGGGCACGCACTAGAGAGTGAAACATGGGGGCACACACCAGAGCGCAAAAGCATGGTGTGTAGAGTAGAGCGTAAAGCACACACAAGAGAGTGCAATGTTGTGGTGTGTATGGCAAAACAGAGCTGTTGGGCTTGAGACCACGAAAATGATTTCATAAAGTTCGGACCTGGGGGTGATCCAAGGCCACTGGTCAGGTGGACGACCCAAATGAGACGTGACAAAAAAAGCTAGAGAACACAAGAAATATCTCTGAAGCGCCTACAAACAAGACTCGTGTGCTGCAATGATGAGGTCTAGCCACACATCCAAATGTATATAAAAACTTCCTCTTCTAAAGCCAATGTTGAGCTCGACATAAGAGAGGCGGGCACTGAGCTCGCCCAGAACCTAGAGGGGGGGGGGGGGGGGGGGGGGGTCAAAAGGTCGCTTCTTCTTGTGCATTGGGGTCCTATTATAGGAAATTCGTTCCGGAGGTATATTGGTCTGCGGGTAGCTTTCTCCGTCTTAACCAAAATGCTATTCCCAGGCCCACAAGGTCTGCGAATAGCTGCCCTCGACGATGTGAAAAGCTGAGTTCGTCAACACTTGGGCGAGGTCTTCTGAGTTCACCCCACTGGGCGGAGTCTTCTGAGCTTGCCACTGCTGGGCAAGGTCTCATGAGCTGGGGCTCCTCGTCGAATACATGTTGTATAGCTGCCGAGCTGAATGGTTTGCGAATAGCCGTCCCCGACGAGGTCTGCCGAAACGAGGTCTCCTAAAATATCCACCTTAGGTATTTCTGATCTTACGAGTTGTACACTTTGAATCAACAACTTTGATGGCCAGAGAACTCCCCCCCCCCGGGCGGATTTGGGTATCCCCGCCAGGTTCGTCAGGAAGATGAAATTGCTTGATGAAAATTCCAGGGAAGTTGGCGACGTTTTTTCGACCGAAGATCTAGAGCTCCAACAAATTGTTGGTAAAATGGGTGTTTGGATGAAATAGTATACCCCACCAAGAGTCCACCAGAACTTTCGAATGAATCAACCATCTCATAACATTTTTCGAGAGAAATCAGTATAGCTTTCAAATCGAAGTTTCGTTGAGCGATTGTAAAAACATGTGTTCCCAAAGATCTTGATTCAAGCAGCCGATAAGAGCAATTTTGAGAAGATTATAGGAAGGAGGAAAAGGAGCGCCCAAGAGCACCATCGTGCTGGGGAGTCCTCTTGAGCCTTTTAGCTGTCGGAATAAGGGGAACGGCGGAGCTCGCTGCACTCACACGGATGAGACCCTATCAACCCTCCCGACGTGTGTTTTGGGGTCAAACATGCTCCAAATTGCGCGAAATTGGGCCAATTGAAATTGTCTTCGCGTGCCGATTGAGATCATGGTTTTATTGGTCGGATCTAACCACTAAGGTTTCTCAAGTACCCATAAAATCTTATTTTCATATTCAAAAAATATTTTGTTTTTAAAAAAAAATTCTATTTTATTTTATTTTACATAATACCATCAACAATGAGCATGGAGAGAAGACACAAAGGCTTGAACCGATCTAACTTCTTTAACATAATGCTTAACCCTCAGGCTTGAACTTTACCATTTATCATAGTTTTTGAGTACTGTATATATATTGCTTAAAATTTATTTATTTATTATATTAAAAAAAATACAATTTTTTGTAGGTACAATTATTTTATATTTTTCGTGTTCAATAGAAATGAATAAAACTACAAAGACACTCAAAAGACCCTAAACAAATCGCAAATAGGTGGGCCCCATAAAGTTGCATGTGAGAAGAGGATTTTAATTACCTAGGGTTATGTCAAAAAAGACTGATGTTATGTGCAAACCGGTTTTGGCTATGTGCAAATCATCAAAACTCGCGTTTTTTGAAAATACGTCTTATAGGTGCATTTTTAGGAAAAAGTGTTCAGCATCAAAGTTGTAGATCTATAACTTTCGTGTTGAACATTTTGCCTAAAAAAACACCTATAAGACGTATTTTCAAAAGGCGTGAAACATTTCACAATAGTTCTCGCGTATTTTGAAAATACGTCTTATAGGTGCATTTTTAGGCAAAATGCTCAACACTAAAGTTGTAGATCCCGACGAGATCTACAACTTTGATGTTGAACAATTTTTCTAAAAATGCACCTATAAAATGTATTTTCAAAAAGCGCGAGTTTTAATGATTTGCGCGTAGCCAAAACTGATTTGCACGTAGCCAAAACTGATTTGCACATAACACCACTCTCAAAAAACCCCTTCTCATAATTTGAGATTTATTTGCGATTTATTGAGTGCCTGTAATTTCGTCCAATAGAAATATACCAGTATATATGTCCTCATTCTCTTTTATAAAGTATAAACAATATATATAATAATGAATAAATATAAATTAAAATACAAACATTAACAATCTACAAAAATTCACATCCACAGAATGTTTTGGACCACCGAGAAGGCGAGAACTCTTTATTATCTATCGAGAACTCCAAAGTAAAAATAAAATAAAATAAAGGTACGGTGGGACCCGCATGATTGATAATAATTGTAAAATTAATCCTTCAAAGAAGGTTTCTACGGTCTAGCAGCTACCGGAACCTTCGACTTGACTGAAATGCAGCCGAAATTCCAATCGAAATTCAACTGAAATGCAACGTAAATCAATGAGAGGCCAGTAGAATTGCAGTATTTGATCAACATGCCTCACAGCCACGACTTTAGATGCCTCCGCCACGTGTCAGCTCCTCGCTATCCCGCACCGGCGCCCCATGACGAAGCCCGGCCCTCTCCCCCTTCTATCGCTGTATCGCATTCGCTTGCGTCTATGGAAACCTCCGTCTCCAAATTCACCGTGCAAACCTGGAAGATCAACTAAAGTCTTTCCACCGAGAAATAATTTTATCTTGTTCCAGATCTTGGATGTGTTTTGTGGATTGCTGGGGAAATTCGTGGCCCTCAGATGGTAAAATCGTTATCCGATCACTCCAAGGGCTTGAGATTTTTCGGATATGAGATCCATCTGCGCTTCTGAGATGGTTAACTGGAACGATGAGGACCAGGTTTTACTTTCTTCCTCTTTCTCTGCTGTTTCGATCTTGTACAGTCTCTTTTTAGGTGAATTTTGATATATATAGTTTTTTTAGATTTTGAATCACCTGTTTGTTTACCCCCTTTTTTGGCTCAATGAACTTAATTATGTTTCTTCTCGATGTAGATTCAGTCCTTACCGTGCTCTCTGTTTATGATTATAGTGGCAAAACATGTATTATGTACTTCGGGTGGATTGAAGGGGTTTCCTTATTATGGATTTGGAGGACATGGAGAGCTGTTTTCACATAGTTGGGTAGTGCTTCACCAACTATATAACATGCTCATAAATGCCTCCATACTTACAGAGTTCGAAGAACTTAAACTGCACTACACCCTTCAAGCTAGACAACATGCTCATAAACGCCTCCATACTTAGAGAGTTTGAAGAACTTAGATTGCGCTACACCCTTCAAGCTAGACAATTTTTTTTGCAGATGGATATGGTGTTCTTATTATTTCCTCATTAAGTTGCCATCTGCAAACTGAACTATCAAAATTCATTATATTTGTATGATGAAAAAAATATATAATGGCCTTCGTGCTTTGGACTAAACAAAATGGATCCTCTAATTTTTACAAAAGATCAACAGTTCTTCCCAACTTTTTAAAATTTCTTAGCTATTTAAGTAAGAATTGTTCTTTCGCTTTTATGCTAAGATATTCTAACAGATCTCAGTGTAAATTATATCTGCTTGAATTTGTAGATATCTTTATCAGGGCATCCTATATAAGGTTCATTTTGACTTGTGCCCTTCTAATATTATAAGCATTAACTCATTCTGCTTAGGTTCGCAAATTTAATCATAGAAGTTGTATTCTCGTCAATACCCCAATTAGTTTGTATATATATCTGGCCTATCCTTCAAGTCAAATCGAATTTAGACTGTGTTAATACTTTTCTCATTCTCGACTCCTCGACGTGATATGAAGGTGATCCAATCCAAAACGTAACTCAGTACCAAGGAATTTTATCTCTTTTATCTTCGAGCTAAACTCGCAACCTTAATTCGAATGTTTTTTCTCCTTGCACGCACCAAAAAAATATGAAATGCAGTTGTCAGATGATGATGTTTATGGGAGATAAATAACTACTTTGCAGACTGAGGGTTTATTCGAGTTTTCATTATATAAGAGGCTACGATCCTCAAACCTCATGGATCACATCTAGTTACCCATTTTATAGTATTACTAAAAAGACTTTATTATGGTAGTTTTTATAGAATTTAATAGAGAAAGTAAAATATAGGAAATGAATTGTTAGTCATTGATATGGGACATTTGCCTACAGTAAATGCATTTAATGATGTTGAGAGCTACAATTTAGAATCTCTTTTCTATTTTACTCAACAACTGCCCATATTCCGACGATTTTTTTTTTGCATCTTTGAAGTAATGTACTTTGCTGTAAATTACCAATAATTCTAGATGATGATTGAAGTTGTATTAGCGTATCTAGTACAATGTTTTATTACTCTATACATACTACTAACATGAGTTGGAAGGGAGTGAGAATTACCCATAGGAATAATGTTTCTTCGAAAAAATTAATTCTTTTCGTGGAAGAGTCGGATTTGTGGTCTTTTTTTCTTGGGGTTGGTGGGGGAGGTGAGGAATTGTTTTGTTTACTGCGTACTAACATCGTTTAAAAGCAGTGTAAATTGTACGGTGCTACATAGGTTCTTGTTAGAGCCCATGCGTGAAATCTAAAACAAATAGGTTGTAAGTGGAGGCCCCCATGATTTACATTATACAATGATACATGAATTTATCCTATGTGAGATTATATTTTCATCACGTGCTCTCACATATCCCTGTTGATCTAGTAGGTTCTCATAATATATTATAACCTGAGTATCTGGCCCAAAATCAGTTAAGAGCACATGATTACTTGAGCTTCTTGATGTGATATTCTGTTTTTAATAGTTCTAACATATTTTCGTTAAAACATTTATTATACTTTCAAAATCTTGTCCCGTGGAGTTATGTATACTCCTATACAAATTTTTTCTCCATGGGTACTTCAGTAATCATCGGTTTTCATGTTTTTTTGAAACTTATTTAGTTCTTTCCTGTATTTTCCTTTTAAACTCAAGTTAAAATATTTTAAGAATACTTGATGTCATGACTTCAATATTCATGCATCAGTAAGATGATATCAGTATTTGTCCTCTATTTGCCGATATTATCTCTAATATCATAGATATTATGCATTTTCATGTTCAGGACATGTTATGGAGTGAACATAAAGTAATAGAAGACCATATTGTTCCCCAACCAAAAGATTGTAATGGAAATAGTTTCTCAAAGTTTGGTCGGTGTAACAAGAATCAGAGACACGAAGATGATTCCAATGCTATAAGTTCCGCGGTAGAAACGAAAAATGCTCGGCTCAGTTACAATGTGAAATATAGCTCTGGAAGTAATATAAATCAAGACCTCAATTATTCAACCATCAACATGGATACATGGCCTGATTTACCAAACTTAAGCATGACATTTGATGGAGGATTCAATGATGGAGATTCTGGTGTAACTGGATTGGTGAGTGATGTTGTGGATGCCTGTGATACACCGTCTCTAGGGAGATTTATGGGTGGATACAGTCGCTCTAGTGAGTTATTTAATGTCAGGGACTCGTCATCTTTAAGCAAAACATCTATTCTCTTGTCTGACAATGAGATGCAATTGAATGATGAGACTGACTTGTTTGGTCATGATGACAAATATAATGATAATTTTATGGATTATGATTGGGCTAACATAGAAGACTTCAATGATCTTGATAAGATGTTCAGGTAATGATTTCCTTCAAACTGTTTTCAAATTATTTCGTGAGTATGTCTTTCAAACTATCCACATAATTTACGATTCTACAGAAACAACGATTCCCTGTTCGGAAATGAAATGATTGACAACGCATATACCTTTCTCACTGCATCTGCAGATTTAGTTAGCAGCACTTCCCGATCCATTCCGGTTCCTGTAAGTTTTCAAAATAGTAGTGTATATTTTACTGGAGAAATTTTGGTTCATGCCTTAAATAATGTGAGGGGTCCTTTTCTTACACAGGATATTCCAATATCAGGGGAACAAGCAAAGAAAGAAGTCTCTTACTCTTATCAGCTAGCTGAACACTCCACTGCAAAACTAAATCCTTCGCAGAAAGTGAGAGTAAGTCCTCTCTCTATGTGAATTTGTTGCTGAAACATTCTCATCTGCTTTGGAAATCTTGATCTTGTGCTTATCTTGGCACTGAATCTTCTGTAATAGATAGACATACAATATGTGGAATTACAATTTTTTTTAAATGGGATGTCAACTAGATTTTGAATGTTCCTAAATTGAAGGACGTGGATCCAAAATTAACAGACTGGTAGAGCTTCTTAGTCACAAGTCACAATTAGCTAGGATTTTAGTGTCTTGGCTGATGTCATCAACACACATTTTAGAGAATAGCTAATTATTATATTTGAGATATCTTTATTTTACCATTCTTATCACTTGAAGCGCACCTTCAATTTTGATTAATGATAAAATTATGTTTAATTCAGGACTTGTTTGCCATGACAAATACCTTCTTCATTCCATTAACTTCATCCTTGTTTGTTCTATTTGGGTGCTAAAAGCGATGTTTGTTTTTCTATCCAAAAGTGCAATCTTTTCAGTTATATGTGCTTTACATTTCCCACCCGACTTCTTGTTAAAATTACAGTTGGCAGATGTTCTTCATCTTTTCTGGCAAACCTTTGCTGCCCATGGAGATTCCATGGCTGCCCACAGTCTTCTCCAAACCTGTATTTCCTTTTCCTAGGTCAGTGTTATTTCATAGTTGAAGACCTATTTACATTGTCATCTTCATCATGCTCAACCCAACTATTCTGGGCAGTTTTATTTATTCCGCCCCTCTATTCATGGTGAGTGCTTCTTGAGTTGTGTTAAAGTTTGTATTGCACGAGTTCTTTTCCACAACTGCTACTCATAATATTTATACGCTACCCATACTTCTCCAGAATATTCCCACTTCAGTTTTTTTAACTTCCAGCTATTCCAGCGCTTACTTCTGCTTCCAGCGCCTCCTCCCGTGCCCTCTAGCGGCGCCCACTCAGCACCGACTGTTTCTGCGGTCTCGGTGCTATTTCCTGCGCTTAGTCGCCGCCCACCGCCTTACTCCATTCAACCCCGTAGCCGCTGTCTACCTTCGGCCCCACCGTTCCATGCCCCATACATGTTCAATGGCCCTCCACGCTGACGAGGAATCCTCTGCCTCCGCGGACAGCCATCGCATGGATCAACCTGAAGCACGACTTGAGGATCTCACTCTCCTTCTTCGAGAGCTCGCGACCACGACGGTAAACCTCCCATCGGCCCCTCCGCCACCACCACCACCACCACAACCCCCCTCAACTCGTCACGGACTACATGGGATTTCTCCACCCCGCTACGGACATCCACCCGACTCTTCTCAGTCGGATCGAGATCCCTGTGTTCGACGACATCGCCCCCCCTCGGCAAGATTGCCCGCGCCGAATAGTTCTTCGACCTGCAATCCACTTTCGCCGACTAGAAGGTTCCCCTGACCACTATCTATATGGAGGGTTCGACATTCCATTGGGTGCGTTGGACGCGCCAACAAGTTCCTTATCTTTTCTTGTCCACACTGAAGGAGGAACTCCTCCACTACTATGACAACCGCCAGACGGGCAATGCCTATGAGCGCCTTAGCTTCGTGCGCCAGTTCGACACCATGTCCACCTATATTGATGAGTTCATCAAGGTCGCCACGCGCGTGCCCGACCTATCCCTCAACCATTACCCGTGTTACTTCCTTGGGGTCTACAACCCCACCTTCGGGCACACCTCCGGGTTCACAATCCGACGACTCTTTCCCGCGTCATGGAGCAAACTCGTTGCCTCGACGAGGAACTTTACACAACCCATTCGTCCTCCTCAGCCCGCCCACCCTACCAACCTTTGTCGTTGAAATCTCCGCCGCTTCTTTCCCGCTTGGATCATGTGCCCCCGCCAATTGTATAATATTTTTTTATAATATTTCATAGTTCGGGTCGAGCTTGTCTCGACAATTGTATCCCTCGTTTGTGTTCAATCATCTAATTTCAATTTTTGATAGTGTGCAACTAACATATATCAGTCGTCTCGCATTCTTGCTCATGCTGAGCGGCCTTCACTGGTGGAGATGCCACTATAATAACATCAAGAACGACATGTTGATCTCATGCGGAAGGCGTTCATGCTAAGTGTGAAGGGATTACTAACGACAGATAATGCTCGAGCGTGTGATGACAACAATGGCCATGAACGTTCCCGCATCTATTCGATTAGGTAAAATGGTGTGCATGTATCTTCTTCCTTCCTAAGATGACAGGAGTGCCAGTACCAACCCCTCGATTAGTTGCTCCACAAGAAATCAGAAATAGAGCAAGATCTGCAACCTTTGGCTCTTCTGCATCTCGCCGCTGCTTCAAAAGTCCCCGAGATTCAAGAACACCTCCTCCGTGATCAAAAACAAGAATAGCCAGATAAGCCAATATTGGCGGGACCTCACCTACAATGATTATTTCTTGCTCATATTTCTGTGTCAGTAACGACGGCGAAAAACTATCCGCCACAAAGATGTTTTTGAAGAACACCATGGTATCTTGGATGTCCTCTTGCTCAAATTGATTTGATGAGTTTGAGAGAGATGAAAGAACTGTCATTGGAGGAAGACATTCTTGATGGTGACAACACCTTCAAATCGCTATTCTTGGATACATTCTTTGTGAAGGAAACATGATCATGTTGCAATGAATCTTGAAATTCATTGACAGAGGAATGAGTACAATAATGAGAGCACCAGTGCTACGTACCTATTCTTGGATACATGAGCAGATAGCGAATGCTTGAGATCAAGCGAAGATTGAGAGAGAGAATCTTCGATAGAGAGATGAATTAAGTTGAGAGACTTGGAAGAACTTAGTGGCAAGATAGGAAAGAGACAAGGAGGCTCAATAGAAGAGATGCTTCATTCCATAATCCTCAATTACAATACATAAGACCCTATTTATACAATATCAACACAAGACTTAATATCATTTAATTACAAATATATCCCTAATATGGGTACTGAATCGTAACAGTTCGCTAGCCCGATACCGTCGCCACCTATATCACCGATTTTATCAAAGTCACCACTCACGTCTCCTGCCTATCCCCAGACCATTACCCGGGGGACTTTCTCGGGGGTATGCAGCCCCACCTACGGCACGCCTTCTGGTCCACAACTCGACTATTCTCTCCTAAGCCATGAACAGATTCGTTAGCCGACAAGGAACTCTATGCGCCCTAGCCCCGACCACCCCACAACCGCTGTTGCTGCTGCCGAAATGCCAACCACCTCGATTGCCATATCACCTGCCTCTACTTGGACCTCCGCTGAACGGCCCACAACCTCATAGGAGAGTGGCTCTTAGAGGGAACCTACTCTCAAGAGTTGGTATCGAGCATGTCTCGATAAGTTGTATCTCGTATTTTACTTCAGTTATTTTGTCCACGATAGCGAGATCTATCAGACGTTTCTATTTTTTCCCATGTACTTGTTTTGTTTTTTAGTATTTTATTTAGTGAGATTGGACAAAAATACCCCCTTGAGCTTCCCTTTAGAAGAGTATTTTTGGGCATGAATGTTATAAAATGTAATCTCAGAGAGGAGATTTTTGTAATTTCAAATGATAGAGGGGTGCATCCTGCAAACTTAAAGAGGAGGGGGTGGGGTGGGTGGGGGGGGGGGGACGACCCTAATTATTATTTGTTCCAAAGCCTGCATTTAAAAAAATTTCACCTATCAAATTGTATTAAGTCAATCCCTGATAGGACCTTCATTTGAATGTATTCCTCTACACTTGGTTTGCTGCAAATATCTTGAGTATAAACAAAACAAATCAATGCAACAACAACACTCAAGCCGTTATCCCACCAAAACAAATCAATGCAAATGCAGAAAAATTGATCGCATATAGTTTACATAAGTTTTGCTGCATGTAAAAAATATGCAGCATTTTTTGCAGTAAATCATTACCCGAAGTGAGAGTTCCTACATTAATATAAATGACAATTTTGTAATGCCTAAAGATTATTGGTTTGCACTACTAATGACACTCAAAATTCAAAAGATAATTTTTTTGTTCATCTTTATCTTTTAAGTTCATTATCTTTACTCTGGTACTCCTGATTCAAAAGAGTGCATTATGAGCTCTTGATACAAAATATTTTCTTTCCCTTCTATAGTTTTATGGCTTCAGTAAGCTTATATTTCCTGATACTGGCTTTCTTTCTAATTCACAGATAGATTCACCAATTCAAACTCTTAGGACTAGGAAGAATGAAGAAGCAAAGGTGGGATCTTCACAAGGTCTGAAAAATTCATTGCAAATTTCAGTTCCGAATACAGCACAGATGCTTCAATCTCAATCCATGGAACAACCAAGCTCTTCTCATCATCTCATGCTCGCTTATCACGGATATCGTGCGCACCAGTTTCATGGTCTAACATCGCCGCCACAATTTCACTCGGGAAAACAACAGCTTAAGCCAACTTATCTGGATTTCTCAAAGCATCGAAAAGCAGGAGGGGTTAATAAACCATCAACCATGACTCCTCAAGAGAAGATCGAAAAATTGAGACGAAGACAGCAAATGCAGGCCATGCTTGCCATTCAGAAGCAACGAGAGCAATATGATCATCAAATCTCTGGTTCTGATGTAACTGAGCATTCACAAAAGCTTCCATCATCAGATGCTAGCAGTGTGGCAGAGCAAGATCAGTCTCAGATGATATCGTCTTCACTGGACGGTCACTTGGCAGAAGAAGCTATATATTATCAGCTGCAAGATGCCATGAGAAAGGTCGGCTAATTTATTTATTTTATTAAAACACGCTTCATGTTGGTCTGTTACTTCCCATTTTGACAATCTTTCATCTTGGTCCGGCCCCTTACGTATAAGATTTCTCTTATGAAGGTTTTTCTTTTAACAGATCACCAAGTCAGTGGAAATTGATAAAAAGAATTTTTTATATGTTTCCCTTATTTCTCTATGCTGTGTATTAAATGTCATCCAAATTTAAGTAAAATGTTATGTGCCCACTTAAGCTAGTTTAGTATAAAAAAAGTTGTTGTCTTTGGGAATAAGGACCTTTGTAAGGATCATACTGAAATATTAAAAGACATTAGAAACCAAATCTTAAAGACCATGTGATTTTGCCCTTTTTTACTTTATTTTATATTCTGAATGTTGCCTATTTCTTATGATTTTGCTATATTTTAAGATCAGAGAAGAACTTTTAGTTACGTGTAAGAGTTGAGTTGCCATATAGCAAATGATGATATTTTTTTATTTTAAAAGAGAGAGGAAGCTTCTTGTAAAGATTATAAGGTGATTTTAGGATCATGCAACATAGGCAGTAGTTATGCATGTAAAATTTAAGAATATAAAGAAAGCCACATATAAATAAATAATTTTCTTAGGATTAAGTATTGAAATTTTAAATGTAATAAATTAAACTTTAAATATCATTTTTAAAGGTGGTAAACTAAAGTTTTTTACTGAAGCCAAATTTGGCGTGTGATAAGTTTAGTTCCATTCAGAAATAGATTTTTAAAGAGGAAAAAATAAGTACCAATGATGTTTACATGGATTACAAGAAAGCTGTCCTGGTAAGAGTTAGGGGGCAAAAAAAACTGCCTTCTTTTGATATAATATGGCAAGTATTAAGGAAGGCGAAGATGAGATATAGAAGAACAAAGGCTAGAAACAAGAGATCTAGAAATTTTGATCAGTTAAATGTACTTAACTGATGATAATTAGATGAACACATTATGGACAGATGAAAATGCTATTTTAGAAGTTATTTAATGAAAGCTTTGAGGAAGAAAGTATTTTGGAAAAAACATAATGAACAAAATAATGAAGTATACTAGATTGATAAACAATGTGAAGTGAAATAGCTTTGAGAAGCGCATAATGACAAGACTTTATGACGCAGTGTAGGGTCTAAGCGAATATTAAGACTAATGGAGACAACTCTATATGCACTAATCAATAAACCGACAACTAAACTTGCAATAATAATTATTAGGCAAAATACTCAAATAAGTCCCTTATCTTTAAGCCAAGTTTCAAATTGGCCTCTTAAGTTTTATTTGATTCAAGTCTGTTCCTTAACTTTCATTTATGTTTCAAATCAGTTCCTTTTTTTTATATTATGTTAGAATAGTAATGGTTAGCCGCTTTCCACCTTTTTTTCATCCCAAAAAACTGATATAAATTCGAAAATAGGGGTTGAATTGAGAATGTATTGCTGAATTGCAGCGTTCAGCCAAAACTGAATTCATATAAAATAGAAATTGAGTTGTTGACAAATTGCAGCTTCAGTTCCACAATTAAAGCCTCTTGTGTGTGTCGAATCTGTATGTCCAAAAGCAACTGCAGCCCAACATACTGTATTTTTTCTGGGTTTTTATCTAACTACATTGGGAGCTAGTGGCATCAAGCCAAGTGTTTCAAGCACGAAGCCTAGATACCTGCACTTCTCCGATGGCGAGAAAGCAGATCCGACCGATGGTTAGGGCTTCTGGCGATGGAGGAGAGGGCGTCTACTGCTATGGTGAGGGTTTTCTTCTGCGATGGTGGGAGTTTGTGCTTTGCGACAGCAAGAATGAAGAACGTGCGAGGATTTTCCTCTACGACGAGGGTTTTCTTCTGCGCGGCTAAGAGCTAGCCGAGAGAGGTAACATGTAATAGACCTTAATGTTAATAAACTAATGAAATAGAAAAAAATGACTGGTTTGAAACATAAATGAAAGTTTAGGGACCGATTTGAATCAAATAAAACTTTAGAGACCAATTTGAAACTTGGCATAAAGATAAGGAATTGATTTTAGTATTTTGTCTGAATATTATAAACAATATGTTATTCACCTATAACGTTGTTGGGATCTCGTCGGAGGTGGTGGTGGTGGAGGAGAAGATACAAGGGAGCCGAGCTCAACCCACAGAGAATTCGAGGAGGAAGAATGAGTCGTGCTTAACCCTAGAATGGAAAAGATGTGTGGATATTATGGATCCGAAAACGCAACTGCCTAAGCGGGTGTGCTCGAGGGAGAAAGCTACCACAATGTCATACAAGACAAAAATAGACTAACTTTTTTGATACCTTCATACCAACCTCTGATACCTTTAAATAAGCTTACACGACTCTTTAAATGAAAACCTAATCAACTAACAACAATTAATAATTAGGGATAATAATAAAAAAGATATTAAATAAAAGATAATAATAAGTAGGCCTGACGTCCGAGGCCCATAACATCTATGGGCCCATAACACAATATCACTTGGCAAGCCACATTTAAGTGTTGTAGTATAAATGCAAGAGAGTTGGGAAACAAATACACAAGCGAATAAATCCCGAAAAATTACAAGATACTTGGAGGCAACAATTACAAGTGAATATTACCCAATAACAATGAATCATCGAGTGGAGATTGATGCTTGGTGAGGGGTGGGATGTGTGCTTGGGGCTGGGTGCCAGACAGCGCTGGAATTGTGGAAGTAATGAGATTCAACGCAGGTTGGATTTTCGGGGGTGGGGTGGTAATTAGGGGTGGGCGGTTAATGGATTGGGATAATGAAATTCTCGGCCAGCGGTAAATTTGAAATTTTGGGGCTATTTATGGGGAATTGAGGATGGTGGGAGTTACGAGAATGGAGTAATGGTTATTGAAGAGTGGATAGTTATGTAAGTGGTTATAAGTAGTTATGGTGGTTTTATGGAAGTAGTAAGTAGTTATGTTAGTAGCGGGGTGGTGGTGGCCGGAGGTGGTAATGGTGGCCGAAGGAGGAGGTGTGGTCAAGCTTGTCAGGATCGAGATCTTACGTAAGATCGGTCGGCAGTGGTACGATCGTAAAACGTGGGATCGACACGAAACGGTAAGATCTTACTTATTATACAAAATTAAAAAAAAATCTAATTTATGTATAAAATTATCTAGTAGATCAACAATCATAAAGCAATATATATATATATATAAAAGTTCAACTGCATAGTAATTAGTAAATAATAATTAGTAAAAAGTTCAACTGCATAGTAATTTACCTCATTCAAAATAAAAATAAGTCATCTAAGCTAAAGTCCTCCGAATTGCCTAATGAAGCATCTTCGTCGCCTTCATATATCCCAAGATCTTGTTCTCCTCCCCCAATGTGAGCAGCTACCTCTTGGTCCTCTTCAATATCCAGAGGCTCTATGTCAAGATCTTCATCATCTTCATCGGCAACAATCCACTCATTATCGGATGGAATATCATCAAAATTATGTGCATGAGTTTTCTTCAACTTGCTATTGGTCAAACGAGAATTCGCCATCACAAAGACAACATCATTCATTGTCTTTTGCTTCAAACAATTTCTTCTTTTTGTGTGAACCTAGAAAAAAAATCAATTAGTATACAATACTTTTGGTGAATGGTGATTAAAGATATTTAATAAAATTGTAATTATACCCTTTCAAATGCACTCCAGTTTCGCTCACATCCAGAAGAACTGCACGTCAAACTCAATACACGTATTGCAAAATTTTGTAGTTCCGGATGTTCTTCTCCATAAGAATCCCACCATGCCGCCGGAGTTTTGATATTAATACCAGTTTTGGCTACTATAGAGCCAAAGAATTTTTTCCTATTCTTAAAATCCTCCAATTGGGCATCAATCTTTGAAATTTCATCAATATCTCCCCCGGTCATTCTTTCTAAACAGTCATATAGTCCTCGCTTTACCTCATAATCAGCTTTATGACAGACTATAGTGAAATTGAGGGTTTAGATAATAACCTGCAGCATGTAATGGTCTGTGCAATTGTTTGTCCCATCGAGCATCAATCACATCCCAAACTGGTTGATAACTAATCATTACAAATACTGGAATTAGTATATAAGGAAAAAATCTCATATCTATAATACTTAAAAAAAGAAACTAATTGACTTACAATTTTTGCACGCCATTAAAGGCATGGGCAATGCGTTCTTTTGCTCGATCCATTTCCTCATATATATATCCCATAGCAGGCTTCTCATCTGAATCAACCAAACGAAGCACCTTCATTAAGGGATAAGCACCCTTCAAGCAAATGACAATTTTCTTCCAAAAGTCTCTATCCATCACCACCTCCTCAATTAGTTTTCCTTCACTTGAACATGCAAGATCGCCTGCGATTCGTAAATGATGTACAGCGTCGGCCGCACGTCCCGTTTTATTCATACGCGTGAGGCAAAATCGCTCAGGATCGTGCGATCTTACGATCCTGAACGGCGATCTTGCTGATCCAATACATAAAGTACACACATAATCTTAGATCGAGGAACCACTAGAAATGAACAGTCTATATCCATCACTTTTAAGCACTGATGAGATACTTGCGATTGAGAGAGTTATGAGAGATATTGCATTGGATCAGTTGGCAAGTATTTTACATAAGAGTTTTGAAGATAAATGATTCCAAATGATAGGAGAAAAACATTTTAGTGCAAATATTGAAAAATATAAGAGATTTTTAAGATTGAGCTAATTGTAAATGTGTAAGACATTGGAGCTTTTAAATAGAGTTTTATGGAAGTAGTAGGTAGTTATGTTAGTAGCAGAGTGGGGGTGGCCGGGAGGTGGTAATGGTGGCCGGGGGAGGAGGTGTGGTGAGTGGTTATTGAACTTGGAGAGGGATGACTTGGCCGGTCAAGGAGGGGAGAGGAGGTGGGGTGTCCACGCTTCGTTCTCGGACTCCAGCTTCGGCATCGGTGATCAAAAGGAGAATTCTCACTCAAACTTTCAGTACCTCTCCCTTCTACCTCTATATATAGACCAAGGAGGAGTCACGAACGGTCACGATTTTCTGATCTTGACGGTCTCCAATGCAAGCTAAATAAAATAAAAAAATACATAAAATATACATAAAGTCTTAGATCGAGGATCCGCTAGAAATGAATAGTCTCGATCGTCAGTGTAGACCCAAAGTATGGCGTGATCTCCATCACTTTTAAGCACCGATGAGATACTTGTGATTGAGAGAGTTATGAGATATTTCATTGGATCAGTTGGCAAGTATCTTAGATAGAATTTTGAAAATAAATGATTCCAAATGATAGGAGAAAAATCATTTTAGTGCAAATATTGAAAAATAAAAGAGATTTTTAAGCTTGAGCTAATTGTAAATGAGTAAGACATTGGAGCTATTAGAAAGACTCATGATCTAAAAAAATTATGCCAATTTCAAAGAATCAATTTAGTTGCATGTTGATCTATTGTGGAAGTGTTTTTTTGTGTGAAGACAGTTGATGAAAAGTATAAAGAGCAAAAAAGTATCTTCATATGATTATTTTTTATTAATCTTAAAAAAGATATATGATCAATCCCTTAAGATTTGATTTAATGTGTTTTAAGGAAAAAATGTGTGCCAAATATATGTTGAAATTATTAAAGATATATGTGATGGAGCATTAATTAGTATTAGAAATAATTGTGGAGTTGCCAAAGAATTGTCAATCATAATAGATTTATACCAAGATCAATATTGAGTTCATATCTTTTTGTAACAGTAATAGAGATGTTGATACAAGATATTCAAAATGAGATAGCTTGGTATATCCTTCTGCTGATAACATAGTTCTTTTCTTTGAGATATCTATCTGAGTTAAGTGAAAAAAATAGAATAATTGAGATTTTGTCTCCAAGAACAATGGTTTCTGTGAGAAAACGTCAAGTGACGTAACCATATTTATTATTTCACTTATTTAAAACATACAAGAGCATGTACACGTATTTATAGTGAGGATGAGAAATACCATAACTCCTATTCACAATGTGGGACTAATCTATTACAAGATAAACAAGGCTCCTAATGGGCCACGATAAGTGGGATTTTTGTATTATGGGCTTTTATACATTTCTTTTGTACCCCTGCGCAAGTTGGAGCGTACATATCGTAGGCTACAAGCTTGGAAACAAACTAACGATTAAGTTGAGGAGACAAGGCCTTTGTGAAGATATCAAAGAATTGGTTTGCAGCAGGAACATGTCGGAGATCAATTTTGTGAAGCTGAATTTTTTCCCAAATGAAGTGTCAAACTACTTCCATGTGCTCGGTTCTTTCATGAAATAATGAATTTTCTACCATATGGATAACAACTTTACTACCCAAGTAGAGGACTACATGAGATGTAAGAGATACACCAAGATCATTAAGAAGACTCTCCATTCAAGGGAGCTCGGAAAGGGCATAGGCCATCGAACGATACTCAACTTTGACAAATGATTGCGCCCCAACTGTTTGTTTCTTTCTCCACTAAGGGACTAGATGCCCTCCAAAATACGTGCAGTAGCCCCTGGTAGATCAGTGATCATCAGTGAAGCCTGCATAATCCACATCAGAGTAAGCAATCAACGAGAGGGAAAATGAAGGCTTATACACATGCTCTTGATCGAGAACATTCTTTGGATACTGAAGGATCTGCTCAACTGTTTGAAGGCGGGATGCACGAGGAGTGTGCATGTACCAGCTAACCTTGCCAACAATGAATGAAATTTCTATCCAAGTTATGGTCAGATAGATAAACTTGTTGACCAAACGACGATAGTACTCTAGATTAGCTATGAGAGGATTAGAAGCACACTCGTGAGCATAAAATTTGTGACTTGCATCCATGTGTATTTTAGTTGAATTACAATCCAAGTGGCCATCCTGTAGAAGATCTGTGCAGTACTTCCGTTAGATAATACTAGTCCATCATACCGTCGAGCTACCTCAATACCTAAAAAATATTTGAGGCGCCCCAAATCTTTAGTATGGAAGTGAGAGGCCAAGTGCTTATTGATCATGAAGATACCGGTCATATCATTGCCTGTAATTATGATATTATCAACATACGCAAGGAGGATCACATTATTCTCTTTGCGACGATGTGTAAATAAGGAGAAGTCTGCCGAACTAATGAAGCCAAATGCTTGAACCACTTGACTAATTTTTCAAACTATGCTCGAGGATATTGCTTCAGGCTATAACTATATTTTCTTAGGCAGCATACAAGAGACTTCCCCGTGGTCTTTTATTTAGAAGGTTGCTGCATGCAGATAGTCTTATTCAGATTGCCATTAATAAATGCATTCTTGATATTAAGTTGATGCAAGTGGTGATGGGCTGCCAATGAGACAAATTCTTGTATAATATTAGGCTTTACCACTGAAGAGAACTGTTGAAACCAGTTTCCCGGCTTCAGCGTTCGAAAGGGGGTTGCGACTAACCCTTACTTGACCTAAGCCTAGACTCGTGACCGGTTGCTAGGAACTAGGAGACTCGGACCTGATGACAACGTAGAGTCTAAGAACAGACCCCTTAAGCTTCAGCGTGGAGGTCCCACCGCACACCCGGAAGCTCACTTGGAACTTCCCCTCCCAAGCCAATGCTGAGCCTGGGCACCTTGGAGGGAACAACGAACCACCTCTCTGTCAGCCGAAGGAAGACTAGGGAGGGGGATGCTCACTCACAACACACACAAGGGGGGGGGGGGGGGGGGGGGTAGGTGACCAACCCTTCCCAAGGTGCCCATGGGGGTCTATTTATAGACTTTCCCAAAAACGGGCTGCGGATAGCAAAAATCTTGATATCCGCACCCCAAATCATAACCGCCATCGATCGCACATGAGGGGGGGCGAGTGGGGCTCGAAAGACCCAATCCTCCACTCAGGGGAGGTCACACGGACCTCTCCCCTATGCCCGGCGAGTGGGAGGCCCCCTCCCACTCGCCCGGCGAGTGGGAGGCCCCCTCCCACTCGCCCGGCGAGTGGGAGGCCCCCTCCCACTCGCCCGGCGAGTGGGAGGCCCCCTCCCACTCGCCCGGCGAGTGGGAGGCCCCCTCCCACTCGCCCGGCGAGTGGGAGGCCCCCTCCCACTCGCCCGGCGAGTGGGAGGGCATCCCCCACTCGCTCGGCGAGTGGGAGGCCCCTCCCACTCCCCAATCGAGTGGGAGGGCTGCTCCCACTCGCCCGGCGAGTGGGATAGCTGCTCTCACTCGCTCGGTGAGTGGGAGCACTCCTCCCGCTCCCCTCGCGAAGGTTCTGAGCGGGGATACTTCCCTCGCTCCCTTCTTGGCTCGATCGCCTTAGCCTTCTCGGGCGTTTTTGCTGTCTGAGATTAGCCCGGATCTGGTCACGCGGACTCGGGAAATATGAGGGTTGTACACAATCCCCGCTCTTTGCGAGCTTGTCCCAAGCTCGGAAAGAAAGTCCAACCCACCTATTGGACGAGTCGGTGGGACCCGGAGGGAATCTTTGGAGGGTCCCGCCTGCTAACTATATAAATCCCCTCGGAGGGGGAGGTAGGGAGAGCACCATTCTTGAGAGCTCCCCCCACTTCCTATCTTGACCAAGATGGATCCACCTCGGGACTTCAGGGCTCGTTTCAAGGCTCTTGTTGGGAAGGGTCCATCTGACCTGCCGGAGCTCAAAGCTCTACTCCATGACCCCCCCTCTCCTCCTCTCCGGTCCGCGGTGCGGTCACCTCGGAAGAAACCTCGTCCCGAGCCGGTGAAGGAGGCTGCGTCGTCATCCTCTCACGGGGTGTCCGAATTTGCCCGAGGCCTGGATATGGACATGGTATCGATTCTCTCCTCCTTTTCTACTTCGTACTTGCGGTTGCACCTGACCATGACAATGTGCCTCTTCACTGTTCGCAGCTTCTTGCGGATGACCTCGAAGGGATCCGTAGAGTGGTAGAGGGGACGGGTGTAGATGCTCGGGCGAGCCCTATCCCTCTTGTCCCGGAGCCCGCCACTCTCTCAACTGCTCACGATGACTCTTCCGCTGGGGGAAAGACTTCGACGGGTCAATCGAGCCGTAGGGAAGTCTCGGCGCCCCCCACTCTCCTATCGCAATCACGGAGCCCGTCGAGGTCCGGCTCGACGTCTCCGATCGCCTAAGCCGCTTGGAGACCCTTACCCAGGAGCTGCGAGAGGGGAGGCTGTCTTCCGGACCCGACCCCCTCGCACGTGTGTGTGTGCTGGAGCGTCGGATGGAGAGGTTGGAGGCTGAACTCAACCTCTTACGGGGGGAGGTCCGGCTCGCGTTTGGCGGTATGACGACACCGTTCGAGGACCACTTTCGTCGGGTAGAGGCCTCCGTGCGCACCGTGGGTGAAGAGCTCTCCTCAGCCAAGGCCTGCTTCGAATCTACGCGTGGGGGGGGGGGGGGTTCCCTTCACCCAGGACCAGGGCTTCTGGAAGTGGACGGCACGTTAGCTACCTTCTCCCCTTTGGGGATGTATCATCCGTGATGTAATAATAAGGGTCGATCCGTCGTAGCAGTTCGTCTGCTTCGCACCCGGACTATCTGCTTCATCACTTTTATGCCATGTCTATTTTAATAACTCTGCCAAGATATTTCTTATTTGAGCCGCTATTGCCTGGTTAACTAACATGCAGGGTGGGTGTAGCTGCCTTGAAATAGCTGAACAGCAGGTGGGAGATAGAGACTTCGGGTGGATGGTCCGAGGATAAACCAGTCGGGTGGTGTGCCAGGGGGGGAACGTGGATGAAGAGATCTATCGGTTGGCATCGCCGCCATAGGGGGGAGGGCCGCGAGGTCCTTCTTCCCATGGCGGGTGAGTGGACCATGAGGTCCACTCCCGCGCATCGGGCGAGTGGATCTCAAGGTCCACTCGCCTGTGCTCGGGGCGAGTGGGCCTTGAGGTCCACTCGCCCGGGGCGAGTGGACCACCTGGTCCGCTCGCCCGGGGCGAGTGGACCACCTGGTCCACTCCCCTTCCATGCCTTTGGGCGAGTGGGCCCCACGGTCCACTCGCCTCCTCCTTTATTCCCCCCTATAAATACACCCCCCCCCCCCCCCCCCCCCCCCCCCCTTCTTCCCTTAGACCCTCACCTTCATCTCCTCCCTTGCCTTGCCTTTCTCTCAGGGCCAACCCTACTTCCTCCTCCCATTTTTGCAAGATGACATCTAACCATCCAGCTGTCAAGAGGAATGGCCGGGAGCAGAATGCGGCCAACTTCTCGGGAGGTTGTTTCCCCGTAGGGAAAGTGTCCAAGGAGGACCTCTCCGTATTCAGGACTTCATATCTCCCTGAAGGGTGGAAATGCAGACGCCCTAAGGGGGGCGAGACGGTCAACTCCTTCTATGATGTCTGGCTTGCCTTCCCTCTCTCTCACTTCGAGGCTGGGCTACGGCTGCCCTTGTGGCCTGAGGTGAAGGAGTTCCTGGACTACTTTGGCGTAGTCCCGGCTCAGGTCAATACGAATGCTATTTCGATGTTGACTGCATACGCGTGCTACTTGCGGGAGGAGAAGGTGATGTTTGATCTGAGCGTCTTCCGTAAGATCTTCACCTTCCGCGCGACTGCCGAGGGGGTGTGCTTCCTGACCGGCACACACATGGAGGTGCACGAGACCCTCAACAAAGTCCACCATTGGAACGAGTCCTTCGTGTTCGTTCGGGGTGAACTGGATGGCATCCCCTTCTCCCCCACACAGAGGCCAGAGAAGGTCTGCAAACCCCCCACACTGCGGGGGGATGCTGCTAAGCTGCACCGCTTTCTCAAGGGTGCGAGCTTCGAGGTTGATCACCTCCGGCGGAACATCGACCAACTTCCCTACGTGGAACCGGGGACGGGTACTTGGACCTTGACAACTTGTGCCTCTTATAGCTCATTTCCTTTCATATGCCATCTAACTTGTCCTAACTTGTGCAGGTGTACGGTCCCTTCCTCGGCATCTTCCCTCTGCGGGAGGAAACTCCTCCTTCGCCCATGGGCTCACCGAGGAGGTCGCAGTCGCTCCGGCCTCGGCTCTGAGGGTGCCTGGTTCGAGGCCGGGGAGAGATAAGGAGCAGGTGGTGGAGGAGGGAGCGCCCTCCTCCCCACCGAAGGAATCGGGGATGCGGCGGGCAAAAACCGTTTGCCGAAGGGACTCCAGGATGCCGGCTATGGAGAGGGGGGAACCGAGTGACCCCAACGCGCTGGCCAACCACCCCAACTTCGAGATGGGGGGGAAGGCCACGGACCCTCTTGGCGACCCGATCATCCATTGGGATGGCGCGATGAACCGGGTCTCCCTTACCTCCCAACAATCTTCGTGGGTGGAGGGGGACGTCCTTGACAGCGCGGCTCATAGTCTCATCTACGGCATCTACGGTCGGGAGGATGCCGCATCTTATAAGGAGATGTCCATGCGCGACCTTGCGTACGCGAGCTCCCAGGCCCAGCTTCGTGCGACCGAACTCTCCCACATGGCCGCCCGCCGAGGTCTCAGTCTCTCGACCAGGTGGATGCGGGCGGACGCGCTAAAGCTGGACGCAGAAGAGAAGGCCGTCGACCTCACGGCTCGCTTGGCCACTGCTGAAAAACTTCTGGAGGAGTCCTCCGGAGGCCTGGTTCGTGCCCACTTTGATGATCTTTTCCTTTTTTTTTTTTTTACTCCCTATTGTTTTTAGATTCTAATTCCTTTGCTTTGTTGGCCTGCAGGGACCCGGCGCAGCCGACTCGCTTAGAAGGCGGTGCGAGGAGGCGGACCGGGAGGTGCATGACCTGAGGGCTCAGCTCGCTGAAGCCCGTCGGCGGCCAGAGGAGAGAGGGGGAGAGGGAAGGGTACCTTCAAGGGCAGCGGTGCCGAGTCCATCTCGGTTCGCTGAAGTTGAGCGCGCTCGAGGGAAGATCATAGCGTCGACAGCTCACGCCATGGTGAGTCGCCTTCATGCTGTGGATGCCCTTCGAGACCACTGGAGGGGGGTCTCTGCCAGCGACATCTTACCTGACTTCTTCCCCTCGCCCGAGCGATCCAACTCGCCTCCCAGCAGCGGTGGCTATTCCCCCTGATCGTGGGGGTGGCCGGTCCTCCCTTCCCTTTCCCGCTCCTCGTAGCAGTTAATGCACTTCTTGTATTTGCTTTTTGCCTTTCAGCCCTGTACATATCAGTAGGAACGAGGCAGTGATCCATGTAATAAATATTATCAATGAATCAGCAATCATCGCAATGACTGCTTTAGCTTACTCTTCCCTTTTCCGGCTTGAGGATGTTGTGCCTGGCATGAATTGATCGTTGCTTGGAGGCGTAGATACCCATCCATGCCCTAGGAGTCTTAGCTCAACCGGGGGTGGAGGGACTCAACATTCTCCTATTCCAACTGGAGGTGGAAGTACCCATCCATGCCCTAGGAGTCTTAACTCAACCGGGGGTGGAGGAACTCAACATCCTCCTATTCCAACTGGAGACGGCAGCACCCATCCATGCCCTAGGAGTCTTAGCTCAACCGGGGGTGGAGGAACTCAACGTTCTCCTATTCCAACTGGAGGTGGAAGTACTCATCCATGCCCTAGGAGTCTTAGCTCAACCGGGGGTGGAGGAACTCAACATCCTCCTATTCCAACTGGAGACGTCAGCACCCATCCATGCCCTAGGAGTCTTAGCTCAACCGGGGGTGGAGGAACTCAACGTTCTCCTATTCCAACTGGAGGTGGAAGTACCCATCCATGCCCTAGGAGTCTTAGCTCAACCGGGGGTGGAGGAACTCAACATCCTCCTATTCCAACTGGAGACGTCAGCACCCATCCATGCCCTAGGAGTCTTAGCTCAACCGGGGGTGGAGGAACTCAACGTTCTCCTATTCCAACTGGAGGTGGAAGTACCCATCCATGCCCTAGGAGTCTTAGCTCAACCGGGGGTGGAGGAACTCAACATCCTCCTATTCCAACTGGAGACGTCAGCACCCATCCATGCCTTAGGAGTCTTAGCTCAACCGGGGGTGGAGGAACTCAACGTTCTCCTATTCCAACTGGAGGTGGAAGTACCCATCCATGCCCTGGGAGTCTTAGCTCAACCGGGGGTGGAGGAACTCAACATCCTCCTATTCCAACTGGAGGTGGAAGTACCCATCCATGCCCTAGGAGTCTTAGCTCAACCGGGGGTGGAGGAACTCAACATCCTCCTATTCCAACTGGAGACGTCAGCACCCATCCATGCCCTAGGAGTCTTAGCTCAACCGGGGGTGGAGGAGCTCAACGTTCTCCTATTCTCAATTACCAAGCAGCGAGTTAACCCGATGCGCTCCCCATCTACCGACATGACTTAGCCCGGCGGAGGGTCTCTAGTTAGGGATTTTGAACCTGGACGTTTTTCCAGAACCCTCTCTCATTCATAATTCCTACCTGTTACAACTTGCTCATACTATGCCACTCCGGGCCCTTCGCTACACCTCGCCCCTCTCGGGCCCCTTCCTTACATCTCGCACCATCCGGGCTCACTCGGCTGTTGGTTCTTCGGCCATCGCTGCCATTGCTCCTTCCACTTCCTCGGCTGCCTGCATCCACTCGACTGCGTTGACTGCGGTAACGTAGCACTGGCGCGCCTCCCGGGGATCCCCCCTGACTCTCACCTGGAGCTCTCCAGAATTGTACTTCAGGCATTGGTGGTAGGAGGACGGCACGCACTTGTACGCGCTGATGAGGGGACGCCCGAAAATGGCGTTGTAACTGCTCGGCGCGTCCACAATGACGAACCGACAGTTCTTTGAAGTTCCCCCCAGGGTGACGAGGAGTTCAACCCCTCCTTCCACCTCCTTCCTTTCCCCGGAGAACCCGAAAAGAGGCCCATCCGATGCTAACACTCGCTTCGCGTCCACCTTCATTCCTTCAAAGGCCTTTTTGAAGACCATGTTCACCGAGCTCCCGTTGTCGACTAGGATCCGGGAGACGGTGAAGTTCTCGATCGCCGCCTTGATGACTAGCGCGTCGCAGAACGGGTCCTCATTGGCCGGCAGGTCCTGGGTGGAGAAGGTAATCTTCTCGCTCGAGGGCGGGGACCGGGAAGTCGAGGCGACGCTCCGACGGTATATTGCATGGAGGCTCCCCTTCCGGGTGGCCTCTTTGCCTGCTCCCCCGTGGATGACCCCGATCCCTCCCAGGGCCCCTACGTCGATCCTTTCTTCGCACGGATCATCCTCCTCCTTGTTCTTCCCCTTCTCTGCTGCTCGAGGTCCTTCAAGGCACAACCGCTGCTCTCCTGCTGGGGCTCTTCCTTCTCCTCTCATCTCGAGAAACTCGGGGCAAGCTGCGGTCGCGTGACCCTCCTGCTGGTGGAAGTCACAATATAGCAGCGCCAGCTCGCCCCCTCGCTTCTCCCAACGATCCTTCCTCTTCCCACCTCTCTTCCGGCCGATGGCCATGGCCTGCAGGGGCTGGGCTTGCAGCGGCCCCGGGCCTTGTTGCCACCCTGCCGGGGGGAACCGCCCGTGCCTCCCCTGATAGCCCCCTCCTCCTTGGAAGTGGCCCCTTCCTTGGCCTAGAGGGGGACCAACTTGTGACCTCCAAGCTGGCCGGGCGGCTGTCGGTTGTGACTTCCAGCCTTGCTCCTGACCAACGGGAGGCCCCTGTTGTCCCTGACTCTTTACTTCCTCCTTCTTCTTTCCCCCCCCCCGCTCTCTCCTTTCGTCCTCTGCTACCTCGGCCAACCTAGCCACGAACTCCTGATTGGTAGCTTCACACTCGGTCTCACGGTCGGCACGCTTCATCAACTCCTCAAAAGACAACGGAGGGTCCCGCGTCAGACTCATCCTGAACAGCCCCGGCTGTAGCCCAAGGGTGAAGGCCAGCTGCAGGGTGTGCCCGGGCACTTCGACGACAAGGAGGACCTCAGCCTGGAACCTGTCCATGTAGTCAGCCAGTGGCTCCCCTGGCTTTTGCCTGACCGCGAACAAGGCCTCCATACTCTTTCTCCTTTTCTTCGAGGTCGAGAACCTCAACAAGAAACTCCGACGCAGATCTTCAAAACGATAGATGGTTCCTGCTGGGAGCGAGTGGAACCAATCCCTCGCCTTTCCCTGGAACGAGACGGCGAACAACCTACACATGAATGCGTCCGACATCTGCCTGATCGAGGTCATGTCTTCGAACCACTGGAGATGCCGGAGAGGATCGCTATCCCCCTCGTAGTAGGACATGGCCGGCTCGCGAAACCCATCCGGAACGGGAGCTGACATGACTAGCTCGCAGAAGGGACTTCTCCATTCTTCTTGGTTGGGGGGAGGTGTTCCTATCACCTCCCTGCCGGGGCAGCTGGTCCGGGGTGAATTGTTGAATAGCACTCGCGCCTGGAGGCTCAAACCCTCCTCCGAGGCCGTCTCCTGTCTCTGCTGACTGCTTCTCCCTACTTCCACTAGGGGGAGTTAGGGGATCCTAGGTGCTGGCGGCGTTGAGCATTCGCCGCGAGCGGAGGATGCGACCTGCATGAACTCCAGCATCCTCTTGCTGAATTCGTCGAAATCGCTCTTCTTCACATATTCACAGGGCGGAGGCGGATCTCCCAACTCGTCGCTTCCAGCCATGGGACTTGGCTCAGATTTTTTCCGAATTAGCCGCTTCCACGCTCACCGCACCAGAATGTTGAAACCAGTTTCACGGCTTCAGCGTTCGAAAGGGGGTTGCGACTAACCCTTACTTGACCTAAGCCTAGACTCGTGACCGGTTGCTAGGAACTAGGAGACTCGGACCTGATGACAACGTAGAGTCTAAGAACAGACCCCTTAAGCTTCAGCGTGGAGGTCCCACCGCACACCCGGAAGCTCACTTGGAACTTCCCCTCCCAAGCCAATGCTGAGCCTGGGCACCTTGGAGGGAACAACGAACCACCTCTCTGTCAGCCGAAGGAAGACTAGGGAGGGGGATGCTCACTCACAACACACACAAGGGGGGGGGGGGGTAGGTGACCAACCCTTCCCAAGGTGCCCATGGGGGTCTATTTATAGACTTTCCCAAAAACGGGCTGCGGATAGCAAAAATCTTGCTATCCGCACTCCAAATCATAACCGCCATCGATCGCACATGAGGGGGGGCGAGTGGGGCTCGAAAGACCCAATCCTCCACTCAGGGGAGGTCACACGGACCTCTCCCCCTATGTCCGGCGAGTGGGAGGCCCCCTCCCACTCGCCCGGCGAGTGGGAGGCCCCCTCCCACTCGCCCGGCGAGTGGGAGGCCCCCCTCCCACTCGCCGGCGAGTGGGAGGCCCCCCTCCCACTCGCCGGCGAGTGGGAGGCCCCCCTCCCACTCGCTCGGCGAGTGGGAGGGCATCCCCCACTCGCTCGGCGAGTGGGAGGCCCCTCCCACTCCCCAATCGAGTGGGAGGGCTGCTCCCACTCGCCCGGCGAGTGGGAGAGCTGCTCTCACTCGCTCGGTGAGTGGGAGCACTCCTCCCGCTCCCCTCGCGAAGGTTCTGAGCGGGGATACTTCCCTCGCTCCCTTCTTGGCTCGATCGCCTTAGCCTTCTCGGGCGTTTTTGCTGTCTGGGATTAGCCCGGATCGGGTCACGCGGACTCGGGAAATATGAGGGTTGTACAAGAACGACTATTCATAGTCAATGTCATATTGTTGAGTAAATCTACGAGCTACAAGACATGCTTTTAAGTACTCAACCAACCCATTTGGACGGTTTTTAAATGTGCACACCCATTTACGTTCGACTTGGACTGTTTAGGAGGAAGGGACGTCAAGTCCCATTGACCCATAGGGCCTTCATTTCGTCATCCATTGTTGTATGTCATCCACGATGTTGGAGAGCCTCATGTACAGAAGAAGGGGTGGAGATAGAAGACACGGAGAACACAAACATGTGAGCTTCAATAGATAATCGGTGAAAGGAGATAATGCGAAAGCGGGTGAGCAGTAGATGATCGTGTCCTTGACTTATCATGGAGAGTTGTGGGCGAATCAGTTGGACTAAGGGTTTCATCAGTGGAGGGCGACTGGCTCGGGATAGACACGCGAGTACAACGAGGAGTATACACGTTTAGTGGAGGAGGGGGTGTCAATCTATCAGTGATCAATGGACAATCAATAAGTACGTTGGAACGAGGAGGAGCAGGCGGTGTTTCATCAGGAAAAGAATATGAGTAGAAAGGTTGATTCTCAGGGAAGGTAACATTATCAGATGTCACTTTTTCGATCTGTGGGAGAAAAACATATGTATCCCCCAACAAAGATATTTAGTGGTGTGTGGTGCCAACTTGTCTAAAGGAGGACCAAAATGATGGACAAAATATTCGAGGAGTTATGTTGAAGGGAGGTGTGGACGAAAATATGATGGAGAAAAGGACGCAAAGTTCAGTATAGTTGATGATTTGCGATTAATTAAATAATATGCATTAGTGATCACGAAGTTTCGATAGATTTTTGGAATATGCATTTGAAACATGAGAGATCTAGCTACCTCCAAAAGGTGGTGGTAATATCGCTTGGCCACACTATTTTGTTTTGGTATATAAGCGCATGATGTTTGATGAATGACACTCGAGGTATTACAAGTTTTCTGTATTTTGATATTACTAGAAAATTGATTGCAAGTTTCTGCGATGAATGAGTGAAAAGACACGTATTATCTTGAATCGATCACAACCTAAATACACTCACGCCATTCGAGAATGATTATCGATAGGGCATCCCGTGCACAAAGCATCCCCCCGCAGCGAGGGTCCGGGGAAGGGCCCCACCACAAAGGTGAAATGTAGGCAAAATTTATCCCACATTTTCACAAGTTGCTGCTTCCATAAATGGTCATCGATAAATGTAGTAAATTAACGATATCCAAATAAACTGTCCGTTTTATATGGACCCCAAATGTCGGAATGAACTAACAAGAATGGTAGTACAATGGAGCAAGAAAGTTGAATGATACATGATTTGTATGTACAACAACAAACAACACTCAAGCCTTTATCCCACCATAGTGGGGTCGGCTATATGGATCCTCTGTCGCCATTGCGCCCTATCTTTAAGCATAGTCTCATTAATGCCTAAGTACATCATGTCTTTCTTTATAGTTTCATTCCAAGTCTTTTTTGGTCTACCCCTCCCCCGTTTAACATGTCTAGTGACTAAACTCTCACAACGCCTAACAGGTGCCTCTAATGGTCTCCTATGTACATGTCCAAACCATCTTAAACGAGCTTCTCGCATCTTCTCTACAATTGACGCCACTCCTATCTTATCCCTGATACATTCATTCCTAATTTTATCCAGTCTCGTGTGACCACACATCCACCTAAGCATTCTCATCTCCGCGACTCCCATTTTTTGCTCGTGTACACCATTCACTGCCCAACACTCAGAACCGTAGAGCATTGCAGGCCTAATTGCAGTACGGTAAAACCTGCCTTTAAGTTTTAGTGGTACTTTACGATCACATAAGATCCCAGACGCGCCTCTCCACTTCAACCAACCTGCTTGGATTCTATGAATCACATTTTTATCTACACCTCCATCTTTTTGAATTATCGATCCCAGATATTTAAAGCACTCACTGCGGGAAATATCTTGGTCACCCAATTTAATGACGGAGTCATCTGACCTTCTTGCACTACTAAATTTAAGCTCTATATACTCTGTCTTTGTCCTGCTCAACCTAAAACCCTTCTTTTCTAAAGCGTCTCGCCAAGATTCCAGTTTCGCGTTTACACCCTCGCACGTCTCATCGACCAAAACAATATCATCTGCAAATAGTAAACACCAAGGTATTGCTTGCTGGATATGTACGGTGAGCTCATCTAAGATAAGGGTAAAGAGGTAAGGGCTTAAAGTTGACCCTTGATGTAAGCCAACAGCGATAGGGAATTCCTGTGTTAATCCTCCAGATGTCCTCACCCTGGTCACTGAATTTGTATGTAAAATCAGAAAAAATAAAATCTAGAAGTGCCTTTTGTATGATTGGCAGAGGTGCATGACCAAGACGTCGATGCCAATCGACTGGAGTGATGAAAGAGAGTTGAGGAGGGTTGAGCCAAAATGTAGAGCCCGTTTGACAGTCATCCCCTACCAATGATACTCCGCATCTGTCGAACTTGTACCACAAAGGAAGAGGAGACAAAAAGTTATGGAACAGTCATGATCATGAGTTAGATGACTAACAGAGAAGAGATTAAACTGTGAACCAGGAACATGAAGTACAAAACGTAGAGAAATAGAGAAGGTAAGACGCACGTTTCCATATTCGCTAATCAGGGTGGTTTTTTTGGCAATTGTGATAAACTTGTAACAAAAGTGTTTATTGTAATGCAAAGTTTTTGCGGAATAATGTGATTTGTGGAACCAGAGTCCACTATCCAAGAGGGGCTATGAGAAAGACATGATACCTTCATTTGACGCAGAGGTAATGGACCCAGAAGTTCGAGTAACCAACCACCGAAGACTCTGGAGTTCCTCCCGCAAGGTGTAAATTTCAGATCGGGATGTGCCAGGAGTGTTGGTTGCAAAAAAAGCTTGGTGAGGAGGGTTTTGTACTTATTATTGTCGGAATCTATGTTTTATATAGCAAGTTGCCTCATTTTGATTTACCCAACCACCATAGGTACACATGTGTGCACTCTGTCCCTTAGGATGATTGCAGCCCACCCCTTTGAGAGCCCATGCGACCTCCTGCTCAATAGGGGGGGGGGCAGTAAAATGTCGGAGAAGTGAAAGAGATGGAGTCATGCACATCGGTGGGTGGTGTGACCTTCAAAACCATTGAGCAAACATCAGAGAAGATAAAATATTGGCACTGACACTGTAGAGATGTGATGGTATTCTAGCCATCTTCATAGCTATACCAATTGTTTCCTTCTGAGCTCTCTGGGTTGCTAGATCAAAAGTAGGATGCTGGTGTTGAATTCAGGTCTTGATGAGAGTCTTATATTGCGCCACAATTGACGTTAGATTACCATACAGACCAGGTTCAACAGTTCGGAGGTCGTAAAATAGATCGAATAAGTGTTGAGGGCTATATTTCTCAGAGTAAAGAGACTTTAGTTCACCCCACATAACTGTTGCAGTTTTGTGATGCATAGCCATTCAGCATGACTCATTTTACATAATGTTCAGTATTCAGAACTGAACTCGACCATCATCCCGAACCTATTGCTCAGTAGGCTCAATTGGAGGCGGGGTCTCAAGTCAACTGTTGAAGGAGACCTTTAGTCTGGAACACTCGACGTATAGAGTGGACCCACTCAACAAAGTTCTTCTTTCCAGTGAGGGAAACAATAATGATTTTTAGCTCGTCACTTGCTCCATATAGGGGAGCGGGAGCGACAGTGACCAGAGTGGTGGATGAGACCGAAGCAGTATTTGTCCCATCGTACAGAAAACATGGTAGGGTTCTGTGAGCTTTTGAAGTTCAAGTGAGAACGAAAGGATGATCACGCGAGAGCGAGAGCACAATCAATGAGTGTGATGAGAGCGAGAAGTTGCACGAGCTCACGCGAGCTTGTCGGTTCCTGGTTCCTGCGAGCTCATGCGGGTTTCTGCGAGCTTTGCGAGTTCGTCGTTTTCTTGTTCCTGCGAGCTCAAATGGGTTCTTGCAGGCTCCGGTCAGCGAGCTCAGAGAAGATTCTGCGAGCTTTGCGAGTTCATCGTTTTCTTGTTCCTGCGAGCTCAAATGGGTTCTTGCAGGCTCCGGTCGGCGAACTTAGGGAAGTTTCTGCGAGTTCAGGGAAGTTCCTAGATTGTGCGAGCACATATCGTTGGCGAGCTCAAGTGAGTTCCTGCGAGCTATGGTAGGCAAGCTCATGTAAGCTCCTGCAAGTTTTGGTCGGCGAGTACTGGCTCATTGGTTCCTAGTTGTCGATTCCTGGTTCGTCGGCGAGCACAGGTCGGCGTGCTTTGAGCACATGTTCGCGCAGAAGTTGGTTCGTGTGATTTCGGGTTCAGCGAGATCTTACTCCAAGAGCGAGATCGACACGAGTAAAAACAGAGCCTGAAACAACAAGAGAGTAGAGGGAGTTCGAGAGCTCAAGCAACATGAAAGCAGAAGCTCAATTGCACGAGTGAGCTTAGCTGAGAGGAGCCTTTAGGACTCTAGTTGCTATGATACTGCATAACTCGTAATTCGTCGAGATCAGAAATGCCTAAGGAAGACACTTCAGGAAACCACCTCGCTAGACGGCTCTTCGCAGACCTCGCCAGACGGCTATTCACAGACCTCTCCAGGCGGCTATTCGCAGACCTCTCCAGGCGGCTATTGACAGACCTCTCCAGGCGGCTATTGACAGACCTCTCCAGGCGGCTATTGACAGACCTCGTCAGGCGGCTATTGACAGACCTCGCCAAACGGCTATTCACAGACCACGCCAGACAGCTATTCATAGACCTCGTCTGGGAGATCTCGTCCAACAGATCTCGTCCAATAGATCTCGCCATGCAGATCTCCTCCAGCAGATCTCTTCATATAAATAGGACCATAGGGCACAAGAGAGAGGCTGGTTTTACCCCCCTCAAGGTTCCCCTTGACCTTAGAGCTCGCCTCTCTTGTGCCTAGCTCAGCTTTGACTTTGGAGGGGAAGTTCCTATACACTTTCGGGTATTTGGTGGGACCTCCACGTTGTAGCCCGGGGTCTAGTGTATTGGTAGTTCTAGAAGATTTCAGCTCTCCGGTTCTATCTAGTCTCCATTCGCCTGGGTCGACCGCTAGACAAGTAGTCTTTGACCACCATTTGGTCTGAACTTTTGGGACCAGGATTTTCTTGGTTCCAACAGATACCATGTGAGAAATTGCCAAGCAGCATAACAATATTTATTACTTCACAACTATAGTGAGGAGTGACACTACAACTATCCACGATGTGAAACTAATCTATGCAAGATAAACAAGACTCCTAATCGGCTATGGTAGCGGGCTTTTGTATTTTTTGGCTTCTATACATTTCTATAGTTTCAAATTAGATGCAAGAAGACTTTGTATATGATATGCAATTTTAGCTAGGGTGATATATTAATAATTATCAATTTATCTTAGTTATACCTAAGTGCATATGTTTATGTACATTTAATAGATTAGTCAGAATAAATGAAGATACAAAAGAGGATATAACTTCTATATTTAAGATTTCATGGCTAAAATGAGGTATTTTTTGGGAGTACCATATGATTGGATAATATCTTGGAGGCTTAAAGGTAAATTTTATATAATTATTATTAGGCAGGTGATGTTGTATGGATGCGTGTTGGGCAATAAAAAATTTCTCATATCTAAGTTTAGTGTAGTATAAATGCAACTTCTTAAAAAATTATACGACCAAGCGCTATGTCGTTCATGAAAATAGTAGGAGCGATATATCGTTCATGAAAAAAAAGACTTTGACGGTTTGGTCATATACAAATAAGCGCTACATAATACACAAATTAAAAGAGTTGATATAATTATTGATGGAGGGGTAGCCCAAAGGTTTACATTAATCAAAGTTGTTAAAGAGGGTTTGAGTAGTTTATGTTTTACACTGGCAATACTAAATAGAAATAAGTGAAAAATGAGGATTCATAAAGCCGACTCCAAATTTATTAAACACTAGATGACATAAACAAATGAAAAATAACGATTCATACAACCAACCCAAATAGTTGGAATAATGTTATCGATGATGTTGACGATCGTAATGTGGCTTGTTACAGTTGGACATGAATGTTAGGCTCGGCATTCGCGATAGCTTGTATCGTCTGGCTAGAAGCGCCATGGAAAGGCAGAATTCTGGCGATGGAAGCGACACCAACAAGAGCAGCAACGAAGAAGACGAGATTTCTGCAGACGAGGAATCAAACAAGGATAGGTAAATACTTTTAAGCTAAAGATTGTCGCGTATTAATCGAAGATCATCTACTCACTTACATTTTATGCAGATATTTCAGGCCACCGGACTCTGAGGTAGTTACTAATCCCATCGACCGCATCGTGGCCCATCTTCTCTTTCACAATCCTTCTCCCATGCCTATCATCGACGGGGATATCTCCATGGCCATTTCGATGTGATCACGAGAATGCATTAGAAACCCGACTGTTCTACTGTTAGAATTTTCGCTGGCAATGCGAGTCGATTCTTCGTGTTGGCGCTGCCGGATTTTCTCTCTCCGGGCAAGTAGCCGCAGTAGCCGTTGTGTCGGACGTTGTTCTGCCTTTGTGCTGGATGTGTGTACAGTTTAATTATATTTGCTTTTTCTAATGTTTTTTTTGTAAGATTTCGTGTTAATATTTAACAGTTGGCTTCAATAATGCAGCAAAATGGAGCTTTTGAGTGCAAAACCATGAAGCATTTGTTGTTGAGATCAGACATTTTATGGAAGTTTATATACATGTTTCAGAACTATGAAATATTCACTTTCAGCTTGATTTGTTCCAAGCATTCGGCTTCCAACATTTCTTAGGAAAAAAAATTGCAGGTAGCATTGCTACAGGAAATGATCAAAATCATTCATTTTGATGGAAATCTAAGTTTCGACAAACCGATTCTTGATAGTCTAAAATATGCGATTCCCAAACTAATTCATCGCGTGTTGCAGAGGATTGTCTCGACAGAGAAGAGTCTGATACGGGCACGCGGAGGGCGTACAAATGACGTGATCCTGCAAAAGTTAATGCAATCAACAACTAGAGATGTTAGACCGCGCATTTCGCTTTCCCGCGGAACTGTAAACATAGACTACCTAACGGTTGTGTGGGATTGTGTGAGACTACCCATCAATTTTTCTATTCTTTAAAACTAAAATTGGAACTTCCAATTGCCCACCTAGATTTGAGAAATTTTTGGTTCTCTAACGTATAAACGATTTCTGCGAACAATATATCATGACTCTGTTTGAGACGGCCATGACTGCAGAAAAAGCAACGTGTTGGGATTACAATTGTCAAAAAAGCAGTGATAGAAAAAAAAGTATGAAGAGCTTGAACTTGATGGATTGAGTCATCATTAAGTCTGCAAATGTGCCTGCAGCCAGCCCTACTGCCTTGGAGATGAATTGTTCTGCATCAAATGAGGGTGTGGAATGAGAGGTAGAGGCAGAAGGAGGTGGGGATAAGACTGGAGTAATGGTGATGACTGGAGGAATGTTTGATGTAGATATTTGGTGGACAGGAGATTGTGGTGGAAGAGAAGACTGAACATCACGAAGGCTCTCAATTGTGATGGTGGTGGAAGGTTGTTGTTGTTGTTGGAGGATTATTTCTAGGGTAGACTCTAGAGCTGGAATAGGTGAATTGGGCTGGTTGTCCTGAGCTGGAGTATCTTCTGGAATGGCGGTATGCTCTGTTGTTTCCATTGTGGGATCTGGCATGACTGAATCCGTATTCTGTGGAAGTGGAGAAAGAGGAGGAGAAGGGACAAAATGACCAGGCTTGAGAATCTGCCTTGTCCACTTTGAAAAGATCCCAATGTTAATCATTTTCCCAGGTGGAATTGCTACACCTTTAGATTTACAGACATCTAGGTAGTGATGTAGCAAGACCTGGCTCATTATCCTCATGTAGGCATTCTCTTTGTTTGAATATTTGTGACATATCATCTTCAGAAGGCATCTTCCCCAGTTTATCTTCTTGTTTAGAACAAGAGCTCTCATTATTTGCAGTTGCTGTATGGGAATTGCATCATGTGCTGAGATCTTGCATAGCAGCACCTTGCCTACTATGTCAGCCAAAAACCTATATTCCTCAGCCACATCATTCTTTTTCAAATTTATGGGCTTCTCCTTCTTAAACTTCATGACCTGCAAAACTCTGCTCATCTCTTCCCCTGTAAGCTCATCAGGCTCACTGCCAGCTGGAAGATCAATGGTTTGACTCAACCTTTCCTCTGTGATGTTTATGTCTGTTCCAGTATTTTTCCCATTTAGTGATCCATCTCCTCCTATTTGAACATTATCCTTCAGTTCTGTCAATTCCACATCAAGGATTTTGTACCTTGTAGATATCAGCTTTGTCAATCCTGCAGAGTGAAATAGGCCGAGGATGACCTTGAAGTTCTCAGATGCGGCATTGAAGGAGTCGACATCTACATCAAATCCGGAATTGATCTTTGGAGGAGCCATCGATCTTTCAGTGAAGTACCTGCAAACAAAGAAGAGAGAAAGAGAGAGAAGAAGAGAGGAGCAAGAAAGCAGGAGAGCTGGAGACACAGAGAGCAAGAAAGCAAGGAGAAGAAAAATTCAAAAGCGTAAATGATTTGACGTCACGGTTGCTTAAAAGAAGACGATTCGTCGCAACTTAGGGTTGTTGTCGACGCACCATCGACTAGGTTAATAATTAGCGCGCAAAAACATGTAGAAGCAGCTTCTAGAAGTGAAACAGCGTGCACTTAGTATATCGACGCTGCGTCGATTAGAAATCGACGCACCTTCGAGATTGTTCAGCAACAATTGAGTCGACGTGAGCATGTCGACATTGCGTCGATTAGTAATCGACGCCACTTCGAATTTGTATATCAACTATTATGTCGACGCATGCGTCGATAGTAAATCGACACTGCGTCGAATGCTATTCGAGTTGTCTATCCGTGTGGCTTTCGAAGCTAGCGTTGAGTAGAATTCGACGATACGTCGAATGCTATTCGACGTAACTCTGAATAAACAGTTCTGTTTAATTAGAAAAATCTTGCTGTTTTTCCTAGCAATGGTCTATGTTGAAAATAGTGTTTATACTGTTATTTTTATGAACTATAAGATGACAAAGGGATTTAGAGAAGAAATCACTCTCTTTGACCATGTGTAGTTCTTTCTTCAGAGGTTTAGACCTTCCTTTCCCCTTTCATTATCTCCTATGAGGGACCCTAACTATTTCTGCACAAGTAATTCAAATATTAGAAGGTACCCAGTTCACCTTGGGCCCTTTGCTTTTACCATTATATGATGTTATGAAGGAATAAGATGGTCTTAGATGATATCCCTTTGGATGGTAGAAAGTTGGTTGGTTTTCCCAGTGTTTATAGTCTTGATGATTTAGGTTTGCATAAAACAAATTGTGATTTAATAAGTCTGTTGAATGCCTGAAGATTTTTAGTTTGTCCTTAGGCTTTTGAATGTGATTAATTGATTTGACTGGGATATTTTTCCCTAGATATCTCTTGCCATTTTTATTATTTATTTTATTAAATGTAGTGATTTTATCAGGATTATTATTGTTGATTCTTTATAGTCACTAGATCTAACAAAGGTCACTGGATTTTTCCAGGCTGGCCTAATAGGGTTTGAAGTGCTTGTGGATGGCTCTGCACCTAAGCCTAAGTGCCTAAATCTCATAGAGAGATTTTGTGTAATATCTTTCAGTTTTTGACTTCTCCCATTGAAAGAGTCCTCAAAGGCTTTTGCCTTTGATACTTCTTCCTTTAGTTTTAAGTTTTCATTTCTAATTTCAATTAATTCTGATTCTTTATACTGAATTTCATTTCTTAAATTCTTCTTAATTGAATACACTTCATCCTTCTAAAAGTTTTCTAATTCTACCCTATATGTTTCTAATTCTTTTTGTAATTTAAGATAATCATTACAAAATTCCTTAAAATAAGTTTTGAAATCTTCAGAAGCAAAGTCAAAGTTATCAAAGAGTGATACCTGTGCTTCTTCTTTCTCATCCTCAGAGGAGATCCTCACTGCCATCATACAGGCAGCTTCTGCTTCTGCTTCTTCGTCACTTTCAGATGAAGAGGATCCTATATCTACTTCAGAGTCACTCTATGTTTGAACAATGAAGCCCTTGCCCTTCTTCTTCTTGTCTTTCTTCCTGAAAGACTTTTTCTTCTGCTCCTTTTTGTTGTTGCTCCTGTCCCTTTTGCTCTTCTGGGCACTCAGGAGCAATGTGACCTGGCTTGTTGCAGGTGAAGCAAATCACTTCCTTCTTTGGAGTTTTATCAAATCCGGGCTTTGAGCTCATTCATTTCTTCTTGAGTCTTCAGTCTTGACCCATTTTCTGAATTTCCTTGCTAGGAGGCTAAACATCTCATCTTCAGGAGTGGAGGGCTCTCCTTCACTAGCCTTCAGAGCTAGACTCCTGTGAATAGGAGTTGAGACTGTCTCATTGACCTCTATTTCAGCCCTGCTCTTCAGTAGCATCTCATAAGACTTAAGCTTTCTTAGTAAAGCATTAGTAGAGATCTCTCTGTGGCATCTGGACTCCCTGATGACCCAGATCCTTGAATCCCATGAACTTGGGAAGCACATGAGGATCTTATCATTGATTTCTGTCAAGGATATCTCCTTGTCCAGACCTCTTAGCTCATTAATGATAATGCTGAATTTGTCATACATTTCAGCAACTGTTTCCTCAGCTTTCTTCTGAAAGTTCTCATATTGGGATATGAGAAGAGACTTCTTGTCCTTCCTTTCATCTGCACTTCCCTCTACAAGTCTGGAAAGAGACTCCCAGATCTCTTTAGCTGATTGACAGTCAGCAACCTTCTGGAAGATGTCATCTGACATAGTGGAAACCAGAATATTCATCGCCTTGGCATCCCATGCCTTCTGCTTTTTCGCTGTTTCAGTCCACTCAGCCATGGGCACAGGTTCCTGTGTTGAAGTCCCACTGGCATATTTCTTGTATGGGGTTGGTGGACCTGAAATTATGACATCAAAGATGTCTTCATCAATAGAGTTCATGTAAAGCTTTATTATGGCCTTCCAGAGTGTAAACTTATTCAGATTACACACCGGTGGTCTTGTTGAAGCATAGTCCTTAGAGCTCATTTTCTTTTAAAATAGTTTTAACTAAGAAAATAAGAGTAGGAGATCTTTTGATCAAGGTATTAACCTTTTAATGATCAACCTACCTCTGATACCAATTTAAAGTGCACATCGTGCCTCTGAGTATTCTCTAGAGGGGTGAATAGAGATTTAAAACTTTTACCCTAATAAATGCACTACAATAAATTACTAAGTACTATGCTATCAGCTTGAACCAAGACAGAATAAAATAAGCACAGCTGAAGGAAAACAGTAAACAGAAAAATAGAGGGACTGCACAGAAAATTCAAACACAGATGACACAAGGTTATATAGAGGTTCCCCAAAATGTGGGTAGTCCTCTCTTCTACTTCCCTGGTAGGAATGCACTAGTAGTGTCTGAGTCTTTTGATAAGGAGACTCTCAGAACCACTGAGTCTTTTGACAAGGAGACTCTTAGAACCACTGAGTCTTTTGATAAGGAGACTATTAGAACCACTGAGTCTTTTGATAAGGAGACTCTTAGAACCACTGAGTCTTTTGATAAGGAAACTCTTAGAACCACTGAATCTTTTGCAGATGGATTCTTAAAACTCTGTTACAGGAAGTGAAGGAGAAATAGAATAAGAAGAAGAAGAAGCATAATTCTATTTTCAGAATTCTGTTAACAAAAATCTGTTAGTATGATGTTCTCTGGATGCCCTTCAGGATCTTTGTTTGATGAACCCTTACTTATGATAGTGATGATTGCAAGGGTTTGTAAGTTATTGATCCTTTTTCTGTTCTCTGTACTTTTGAAGACTTGCTGTTATGTATTGAAGAAGCAGCAACAACAGTTTTCTTATTCCTGTACAGAGAAGCTTCCTATTCACTTCTGTCTTAGAGATCGGGGAGGAAGATGATGGACATAGTGAAATATAGAATGGTTGATCTCTCTTCTTTTCTTTTGTCTTCTTATTATGCATGAATCGAGTTTGAATCCCTTTCTTCTTCTGGTCTGTACCGGGAAGAAATGTCCAATGGACAATAAATGTGCTCTTCCCTTTTTTTTGTTCATGACCCGTCTTTTACTATTTGAAATAACTTCCAAAACTGTATTACCTTTCTGTCTGATGTACTTCTTTCTTTTCTTGACAACAATAGAGCCGTTGTAATTTAAATGACTTCTAAGAAGTTCCTCTGGAAAAGGAAAGAAAGGACAGAGACAGACATTCTATTTCTGTTTGTATTCGACGTTGCGTCGAATTGGTTTTCTTTCTTCTCGACGCAACTCTGAGTTCTTATCGACGTGGCTTTGAAATCCTTCTCTGCTATGAGTGAACTCTGATGTCGACGTTGCATCGAATTGACTTCCCTTCTTATCGACGCACCTCTGAGTTCAAATAGATGTAGCTTCGAATTCCTTCTTAGCTTTGATGAACTCAGATGTCAACGTTACGTCGAATACTTCTCAACGTATCCGTCGAGTTGAAGACTTAGACTTGAACTTCATCTTCTGCGTCGAGTTGAGTTGAAGTTGCGTCGACTTCAATATGTGCTTCAACTGCCTCTTCCTTCTGCGTCGAGTTGATATCGACGTTGCGTCGACTTCACTTATTACTCTGACTAACAGACTAAGTAGCTTTGACTTCTATTTGAAGTGACTTCGACAACCAGTCGACGTTGTGTCGAATTCCATTCTACGCATGTCTTAACTCAGCTGAATTCAAGCTTATTCTGGCCTGGTCATGACACTCTAGGGTGAGAGTGATATCCTAAGACACATAATGACCATTTTTCCCTTTCTATACAACATGGGTAATATTTCCTAATACATGAGATCACTTGTATATGATTTGTTCAGATAAATCAAGGGTATTTTTCCCAACAAAAAGCGTTGGAATTAACTCTTCTGCGGTGATGTTCTCCAAACCTGCGCCGAACGCATTGGCATCTCGCAACATGGCGAGTGTGGCCTCGGTGGCTCTGATCACCATGAGCCTCCGCGTCGCCTCCATCTCAGCAGGGGTGACAAGCTGCACCTCCTCGCGCTCCACCGACGGTAACCTCGCGGTGGCTTGGGCGAGCTGCTTCTTGAGGGCCTTTACTTCATCCTCCAACTCGCCGTTCCGGATCGCCATTTGGGTCGCGGCCTCAAAATCCTGTATTAAGGGAAATGAGAACAAAAAAAGGAAAAAAAAAAAGGGGGGGGGGGGGGGGGGGGGGGGGGGGGGGGGGGAGTGAGCAGGGTTGCGAGATCTACCTCCTCCTTCGGAGCCTGTCATAGGAGCTTCTCGGTGACCTCAAGCCGCGTCTCGAGGTCCCCAGCCTTCTCCTCCGCGAGCTCTCGAGCGTCCTCGGCTTTATAGAACCTCTTCATGAAGGATAGGCCACGACGAGACGCCATATGCGAGAGCACAGTGGCACGCATCTGTGCTCGCGAGCTCTCATAAGCGAGCTCCCGCATGGAGGACTTCTCAAAGGCGGCGGCCTCCTCCCTCCCATATAGCTCATAGGTGATGGAGAAGGCGTGATCGCCCGCCTTGCCCCGCTCGACCCAGGAGGGGAGGCGAGTAGAAAGTGAGACCTTCTCCCCAGCCATCTCCCAAGCAAGCAGTGGGCCGCCCACAGCTATCCAAGGGCTTCTCCCCGAGGCCAAAGTGCGGGTGCAGGTCCGACATATCCACCCCACTTGTCCCAGCGTCGGCATGGACCACGGGATCCTAGCGGCTCGTCAGGGTCTTCTTGGACGCTAGCGACCTGTTCAACTTCTTCCGCGAGTCGGAAGGCGGCAGGGAGTCGAGGTCAACCACCGCCCTCTTCCCTTTGCCGCTGTCAGACTTGAGTTTGGCCGAGTCGCCAGCGCAAGCTTCTCCAGCCGCTCTCCGCCAGGCCAAGTGGAGAGGTCAGCTTCGCGCCACCTGCATAAGGCGGGTTTACCGGGATCAGGCGGGTTTACCGGGATCAGGCGTTCCCCTGCAACAAAGAACCATGTAAGATGTGGGAGGCGGGGCGAGTAGAAGAAAGGTCAGATGAAACACATGATAAGAAGCATACCTTCTCCCTGCGGAATAGGAGGTAGCGAGTTGAGACGTCGCCGCAGATAGGCGACCTCGAAATCCTTCTCGAAGAAGAACTTGCAGAAGTCCGCCACGTCTCCCTCCACGCGAGGAGCACGATAAGTCGACTCGCTTCGCTGAACCGGCGCGTAGGGAATGTTGTCGAAGCTCCCCTTGACGAAGAGGAATCGATCATTCCAATGATGCCCCTTGTTGGAGTCTCGCATACTTTGACCCACAAGCTAGTCAAGAAACCGACCCCATCTGTGGTCGCCCGGTAGGTGAACAACTTGCGGAAGGCGGTGAGGCTGAACTCGATCCTCTCCTCGCGCATATAGCACGTGAATGCCACAAGCATGGAAATCGCATTGGTGTTGAGCTGCGCGGGCACAGTCCCGAAGTACTTCAGGAACTGTTTCACTTCAGGCCACAGGGGGATGTGGAGACCCACCTCAAAGTGCGAGAGGGGGAAGGCGAGCTCATCCTCGCGAAAGGAGTTGATGTCTTCGCAATCCCTAGGGCAGCGAGCAGTGTATCCCTCAGGGAGATACGCCGCCGCGAAAGCGAGCCGATCCTCCTCTGACACTCTCCCCTTGGGGAAGCAGTGGTCGGCGAAGTTGGCCACACAACTTCCTCGCCCGTCCGTGTGATCAGATTTAGTCATTTTTGAGAAGCGGGCGAGTGAAACGTGCGAGTCGAATAAAAACAAGAGAACATGCGCAATTAATGCGGTAGGTGAATACCGAAATAAAAGGAGGGGGTATTTATAGAAAAAAAGGGGGGTCGGGGGGTTTCGCGACTAGCGGAGTGACCCGTTCACCCCATGCCCACTCGCCCCCATCCTCATGCGAGTACTAGCAAGCCTTACAATGGCGAGTGCGAGCGAGAACTCTGACCTAGCGGGTCCCATCATCCTATAGCGATATATATATACATATATATATACATATATATATACATATATATATACATATATATATATATACTATTCTAAAAAGAAATATGGTGGTCTGCGAATAGCGTGAGATCAAAAATCCCCAAAAAATTTGGACCGTCCAGATATGGCCTCATAATTTGAGAACCGCTCGATTTAAGCTGCAAATAGCCAAAATCTAATTAAACGGTCTGCGAATAGCCATGCGGACGGCAAGAGGGGGGGGGGGGGGGGGGGGGGGGTTCTGTAAAAAAAAAAATGAATTTATTTTTTAGTTTTTTAAAGACATGTATATTATTATATAAATTATAAATTATAAATTATAAATTAACATATATATTATGTATATATTATATATATTTTAATTTTTTAAATTATAATATATTATATATTACAGTTTTTTAAAAAAAATCCCCCCCCCCCCCCCCCCCCCCCCCCCGCAAAAAAAATTAGATTTTTAAATTTTAAAAATGAAAAAACATTAAATATAACTGGGAGCACACCGTCACCGGCCGGGTACTGTCACACTTGACAGTAGGGCCGGATCCCGTCATCGTCGGAGAGATAGATATAGGTACAGGGTACTGTTGCGCCAAAAGCACTGTCGCGACGGGTGCAACGACCGGCGGGCCGTGCCGTTCGACTCGTATAATAATATGAAAAGAGCATAGACCCCCGCGAGACGGGGTTACACGTCCAAGCATAATGTTTACAGAAATATGACATCAAAGCAGAAAAAAAGAGGGGGGGGGGGGGGGGGGGGGGGGGGGGGGGAGAGAGAGGAAGCATTCAAAGGTGAGCAGGTACTCCTCTCGGCCGGCTTCACCTCCGGGGACCCCGACCGCTCATTCGTCCCCTTGAGCCTCGCCTCGCGAAGGCGTGCTCGCGAGCAGCATCGATCTTGCGTTGTAGGGCGAAGGCGCATTCATCGATCCGCCTAAAATGTTCCTCCAGCGAAACCGGAGCACCCACTGATAGCCTCTGCACCTCTTCCGCGAGCAGAGTGCAGTCCCCCTCAAGAGCCTCCATTCGCCACTCCAGGGCGAGGATGCGAGGGAAGGGATCGAAGTCCGCCGAAGCCCTCTCCTCTAAGATCTCGCGGAGCATGTACCCATGCTTTTGCAGGATGCTCGCCAACCGATCTTTCATCTCGGTAGCGTTGGAGGGATCGCCGAGGTACTCGCTGATAGAGGTTGGAGAAGACGATGCTGAGTATTGCACTCGCTCATCAGAGTCGTCATCCCTCTGGGTATCGTCTGAAAGTTTCTTATCATTAGCGAATCGAAAGAAAGGAGCGAGGGGAATTACCTACCGAGCGAGTCCTCGACTTCTTTACCCTCGCGATGCGAGGCGGGATCGCGGTTCTGATTAGAGGGGAGCCTGAGATTCCCGCCGAAGGGGCAGGAGAGGGGAAGCACCAGGGACTTCCCAGATCCCGCTTGCAGCGGAGTCTTGCCAGGACCCCACATCTCAGAGGGCTCACCGACACCAGCAGCAGTGCCCGTAGGGGCTAGAGTCGTCTTGGCGAACTCCTCCGACAGGTCTCGGGTCGGCGACTTTTGTCGCGGAGGAGAAGGCGCGAGATCGATGAAATTAGGCACTGCAAAATTGAATGTGGTTAGTATACCCATAAAGCGCGAGCCGAGCGCAACAAAGAACAACATCCGCTTACCGACAACAGAGGGGATGTCAGGGTTGACCTGACGACTCACCTCCTCCTGCTCGCCAATCTGCTGGCCACTCGCGCCACCTTCCATAGCCGCGTTAACCTGCGGATTTTATGTTTCAGTAATGACAAACTCGCAGAGGCTTTCGCGAGAAAACGCATTAAGGAAAAAGTTCACCTGTTCCGAGACCCCAAGGCCCAAGCTGAACCCGGGCTACGAGGGAAGCTTGGCCAAACTTATTCCCTCTCCAATAGATACCCGTCTCGCCCTCTTGGCCCCTCGCTTCTCCACTCGCGTTGGGGTGGCTCGCGAAGTGTTCCCGGCAATAAGCCCCAGGAGACCGACGGAGGTCGACGCGGTCTTGTTTTTGGCAGCAGCAAGACGAGCTTGGAGTTCTTAAGAGAGCGTCATGGTGGTCAACCAGTATACTGTGAGAAAGAAGGGAAGTAGGTTCGCGGATAAAAGGTGGGGGGTCTTCCCTCCTGGTATATATAGCCCCCGGTGGGGGGCCACCGAAAGATTCTCCTCAAAATCAAGTCACTCACCAAATATACGCGGTTGAACTACCTTTGGAGAGGATCTCTCACTTGTTTCTCTCTCCTCCGGTTAACTTTGGCTTGCTAGGGAGATCTGACTTGCTGCTCATCGTGATTTCCGGGTGGGTGGGAAAGAACTCTCTGGCACTCTCCAAGGTGCCCAGCTCAGCAACTGGCTTGGGAGGGGAAGTTCTTTAGATCTTCTGGGTTAGTGTCGGGACCTCCTCGCTGCAGCTCGGGGGTCTGTTTTTAGTTTTTCACTTTTTGTGAGTGAGCTTCCTCGTCCTGAGTGCCCGGTCTAGAGATTGAACTTAGGAGAAGTAAGAGCAAACTACACCAGTCCGAACTCCTCTCGAGCCGTGGTTTCCGGGCTCATAGGTTGAACCGTGGTTTCCTGGTTCAACAAATACATTTCTTAAGAAATGAGAAAATATTAATAAAAAATATTATAAAATAGTTTTCTAAAAATTATAAATTTTTTGGAGATACTCATTATTAGAGCTGTCACGGTTCCGGTTCTACTAAAACCGTGAACCGAACCGCTAAGGTAACGGTTCTTCAAATTAGAACTAAAACCGTATTTGGTTTGACCGGTTCCGGTTCTGGTTCCGATTCCAGCATAATTTTTGGAACCGTCGTGTTAATGGTTCCGATTACGGTTCAACAAGAACCAAAACCAAACCGGCTACTAACGGTTCGGTCCGGTTCTATGCGGTTTTGTCCGGTTCCAATCGGTTCTAACTAGAACCAAAACCAAACTTGCGGAATGAATAGGGAATGTCAAAAATAAAAAATCGGAGGGGAAAAGTATACTCGTTCAGTTTTTTTGCAAAAGGGACTTCGAAGTCTGAGACCCGGGTGCAGGAATTTCGCGTTACACCAAGGGGGAATACTTTTTGTATAATATATAGTAAGTCGGGCTAAAAGTTAAAAACTGAAACCGCAAAATCACAAAATTGCACCAGACCGCGCCGATTTTAAAAATTCAAAGATCACGATCGTGTAATGCTGATGCAATGTTCATGTTGCTGAAGATCGCGACTCAACATAGGGTAATGAACTTTGAATTGTTGCTCTTGAAATCTTATTTTACAATTAAAATTTTGTTTGAAGAATATATTAGTTAATTCAATTTGACTAATTTATCAGCTACAATTATATTCGTCTTTCATGATTACTACTAAATAGTAGTTGTATATCCTCTATAATTTTAAACAAAATATTTCAGAAAAATATGTGAGTAAAATTGAAAATTATATGACTGTATAAAAACCGAAAGTACACCACAAAAACCGACTCCAAATCGCATCAATGTCAAACCACACAACACGGTTTTGGTGCGGTGCGATTTTGTTCAGTCCAAAACCGCCCCCCCCCCCCCCCCCCCCCCCCCCCCCCCCCCCCTTTATTGCGATTGCGATTTGGTTTCAAACCGCACCAATTCCACACATAATAGTAAGTATAGATATTATAAATATATTATAAAAAAATAACAATATTATAATAATATTAATAATAATAATAATAATAAACGGGTTGCGGTTCGGTTCTGCTTCGGTCCGGTTCAGATCGGTTCTAAAAATCTTGAAACCACTTGAAACTTGTATATTGCGGTTTCGGTTCCGGTTCCGGTACGGATAATAAAATGAAAGAACCACACCCGGACCAATGTTGTTCACGGTTCCAAAATTTAAACCGGAACCCAAATAATTCGCGAACGGTTTGGTCTGGTTCTTTGCGGTTCCGGTTAGGTTTCGATTCTGTTTACGGTTTTCGGTTTTAAGTGACAATTTTACTCATTATATCACTATACACTTATGGTTTAATATTCATAACCATCGAAGCAATATTCATGGAAAAATAAACATAATATCAATTTCCTAAGGTTTAATGTGATAGAAATTAAAATAATTCTACATGAAGTTCTAGACATCTCCAGAAAATTAACAACCTCATTTTGAAAATTTTAGACAAGGACTACAACTTTATGTTGAGCACTTGGCCTGTTTGTGACCCTACAAAAACAACAACACTCAAGCCTTTATCCCACTATAGTGGGGTCGGCTATATGGATCCTCTATCGCCATTGTGCCCTATCTTTAGTCATAATCTCACTAATGCCTAAGTACATCATGTCCTTAATTATAGTTTCATTCCAGACTTCATTGGTCTACCCCTCCCGCGTTTAACATGTCTAGTGACTAAACTCTCACAACGCCTAACATGTGCCTCTAATGGTCTCCTTTGTACGTGTCCAAACCATCTCAGCCGAGCTTCTCGCATCTTCTCTGCAATTGATGCCACTCCTGTCTTATCCTTGATACATTCATTCCTAATTTTATCCAGTCTCGTGTGTCCACACATCCACCTAAGCATTCTCATCTCCGTAAATCCCATTTTTGTTCATGTACACAATTCACTGCCCAACACTCAGAGCCATAGAGCATCGTTGGTCTAATTATAGTACGGTAAAACTTTCCTTTAAGTTTTAATGGTATTTTATGATCACATAAGATCCCTGACGCACCTCTCCACTTCAACCAACCTACTTGGATTTTATGTATCACATCTTTATCAACACCTCCATCTTTTTGAACTATCGATCCAAGATATTTAAAGCACTCACTGCGGGAAATATCTTGATCACCCAACTTAATAACGAAGTCATCCATCCTTCTTCACTGCTAAATTTAAGCTCCATGTACTCCATCTTTGCCCTACTCAACCTAAAACCCTTCTTATCTAAAGTGTCTCGCCAAGATTCAAGTTTCGCGTTTACACCCTCGCTTGTCTCATCGACCAAAATGATATCATCCACAAACAATAAACACCAAGGTATTGCTTGTTGGATATGTCCGGCGAGCTCATCTAAGATAAGGATAAAGAAATAAGGGCTTAAAGTTGAACCTTGATGTAAGACAACAGTCATAGGAATTCATGTGTTAATCCTCCAGATGTCCTCACCCTCGTCACTGAATTTATATACATATCTTTGATTATGTCAATGTATGATACATTTACACCTTTCTTTTTTAAGACTCTACATAAGATCTCTCTTGGAACCCTATCATATGCCTTCTCAAGATCGATAAACCGTATATGCAAATCTTTTTTTCTTTCTCGATAGTTGTCAATAAGTCTCCTCAAAAGATGTATAGCTTCCATGGTCGATCGCCTTGTCATAAATCCAAATTGATTCTCCGAAATGCTAGTCTCTCATCTTATTCTTCTTTCTATTACTCGTTCACATAGTTTCATGGTATGACTCGTTAATTTAATTCATCAATAATTAACACAATTTTGTATCTCTTTTATTCTTATACAAAGGTACCAAGATGCTTTCTCTCCATTTGTCTGACATCCTCTTTGACTTCAGTATCTTATTGAAGAAACATGTAAAGCCACAAAATTCCTTCTTTTCCTAGACATTTTCATACTTTGATGGGTATATCATCTAGCCAAACCGCCTTTCAATTTTTCATCTTCTTTAGAGCATCATTTACCTTTGATAGTTGAATTTTACGATAAAACGTTATGTTCATATACTCCTCCGGTTTACTTAACTCTTCCAAGTTCATTTCATTATCTTTTGTTTCATTATAAAGTTGATAAAATTATATTTTCCATCGCTCTTTATTAGCCAAATCATCCATCAAAACTATATATATTTCATCCTTTACGCATATAACTTGGCTTAGATCTTTTGTCTTCCTCTCTCTAGCTCGAACAATTTTATATATGTCACAATCTCCATCTTTGGTATCTAGTCGCTTATAAAATTCTTCATAAGTTTGACTTCTTGCTTACTTACTGCATATTTAGCTTCTTTCTTTGCGACTTTATACCTTGCCCAACCGCCTTTCCTGTTTGTGACCATGGTCAAAATGATGATGTGGCATGCCCCGCATGTTGGTTATGAGGAGACAAGGATTGGAATGAATTGGAATGCCTCTCCCAAGGTGCCGTTCAAGATCTATTTATAGTTTTTCTTTTGTGGTATGTCAATAACGTAATCCCGCCTTTTGGTTCCACTATACGCACCCCAAAATGGTCTGCTAACAGCCAATCTCCGCTGTTCTGAGTAGCTATTTGCAGCCCCCTGAGGGTATTTAGGTAAAAAGAACATCTCTGGACCCTTACTGGGCGAGTGGCTCGCGAAGATGCCGCTCGCCAGCCTCCACACGAGCCGGGCTCGTGAGACAAAGGACCTATCACGCACCCAGCCGCTCTAAGTGTGCCATATGCCCGGCGAGCCCCGGGCTCGCCCCTCTGTTTTCTACTCGCAGATCACACAGTGAGTCCTCGCTTATTTCCTTGGCTCACGAGCCCTTGTTCTGGCTCGCCCGCACGCCTTAAATATACACTCACTGATGTGGAAATTCTCCATCCTACCCTCTTGGCGAACACGGGGGTTGTACACCTTAATTACAGTTTGGATCAAAAGCTTCATATGACCAAACAATCAGCATACCCATGAAATTAGCACTCTTATGTATGGAAAAGGTGTAACTAAGAAATTAGACCAATTTTCACGTTCATAACATGATAAAATTTATCATTACTAAAAAAATCACGAATTTATCACAACCTAACTTATGCTAAAGGGACACTTTTTAGGTTTTGGTCAAAAGATCTCTAAATGCCTTGAAATTTTAATCCAGTGTGACCACTATGAAAATAAAGTTGCAACCAAAAATTTACAATCCATTTCAATCCAAAAGGCCCACTATTTTCACAAATAGGCATCATTTGAATTAGTTGGATATTGAACAAAAACTTTAGAAAAATGCCTTCCACAAAATACGAAACCTTTAGGATATTTTAGTAAGGTATAATCAGCATGTTTAGCACTTCAAATCTCTGCATTCTAATATGTAATAGTCATGGTCACTTTTCATAAGATCAAACATGGTGTTTTCTTCTTTAAAGGCTACATGCATAAATTTAAACCACACCAACCATGGTCAATTTGAACATTATATTCAAAATCAGAGAAGTTGTATTTTTTCCTTCATAAAGCATGTTAGTCTCATCAAAAGTAATATGCATAGACTCTTCCATACACAAAGTTCTTTTATTAAAACACTTATATGCTATGTTGGACATAAAGTATCCATGGATAATTCCTTTATCGACCTTTCTATCAAACTTTGTAAGATGAGTCTTATCATTGTTAAGTACGTAGCATATGCTTCCAAGAATTTTGAAGAGATGCTTGGAACTTCCCTTTCGATAGTTCATATGGAGTCTTTTCCTTGGTCTTGTGGATTAAGCTCATATTCAAAACATAACATCATCTAAAACAGTTTAATACAAGGGAAGTTACTCCATGAACTTAATTCAAATAAGACAGTTTCCAAACCAATATAACAAAACAGAAAGTTCATAAATCTTTTTAAATTTAGACCAAAATTCAAGAATTGATTTAATTATTTAATTTGCCTAATAATGAATTATTAGACTATCTATGAATCTAAAGGTCCGTTTGGATGGGCGGAAATGGAAATTTGGAATTGAAATTGGCCATTAATAATTCAAATTAGGTTGTTCGGTTGGAAGGAATTGGATCGGAATTAGAATGGTCCAATTTCATGGCTTTTCAAAATGACCTAGTCAATTCTTTTGTTTTCTCACTGGTTTTTGGTCTCGAAGCTTTCCCCTCTCCAAATCCTCCCTTCCCGCTCATCCTCCTTCATTTACAAACATGCATGTCTAAGTTTAAAATTTTATACTATTTATGATATACATTGAGTGCTCTGCTAGATGATGTTGCACCGTATTTTAAGAATTTGTACGATGTTAATTGATCTTGTGCTACATTGAGTACTTTGCTAGATCAAGAATGTGTATGATGTTAATTGATAAATTTTTTAACAAGATGTTGTTGCACCATATTTCATATGTAGTATGTGATAAGCTATTCAAACTGAATGAGTTTTCATGTTGATTCACCTGTCTGGCTAGGGCTCCGTTTGGCGCGACGGTGGCGATTGTGAACACGGTAATTATGTACTGTCGTTCGTGAACGTTCAACATCACCAAAGGAACTTCATCCACTTTTATATTTCAAACTGGTTTTCTTTTCTTAGTGGCGGTCATAACCGTTGTCATGCCAAACATGTTGGTGTATATTTGGACTCGTAACAGTGTTCGGAGGCTTAACGGGTCGTGTAGGATACGCGGATATCCAATACCCGTAGATACTCCTAGGGTTTGCCTATTTATACCCAGCTAGGGGCAACGGGTTCTGTGTTCCACACTTGACACTCCCCGGGATGCTTCGAGCGCCTCTCACAATCTCGAAGTAGAAACCCTAGTCGCTCCAAGCACCCCTCCAGTGTTATGTTCGTTTTCTCGTTTTCTGCGGCGCTGCTAGGTCAAACGAAGAAAATCTCGGCGCCGCTCTGAGTGAGTTTTCACGTAACCCGCCGCCTAGAGCTCTGCCGCCGCCTCTTTTGATCGGAGGTAGAAGCACGAAGCCGCAGATCGCTGAAGTTCGCTGCATCTTCTTCTTCTAGCGGCGCTGCTAGGTCACGGGACCAAAGAAATCGCTGCCTCCAGCGATTCTTCTCCTGCGACGGTGCTATTTCACGAGAGAACCACTGCCCCCGATCTGTGAGTTCTGCCGCTCTCCCGCAGCAGCTCTTCTGTTTCCGGCGCCAGACGTAAAGCAACTGCAGTTTTCTGCAAGTTCGCAGATTTTTCTTCGGCAGCCTTCTCCTGTGCTGAATCGCCGTCGCCTTGATCTTGTAAAAGAGGAGGCAGATCCTCTTCTCCACCGGATTTTTTGTTTTCACATTCCTGGTGGACGCCCGAATCGAAATCTTTGCCTGGATCTCTTGCTGCTCGTAGATCTCTTGCTGCCCGTGGACCTCCTGCAGCCGATCTTGGAGTGCCGATCCTTGCTGTGGAACCCTTTGCCCTTGCTCTCCTGGGCAAGCTTCAGTACATAGTGAAGCTTCTCCTGTGCTTCCAGTGAAGGTCCTCCAGTTGTGGATTACATTGCTCTTTTCTTGCACTTGTGTTGCCGGATCTCGCCGAATTTTGTTCTGCACGCTAGAGACCGATCCGAAGGGTGAACGATGTTGAAGGCGAACAACTTCTCCTCTCCAGTACCGATGACGAAGCTGGAAAAATTCACGGCGACAGAGTTCAACACTTGGAAGTTGAACACGCAATTTGGGATGAAATGTCTGAACGTGTTCTACACCGTTCAGAATGATCGTGCTGCGTTCATCGGGACTGAGGATGAAGAAAGAACAGTGGATCAGCGATGAGGACTTCTGCCGGGCTATTTACTGAATTGTCTCTCCCCAAGCTTGGCAAAGACCTACATGAAGATGAAGACTGCAAAGGAGATATGGGACGCATTGGAGGAGCATTTCAGGCAGGAGGAGGACATGTCCAAGGCTCACTTAGTGGACAAGTTCCACTCCTTCATGTTCGACGAGGATAAAGAGATTCTCCCTCAGGTATCAGATTTCGAACACATTGTTGATTCCTTACATAGCGAACAAATTTCTCTGCCGATAGCTTTGTTGCTGGCACAATAATTTATAAGTTGCCTTCCACGTAGTATCATTTCAAAACTGAAATGTACCGGAAGAAGATGCAGGTTGATCTGAATGACCTCAAGCATTTTATACGCATAAAAGACGAAAATAGGACTCGACACGCGCTAGAAGTTGTTAGCAAGCAAAAAGCTGCCGCTAACATGGTCACTAGCTCTAAGCGTGTGCCGAATCAGAAAAAGACCAAACCGCCCCCAAATAAACCACAGGTTGCGGGCCCTAAAAATAAAATAAAGAAATTGAAGGGCAGATGTTTCAACTGCAACAAGTGGGGGCACAGTGCATATGACTGTAGGCTTCCCAAAAGAGAAAGAACCAAAGGACCACAAGAGGACAACCAAGCCAATATGGTTAGCCTTGCTGAGCCTTCCAACTTTGTCGCCATGGTTGGAAATGCGCAGGCCAGAACTGAGTGGTACCTGGATTCGGGGGCAACTTGCCATGTATGCAACCATGCTAATCTGATGACAGGGCTCGCTGAGGCAAAGGAATCTGTGACCGTTGCGAACGGTGGGGTGTCAGATGTGCTGAAGGTGGGGAACGCTACACTACTGCTGTCCTCAGGTAAGTCTTTAACTTTAAGAAATGCTAAATTTATTCTTTCATTATCTGCTAATTTAGTGTCTGTTAGTCTACTTTGTGATGCTGGTATGTCTGTTAATTTCTGTAGCGGTAGAGTAACACTGTCAGTTAACTCACACTATTTTGGATATGCATACGTCCAAAATAGAATGTACTGACTAAGTCTAGCTAATGAATAGTTCAACAAGTACAATCAAACTTAGTTAGCCCTAAGACTCTACATGAGAGACTAGGACACGTGAACTCTAGGAAGTTATTCCAAATAGCTAGAACTCACCAGATCAACTTAGACACTAAAACCCCATGTGGAAAATGTGAAGTGTGTGCTCAGACAAAGATCATTAAGAAACCTTTTAGCGCAGTTACTAGGAGCACAACACCACTAGAGCTAATACATTCCGACATCTGTGACTTTAAAAGTTTCGTCACCAGAGGAGGAAGGAAGTATATGATCACCTTTATAGATGACTGCTCTAGGTTTTGTCACATTTACCTACTTAAAACTAAAGATGAAGCATTTGAAAAGTTTAGGCATGAAAATAAAGAGGTTTAGAAGTGATCGAGGAGGAGAATACATGTCCAGTGAGTTCAAAGGTTTTCTTGCCTCTCAAGGCATCATAGCCGAAAACACTGCTCCTTACTCACCCCAATCCAATGGTATAGCCGAGAGAAAAAATAGAACATTAACAGAAATGTTAAATTCTATGCTCCTCACTGCAGGCATGCCTTCCGCATTTTGGGGAGAAGCAGTCTTAACTGCGAACCACATTCTAAATAAAGTCTCTCATGCTAAGTTAGATGTTACACCCTACGAGCTTTGGTTTAAGAGACCCCCGTCAATTACAAAATTTAAGACCTGGGGTTGTATAGCCTATGTCAGGGTTCCTGACCCTAGACGGTCTAAGATTGGACCTAGGACCAATACATGTGTCTATTTAGGTTGCACTGAAGATAGTGTTGCAGATCGATTCCTTGATATTTCCAACAATATCATCATCGAATCTAGGAATGCAGTGTTTTTTGAAGATAAATTTCTTAAAGATAAGAACCTGACACTCCCAGGTATGCAAGCATCTATTACTGAGGAGGATCCAGAATCAGTACCGAGCACTTCCTATTCAGTTCCTGTAGAGACCAGTGGCCTAGAGTCTAGGAGGACTTCAGTAAGAGAGAAAACTCCCAGAACCTTCGGTAGTGATTTTGTTACCTACCACGTTGAGGCCGATCCGTCCACCTATAAGGAAGCGATGAGATCAAGGGATTCACTACTCTGGAAAGAAGCTATTGAGGAAGAGATGAATTCTCTCATACAGAACAACACCTGGACGTTAGTTCCTAAGCCTAAAGGGGCTAAACCGATAGGATGTAGGTGGGTTCTGAAAAAGAAACTAAATCCTGATGGTAGCGTAGCTAAGTATAAAGCACGCCTGGTGGCTAAAGGTTTCACACAAGTTAGTGGGGTGGATTATTTTGACGTATATTCACCAGTGTGTCACTTAGCAACCATTAGGATCCTCCTAGCTATTGCAGCTATTGAGACCTTTATTGTCCATCAGTTGGATGTTAAGACTGCGTTCTTGAACGGAGATCTGACCGAAGAGATCTACATGAGCCAACCTGAAGGTTTCATTGTAGACGGTCACGAAAACATGGTCTGTAAGCTTTTAAAATCGCTATACGGATTAAAACAGTCACCTAAATTATGACATGAGAAATTTGACTATTGTGTAAAGATTATGGGATTTTTGTCAAGTCTCTCGGATAAATGTCTTTACATACGTCATAGATCAGATAACGTCGCCATAATATGTTTATATGTAGATGACATGCTAATTCTGGCATCCGATCAATCCGAAATGGATGACGTAAAGTCGGGCCTGATGAAAACATTTGACATCAAAGATCTAGGAATAGTTGACACTATCCTAGGTATGCAGGTGAGCTTTGGGAAAAATGGCATTTCCCTAAGTCAAAGCCACTACATAAAATCCTTGTTGGATACGTGGGGATACATTGATAGTCGAGCTTTAGAGACACTATACGATTATAACAACCGCTTAAAGCCCAATGAAGGAGCTGCAGTTAGACAGTTAGATTACTCTAAACTGATTGGTAGTCTCATGTATGCTATGGTCTGCACTAGACCTGACATGCCTTTACGGTAGGCATGTTAAGCCGATTCACTAGCAATCCTGGCCAGGACCACTGGAATGCCCTAGATAGGCTAATGCGATACTTAAAGCACACCAAAAAGTATGATTTATGCTATAGTGGTCATCCTCCAGTTTTGGAAGGATACTCTGATGCATCATGGTGCTCAGAAATAAACGACAGCAAGTCCACTAGTAATTTTATTTTCACACTAGGAGGAGCAGCTGTAGCTTGGAAGTTCAAAAGGCAGTCCTGTATTGCTCTCTCTCTTCTATGGAATCCGAACTGTACGCTCTAGCTTCAGCTGGAGAAGAAGCAGAATGGATAAGAGATTTGGTTATGGACATTCCATTGACGAGCCTGAAACTGAGTTCTGTTGCAGTTTACTGCGACAATCAGGCTACAAAGACGATTGCCACGAACACCCTGTTCAATGGCAAAAGAAGGCAACTACGAATGAAACAAGCCTGGTTGACCTCTCTCACTAGTCAATGGATTATGACCCTAATAGATGTGAGATCGAAAGATAATGTTGCAGACGCTTTAACCAAATGCTTGAATAGAGCTCTTACAATAAAATCATCGGGGGAGATGAGATTAAAGTTCATAGATGTATGAAACTTTCCTTCTGTGTTTATGTTTTAATAGTAAGAACCTATTGTCGCAACATTCAAGCATCTAATAACAGACTGAAAACCCCAAATAACTTCTTGATGAAAACCCAAGATGGCTAGATGCTGGTTATTCCACATTTGATAACCTAACATTTTTCTCATCGTAAGTTGATTCGAGAGTTATTCAACTGGGAATCGAAAGTCGTTGTAACGGTTAATCTAAACATTTATGGTCATAGCACATTATTGTAATCTACGTCTATGAATTCATTGAGTCTAAACATTTATGGTCATAGCACATTATTGTAATATACGTCTATGAATTCATTGAATCTAATCTCATGAAATTCCTTGCAGGCACTAGTGGAGATGGAGGAGAGAAAGTGGTGTTCGACATGGATGTTGATGATCTACTCTCTGTGTAGAATTCTTTATATGTTTTGATTCAGTACCTTGTTTTGTTTTCAGACTTATTTATGTATGAGTAACACTATTATTTATTTTGGATGTTTTATGATTCTGTTATAACAATCCTGCTTATGTTTAAACTGTGCTAACTCTTATTGCAATGTGTAAAGTCGAAAACATTTTTTTTAGTATCCTCCACTTTCTGCACTCCGAAACGTACACGTTACTTGTCACAAATATAGGAGGAGACTGTTGGTGTATATTTGGACTCGTAACGGTGTTCGGAGGCTTAACGGGTCGTGTAGGATACACGGATATCCAATACCCGTAGATACTCCTAGGGTTCGCCTATTTATACCCAGCTAGGGGCAACGGATTCTGTGTTCCACACTTGACACTCCCTGGGATGCTTCGAGCGCCTCTCACATAATAAACATATTTTTTACATACTATATTATTCTCATATTTATGACGTGGCAAATGTTGTGACGTCTTTAGATTGTATGCTACACCAAGCCCCATTTCCTACCTACACCTCCAAAATTTGAACTATGTGACGTCAAGATGTCATGTTATGCTCCGAAATTTTAAAACTGAACTCGTGTTTTTTTTTAAAAAGTTGTAATTAATTTCATGCTAATAAAAAATGATGCTGGCGTATTTCGTGTATCTGGCATATTTTTCCTACTATATAAAGATTGAGAGAGTTGAAGGATGGAGCACAGCAGAAGGCAAGGTCACGTGAAGAACAAACAAAAGAGAGGGGGAGCACTAGAAAAGCTCAACGCGGGGGAGAAGATGTTGAGGTATATTTAGCGTTGTATTAATTACTTAACGGAACCCTAACGGGTCCGTTGACGGGTCGTCGGGGATTTAGGGTTACGCCTATAAATACCCCTGCTGGGGGCAACGCGTAGATCGTTCCAAACTAGACGTTCACTCGGATGCTTCGAGCACCGTTTCATTCTCGAAGAGTTTCGTTTGTGAACGCTTGCCCCCGTGCGGTTTCTCCTCTCCCGTAACTGCTCCCTGTTCTTCCCGATCGGAGAAACGCCGTCGTTCTGCGTAAGGAGATCGATCGAAGAGGACAGTTGCAGCCCGCGCCCTAGCCGATCCCGATCGCAAATCGCTGCAGTGCTTCCCTGTCGATTGAGGGAACGAAGGAGACGCAGGCTATTAACCGCTCCCTGTTCGCGTAGAAGGAACTCGCCGACGCCGCTGCTAGCCCTAGAAGTTGTCGCCGTCTCTCTCGTTCGCGAAGGAGGAGGCGCGATTTCCTCCAGTTCTTTAGTGGTCGCCCGGAAGAACGACGTTGCTGTCGTTCTCGTACGTGAAGAAGTTCGCCGCCCCTTCTTCTTGATCTCATCTCCCTGCGACACAGCCGGTTCCTCCTTGCGGATCCCTGTTCGTGCGTTTGAAGAAGTTCGCCGCTCCCGCTAAGAGGTCCAGTCGGTCGCTGACGAAGAAGCTAGACGCCAGGAGCCATCCTCCTTGCCGTCTTCATCGATCCTGTGCCGATCAGTGTTGTTCGAAGTTTTCTCGGTTGATCCTTTGCCGTTCTGACGAAGCTTCCTCCGCTGCCGACCATCGTTCTCACTGCTCCGCTCGACTAAATATTTGCAGTGCCGATCCTGTCCGGTCCAGTGAAGTGCAGTGAAGTGCTCTTTTTACAGTGCCGTTTTTCAGTGCAAAGCAGTGCAATTTTTGCTGCAGTTTTGAACCGTCTGCTAACGATGGCCTCTCTTAAGAAGACCAATTCTCTCTCCTCTCCTGTGCCGCTGATAAAGCTGGAGAAGTTCTCCCACTCGGAGTTCAGTGCCTGGAAGCGCAATACGCAGTTTGGTCTGAAATATCTCAATATCTTTTATACCCTGCAGACTGACTTCGCAGACTTCCAAGGAGGACCCGATGAAGCACATTGGCTCAGCGACGAAGACTTCTGTCGCGATTATCTTCTCAACTGTCTCTCCAATTCCCTGGCCGAGACATTTGGGAAGTTGAAGACAGCAAAAGAGATCTGGACTGCGCTGGAAGATCAGTTTAAAGAGGAGGAGAACATGTCCAAGACGCATCTGGTGGACAAATTCATGGGATTCACCTTCTCTGAGGACAGAGAAATCCTTCCCCAGATTGTAGATCTTGAAAATTTGGCGGCCAAGCTCAGTATTGAAAGTGTACCTCTGCCAGACGGGTTCGTTGCTGGTGCCATCATCTACAAGCTTCCCTCAGCGTGGTACTCCTTCAAGACGGAGATGTATCGAAAGAAGACTCAGGTCAGTCTGAAAGAACTCAAGCGGTTCATCTGCATTGAGGATGAGAATCGGACAAGGCATGTGAAGGAGGTGGTGAGCAAGCAGCAGTCTGCTGCTAACATGGTCACACACCCGAAGCGGAAGCCTCGGTCTGATCGGACTCGACCTCCCCCCAGTGCACCCGCAGTCGTAGACACCAGCAAGAAGATCAAGAAGTTCAAAGGCAAGTGCTACAACTGCAACAAGTGGGGTCACTGCGCTTCTGAGTGCAGGCAACCCAAGAAGCCCGATGCTAACCCACCAAAGCCTGATAACAGAGCTCATATGCTCCATCAGACTGCGCCCTCCCACTTTGTTGCCAAAGTTGGGAACGTTCAGGCCAGTACTGACTGGTGGTTGGATTCGGGGGCGACTTGCCACGTCTGCAACAACTCCGCACTGCTGAAGGATGCCACTCCAGCCTCTGAGACAGTTACAGTGGCAAATGGAGCCACTGCTGAGGTACTCCAGACCGGGACCGTGGATCTGCTCCTCTCTTCAGGTACGCATTTAATTTTGAAAGATGTTAAATACATTCCTACATTAGCTGCTAATTTAATCTCGATTAGTTTGTTAAGCGATGCGGGTATGTCCTTTAACATTAGTGGTGGTAGGGTGACCTTAATGGTTAACTCACATTATTTTGGTTGCGCGTACGTAGTCAACGGAATGTATCGGTTGAGTCTAGCAAACGAAGTAGTCAATCAGGTTAGTTCTACTTTGATAGATCCTAAGACTTTACACGCAAGACTAGGACATGTCAATTATAGAAAACTACTCCTGCTAGCTAAAACTCACAACATCCCCTTAGACACTAAAACTAAATTCGACAAATGTGAGATATGTGCTCAAACTAAGATAACTAGAACACCATTCAGTCAGGTGTCTAGGAGTACACGCTTACTAGAGTTGATACACTCCGACATTTGTGACTACAAAAATTTTGTCACACGTGGTGGTCGGAAGTACCTGATAACTTTTATCGACGACTTCTCTAGATATACTCACATCTATCTCTTAAAATCAAAGGATGAAGCTTTTGAAAAATTTCAAATTTTCAAAAATAGGGTTGAGAACCAATTGGATTTGAAAATTAAACGACTTAGGAGTGATCGAGGAGGCGAGTATGTCTCGGGTGAGTTTAGGGATTTTCTTGCCAGCAATGGCATAATACCTGAAACCACTGCCCCTTATTCCCCCCAGTCAAACGGTATTGCCGAGCGGAAAAATAGAACCCTAACAGAAATGTTGAATTCTATGTTGTTGACTGCCGGTATGCCTGCCGCTTATTGGGGAGAAGCCGCCCTCGCATCGAATCACATCCTAAATATGGTTCCTCATGCTAAATTGAAGCAAACCCCGTATGAGCTTTGGTTTAAGAGACCGCCCAGATTTGATCACCTCAAAACCTGGGGTTGTATCGCCTATGTTCGGATACCCGACATAAGGAGATCTAAGTTAGGACCTAAGACGAACACTTGTGTGTACATAGGATGTGCGGTGGATAGTGCTGCAGACCGATTTCTAGATCTCTCTACCAACACGGTTATTGAGTCTAGAGATGCTGTGTTCTTTGAGGACAAGTTTCTTAGAGATAAGAACCTGACTCTTCCTGGTCTGCCAGACACCAGTTCTGATTCCCTCGTTGGGACGGAACTACGACTCCCTGACACTGAGCCAGTTCACACTAGTGTCCTAGAGTCCACTAGGCTATCTAATAGGGAACGTGTTCCTAAAAGCTTCGGTACAGACTTTGTGACTTACCACGTTGAAGCTGATCCATCCACCTATACGGAAGCGATGCGATCCAGGGATTCCCTGTTATGGAAAGAAGCCATTGATGATGAGATGCACTCTCTCATGGAAAACCACACTTGGACGTTAGTTGACTTACCCAAAGGAGCTAAAACCATTGGGGCAAGTGGGTTCTTAAGAAGAAACTGAATCCAGATGGGAGTATCGCCAAGTACAAAGCCCGTCTAGTCGCCAAAGGCTTCACTCAAGTGAGTGGAGTTGACTACTTTGATACATACTCACCTGTTTGTCACATTGCAACGATCAGGGTTCTTCTCGCTATTGCATCTATTGAACGTTTCGTCGTTCATCAGATGGACGTAAAGACTGCATTTTTAAATGGAGATCTAACTGAAGAGATCTACATGCGTCAACCTGAAGGGTTTGTCGTACAAGGTCTAGAAACTAAGGTCTGTAAGTTGATTAAGTCACTCTACGGATTGAAGCAAGCACCAAAGCTATGGCACGAGAAGTTTGACACTTGCGTAAAAGGCCTGCATTTTAAGTCCAGCCTTTCCGATAAATGTCTGTATATACGGACAAGTACTCACTCCGTCGCTATAATCTGCTTGTACGTTGATGACATGCTAATTCTGGGTACTGATCAGTCTGAGGTGGAAGACGTTAAGGTTACCTTGAAGTCTAAATTTAGCATGACTGACTTAGGTGTGGTGAAGACCATCCTAGGCATGGAAGTGAACTTTACGGATAAGGGAATCACCCTCAGCCAGAGTCACTACATCAGAACTCTACTAGAAAAGTGGGGTTATGATAAGTGCAGGAAGATTGAGACTCCATACGACTATAATAATAGACTGAAACCTCATGACGGTTCACCTATTCGCCAGTTGGATTACTCCAAACTCATTGGCAGTCTCATGTATGCAACTACCTGCACTAGACCCGACATAGCCTTTACGGTCGGCATGTTGAGTAGATTCACTAGTAACCCTGGAAAGGACCACTGAGACGCCTTGGAAAGGCTAATGCGATACTTAAAGTATACTGAGCAGTATGCTTTATGTTACAGTGGACACCCTCCTGTGCTTGAAGGGTACTCTGACGCCTCCTGGTGCTCAGACGTTGGTGATAGTAGGTCCACTAGTGGTTATGTGTTTACCCTAGGAGGAGCCGCAGTAGCTTGGAAATCTAAGAGGCAAACGTGTATAGCACTATCCTCTATGGAATCCGAACTCTATGCTCTTGCTTCAGCTGCCGAAGAAGCAGAGTGGGTCAGAGATTTGGTTATGGATATTCCAATGACGAGTCTGAAAATGAACTCTATCTCGATATTTTGTGACAATCAAGCCACAAAAACCATTGCAACTAATTCTCTGTTCAATGGTAAGCGCAGGCAACTACGGATGAAACAGGCCTGGTTGACCTATCTCACCAGTCAAGGGATCATTTCCCTCTTGGACGTGAGATCAAAAGATAATGTAGCAGATGTCCTTACTAAGGGCTTATGCAAGGTTCTTACATCTAAAACATCGGGGGACATGGGATTAAAGTCTATTTAGTGGGACTTAATACCTATGTTTGTTTAAGATTTTAGAACCGAGTCTGCCTACATTCACGCATCTAGACTGAGTACACTGAAGTATTCTAGATGTTACTTGATGAAGCCTGAGATTGTTTAGTTGCCAGTCATTCCAAACTTGATGACTTACACAACTATTTCTTTTCAAAGGCTGAATTGGGTATCATTCCAAAAACGAGTACTAAAGTTACTGATATGCGTCCTGATATTATGATCATTATTTATATCATTCCAAACTTGATGATATATTGGTCACAGCTTGTTGTATCATTCCAAACTTTATGATATAATACAATTGTGAAACGTTTGGTAATAATCTTAATAATCGAAGGAACATAGCTTGGTTCTATGAAACCAAATTTCTAATTTTGTGTAAATTAGATAAGAGATGCGGACCTGTGAGTCTTTCTTCCTAGTTAGAGTATTATGTTCAAACTTGTAAGAACTAATAACTTTACCTTTGATATGCATATGTATGGATTCATTGAGTTTTGTTCTCATGACATTCAAATGTTTAAATGCAGATCAATTGGAGTCTGGAGGAGAGAAAGTGGATTTCGACATGGATGCAGATGATCTACTGTTTGAGTAGACCGTTCTGTTATTAGTTTGAGTTTTGTTTTCAGATTACTGTTCTTGCTTCTGCTTTAGCTTTTGCATGTTTGGAACCTGTTTGAGTTTAGATGTTTGATCTAAAACTCTTGTTGTTTTAATCTGAAACTCATTCTGTCGTTATCTTACTTATATGTTTAACCTGTTATGTGATACAACTGCTACAATATAGGAGGAGAATGTTGAGGTATATTTAGCGTTGTATTAATTACTTAACGAAACCCTAACGGGTCCGTTGACGGGTCGTCGGGGATTTAGGGTTACGCCTATAAATACCCCTGCTGGGGGCAACGGGTAGATCGTTCCAAACTAGACGTTCACTCGGATGCTTCGAGCACTGTTTCAGAAGAAAGTCGAAAGGAGAAAAGGAAAAGTACTTTCTGTGCTTCTGGCCTTTGCCATCACCGACCGAAATCTTTAATGATAGGTCTGCAGCAGAGCTTTTAATGATAGCTCTGCAGAGCTTACCTTCTCTTCTTTTAAAGCCCTCCTCCTCTACAGTATGAAATCCTCCACTGCCGCACGCAATCTTCTATTCATATCTTCCCGCAAGCAAGCAAGCAAGCTTTTAGCCGGGAACCTGCAAATCTCTTCCTTCCCGCAAGGCTGCAGGCTCCTCCTTCCACCCGCCGAAAGCTGCGCGCAGGCTCCTCCTGCACGGCCTCCTCCTGCTTTACCTCCTCAAGTCTCCTCCTCCACAGGGTGACCCCCAACCTCGCTCGCTGCAAACCCTCCTCGAGATCTGCCTGTGCAAATTAACCCTCCTCAAGAGCTGCCTGTGCAAATTATTAACCCTCCTCAAGAGCTACCCGTGCAAGCCCCACCTCCTCCACCGGTGCATAGATTCTTAACATAGTTTTTTGTTATTTTTTCAACCTAGTTTTTGTCATTTTGAAATCGAATCGAAATGAGGTTTCTTAGCATAGGTGTAAATGCCTTATAATGTGGTAATATAATAGATGTCTGTGGGCCTCTCATTTGCTGCTTCAGGCTTTTGCATCCCAAAATGCATTTGATTTCAAGCAGATTCTTCCAGCTGAATTTTTGCAACTCTGTTTAGGACAGATTTTCTGTTCAGGACAGAATTTTTGCAACTCAGCTTCCCTGGTTTTTTCGGATTTGGACTAAATAGCATTTCTATTTTTGAGTTTCAAAACAGTTCTCAGCATTTCTTCAAACTATTCTGCTACTCACCGTGATTTATTAAACATCATTTTTTCCTGAAAAGAAATTTTCCTATGATTTTATGGGCTGAAATTTTCCTGATTTCTGCTACTCACACAATCTTTTACTCACTATTATTCGATTGTTTAGACTTTCAGTCCAAAACATCATGCACTCACTATTATTTCATGCACTCACTATTATTTCCTGGACTATTATTTGATTAGTTAAATACTTCATTGTTCATCATTGGTTGGCTCTAGGGAGAAGAATCACTCATTGGTTTTCATTTTGCAGAAGTTCAAATATATATGTGTTTGAGAGCGGGATCCTGGATTCCTAAGAGCAGCTTCAAATACATATATATTCATATATTGCAGAATTTCAAACACATATATTGCAGAAGTTCAAACACATATATTGCGGAAGTTCATATATTGCGTTGTTGGATCTGAAGCTGCTCTTAGGAATCCAGAATACCTGTTGTAAAATAATTCTTCTTGGTTTTTATTTGGATACCTAAAAAGCCCTCAAAAAACACCTCTTATATTCAAAATATGTAATATTTTTGTCATTTACTGTTTCCCGCCTATTTTCCCACCAAATTTAATTCATGCTCTCCAAAATCTGACAGCTCAATTTCAAAAACAAGTATCTTTCCCTCTAAGAGCAGCTTTTCAGCTCTCCAATGTCTGTAGTGCTTTAATGATTTACTGTAGTGCTTTAATGATTTAATCCTGTATTTGGGCTTCCTCCAGTATTGATAATTAATGATTTGCTTTAATGATGATTTTAGTGTTCATGGCTTTCTGTTCTGTACTTTTTTGGCCCAATATATGACTGACATAAAATGTGACAATATGACATTTTTTTGTTTTATCTCCATTGTTGTGATATATGATGTAAACTAACCTGCTCTCAAAATAGAATTCGATTTCAAAATATGCCCAGAATCTTCATTTTTATAAACTTTGTTCTCCATTTACAGGATCGTGCCTCAAAAAAGTCATTGCTGAGTTTTTGGTTGGGAAATTCTCATCCTCTACCACAATATCATTGGGTAATGTCATGTTTGATTTTACTGCTTAAGGATCATTCATGCATCCTCCCTGTGATTTTCTTAATGACTGTTGCAATCATTTTGGTTTATGGTTAAGAATCATTCATGCACTGCTTAAGAATCATTCATTCATGTTGGTTATGGTCTCTTAAGAATCATTCATGCACTGCTTAAGAATCACAAATAAAGATGAACTCAAATTAAGATGAACTCAAATCAAAGCCAGAGTATCACTCCCAATCATATTCCTAAGGATGCACCTCTTAAAAATTTTTCATAGCGTGACTTCTCTTCTTGCATGCCACCCACAACCAATGTCATTGGGTAATGTCATGTTTTATTTTAATGTAATCGTTTTTGAAATTCATCAAATTCATTTTTTTACAAAGCCATTTCTATTGCTATGTCTGTATTGTTGTCAGCATTCAAGTTTTCATTTATTGCTTCCTTGCATTGATGCTACTGCCCGAACCATGTTATGCTTGCTCCCTGATTTCTTGGAATTTGGGATCTTCTCCTAATTATTAATTAACAAATTTGCGATCTCACTTTCTTATCACTTTCTGAAAACTTCACGTTGGAGATGGTTTTTGGTGGATTTGGTTAAATTTTATATGGTGATCATAAAAATCTTATTCATCTTCCAAACAAATGAGACTATTTTATTAGTTTTGTATTTTCCCCCGCCTAATTTCATTTAAAACTCTCCAAGCTAATGAAATGATTTTTCGTGTAGAAATATGAGCACAGAAGAACTCTCCATTTGTGTCTTTTATGTATTGGTTTTGTACACCTTAGTGCAAGAACTATGATTGAGATTAGACTCAGTTGGTGTAAGTTTGACGATATGACTGGTGGAGAAGGAATTATAATCAGTTTTTAGTTTTTTTTTTTAATTAGAGTCAATTTTTTAAAATGCCAAATCAGTTTTTAAAATTAGAGCACAGAAGAGCTCATCGTATATGCATATTATCATGTCCTCCATTTGTGTCTTTTATGTATTGGTTTGGTACAACTTAGTGCAAGAACTATGACTGAGATTATACCCGGCTGGTGTTTTTTGAAAGATTAGAATTTGTTTTTTGAAAAAAATATGCTTTTCCATGTGATTGGTGGAGAAGAAATTTAGACGGTGACCATTCATGACAATTATATGATGCTCAACTTAAGGATCAACATCAAGAATAAGTTTTTTTGAATCTGTTTTTTAAAAATTAGCATCAGTTTTTTAAAATGTCAAATTAGATTTTTAAAATTAGAAACAATTTTTTGATTGAGATTAGAATCAATTTTTTGAAAAAAATATGCTTTTCAAAAAACATGCTTGGTGATTCATTTCAGATCTGTAATTTTATGTTGTTGAGAATTGCACTTTCATTTTAGTTCTGGATTCTCTTTAAATTTTATGGATTTTTTGTGACCAATTTACCTATCTAATTTGGATACTGCTCTGCTTTTCTCCTCCCAGAGTGAAGAAACAAAAACAAAATTGTGGCAGGTATGGTTTATTCCACTTCCCTCTATACTGATTTGCTAAATATCTTCTTATAATAAATAGTGCCCCATGTCTTATTATCTAGGATTTGCTGTATCTTTGGTGATTTTCTGACTTCAAATCAGGTATTTTTATATTCATCTAGCTTTGTTTTGTCAGTTTTTGATTTTATATTCATCTATTTTATATTTAAGGTTCCTCTATCTTTCAATTTTGTGAAGAATGAGGAAGGATTCTATTTTTACGAAGAATGAGGAAGATCTCTATTTTTATATTGTGTGTAGTATGTTTTATCTATACTAATTGTGACAGTTTAATTGTTTAATTACATACTATAAGATTTGAGAAGTTTAATAATTTATAAAGTTCCTCTTTTCCAACTTCTTTATTCAGATGATCTATACATTATTCTCCGAATGTCGCCCCCCCCCCCCCCCCCTCCCCCCGAATGTCGCCCCCACGACCAATGTTGCCGCCCACAATCAATGTTGCCCTCCCGAACAATGTCGCCCTCCACGATCAATGTCGCCCCCCACGACCAATGTCGCCGCCCACGGCCAATTTCGTCGCCCACGACCAATTTCGCCGCCCACGACCAATGTCGGCGCCAAACCCAATGTCCCCGCCCCCGCCCAATGTTGCCGCCCCCGCCCATTGTCGCCTCTCCGCAAGGGGTCTCCCGGGCACGGGGGTCCGCGGGGGCGGGGGGAGGGTCGACATTGGGGACGGCGACATTGGTCGGGGCGACGACAATGATCGTGGGCGGTGACATTGGTCTGTCCGGTGACATTGATCGTGGGCGACAACATTGGTCGTGGGCGCGACATTGGTCGTCGGGGTGACCTTGGTCGTGGGCGACGACATTGGTCTTCGAGGTGACATTGTTTGTGAGGGGCGACATTGGTAGGGGGCGACACTGGTCGGTGTCATTGGTCAAGGGGGGCAACATTGGTCATAGGCGGCGACATTGGTCGGTCCGGTGACATTGATCGTGGGCGACATTGGCTGTGGGAAACGACACAGGTCGTCGAGGCGACACTTGTCGTGGGGGGCGAGACATTCGGCGGGGGGGGGGGGGGGGGGGGGCGACATTCGGCGAGGGAGGCGTCATTCGGCGGGGGAGGCGTCATTCGGCGGGGGAGGCGTCATTCGGCGGGGGAGGCGTCATTCTGCAGGGGAGTGTAGGGGCGACGACAATTGGCGGGGGCGGCGACAATCATTGGGGGCGGCGACAATCGACGGGGGCGGCGACACTCAGATGTGGCGGGGACATCCGACGTGAGCGGGGACATGCGACAATCGGCGGCCGAAACATTCTGCGGGTGAAAAATTCGATAGGCGAAACATTTCACCAACCAAATGCGCCCTCCTACTGTCAACCAATTCATACCAATCCAGCAGCCATACATGCAAATTTTAGCTATATCATTACATACAAATTGAAGCATTACTTGCCTTTTAATTACAATATTGTACAACACTCATATTTGCCGAGCTGGTGTGGCCCGACGCAGACGAGGTAGCGGTAGATCAACTAGTTGGAGGTAAGCGAAAACTGACCGAACCAGAAGGAGAAGGCCCGGGGGGGGGGGGGGGCAAACCTCCTTGGACGAGTGGACCTGGGGTCCACTCGCCCAAGGCCCCGGGCGAGTGGATCCTTGGTCCACTCGCCCAAGGACTTGGGCGAGTGGACCATTTGTCCACTCGCCCGAGTGGACCATTTGTCCACTCGCCCGAGTGGGGGGGGGGCAGTGGACCATTGGTCCTCTCGCCCCGAGCAGCTGGGCGAGTGGACCAAGGGTCCACTCGCCCGGTGGGTTGAGTGGACCGTAAGGTCCACTCGCCCAGTCATGGCGGTGAACCTCGGTCCACTCGTTCGACCCACGCAAGGGGGGGAGTGGACATCTCGTCCTCCACTCGCCCCCCTCTTGCGTTGATCATTCGGGTTTGATGTTGAGCTGCGGATAGTAGAATTTTGGCTATCCGCAGCCCAATTTTGGGAAGTCTATAAATAGACCCCCATGGGCACCTTGGGAAGGGATGTTGGTACCCCCCTCCCTCGCGTGAGTATTGTGAGCAAGCACTACCCCTCCCCTCCCCCTGTTAGTGAAGGTGGACGGTGAGGTGACCCTTAGTGCCCTCCAAGGTGCCCAGGCTCAGCATTGGCTTGGGAGGGGAAGCTCTCTTTGAATTTCCGGGTGTGTGGTGGGACCTCCACGCTGCAGCTTAAGGGGTCCGTTTGCGAACTCAGGTGTTCTTCAAGGGCAAGGTTCTTCGGTTCTTAGTGACTGGTCAAGGGTCTAGCTCGGGTCAAGTAAGGGTTAGCTGCATCCCCCTTTCGAACGTCGAGACCAGTTTTCTGGTTTCAACATTCTGGTGCGGTGAGCGTGGAAGTAGCTAGTTCGGAAAGCTCTGAGCCAAGTCTCATGGCCGGAAGCGATGAGTTGGGGGACCCACCCTTTGTCGGTGAGTACGTGAAGAAGAGTGACTTCAACGAGTTCAAGAAGTCACTTTTGGAGCTCTTGTAGGTCGCACCCCCCCCTAGCGGCGAGTGCTCGACGCCACCTGCACCCAGGATTGCCTCATCACCTTTGATGGAGGCAAGGCGAACTTGTCAGCAAGGGAAAGAGCCGGCCTCGGAGGAGGGATTGAGCCTCCAAGCGCGAGTGCTCTTCAACAGTTCGCCCAGGACCAGCTGCCCCGGTGGGGAGGTAGTGAGAACGCCTCCATCTCACCAGGGAGGAGGGGGAAAACCTTTCTGCGAGCTCATTAACTCTGCCCCTGTTCCAGATGGGTTCAACGAGCCTGCCATGTCTTATTACGCAGGGAAGGACGACCCTCTCCAGCATCTTCAATGGTTCGAGGATATGACCTCCGTTAGGCAGATGTCAGATGCCTTCAAGTGCAGGCTCTTCGCCGTCACGTTCAGAGGAAAGTCGAGAGATTGGTTCCACCAGCTCCCGGTGGGTACCATCTACGGCTTCGATGACCTACACCAGAGTTTCTTGTTGAGGTTCGCCACTTCGAAGAAAAGGAGGAAGGGGGCAGAGGCCCTGTTCTTAGTGCGACAAAAGCCAGGGGAGACGCTGACAAGTTACGTGGACAGATTCCAGGAGGAAGTCCTCCTTATCATCGAGGTGCCCGGACACACCCTGCAACTGGCCTTCACCCTCGGGCTGCAGCAGGGTTTTTTCAGGATGAGTCTGACTCGGGACCCCCCCTGTCCTTCGAGGAGCTGATGGAGCGTGCTGCTCGGGAGATTGAGTGCGAGGCCACCAACCAGGAGTTCGTAGCGAGGTTAGCCAAGGGAACAGAGGAGGAGAAGAAGGAGTGTGGAGGAAGAAGGAAGGAGGAGATGAGGAGTCAGGGGCACCAGGGACCCCCCGTTGGACAGGAGCAAGGCTGTAGGTCACAACCGCCAGCCGCCCGACCAGCTTGGAGGCCGCCAGGAGGACCCCCCTCAAGGCCAAGGGAGAGGCCATTTCCACGGAGGAGGAGGATCTCAAGGGAAGCAGGGGCGGTTCAACCCAACAGGATGGCAGCAAAACCCAGGGCCGTTACAAGTCCAACCCCTGCAGGCCATGGAGATTGCCCGGAAGAAAGGAGGAAGGAAGTGGGGCCGCTGGGAGAAGGAGGGGAATGAGTTGGCATGACCGTATTGTGACTCCACCAGCAAGAAGGTCACGCAACCGCGGCCTGCCCGGAGTTCCTCAAGATGAGAGAAGGAGGGAGAGCCCTAGTAGAAGGGAAGCAGCTCTGCCTAGAAGGGCCAAGGGGAAGCGAGAAAGGGAAGAGTAAGGAGGAGGATGACCCATGTGAGGAGAGAATCGACATAGGGGCCCTGGGGGGGATCAGGGTCATCCACGAAGGTGTGGGCATATAGGCCACCCGGAAGGGGAGCCTCCACGCCATATACCGCCGGAGCATCGCTTCGACCTCCCGTCCCCACCTCCGGGCGAGAAGATCACCTTCTCGGCCCGAGATATGCCGGCCCACGAGGACCCTTTTTGCGACGCACTCGTCATCAAAGCGGCGATCGAGAACTTTACGGTCTCCCGAATCCTGGTCGACAACGGGAGATCGGTGAACGTGGTGTTCAAGAAAGCTCTCGGGGAGATGAAGGTTGCTGCAAAGTTGGTGCTGGCGTCGGATGGGCCGCTTTTCGGATTCTCTGGGGAGAGGAAGGAAGTGGAGGGAGGAGTCGAACTCCTCGTCACTCTGGGGGGAACTTAAAAAAAACTGTTGGTTCGTCATCGTGGACGCGCCAAGTTGTTACAACGCTATCTTCGGGCGTCCCCTCATCAGCGCGTACAAATGCGTGCCATCCTCCTACCACCAGTGTTTGAAGTACAACTCCGGAGAGGTCCAGGTCAGAGTCAGGGGAGATCCCCGGGAGGCGCGTCAGTGCTACGTCACGGCGGTCAACGTAATCAGATGGATGAAGGAAGCGGAAGAGGTGGAGGAGACAATGGAGAAGATGGACAAGGAGCATGTGGCCGAGTGAGCGCGGGAGGGGAGCGTTGTAATGAATTTGTATCACATGAATTATGAATGAAAAAGGTTCTGCGGTAATATCTTGATTAAAGATCCCTGACTAGAGACCATTCGCCGGGCTCAGTCATGGCGGCAGATGGGAGGCTCATCAGGTCGACTCGCTATTTGGTAACTGATTTGGAGGGCATTGAGTTCCTCTATCTCCAGGCAAGCTGAGCCCCTAGGACGCGGGTGGGTACTTCCGCCTCCAATTAGATTGGGAGGGCGTTGAGTTCCCCTGCCTCCAGGTAAGCAAAGCACCTAGGACGTGGATGGGTACTTCCGCCTCAAATTGGTAAGATCCCTGACTAGAGACCATTCGTCGGGCTCAGTCATGCCGGCAGATGGGAGACTCATCAGGTCGACTCGCTATTTGGTAACTGATTTGGAGGGCGTTGAGTTCCTCTACCCCCAGACAAGCTGTAACAGTCCTGGCCCAGCCTGACCCGGGCCCCTGGCACCAGAACTGTCGGCACCTGAGGGTCTAGCCTGACCCGGGCCCCTAGCCCCCTCAGGTTCAGCCTGACCCCAACAACTGGTCAACAACAAGCCTGCAGGCCATGCACCCCAACCCCTCTCTGGCCCACCACAGGGCACAGCGGGTTGTTGGAGACCGCAGTCTCCCTTCGATGAGAAGTGATTCTGTTAAGCACCCCTACGGGGACTTCCCAGGAGGTCACCCATCCCAGAATTGCTCCAGCCCGAGCACGCTTAACTATATAGTTCTTTCACTTCTCATCACCAACTGAGCTTACCGCTCGCTAGACTACATTAGTCTTATATACAAACTACGAGCTTACCGCTCGCTGGACTATCCCAGTCCATTCTTATATATACACTACGAGCTTACCGCTCGCTAGACTACATTAGTCTTATATATACACTACGAGCTTACCGCTCGCTAGACTACACCAGTCTTATATATACACTACGAGTTTACCGCTCGCTAGACTACATTAGTCTTATATATACACTACGAGCTTACCGCTCGCTAGACTACACCAGTCTTATATATACACTACGAGCTTACCGCTCGCTAGACTACATTAGTCTTATATACAAACTACGAGCTTACCGCTCGCTGGACTATCCCAGTCCATTCTTATATATACCGTCCCGGTTCGGGATGGAAGTTAACTTGTCGAGTTCTCCTACTTAACTAGTCTTGTCTATGATTTAGTTGAACTTAGAAGCTTTAGGGTTAACCTTGGACATCCGGAGGGTTACCCTGTGAGGGGCTCGCAGCGGTACTAGGAAGTGTGGCGGGCTGACACCCCGAACTTCCTATTCCCAAGGCACTTAATCTTGTTGGTGTCTACCCCTTTTTACTTGATCCTCATTTTCCTCTCCAATTACATTACATCTCTAAGATGAGTTAAACTTGGCAATTAGGAGTGAGGGAGTTCCTTGAACTCCAACACCTCCAGCTGTGACCGGGTGCTGACTCTCCCGTCGTCACAATTTAAACTCGAGTTCCCTTCTTCACCGAGGAACTGCACACATATACTTAGCATTCTTAACCTTACTCGGGCCCACACTCCTATTCCTCGACATTCTTAACCCGGGGTTTGCCTTAGATATTTTCCGACTTCGCCCTTGAGTCTTACCCTAAATGGCTCACCCAGCTAAGGCCAATTCTACTTTCATATAATCACTTACTTCCGACGAGTTGTGTGTGTGTGGCCCTTGATGAGGTCTAACCTCCTTTTCATATCACTGTAAACTCATACACTTTTAGCTTGCTAAGCGCACCCAAATCCTGATTTCCCAAGATGCCCTTAGAGATGCTCTTCCAAATAATCTGAGCCTTCATAATTAATAAAGAGTTAACATTTCTATGTGTGAAGGTCAGTGGTGGTCTAATTCATGTAAATTAGTTTCACTATTCGCAGACCGAAATAAGGTTGATCTAGATTTGACTCCTATGGTGCGATCTTGATCACATCTTTTCCAAACGAGTTCCAATTATTACCATGGGTTCGCAATGGGTGGTGATCTAACAACCTCAAATCCTAATTTCATAAATTCTCTAGGGAATCTTAAATCATAGTTTCCATTAAAATAGGAGGTGTGGAACTAGAGATTTCTACATCGGGTGCCAACAACGATCTCCATAAATTGTAATAAAATTCACTGTAACATAATGTTGGTCTAAAAACCTCAAACCCCAAGTTTCTCATTTTTACAGGGATAATTAACCATAATTTCTACTTAACATAAATGGGGTGCAAATAGGGATTTACATATCAAGTATTAGATTATGATCTCAATAAACTCTGGGGAAATTACCATGACATAATACTGGTTTAAAAATACCAAATCCTGAATTTCACATTTTTAGCAGGATTATTTGACCATAATCATCATTTACTACATTTGGTGTGCGTATAAGGATTTACACTACAAGTGCAATGTTTAGACTTCATTAAATACTAAAACATCAGAAAGTGAGGTATTCCATCATCACCAACTCCTGGCCATAACTTTAATGGCATCTAATGGGGCAATTGAGCCAAAATCACCCTTTTTTCCCATTTTTGCTAAGTGCACCCAAATTTTACTTAAACCCTTAATTCTCAAGCTTCAACTTGTAGCTCAGGGAAATCCACCCCTACATATGAGTTGGGTTCTTAACTAGGGGTGTTTGATATCATATCTAAGGCATGGACAATTCTTCAAAGCATTTGTATGAACCTATAACACTAAATGCACAACCTACACCCTTATACATGTCTCACTAGAAGTGGCCTAGAAGGAACTATACTTAACCAAAATGTATGAAATCAGTGGCATTGTACATGTAACCTACAGGGCTACAATGTTTATGTTGATTACAAACTCCATATATATGTTTAACCTAGGTGAATTCAACTTACAAGGTTGTATACAATGTAAAATTCAGCAAAGCACTATCGTAGGCATGTCACACTAAAAATGACATAGAAGGAGTTGTACTAATCCAAATGACATAAAGTCAGTGGCATTTTAAAGGTAACTTAAAGGGCTACAATGTTCATGTTGATTACAAACTCCAGATATATGTTTAACCTAGGTGAATTCAACTTACAAGGTTGTATACAATGTAAAATTCAGCAAAGCACTATCGTAGGCATGCCACACTAAAAATGACATAGAAGGAGTTGTACTAATCCAAATGACATAAAGTCAGTGGCATTTTAAAGGTAACCTAAAAGGGCTACAATGTTTATCAAGGATCAACCAATTTCAAGTTTCATAATAATTCAGGAAATACTTATCATACTACTCAATAATCCAACAAGTTAGCAAGAAGATATTTCAAATCTTGAGAAAGTACTAAGCTAAGATTTTCTTCTAGGTCACATGAGGTTATTTCTACTGATGTGACTCATCATAAAGCTACACATTCCAGAAAAACATCATCCTCCTTAAATAAATTCTTTACTAATTTATTAAGTTTCCCTTGGAGTGCAATTCAAAATTTGAAAAAGAGTTACCCTAAGTTTTCAACCCAACCACATGAAATTTTCAACCAAGTCACATGAGGTTGTTTCTAAGGGTATTTAATATCATAGAAGACTATGCCTAGAAGGGGAACTTGTGCTAGTTATTTTAATCTCATAAACATCATTAATCTACAAGTGAGACAATTTTCATTTAATTAAAAACCTTAGGTAAAAGGCTTCCAAAAATCAAGAGACTTATGCCAATTATGTATAACCATATGACACACACTAACCCCAAGGTTTCAGAGGCATGCAAGGTGATCCCCACCTTCAATCCCATCAAAAAGCTCAAAAACCCTAATTGACTATTAGCACCCCAATTTTCCTCTTAAGACTCTAACTTCATTTTGAAATTCAGAGAAAACTACTCATGCATATGAGATGAGATTTTAACCAGTGAGTTAGATATGTATGAAGAGCTCACTCCCCAAATTAGGGTGTGTTTGGAGTTACACAACTCCATGAATACCAATTATTTACATTTACTAATAACTGAAATATCTCAATGAATATACCTCCATAAGTTCTCATATTTTAAACCTAGGTGTATCATCATACCATGCATGCATGGTAGAAAAATGAAGGGATTTGGTTAAGCCATTTAAAAGTTATAGCATTTTTAATATCTGCCCTACACTAGGACCAGTCCTAGGAAAATGGGTGCTGTAGGTGCTACAGGGCTCCAAATGACTTGATTTAAGTTTCTTTTGAAAGTTAACATCAAGGGAAACAAAAGTTGTCTCAGACAACTTTTCATGAAAAGGCCTCTAAGTGGCCTAATTTTATATGCAAAGTCTGTTAAAAACTTAAGTAATTGGGGGGTGGTCTGCCTATAGCCGATCCTTGATCAAATCAATGGCCATGATTATCTCTTCTTCCTAGAGCCAAAGGCCACGGTTTGCCCGACCTGGAGCAGGTGTTTTGGCCTCACTACAGCAATCTAAGCCCTCCCATTGCCGGCCAACCACACCAACTCCTTCCTCTCGGCAAGAGCCATCGATGGGTGGTGTTCCGGCGACTTGGGGTGGCCGGAGTAGTGTTTTCCGGCGAGATCTAAAATCAGCCATTTCTTCATGGTTGTCCATGGCATCAAGCTCAAATGAGCTTGGATTCATTCCTATTTGATCTATGAAGCTAGCACCGAGGGAGGGGGGGAGAAATCGTACTTTAATGAAGCTTGACGGAGGCGGCGGCGGCGGTTGGCCATGAATCTTCTCCTCTCCGGCGAGCTTGCTCAAAACTTCATTCCTCCACCATTTGCAGTGATTCAAAGGTCGATTTCATATGCTTTCCTCGTTCTAAAGCTAATGGTGGTGTCTATTTGGCTTGAGGAGGGCTCTAACCGTTCCAGCCATTAAAGGGGAGCTCGGCCTCACCTTGGATGCTCCTCCTAGCAGCTCAATTGGTGATGAGAAGTGAAAGAACTATATAGTTAAGCGTGCTCGGGCTGGAGAAATTCCGGGATGGGTGACCTCCTGGGAAGTCCACGTGGAGGCGCTTAACTGGATCACTTCTCATTGAAGGGAGACTGCGGTCTCCAACAACCCGCTGTGCCCTGTGGTGGGCCAGAGAGGGGTTGGGGTGCATGGCCTGCAGGCTTGTAGTTGATGGGCTTAACCGGCGGTGCCAGCTGGGTCCCAGTCGGTCCCTGTTAGGGGACTGGGCCTGGGCCGTCGGTGCCGGCAGTTCTGGTGCCAGGGGCCCGGGTCTGGCTGGGCCAGGACTGTTACAAAAAGTGCACTTTTTTGTAACAGTACTGGCTAGCCTGACCCGGGCCCCTAGCCCAGTACTGCCGGCACCGACGGCCCAGGCCCAGCCCCCTAACAGGGACTGACTGGGACCCAGCTGGCACCGCCGGTTAAGCCTGACCCCAACAACTGGTCAACAACAAGCCTGCAGGCCGTACACCCCAACCCCTCTTTGTCCCACCACAGGGCACAGCGGGTTGTTGGAGACCGCAGTCTCCCTTCGATGAGAAGTGATTCTGTTAAGCGCCCCTACGGGGACTTCCCAAGAGGTCACCCATCCCGGAATTGCTCCAGCCTGAGCACGCTTAACTATATAGTTCTTTCACTTCTCATCACCAACTGAGAAGTGAAAGAACTATATAGTTAAGCGTGCTCAGGCTGGAGCAATTCCGGGATGGGTGACCTCCTGGGAAGTCCCCGTAGGGGCGCTTAACAGAATCACTTCTCATCGAAGGGAGACTGCGGTCTCCAACAACCCGCTGTGCCCTGTGGTGGGACAGAGAGGGGTTGGGGTGTACGGCCTGCAGGCTTGTTGTTGACCAGTTGTTGGGGTCAGGCTTAACCGGCGGTGCCAGCTGGGTCCCAGTCGGTCCCTGTTAGGGGGCTGGGCCTGGGCCGTCGGTGCCGGCAGTACTGGGCTAGGGGCCCGGGTCAGGCTAGCCAGTACTGTTACACAAGCTGAGCCCCTAGGACGCGGGTGGGTACTTCTGCCTCCAATTAGATTGGGAGGGCGTTGAGTTCCCCTGCCTCCAGGTAAGCAAAGCACCTTGGACGTGGATGGGTACTTCCGCCTCAAATCGGTAAGATCCCTGACTAGAGATCATTCGACGGGCTCAGTCATGCCGGCATATGGGAGGCTCATCAGGTCGACTAGCTACTCGATGACTAGTTCGGGAAGGCATTGGATCCCCTTGCCTCCAGGTAAAGTAAGCACCTAAAGCATGAGTTAGTTCTCCGCCCCCGGTTGACCGGGAAAGCGGTTTTGAGACCTAATGGGATAACAAACTCTCTCAGTCGCAGAAAGAGACCAAGAACTAAGCCATCGTTTCACTCAAACAATAGAAAAAAAGGGGAGAAACAAGCAACTAAGTAGATTTATAAAAATAACGGCTGGTTGAGCAGCAACATACATTACATAGATGATCACTTCACCCCTGATAATGCGTGCAGGAATAAAAGAAAATGTATACAAGAGATGCATGGTCCCTACGGAAAGCAACGAAAAAGAAGAGGCCCCTAGCGACCCTCACATTCAGGGGGAATAACCACCGCTGCAAGGAGACGAGTCAGGTCGTGCAGGGGAAGGGAAGAACTCGGACAGAATGTCATCGGCAGAGAACCCCCTCCAATCGTCTCGGAGAGCATCCGCCTCATGAAGATGGCTCACTATGGCCGGAGCTGAGCCATCATTGGGAAGGGAGCCTTTGTCATGCTGGCGGGTGTCGTGAATTATGGTGATGTTGTCGAGGGGTCTTTGCTTGAGTATTGGTTGCATCAATGCATCGAGATGGGCGGGTCGGTGGAGTGCCCGCAAAGTAATGGCCACAGAGACCTGTGGCTAGAGAGTCGTTGATGGGATGGCTCGAGAGTTTCCAGCGGGATAGATAGTGTGGAACTTGAAGCCGGCGAAATCTGTAGCTAGAGAGTTGTCGGTTGGATGGAGACTGTGGGGGATGGCAGTAGTGTGACTTGATTTGCAGAGATCGATGTTCACTCTTTGTTTGTTGTTCCGATCAGACCCCGCTCGGGGGGGGGGGGTGTACAAGAGTTCGGAGAGCAGTGATAGTGTCACTTGAGATTGCCTTGGATGTTGCTGATACCTTACACATCCTTCGCAGTATCTCCCGGATTTCAGGTTGAGCGTCAGAATGGGCCACCATGCCGAAGTGAATTAAATAATCAATTATTCAACACCTTAATCCAATAAAGGATTAATCAAGTAATTCATAATTGAAAGGAATCCCTATTGCTGCTAGGCTTGATGCAGAGGTAGGTTGCCTTGGGATGGAGAAGGGTTTATTGTTGACGTGAAGAAAATAACTAAGATGGCATGACAGACAGGCATGCATTTTGAGTGAGTAAGGAAGCGTGCAGTTGTGTCTGCCGAAAATGGAGGAAAAAATAAAAAAGATAGTGCACTCGTCAGTCCAAGTGGAAAAGGAAGAAGATGGGTATGCTAGAAGTGGGAGAAATGGGAAGTCGATTTTTGCAGCGTCGAAGGAGATCAACCAATTCGTTTGCTGGAAGCAGAAGAAATGTCAGTAGGTGAACTGACATAGGAGGAGATCGACACGATCGGTGACAATCGATGACATGCGACATCTCCTTGGATTGCATTGCTTTGTTGGTCAAACTCAGCTGGGAGACCTTTCGATTCAGAAGGGTGCCCGACGAACAAGTGGGCAGAATAGATGGCGTTGTGCGGGTGTTGCATTTCTCTGCACAAAGGATGTTGACGTTTGTCGTCGCTGAGGATGTAGATTGCAGAGAAGGTCGTGAGAGTTCAACATTCTATTGTACGTCTAAAAGAGGTTATGCCAACGACTAGTAGTAGGTGGAAGTTGTGGCTCTGGTACCAAGTTATTACAGGCTAACCCATATCGTATCAACTTTACATCGGAGATGGTGGTGACGACGGAGATATAAGGTGACCGTCCTCAACCTATGGAGAATGCGAGAAGGGAGACGAATTCAACCTAACAGAGAAGGGGGACGAAGGCGGGAGAGGGGAGAGAAATAAGAGATTAAGTCATTGCTTCTCGTTTTTCATGACCCAATGGGTCCATAAAATAAAGACTAACGACACAACACAAATTATAAAGGTACAAGACATGGTGATTAGGTAGGGCACTCAGACAGACCACAACATGCTCGAAATATAAACCAAGTGACAAGACATTTAATTGAACATACGCGAAATATAGAAGTGCATGACACGTCATTTACTTAAACATATAGATAATGGATCGGACCCACAACACTCCACATATAAACCTCTATTTGGTTGTAATATGTCTGCCCCCAACCTACGCCTGAGGTTTTGCCTATCTTAACAGCTTAATGCATCAACATGGAATTTCCAAGCTTCTATACAACCTTTAAGAAAGTTTTCAATTAGTTGAAGTCTACAACCAATCACTTCTCCCTTATTATAGGGTTCTTTCTAGCAGTTCTTTTTTTCTGTCATCACTCAAAAATCATTTGGCCAACAATGATTAGCACATGGTCAACTGTTTCATTTGAAGTCATTTCAGCTCACTAAAAAAACATTAAAGGTTGCTGGGTTGCATGTACCCATTGAAACTTGCCTTTACTAAGGCTAAAGATCAAGAACTAAACGCATGACTCGGACCCTACGTGATCGATAATTGCCCCCCCAAGCATGGGGGGGGGGGGGTATATGGAGATTGCGAAGTTGGTCCTTATCCCTAATTTGAGAAAGATAGACGCCAATATAAAGTACGAATACAAAATGACAGTCATCGATATACTAAATAATAATAATAAAGACACATCATGGTGATACTATTTTCTTTTCATTAATATAAAATTTATAAACAATACACCTAATATCAATGATATTTTAAGTCAAAAAACATCATAAATGAAGAAGAAGAATACGCGAGTAGGTGCAAACAGAACACATATTTTAGGTCACACACACAGCGGGAACAGCGGGAGGATTAGAAATTTATCACAACTCAGTCAAACTTTAAGAAAAGAAATATAAATACTTAAATTAAGTAATACAAACAGAACACATTTTGTATTCTCCCGTTCTGAAAAGTCTGCGATTTCAAAATGACATTTCAGAACACATTTTAAAGTCTGCCATTTCAAAGCGACGTTTCATCCTTTCAGCAAATCTGGGAGAGGCCGCCAAGTCCCCTTCCGCACGGCAAGTCCCCTCCCGTGCTTCTCCTCCTCTTTCCCTCGCCAGCTACCTGCAGAAAGCAGCCCTCCCTCCTCTGTTTTTCGACTGCTGCCCGCATAAAGCAGCCCTCCCTCCTCTGTTTCCTCGAGAGAGCCCCCGCCAAATTAAGAGCTATTCCTCCTCAAAACCAAGAGCTATTCCTCCTCCTCCTCCTCCTCCACCGAGCATCAACTTCACCCTTGCTGTGATACCGCGGCACAGAGGCCTTCCTCCCCCAACGTTGCTTCATTCCAGGTACCATTCGAAGCACCATTTCCCCTCTCAAACCTTACTTCCAGGTGCTATCTTTCATAATCAATACTTTACTTTTTTAATCCTTCATATGGTTGCTTTTAATCCTTCATATGGTTTAGGGTTTATCCTTCCCCTCCCGTGCCTCTTTGATCCTTTTAATTACTTGGTCCGTTTACTTACTCCTTCATATGCTTGGTATTAAAGGGTTTGCAATGAATACTACTTTTTTAATCCTTCATATGGTTGGTTTAGGACAGAGGTATAACCCTACCTCCTGCCATTTTGTTCTCCACAGGTTCTTCACGACGCTCCGCCACGGCAAGAGCTTCTCCTCCGTCAAAAGAGCATCTCCTCTACGGCGCCTCACCGCAATAGCTTCTCCTCCTCGACACTCGCAATAGCCAAACTCCTCACCGTAAGCGACATTGGTCTGCCCTTCTTTTTTTTACTCATCTCCTCTACAGTGCTCTCTGCCGGTGATTTCAGTTTGTGATTAAGAGATGATGTTAGTTTTTGTTGTGATTTTAATCTTTTTGTGATTTCAGATTTTGTGATTTCAGTTTTTGTGATCTCAGGCTTTGTGATTTCATCACCGCAATAGCTTCTCCTCCTCGACGCCCTCAACAGAGCTCCTTCTATAGCCAAACTCCTCACCCTAAGCATTACTCATCTGCCGTTCTTTTGTTTTTACTCATCTACTCTAAAGTGCTCTCTGCCGTTCTTTTCTTTTAAGAGCATATTTTAGTTTTTTTAGTGCTTACAGTGCTAACATTTAAGACCATAATTTTAGTTTTTCTGATTTCAGAGGCCATAGCATTGTGATTTTAGTTTTTGTGATCTTAGGCTTTGTGATTTCAGTATTTCTGAGTTCAGTTTATTTGTTTCAGTCTTTGTGATTTTAGTTTGTTATTTAAGAGCATGATTTTAGTTTTTGTGGTGCTTGCAATACCGCAATACCTGATTTAGTTTGTGATTTAAGAGCATAATTTTAGTTTTTTAGTGCTTGCAATACCGCAATAGGTGATTTAAGAGCTGATTTACAGTGCTAACATTTAGTTCAGCCATTATGGCTGCAACTCCACCAAAATCTTGCTTTGATTTCAGCTTGTGATTTCAATATTTTTATGATTTCAGTTTTTCTGATTTCTGTTTTTGTGATTTCAGGCTTTGTGATGTGATGGAGAATTTATTATGGCTGTACTTTTTATTAAAGCTCTTTAAATTTATGAGCACATAATATGGTCAACTTCACAGTTATGATTGCAAAGTTCATTCTATGCATTTCTATGGATTACACCATAAAAATAACAGCAGTTTGAGCATCCGACTTCACCAAAAAAATCCATTCACTTTTTTGCTTAAATTTAGTTTCTCTCTTGATGGCAATCATAACCGTTGTCATGCCAACCCCATTTTTGCTTATCTAGGGATTTTTGCACTTTGGGTAACAACTTCATCTATTATTTGAAATCATTTTCCAGTGTTTGAAATGAGAGAAGATGCTTTCATTCTGCATCGATGATTTCTGCATATTTTTCATTTTTTTGCTTTTCAGATACCTTTTGAATGATAGCAAATAATAGACCTTCAAAATAAGTTACTGTTAGAGACTTTGAAATGTTAAATCTTGCTACATGTTTATGCAATCTTTTAGCATTACCTGAATTTGTTTTAGCAACTCCTCATAATTTTTGTTAGACTTTGAAATATTAAATGTTGCAAGATGTTTATGTAATCAAACAGTAGAAGCAAAGAAGAGCTTACTTATATATCTCTATATAGAGTTTAAACTTTTACTGTGCTTGACTTTTGGTTTTTGCTCTTAAGCATTATCTTCATCTCAGCGGACCATCTCCAGCCCTGTTAAGATCATCTAAAATCTTCCAAAAGATTGCAGGTAACTTTAGCTAATCCTTCTGTTACTCCAGGTGCTTTCTTAGGTTGATGTTTATTATCTCATCATGCTATTTGATTGAACAATTCAGTCAAATTGATGCAGCTAAAATATATTTTTATTTTAACACAGATTTTGAACTTAATTTTTATGTTTTGTTTTTCACAATCGATCAGTTTTCTTTACTTTGGTGGATGCTATAAATTATGTTCCAAGGGATGCAGAGTTTCCCCAAACTGTAGCCTGCAGTTTTAGTAAACTGAAACCTCCAATTTTAGTAAACTGAAGCATGCAAGCTGCAGTTTAATGTTTAGAAAAGCATGTAAATGTTGAATGGAAAGAAATTACGATATGTGTGTATATGCATGTTAATGTTTTCTGGGGAATGCAAAACCTACTACTCTTTTGACTCCGTTTGTTGTCTACTTAACATACTGTCTGTATAAACTGCGAATATCCAATTTTCCTTTTTTTGCAGTACTTCCATTAGTGAGTGGGATCTAAGGAGAACTAACAAAGTCTATCACAAGGTATGGATGATACATGCTTTTTTACTTCTCATTTTCTGTTCTTAATTGTGCATCACAATTTATCTACTCAAACTCAATTGATTTATAATGTACCCTGATTCCATAATTTGCTTGATATGGTAAAAAGGCAAATTTTGGAATTTTTACTGCTTGATATGGTTGAAGAGGCAAATTTTTGATAGTTGTTGCAATGTAAACATGATTATAGTAATGCCCACAATGGAATCATCTCCTCCTATAAATTATTTTTTGTGGTCAATCTTTCAATTTATAATATGCTGAAATTGTACTGAATTTGCCTGCTAAAAATTCAAGCTTGATACTTTAGAGCATTTTTCCCATTCATTTCTATAGAATCACATTATTATAACACTGCCTAAACCTTTCTCATTATTACTATTGTAACATTACACTGTATAGCACTGCCTCGAACAAATGTATGCACCAATGTCACTGTGTTATAATAGGTAAAGTAGCACTGCCTCGAATTTACCTTTCTCATATTGAAATGTAATGTAAACATCTTCATTATAGGAGCAGATGCTATTATAATTACATGAAATTTGAGGGAGGACCCAGTCAATGACCCAGGAAAAAAACATTTATATGATGCTAACAAAGCTCACAAATGCCTTGGTAGTAGATGTCTATGAACCAACTCCCAGGTCACGCCTTTGCCCTCAAGGATTGCTTCAAGATTGCTTCAGGATTGTATCCAGCAAAAGGAATTTTTGTTCTCAGCTTCAGCAATTCCTGAAGCACGATGCCCCCTAAAGCTGCAAATGAGTGGCCCACAGACCTCTATTATGTTACTACATTATAAGGCATGCCCAGCTGATGATTTATTGATTTTTTTCCCTTTTTTTACTGACAAATCTGGCTACAATTTCCAAGTTTTTCTCTCCTTTTTTAATGTATGCGTTGAACTATAAATAAATACCAAAAGGACCAATTCTCCCTTTTGGAGAATTCTTCTGTTTACTTCAAGCTCCAGGAAATCTCCGCTTATAAACAATTTGTTATCCCATTTTGTTTTTACTTTTTTGTTCATCTTATGTTACCCCATTTTGTATGCACGTATAGTTCTAGCATTTTTTAGATTTGAGTACTTCTTACAATTTTTTAGAAGGAATTACTACTGTACTATTAATTTTCAATTTCGACGATATGTTGATAAATAGCTTTAATGCTTTTGATCATTAATTTGTATGCTCATTTTTTATTCCTTCCAGAACTCTTTAATGTTATGAAATTTTTGCTATTACCAGTGGTTTCTTTGCTTCGGGTTTTGTTTTGACTTTTGAGAAATTTATGCAGTGGTTTCCTAAACCAATTTTAATATATTGTATCATGCTTATGACTTCAAAAACAAGTCATTGTTTGGATTTCGTCATGGGATTCTCTTCCAGCAGTCCAGGATTTGTAGATTAACTCATTAGAATGTTTCTCTTCCAGCAGTCCAGGATTTCTTTTCCAACTCCTATTTTTGCTTTTGATTCGGGTTGGGAAAGTCAAAAGCTGAATCAATATTGTTGGGAAACTCCGTTCAGTTTTTATTCAGGTAATGTATTTTAATAGTAAATCATACCAATTGACTTCACGACAAAATAAACTCAAATTAAGATGAACTCAAATTAATATGAAGTCAAATTAAGATGAACACAAATTAGAGCCAGATTACCACTCCTAATCAATTATCTCTTCGCATGTATGTGTGTCCTCTAATATATTTTGATATGTATCGTCTTCTGAGATTTATTCATTATAAGTATGAACTTTATCCTGATTTTTCATTGCAAGTATGAACTTCGCATGTATGTGTGTTACATGCAGATGTCGTCGCCCCGACCATTGTTGCCGCCTCGACCGCTGTCGCCTCCCCGACCAATGTCGTCGCCCCGACCATTGTCGCCCCCTCGACCAATGTCTTCCCGAACACCAATGTTGCCCCCCCAACCGACGACCATTGTCACCCCCAACGACCATTGTCTCCCCGAAGACCAATGTTGCCCCCCGACGACCATTGTCGCCCCCACGACCAATGTCACCCCCACGACCAATGTTGCCCCCACGACCAATGTCGCCCCGGCGACCAATGTCGCCCCGGCGACCAATGTCGCCCCGGCGACCAATGTCGCCCCGGCGACCAATGCCGCCCCGGCGACCAATGCCGCCCCGGCGACCAATGCCGCCCCGGCGACCAATGCCGCCCCGGCGACCAATGCCGCCCCGGCGACCAATGCCGCCCCGGCGACCAATGCCGCCCCGGCGACCAATGCCGCCCCGGCGACCAATGCCGCCCCGGCGACCAATGCCGCCCCGGCGACCAATGCCGCCCCGGCGACCAATGCCGCCCCGGCGACCAATGCCGCCCCGGCGACCAATGCCGCCCCGGCGACCAATGCCGCCCCGGCGACCAATGCCGCCCCGGCGACCAATGCCGCCCCGGCGACCAATGCCGCCCCGGCGACCAATGCCGCCCCGGCGACCAATGCCGCCCCGGCGACCAATGCCGCCCCGGCGACCAATGCCGCCCCGGCGACCAATGCCGCCCCGGCGACCAATGACCAATGCCGCCCCGGCGACCAATGCCGCCCCCACGACCAATGCCGCCCCCACGACCATTGTCGCCCCCACGACCAATGACGCCCCGACGACCAATGCGTCCCCACGACCAATGCCGCCCCCACAACCAATGCCACCCCACGACCAATGCCGCCCCGATGACCAATGTCGCCCCGACGACCAATGTCGCTCCCACGACAAATGTCGCCCCCCCGCACGGGGTCCCCCATGCACGACTGCTCGTATATATATATATATATATATATATATATATATTGGATTTTACTTTTTCTGGACCGAATAGCATTTATATTTTTTAAAATTGGTGTGCTTATATTGTTGTAAAGTTCCCATCATGTATCAATAGTTGCCATCTTCAAATCCTTGATATTTAGTGATTTGCTTCAAGTGCATAGGTGTATTTAGAAATAAACTATAGGTGCAAGCTCAACATGTTGTGTGCATAGGTGTATCAGCATAGAGTTTTAATTCTGCAGTGCTTGTCCTTCTTTTCCCCTCTTCTACTCTCTTTAGCAAGTTTAATGTTTTCAATTATATAGTTTTGAATACTCTTTTACAAGATTTTAAACTGATATGAAGTGTGTGAATAAATATTTGCATATATGAAACACATTGCCTCTCTACAAATGTTGTGCTAAGGTTGTCGCTATGGCTACATTGATGTACTCTTATAAAGAGAATTTAACATTAATGCAAGAAAATTGCTATTATAGAGTTCTCTTACTGTGGTTGTAATGTTGTATTTTCATCCCCTATCTATGGACAAGATTCCTTTTTAAAGTTTCAAATTATAAATTTACCTATTTTCTTTAGCAAGTTTAATGTTCTTCATTGTTCATGATTCCATATAATCTTTGATTAGCTTGGAAGGTCAAAGGGTTGAAATTGGGCATATGTGATTTCAGATTTTTGTAAATATTCAGGATTAATGTTGTGCTAAGATTGTCGCTATGGCCCGTGACTTGATTTATCTTTTGATTTCTATCAGTTACTGCTTTTATTATATTTTGAACTCATTGTACGTTTATTAATTGCTTAACTAAAATTTGATTATAAGTTTGTATGGATTGCTTGCAAGTTGCTTCTTACAACCTCCTGCAAAACAAGGAACATAGCATGGTAGTTACCAACCAAGCATTGTATCCTAGTGAGATATGCTTATCTACGAGTTGTAAGGTGTTTATTGTGATATTTGACACAGCTCGGGTGTTTAGACTAGGATTTACTGTTTTGATATTGAAAATTTTTATATACCGCTTTATGCGAGTAAATTTGAAATACCCCATACCCATTTTCCACCTCATATTTTACTTCATTTTCTCCATTTATTATCTCATTATTACAGTTTTTGTGGGGCTCGCATACCATGGAAGTCAGAATTCATAATGATGAAGACATCAATCCTCTGAACACAAGAGCAATTACATATGACGTGTTTAATGTTGGCTTGGGTGATATCGGAAATATTAAGGTATTGTTTTTTCCCTTTTTCTTTTATCAATTTAATAGCTTTATTTGTTAAGATATTAACATGTTATGATAATAAAAATCAATCCTTTGTAACTCCTTTTCTCATTTCCGCATTATCATTCGTTTTTTTTAATATTTTTTACTGTCAGCATGTTTTTTATTTAATTTATATGTTGTACCAACTTTACTGGAATGACCATCCACTAAAGATCATGAATAAATAGATTCGACCAATCGAGATAGTTAGTGAGAGAGAGGCGAAGCTCTAAATTATTTAAAGTAACATTATAATTATAAATTTGTTCAACATAAGTTATTTTATTAATAGGGAAAAAGAGGGTGAGAGATAGCCCAAACCCCTCATACATAATAATATTATTTTCAACTATAATTAAACTAAATACAAAAAATATTTATAATGAAGAAAATTCTATAAATGTGCATTCTTTAGCACATCTGTGACATCCAACTGATATCTCTTCTCCTCTCTTCTTTAGCACATCTGGAGTTGCTGCAGGAGTAGAATGATAATCCTTTCCCTCTGCATGTCAAGAGTAAACTAGGTGGAAAAACATAATGAGTTTATCAAATGTCAAATATAAATAAATGATGTTGATGTTGATGTTAATAATCAAATGAACAATTCCATGTCCGACAACAAAAATGTGATGTATTTCACAAGGGACAAAATCGGCATTGGTTAGAGAAACTACCTCCACAGATGATCATGAATCTATCCTTTGCCGGTATCAATCAGTAAGGGTTTGTCATCTATAAGGACAAACCAGGCAAAGCCACAATGAGTAAAAAAATAATTTCTCACATGAAGGTATGCAGAAAACATCACCATTAAAGTTGATACCATAAATAATAATGACATAGTGAAGCATAAATTTATTGCCCTTGCAGAAAACATTACGCTGATTATCAAAAAATTAGGAGAACAATTTATCGGTTTTATCTATAATCAGGTAAGCCTAATTGATATTTAAGGAACGGGCTTGCTTCTTCACACCTATAAAAGCGTACATAAAAAAGGTGTACATGAACAAAAGTCTAGAAAACTAAATATTTATGTAGTTTTGCATCAAGTTACCTCATCATGAACATCTTGAAATTATAAAGAATCTTAAATTAAAATATAAAAGATAATTTAGCAATTTTATTTTACAAGAATACCTTTAAACCATACAAAAACTAGATTCAAGAAAATTTCACCATGTTGCATTCAGTTTGCAGAACATACGAGTTTAGTCAATATACACATTTCTCATTAAAACCAACTTACATATTCATATCATGTATCAATACTACAGAATTCCTAAGAAGAATGCTTACAACAATCAAACGCATCTTATTGGTTCTTCCTTGATAACCTATTTAGCATGATATAAATGATATAACATAGATATCCATATCGTGACCTCCTTTAGCAGAAATACACTAACTTTATAATTGTGATAATGCTCTAATTTTCAAATATTAATGTTTTGATCCATGGGAATGAGCTAAAAAAAATCAAGCCAGAAACTTACCTGCAAGAGCTTTAATGTCTTCTATTAAAAAAATTCTCTTATTAGAGATAAATTTCACCCTAAACTTGTATTTCTCTGGTTTTGCTGTTGAAATTTTAAATTCCACGGGCATATGAAGACAAAATCAATAACTGGGAGAAAAAAAGAACAAATGAGATTGACTAAATTGCTAATTAACCCCATCAAACTATCATTTAATTAACTACTATAGAGATTAAATTAGCATAAAATCAATCAAAACTCTAAACATAATATTTAAGACAACAAATTGTGATGTTAAATTCAAGACAACTCATATTTAAGACAACTCATATTTCCTACATAAATTCAACTTCCTATGTACATCCAGTATCAAATTGTGAAGTTATTTACTATTGTCCAAATTGTGAAGTTATTTACTATTGTCCAAGTTGTGAATATATTTTTATTTGGGAGAGAAGAGATTAGTGATGAAAGTATTGTTTGGTCACTAATGTGTGACGAAATTAGCAGGAAGGGTCCTTTTATATAGTCATTAAGTATATGCTTCCAACAATTAACATTTCTATAGTCATTAGGTATGAGGTGTGTTTCTTTTCCGGTGAAAAAAAATGCAACACTGGTGTAAGAAAATTTGCTACAAATATAAGGCTTCGTTTGATTCGGCGGTGGCGGGAGCAGACGGCGGGTGGAGCCGGAGACTTCGAACCGGAGGCGGGGAGGAAGGGTTCCAGCCGCGGCTTTTTGCTACGTTCTTCAGGGCGCGGCGGGAGCAGACGGAGCAAACGCCGCCGGAGGCCGTTTGTTTTCCCGCTGTCCGGCGGCGTTTGCTCCAAAAACGCCCGGGGAAAACGCCACGCCAAATGAAGCCTAAAACTCGCGTGAAGGGTCCTTTTATATGAGAAGATTTTCGTTCTCAAATGAATTTTCTCAATTGGAAGAAGAGATCTAGTGAAGTAAGTGTGGAAAATATCCAAGAATATAAATACCGAGGTTGAATGAAATTTGTTGGACAAAGAGAGCTTAATTGTCGGCTACCAAAGCATACATGAAATTGGTGAAGAATTTTAGCATATCATAAATCCTAAGTGAAGAGGTGGGAAGAGAAGTGTTCCACAAATGAAGAATAAGAATCACACACTAGTTTTTTATAGCCAATTTTAAACTGCTGCAATTATTAAACCTTCTAAAAGCTAAAAGCAGAAACCAAGTAACTGCCATCAACAAAATCCAATTCCAGCATCAAAATCATCTTGCATATCATACCTTGACTGGTAGGTTATCATTATAGGGATTCCTCAAATGACGGGTCTTATTGAAAGATAATTCACATAGCTTCAAAAGAATGATGAGACCATGTTCAAAATCTGAACGAAAAAAAATATGATTAAGCTTAACAAATCTAATACAATTTGTATCAAATAAAATATAGTCCAGAATAGGACAGTAGTTTACATCCATTTGCTCAACTTCGGCACATACAAAGAAGAGAATAAATGTATCAGGAGAACTACAGAATAAGGCAATAGATGTGTGAGCCTGTGATGTCAAAGTTTGGATTTCTAAACTGCAAGTTGTCTTTCATGAATCATACCTTTCTAAAATCATAATATCTGAATTCAATTCAACTTAAGCTAGGGATAGTTAAACAATTTACTGGTTTTTAAGAGTTATATATAACAATAAAATAATGCAAGTACTTTAAAACACTTACCCATTGGTTAGGCAATTATTTGTTCACCATTTTAGCTGCTCTTGTAGAAGAGCACGTAAAAACGCATAATACTCTGTTCAGATGAAGAGTGACTCTTAATCCTAACGGAGAGCAAGTGGAAATTGGATGTTATTATCCTACACTGTTTTTTAAGTGCTGTCTAAATCTAGTGTCAAAACAGCTTGTATAATACTGCAACACAAAAAATAATTCATCTTGAATTCAAGGAAAGATCCAGGCTTAGTCATTTTATGGACGAAACCGCCCCGCCGCGGTTTCCGCCTGTTTGGCGGGGCCACGGTCGAGCGGTATGGCTCCACCATAAACCATTGCAAGCTAAAGTACACAATCAGATCAAATTTATGGTTACATTTGAGGTGTATTTCTCTCACTTGAGCAAGAGGCGCAGGAGTAAAATTAGGCAGTAAAATTAAAAAAATTAAAGGGGAAAAAAACATTATCTTTAGATCTACCATTTGAACTCACTCGGTGTTCTTCCTCCTAACAGTTGTATTATCAAAAACCAAGATTGATAATAGTTAAAAAGGTGGAGTTAGAATTAAATATGAAACAGAAATCGGAAACGGAAAACCAAAACTAAGTTAAAGAACTACGAGTAGTCCTGGGAGTAGACGTACACCAGATCTTTAAAACATGGGGGAGATCGGAAAAGGAAATGAAGTTGAAAAAAATAGGCAGGAAAAATTGAGGCCGAATTGAAAACTTAACAAACAATGCGTTGTCGATGGCATCGAGGGCGTGTTTTTCGGGTCTGATGGCGGTGAGGGCTTGGATTCAGACTGCGATGGAGGTGATCGAATGAGATCGTGCATTCCGCAGGCGATGCCGTCGAGGACATGGATTCTAGCTCTGATGGAAGCGAGGGCGTGGCTTCCGATTGCTATGGCAGCGATCACACGGATTCTGAAGGCACGAGAGGAACAAGCGAGCGTGAAGAAAGGAAGAGAAATTGCTGCCCGCTGCCCGCGTACGCACACGACAGTTACAGTAGTAACGCAGATTTCGCATATAATAGTATAGATGTCGGTTTAAGGAAAGGCTGGGCTCTAACCTAATGAAAGAGGGTAATATAAATTACTTAATAAAATCATCGTATAGTTTAGGAGGGAATTTACTTAAAGTGTTTTTATTTTGGAGGGAATTGAAAAAGTTGATTTTTTTTTAACTAGTGACTAATCAGTTTTGGTCACTAATTAAATTGTTTAGTGACAAAGGTATCATTTGGTCACTAATAAGTAGATTTGTGTGACAAATTTTTATTTGGTCATTAATTCCAAAACTTTTAGTGACTAAATTTTATATATGGTCACTAATTAATCATACTTAGTGATTTAGTGACGAAATATAAAATTTGTCACAATAAACATATTTTTAGTGACAATTTTTCGTCACAAAATTTTCGTCACTAAATGTCAATTTTCTTGTAGTGCTATTGAAGGTTGATCAATTCACCATCGATGGTCTGAGGTGCAAGGGGAGCATCATCGTGACCTTCACCATCTAATGGCGCCACTCTACAATCTCAACCTATCAGGAGCCCTCATATCATTCTTGATGGAGTTAAATCATAGGTTAATCTATAAAAATCTCTCCTCTACCAGTCCTAAAACTAGTCAATCACACGTTCACGACCACTACCGTCGTGCTAAACAGAGCCTAAAACTAGTCAATCAAACGGACTAATAGTTAAGGAGGAGACATCCGACACACATATAGATAAAGACTACACATTCACCACACGACGTTCTGAAGTCCAGCGGATGTTGCCTTTATATGTATGAGTGGATCCAAAGTGATGATGCCAGATTTGGAAATGTCATTGGATGTAGCCACCTTCTTTCATGTTCGTCGTGTTGAAAAGAAAACTAGATTTGACATAAAAGTGAATGATTTCCTTAGGTGAGGTTGGGGGTTCACAAATGACGGTTCATAATCACTGAGTTCATGACCTCTACCGTCGTGCCAAACAGAGCCTAAAACTAGTCAATTAGGTCGACCAATAGTCAAGGAAGAGACATCCTACACACATACAGAGAAAGTCTACATTCACCACGCGGTGTTCCGAGGTCCAACAGATGTTGCATTTATATGTATGAGTAGATCCACATTGATGATGTCAGATTTAGAAATGTCATTGGTTGTCGCCGCCTTGTTTCCAGTTTGCCGTGTTGACTAGATATAACATGCATAATATGAGATAATGATTGATTGATGAGGATTTTTTTAGTGAAAATATGAAACAACATGCAAAAATTACATAGTAGGCAATATATATTTAGATTAGCCTTAAGTAAAAGGGCAATTTTATGGGGAATCAAAGAAATTTTTATTTAAATTTATTTAACAATTAGAGGGAGGAATATATGTAGCTATATATAATATTTTGTTTTATTTAAAAAAAAAGTACCATCAATATACGAGGTTCTGGTATTGTCTTAGCACAAAATTATCTTGACCAACTTAAATGAATGAGAATGATAGTGAGTGATATGTCCAACCCAACATCAAAAGTTTCATTTTAGATATTTTCTATTAATCAATATGAAAGTATATATAATGCATCAAAATAAAACATCAATATACAATACACCATACCACATAAAATAAGTTAAACTAAGGATGAAAAAACATTCGTTAAACTAGCATTGTTAAGGAAATTCAAATATTCGTTTTGGAATTGGGAGACCAAAATCAATTCCACCTGACCAAAACCTTCCAATATAACGAAGTTTAGTAGTTATAATTACCTTTAGTAGAGGACTTGGAGTTTTAGGCTCCACACCCTTATGTATTGAGCTTGTGAACTGAGAGCTCATAGATTCAAACATATTTGATAATTCATTTAAGTCTTCGATTAAAGTTGGTGAACGCTTGTTACTCACACAATCTTCAGCCTACAAAATTGGAAAGAATCATCATTTTATGATATGAATAATTAAAAGACTCCCCTCTAACATTGCTTAATTATAGGGATCTCCTCCTTAATCTTTCTAAATCATCGAAACCTCCCCTCTAAGTTTACATTCTTAATGTACATGTTCAAAAAAAATGCTAAGGAGTTTGTTTTTGTAAACTAAGAGAGGATGTTTTAATAATTTGAAAATTAGATAGGAGATTCCTGTAATTATGCTAAGTTAGATGAGGTGATCCTAGTAAGCACATCAAACATCACCAATCTAGACCAACTTGTCCAGATGGGCTTCACACAGCATGCCTATTCCGTACTTACGCTTCCGGATTCTAAATGCAATTAATAAACGGAGATAGAACGTATCAATCCGTTGGAAATCACATTTCCTCCACCAATCGGTGGGGGCTTTCATGCAAACATGATAAAATTAGGGCTTCACCTGCCCAAGAAGACAATCGTTACCCTTGACGCGCATTTCAGAGGCATTTTGACTTGCACGAACTTGACGGTGAAAGGTCGTAACGGCTGCCCTTCCACGAAATCGGCCTCCACTCAGGTATTCTAACCGCTAATCGACGTTCCAAGCTTACGTCAGAGCTTCCTCTTCCTCCAAGCGGGCGCACACCGTCGCGGCTTGTGGTTTCCTCTTGCGGCAGCCCTAGAGTGAGCTCGAGAGAGAGGGAGGGAAGGTCGGCTGCCCTAGCTCCAGGCAAACGGGGAAGAGAGGGAGATCGGGAGAGGGAGGGAAGGGCGGATGCCCTAGCTCCAGGCCGATGGGGAAGAGAGGGAGATCTGGAGAGGGAGGGAAGAGGGAGGTGCTCGACTTCCCTGTGCAAAAACGAGAGAGAGGAGGGGAGGAGGGCGAGATCGGGAGAGAAGGAGAGAAAGATCGAGTGGGAGGGGCTTTGCGGCTGGGCTGTGCGAACGAGAGCGATGAGAGGAAGAGGGATCGGGGAAATGAGGAGGGGGATTGTTTCGGGGGGGGGGGGGGGGGTTAAATAAAACCCTAGATCAAGACAGCTATCCGCACCCCCTATCCCTCTATTCGCACCCCAACAACTCTATTTGCACCCTCCCGATGTTGCTTGAACGTTTCAGATGTACTGAAAAAAGCGAAAGATCCAAGTTTCAGATAGCACGTTTAAAGATCGAGTCTTGAGTAGGTCCGACCCTGCTCAAGATTTGCTAGAAATCATTCGATATGATCTAAAAAAGTTTAGTCAATTCGTGTTATAAACTTTTATTCTGAAAAAAAAAAAGATTTTGATTAGATATGAGTTGCCTCATTACAAAACTCGAATCTTTGAGCCAAATGCGCACCACAAATTCACCAAGTTGCCTCATTACAAAACTCCTCGGGTCGCTTTGTAAGGTGGCGGGCTCCATTTCATCCTCCTCCGCAGATTATTAGGGGTGTGCAAAAATAACCGAAGAACCGGACCGGAACCGAATCGAATGGTTTGGGCCGGTTCCAAATAAGTTCGGTTTGGGTCCAGTTCTCATAATACCAGAATCGACAATTCGGTTCGGTTCCTGGTTCCAAGGGTCTGGTACCCAGAACCGACCCGAGAACCGAGTATTGATTCTAAAGAAAATATTTTGAGACAATGGTTATAGTCATACTGCTTAATACGCGAAAATAATTGAGAATATAGTCGTATTGCTAAAGAAAATAGTTGTTGAACTTGTGTAGTTCAATGAATTCAATATTATAAAGAGTCCTTATTCAATTATTTTGAGACATTGAAAATGTATTACAAAGAATCATGAGTTTGAAGGGCCATTTTTTTTAATTATTTGGGGACATAGGTAGAATCAAGAACCGAACCGGAACCGAACCAAAGCAAACAGTTCATATCTGGTTCTACACTTTAGGACCATTGGTCGGTTCCGGTTCCAAAAGTTTGGAACCGAACCTATATGAGTCGGTTCTTGGTTTTGGGTGGAACTGAACCGAACCAATCCGAGTTGCACCCCTACAGAGTGTAATTATACAGAGTGTAATTCTACACTTTAGGACCATTGGTCGGTTTCGGTTCCAAAAGGTTGGAACCGAACCTATATGGGTCGGTTCTTGGTTTTGGGTGGAACCGGACCAATCCGAGTTGCACCCCTACAAAGTGTAATTATATTCCCACTTAAAAGTATCTTATCCCTTAAGATAGCACCCAAAACCAAGATACGAATCGTTTGCTTCGGTTCTGTTCCGGTTCGGTTCTCGATTCTACCTATGTCTCAAAATAATTAAAAAATGGCCCTTCAAACTCATAATTCTTTGTAATACATTATCAATGTCTCAAAATAATTGAATAAGGACTCTTTATAATATTGAATTCATTGAACTACACAAGTTCAACAATTATTTTCTTTAGCAATACGACTATATTCTCAATTATTTTCGCGTATTAAGCAGTACGACTATATCCATTGTCTCAAAATATTTTCTTTAGAATCGATACTCGGTTCTCGGTTCGGTTCTGGGTACCCGACCCTTGTAACCAAGAACCGAATTATCGGTTCTGGTATTATGAGAACCGGACCCGAACTGAACCTATTTGGAACCGACCCAAACCATTCGGTTCGGTTCCGGTCCGGTTCTCAGTTCTTCGAATATTTTTGCATACCCTTAATACTCTGCGGAGAGGAGGATGAAATGGAGCCCGCCACCTTAAAAGCGATCTGAGGAGTTCTCTTCAAGGTATTATGACTCAACTTGGTGAATTTGTGGTGCGCATAAGCTCAAAGATCCGAGTTTTGTAATGAGGCAACTCATATCTAATCAATTTTTTTTTCCAGAATAGAAGTTCATAACACGAATTGACAATTTTTTTAGATCATATCGAATGATTTCTAGCAAATCTTGAGCAGGGTCGGCCTACTTAAGAATCGATCTTTAACCGTGCTATTTGAAACTTGGATCTTCGCTTTTTTCAGTACATCAGAAACGTGCAAGCAACATCGAGAGGGTGCGAATAGAGTTGTTGGAGTGCGAATAGATGGATGGATGGTGCGGATAGCTGTCTTGATCTAGGGTTTTATTTAAAACCCCCCGAAACAATCCCCTCCCCATTTTCCCAATCCCTCTTCCTCTCAACGCTCTCGTTCGCACAACCCAGCCTCAAAGCCCTTCCCACTTGATCCCTCTCTCGCGAGCCTCTCTCCCGATCTCGCCCTCCTCCCCTCCTCTCTCTCTCGTTTTCACACAGGGAATTCGAGCACCTCCCTCTTCCCTCCCGAGCTCCCTCTCTTCCCCGTCAGCCTGGAGCTAGGGCAACCGCCCTTCCCTCCCTATCCCGAGCTCCCTCTTTTCCCCGTTGGCCTGGAGTTAGGACAGCCGCCCTTCCCTCCCTCTCTCTCGAGCTCACTCTTGGGCTGTCGCAAGGGTAGACCACAAGCCGCGACGGTGTGCGCCCGCTTGGAGGAAGAGGAAGCTCCGGCGTAAGCTTGGAACGTCGATTGGCGGTTCGAATACCCGAGTGGAGGCCGATTTCGTGGAAGGGCAGCCGTTACGACCTTTCACCGTCAAGTTCGTGCAAGTCAAAATGCTTTTAAAATGCGCGTCAAGGGTAACGATTTTCTTCTTGGGCAGGTGAAGCCCTAATTTTAGCATGTTTGCATGAAAGCCCCCACCGATTGGTGGAGGAAATGTGCTTTCCAACGGATTGATACGTTCTATCTCCGTTTATTAATTGCATTTAGAATCCGGAAGCTTAAGTACGGAATAGACATGCTGTGTGAAGTCCATCTGGACAACTTGGTCTACATTGGTGATGTTTGATGTGCTTACTAGGATCACCCCCTTTAACTTAGCATAATTATAGGAATCTCCTATCTAATCAAATTATTAAAAACATTCTCTCTTAGTTTACAAAAACAAACTCCTTAGCATTTTTTTTGTACATGTACATTAAGAATGTAAACTTAGAGGGGAGGTTTTGATGATTTTGAAAGATTAAGGAGGAGATCCCTGTAATTATGCAATGTTAGAGGGGAGTCTTTTAATCATTCCTATCATAAAATGATGATTCATTCCATTTTTGTAGGCTGAAGATTGTGTGAGTAACAAGCGTTCACCAACCTTAATCGAAGACTTGAATGAATTATCAAATATGTTTGAATCTATGAGCTCTCAGTTCACAAGCTCAATACATGAGGATGTGGAGTCTAAAACTCCAAGTCCTCTATTAAAGGTAGTTATAACTACTAAGCTCCGTTATTTTGGAAGGTTTTGGTCAGGTGGAATTGATTTTGGTCTCCCAATTCCAAAACCTGAGAGTTTTTTGTTTTGAACCTAAACCAATTCCTCTCTTCCAAAACCCGCCAAACGAACATAGCCTTATGTTTTTTTATTGATTTCATTTTACTGTTAGTGTCTACTTTATATTGTTTTATGACTAATGATTCACTTGTATTTCTATGTTCTCTAGATTTCAGATTCACTGGTGATTGAATGTTTGAATTTCCTTAACAATGCTAGTTTAACGAATGTGTTTTCATCCTTAGTTGAACTTATTTTATGTGGTATGGTGTATTGTATATTGATGTTTTATTTTGATGCATTATATATACTTTCATATTGTTTAATAGAAAATGTCTAAAATGAAACTTTTGATGTTGGGTTGGACATATCACTCACTATCATTCTCATTCATTTAAGTTGGTCAAGATAATTTTGTGCTAAGACAATACCAGAACCTTGTATATTGATGGTACTTTTTTTAATAAAACAAAATATTATATATAGCTACATATATTCCCCCTCTAATTATTAAATAAATTTAAATAAAAACTTCTTTGATGCCCCATAAAATTGCCCTTTTACTTAAGGCTAATCTAAATATGTATTGCCTACTATGTAATTTTTGCATGTTATTTCATATTTTCACTAAAAAAATTCTTCATCAATCAATCATTATATCATATTATGCATGTTATATCTAGTCAACACGGCAAACTGGAAACAAGGCGACGACAACCAATGGAATTTCTAAATCTGACATCATCAATGTGGATCTACTCATACATATAAATGCAACATCTGTTGGACCTCGGAACACCGCGTGGTTAATGTAGACTTTCTCTGTATGTGTGTCGGATGTCTCCTCCTTGACTATTGGTCGGCCTAATTGACTAGTTTTAGGCTCTGTTTTGCACGACGGTAGAGGTCGTGAACTCGGTGATTATGAACCGTCATTTGTGAACCCCCGACCTCACATAAGGAATTCCACTCACTTTTATGTTCAAATCTAGTTTTCTTTTCAACACGGCGAACATGAAAGAAGGTCGCACATCCAATGACATTTCCAAATCTGTTATCATCACTTTGGATCCACTCATACATATAAAGGCAACATCCGCTGGACTTCAGAACGTCGTGTGGTGAATGTGTAGTCTTTATCTGTGTGTCGAATGTCTCCTCCTTGACTATTAGTCCGCTTGATTGACTAGTTTTAGGCTCTGTTTAGCACGACAGTAGATGTCGTGAACGCGGTGATTATGAGCCATCGTTCGTGAACGCCCGACCTCACCTAAAAAATTTCATTCACTTTTATGTTCAAAACTACTTTTCTTTTCAACACGGCGAACATGAAACAAGGTGGCGACAACCATTGACATTTCCAAATCTGGTATTATCACTGTGGATCCACTCATACATATAAAGGCAACATCCGTTGGACCTCGGAACACCGCGTGGTGAATGTAGCCTTTATCTGTATGTGCGTCGAATGTCTCCTCCTTGACTATTGGTTGGCCTGATTGACTAGTTTTAGGCTCTGTTTGGCAAGACGGTAGAGGTCGTGAACTCGGTGATTATGAACCATCAATTGTGAAACCCCGACCTCACCCAAGGAATTTCATTCTCTTTTATGTTCAAATCTAGTTTTCTTTTCAACACGGCGAACAAGAAACAAGGTGACGACAACCAATGACATTTCCAAATTTGGCATCATCAATGTGGATCCACTCATACATATTAAAACATCCGCCGGACTTCAGAACATCGTGTGGTGAATGTGTGTGTAGCCTTTATATATGTGTGTGTCAGATTTCTCCTCCTTGACTATTAGTCCGTTTGATTGACTGGTTTAAGCTATGTTTGGCATGACGGTAGAGGTGAATCACCGCGTTCGTGAACGCGGTGATTATGAATCATCGTTCGTGAGCGCCCGACCTCACCTAAGAAATTTCATTCACTTTTATGTTCAAAACTAGTTTTCTTTTCATGGTGGCGGTCACAGTCGTGCCATGCCAAACATACATTCCATTAATGCGACGTTTGTTGGGTTTGAGAGCGCGCAAACCCGACCTGAGCACCTGCAAATTAATTTGGCGAGAGCACCTACGCGACCACTTAACAATTTGGCGGGCGCAAAGAACACTCCAGTGAATTTCAGAGACATCAGTAATAAGATGTGTCAGTGTAGTGTGCGAACTGTCTCTACAAGTGCGGGTAGTAAGACATATGATCAGCGGGTCAGTGATTGCACCCTCAAACTCGAGTGTCCTACTAAAGATGGATATATCCCAAATGAGGGGTGGATCGACATGTGACTCATCCGGGGGTTCTCCGGGAGGGGTATAATAAAATTCATCACAAATGCGACGAGTACCATCATGGCAACATAAGTCCCAAAAATATCTGCAGTGCCCTTAGATAAACGATGATGCAACATGATATGTTTGCTAAGGAAATGCGACGCATCAGGGGGCTCACCAGGAGGGACGTATGAAAAATCATCGCGAATGCGACGATCACCTAAGTGAAAATCGCAGGCATCGTTAATAGGATGCGACTCTAGTGTGTGGTGAGTGTCCCTCACAAAAAAGAACTCATCTGGCCGGTCAGCAGGTGGTACGACCCAAAATTCATCACGAGTGCGAGTGTCCATATGGCAAACTCTCAAAACATCTGAATTATACTTAAGTGTTCTTAGAGAGAACCCTACATACTGGATGTAACACTCAAAATCCTCTCTCTGGAGCACTATCAATATCAGGGGTGAGAATCTGCGAGATCTCAACATCTCAATACTCATAAGTGTGTCACTCACCTGAATCTCATCCTTACAAGGACGAGGTGACTCAACTGGAGGCTCAACAAGTGGGTTGCTAAAGAACCCGTCAACAGGGGAATTGTCCTCCAGAGGCAAACCACCATAAGGTGTTGTGTTACCCAAAAAGGGTGAGGTGACTACCACGAGATCACTACTGGGCTCTCGCCTCCCGATCGTGATGTGGCTCGGTGCGCCATCAGGTGAAGTGTGGGAAAAGCCTATACTCAATAGTGAACTAACAGGTATAGTGTCGAAGGCGGGCTCTCTAAGTGGAGCGGCCTCTCGTGGTGGCTGATTCCTAGCGCGCACATCCTGTGGTGGAAGGGCAGCCCGTTCTTCCTCAAAGTGAATATCGGGTGGAGTGGGTGAGGTTTCCCTGCTTTGGGAAGTGGAGTGCTCTCGCCGACCCTTAATGGCGGCGACACGAGTGCGAAGATCATCATATTGTGCATTCAATTGATCAAACTTCTTAAAAGCCAAGTGCAGGAATTTGGCTTCCGTCATGTCCGCTTTCGGAACTGTAGGAAGGCCACTACGTGTGGTGCTACCTCGCTGAGGGTGACCTCTATAGGATTCTTGAGGGTAATCAGGTTGTGCTCGTGGGTGGACGTGAGTCCTGCTAACGTACGGTGGTGATCGTGCGTATACAGACTTAGGTTCCTCAAATAGATGAGATGTGTAGTGACGATGATCTGAACGATACTCAACTCTACCATCATAAGGTCGTGTCGAAGGATCAACAGGATCCCTTCGAGTGCGGGGATAAGGACGACGATAATCGTCATAATAATGTGAAGACCTCTCTGACGGCACTCTATGAGATCGAGTGTAGACGGATGGTGGTTCCTTAAATTGAGGACCAGTGTAGTGACGACCACTATGATAAGACATTGGGTGGCGTAACATGTAGTCCCGCGTATTTTAATGTAAGCCTTAACCTGGGCTCTGATACCAAACTGATGCAGGACAAACGACAGTGTGAAATAATCGGCGGTGCCGACTCGCTAATGCAAACCTACTTGAGCGTGCGTAATGGAGGCGATCAAACCAAACCTAAATGATGCATGCACATGTTTTCAATTAATCCAGAATTAACACTAACAATAAACTTATACACGACTAGCAAATCTACACAGTGTTTACAATGATTTTTGAGCGCGTGAGCAAGTAATCACGTTCTTTTCACAAGGGGTGCTTTCAACTACAAATTTATACGAATAAGTTTTACAGAGTAGAGGAAATAGAAAAGCGCTAGCAATCACGATATACCCAAACTAATATATAATATCCTATGGTATTTTAAATAGAAAACAAAGCAGCACATTAAATTAATACTCACAAATATAAGAATCTGGTGACGACGAGTGTATGCTAGTAACTATTGCTGGAAAGGCAAGGGGGACTGAGGAAATTTGGGGCTCACAATTGAACTGTTGGACTGAGAAACTGGCGGCAGAGGACACACGGGGAAGGCTCAGCTTGGTTGGAGGTTTTTGAGAGGAGGCACTTAGGTCGGGTGGTTCCACGACTGCGTAGGGGTAGGGAAATTATGGCTTCAGTTTGCTGTAGGTGAGAGGGGATCTGTGGCTCCACGGGAAGGCGGCGGGAACGAACAGTCCAGGGAGGGGTGTCAGTAGTTTTGTTGGTGGTAAATAGGTGCTACCAGGTGAGACGAAATGACAACTGCGGCGGGAAGGAGGGATGTCGAGCGGGTCTGGATGAGTGAAGATGTCGACTGGATGTTGTCGATCGGTAGGGAAGACGGAAACACGCGGCTTGACTGGTGTGGCAAACGAGGAAGATGAACAGGAGTGATTTCCTACGTGCGGTTGTAGGTCGCTTAGAGGATGATGAATAGCAGTTTTGGCGTTGGCGTGTTCAGTGACAGGAAGGAGATGAAGGGACGCTGATTGGTTTTCTCCTTCCGGGATGCAGAAATCGTGGGTAAGGGGAAGTTAACAGTGGATCCATGTCAGGGCTTTACGAGTAACGGAGAATAGAAACGAAAAACAAAACAAAATACTGAAAGATAACCGAGGCGTCGCACCCCGGGCTCGCGGCGTCGCACCGCGTATGATTGCCGGATCTGGAATCTCTCACAAATCAACAATGAAATGAAAATGAGAACATCCGCCCCTATTTATAACGAGAGGGGCGGTTGGGCACCCGACGTGAACGTCTATGATTGTCTGTTACGCCAGATGTCCCAAAACAATAAATATTATCATGCATATGATAATATTCCACTGAGGTGTTGCCGTGTGACCTTGAGGTCACGGGTTCGAGTCCTGGAAGCAGACTCTTGCAAAAATGCAGGGTAAGGTGTGCCTACATTTCACCCTTGTGGTGGGACACTTCCCCGAACCCTCACTGTGCGGTAATGCTTTGTGCACCGGGCTTCCCTTATATGGTAATATTCCACCAACTTACTCGTGATGTTTTTTCCCAAGCACATATGCTTGTGTAAGTTTAACTTTCATGACTGTTCATTACAAATTTCATAGTTTATCATATTGTGTCTTTAAAAAAATTCTTTCATTTATCATAGCATGTACTTATTTTTAGCTGTCTTGTCATTTGTAGTTACAATGCATTTTATATATTATAAATCATTTTTGGTTATGATAAAATTTTTAATGTCTTTTTCCTACCATTGTGTTATTTCAGTATGACCACTTTAGATATTTAGACACTCATGTTGCTTCATTTTCTAGGCGTCTCATCTAGAAGTAATTAAAGAACGAGATCAACTCGAGAAGGAAGTTAGACTTATAAATTGTGAATTGCAGCAAGTTAATTTGGACAACAGTTCAAAAAAAGTTGCTGCACTTGAGGTTTCCCCTTTATACTTCTTTTCTACTATATATATTCTAATTTTATTTTTCAATTTATTTGCTCATAGTTTCTTAATGTAACTATTATGCTTTACCAGGAGACATGCTCTTCTCTTCAAGATCAAGTAAAAACTAGTTGTGGGCGGCGACATTGGTTGTTGGGGCGACATTGGTTGTTGAGGCGACATTGGTCGGGGCGGCGACATTGGTCGTGAGCGTTGATATTGGTCGTGAGCGTTGACATTAGTCGGGGCGGTGACATTGGTCATGGGCATTGACAGTGCATGGGGGGCCCGTACCCCGCGCGACAGTACCCCAGTCACGACAGAGCCAATAATTTTGGGACATAAATAAAAAGGTTCAGAATACCTCCCGACGTCATTACCTAGTGTCATTAGGATAACATCCAATTAGGATAATGAAGCAAAGAGAAGATCAAAACCACTGGAAGATCAGAACATACAAAAATGAGTACTATAACATAAATATATACCAGCAAAAATATATAGGATTTATCTGCAATTAGCTAATCATCACATGCATGTCTCAATCTCGAAGTTGTTGTAGTATAACAAAAACAATTGAAATCCTCAAAGAAACTAAGATGAAAAATGATTTATATAAGAGGGTGGAAGAACCTGAATCTTAGGCCCATTTTTTGCAAGAGAAACGAATCTAAGATGAACATTTACCTGAATCATAAAGAGCTAGACAGCTAGTGAGAGAAAAACCCATAAATATGTGAATTATGATTTATGTTGACCGAAACCTTAAACTCCGCTAACATCCCAAAAATTTACTACATTTTTGGTAATTTTTAACAAGTTTATTCAGGTTTGCATCAACCGAGAAAATGACTTATATAATAATTTGAAGTACGAATAAAAGAAAATCACATCATAGAACAAAGAGGAGAGAAGGAAAGAGGGGGAAGAACCTGAATCTTGGGCACCTATATAATATGTATGTGGACACAGTAATTCCATTCTTCTTCCCATTAATCCAATCAAATCAAATATTACCTCTCTATAAACAGCTGCTAAAATATATACCTAAATAATATCATTTATCAGAACTTCAAAAGAGGGAAGCAGGAAAAGCAAATTCACAATTCTCAACTTTCCACATTTTGATTTTTCAAATTTGATAATGAACATGTACAGAAAAGTTAGCAAGGTCCATGAGAATACATTTCATTCAAAGAACTGCCTTAAAAATTCAATATAGACCTACCGCGACGTTTTTTAAGACTTTTAGCAGTGCTTTTAAAACGCCACCATATCTTCGGCGGCGCTTTTCCAAGCGCCGCGAAATTGCCGCGGAAAACTTGACGGCGTTTATATTTAAAATCACACCGCCCTACAACTTATTAATATTGTTTTAGCAAAATTTTGTTATAAAAACGTGGCTAATGGCTATACCAATGGTTTTTGCGGCGTTTTTTTAACTTAAAATGCCGCAATTACAAAAAACAAACATCGGCGTTTTTCAAAATGCCGCCTTAAAAACGTCGCCATAGATCTAATTTCTTGTAGTGGCGGGGGCGGCAATGACTTACGGGGGAGGCAACATTCAGCGAGTGCGGTGTCATTCGGTGGAGACAGCATAAATCGGCGGGGACCCGTGCGGGCGACGACATCTGGCAGGAGCGACGACATCCGGCGGGAGGGCGCAACATCCGACGGGGGCGGCTGGAGCTCCACCCCTATGTTAATGAAACGGCGGGCACGCCCTGCCAGCGGGCTACGCCCGCATGTGTTTAAGGGCAATGAAACGTCGGGCAACACTTACGTCTGCATGCGTGCGCGCTATGCCCCTATGTGAGTTCATGCAATCGAGTTATCCTTCATGTATGCTAAGAATATAAAATCAATCAACATAAAAACTGAAGTATATGCAATTATCATCATCAGTGCCAATTTTTTTTAATGATCCAATCTATTAAAAACATCATTGAGAATGCCACAAAAAAAGAAATTATGTAAATAATATCACCTCTTCAAGCTTTCTCCTTCTCTGTTTACTGGTAGTGATCCCACACAAAAACCATGCCTGTGACACAAAACAATGTAAAGACCTACTTGATTTCCACATCAAACATTATAAATGAGAATTGACGATGAAATCTACGAAGTGTATTTCGATTGTTATTGTCTAATGCAGTAAAATGTTAAGGAAAAGAGAAACTAATAAAAAATTAAGAACTCAAGAATGCATGTATGACTAATAAAAGTGCATGTATGACTAATCTTTATTAAAGAAAGGGGAGAACATCTAATGAACATAACACTTGAGCCTTATCAATCTCGTCGAAAGCAACAGCTTTAGCTTTTTCTCGAGCAACTAAAACCTATGAAATAAGCAATTTCTATATCAGGTCTTCAAAATACTCAAGTAATAATTCCAAAGTATTTGTAGAATTTCACTTGGAATAAGAACGAAGAAAAAATATGATTAAATAATTTCAAAGAAGCTAAACCGTAGTTATTGTTGCTATTAGTGTAGTTCCCATGATCAACATGCCCAATCTCTTGACAACTGCAACATTCAATGCGGAACTGCAAGAAGGCAAAGAATGAATTAAATCATATCGTTCAAGTAATAGATGTGGTAAATCTAACATATAAAGTAAATTAATTATTTTAAAATCATTCTTGCAATGCAAAGCTCCTACCAACACGTTCACTATGGGAAATGATTTAAATCTTCTGGTTCGAGCAATAGATCAAACACGTGAAGTGCAAGAATGGTTTTAAAACTTCATTCCTAAATCTCCATTCCATGGTTGCACGTTTAATTGCATGGGGAAGACAACAAACGATATCACAACTCCATTATCCTCTTCTTACGTAGCAAAATACGTGAAGTGCAAAAATCCAAAAAAAAACTGCTTCAAGAAGTCAATTGCTTCAGGAAGTCAATTGCTTCAGGTTCGAGCAACAGAGCTCCTTCCTCCAATATCCTTCAGGTGCTTCAGGATTAATTGCATTTGGCTTTTTAGGAAGTTAATGACTTAACGGATCGACGACACCGAGAATGGGATATATATATATAACTGCTTGGATCAGTTGGATGAAAATAAAAATAAAAAAGCTTCGATGGAAAGAGTTCAAAGCGCAAAAAAGCCAAATAAATCCCCAAAAATCCAAAAAAAAGCTTGGAAATCTTTATCGGGAGAAAATATGGAGCGTCGGGTTGCCGCCGAGTGCGAACGGAGGAGAGGTGTGCTGAGTTTAAAGCACCTGAACGGAGGAGAGGTGTGCTAACGAGGAGGAAGATGTCGAGGAGGAAGGAGCCACCGAGGATGAGCAGGGAAGGAGGACCTGCGCAGGCACTGTGGAGGAAGAGGTCGAAGCTCTGCCGAGGAGGAAGTGTGATACAGATATATCCTCCCTAATACCTTAGCATTTATGTATATGTGGCGTGATACAGAGGCATTCGGCCGGCAGGCAGTGGTGAAGTACAAGAGTGGCGTGTAGCGTGGATTTTGGGGAGTGGCGTGTACCGGGAGACTCTATAAATGACGAAAAAGCAGGAGAGTTTTAAAATAAAGGTAGTTTTTTTAGGGTAATTTAGGAAAACAAAAGTTACACCATCACTTTTGCTAAAAAAAATAGATTTCTTTTTGATGGCCAAAAGACCAAAAAACCTTAAAAGAGAGTTATGAATGTTGATTTAATGAGGGTATTTTTGTCCGTCAAATGTTTCACCATCCTAACTTTACTCTTCCCTTATATAATCAAGATATTCCACCAACTTACTCGTGATGTTTTTTCCCAAGCACATATGCTTGTGTAAGTTTAACTTTCATGACTGTTCATTACAAATTTCATAGTTTATCATATTGTGTCTTTAAAAAAAATTCTTTCGTTTATCATAGCATGTACTTATTTTTAGCTGTCTTGTCATTTGTAGTTCCAATGCATTTTATATTTTATAAATCATTTTTGTTTATGATAAAATTTTTATTGTCTTTTTCCTACCATTGTGTTATTTCAGTATCACCACTTTAGATATTTAGACCCTCATGTTGCTTAATTTTCAGACGAGAGATGAATTGGAGCAGGTTAGGCAGGACCTGGAAGACGCTGTTGAACTAGCTCAAAGTACGAATCTCAAGTTAAAGCGCCTTCAAGCATTCTGCATAGAATTAGATAGGGATCTGGACCTTGCTATGTTGGGTGTTTTTGCAGATGAGGTTTCCCTTTTATACTTCTTTTCTACTATTATATATATTCTAATTTTATTTTTCAGTTTATTTGCTCATAGTTTCTTAATGTAACTATTATGCTTTACCAGGAGACATGCTGACGCAGGACGGTCCTATGTGATGGAGAAATAAATGTGTGAAACTCCTACATGCAACCATGCACAAATCCAACGGTTTGCTTGCAACAATGAATATTTATAAAGCAATATTAATTTGATAGACCACAAAGAGTTAAAACTTTCAATTATGGAAACACATGAAGTCGTATAATTGCAAGAGTGTCAGAAAATCAAATACTATTTAAATATGAAATTACAAAGACGAAACGACTGAAGCAAAACTTACAAACCACTATCTCTACAAGTAGAGAACAATCATGAGATCCAACGGTAAAGAAACAAACACACAAACCTTGAATACCACGTCTATAATGAGGGGAGGGCTGGAGGCGCTTTAGGAGGGCTATCCGGGGCAGATTTCAGCATTCAGGAGCTGACTGTGGCTGTCCAGAAACAGAGACAACAACTAGAAAGGTGCTGGGAGGTAGTTTTCAGCAATAAGCAACTGAGGTTTGCTGTTCTAGAAGTCTGGACAGCAACCTGGAGGTTGGGGCTGGCTGTGTGGGAGGGGAGGAGGCTCGACAGGAGTTGTGGATTACTGTAGGGTGGCTGGGCAGCACTCAGGCAGCAGTTCCGGGGAAGTTTGGGATGCTGGGTGATGGCAGATTGGGGACAACTTGGCGGTGGCTCCACTAGAGGGGAAGAGGCAGGGAGATGAGCTGGATTTAATTGGGAAGGGCTGGCTGCAGTTGGGGGCAGCAATTGCGGATCCAGCCAGCAGAACTCCACGTGAAAATGAGGAGCAGCCAAGGGGAAAACCGGCCAGGCAGTTTGGAGGAGGTGAGGGTTTTCACGTGGGTAGAGGGGTTCGGTTGGGGGTGAGGGGAGGTTAGGCTAAATTTTAGGAAGTGCTTCCTAAATAAAAGGAGGTGGTGGAAATGGGCGGTTATGAAGGTGGCTATGGTAGTTATGAGTGGTGGTGGAGGTGGCTGGGAGGTGGCTGGTGGTGGTGGTGGTCGCCGGAGACGTTTTCCGGCGATCGCCGGAAAACTCTAAATGTAGGATATATGTAGAGGAGGTGTAGGAGGACCTTCGGAGGTGGCTGGAGACGTACTCCGGTGATCGCCAGAGATATTTTTTATGGGGTAAAGGGGGCTGTTTTTGTGGGGGATGAAGGTTGTGGTGGAGGGGGAATTTGGGGACCGGCTATATGAGCTTTAGAGGGAGGTGATGAAGGAGGGATGCTTGGCCGGCTGTGCAGATTTCTTGGCAGCAATTCTGGAGGGAGGCAGTGAGGTATGGAGGGTGGGAAAGAGGGATGGTGGCTGGTTATGTAGCGGGGGGAAGGAGAAGGGAGAACTTGGGGACCGGCTGCTCCTATGGATGTGGAGGGAAGGTGGCCGGCAAAATGGAATATGGAGGGGGCTGGCTGCTTGGTAGTGAAACAGGGAGGGGAAAGGAGGTGGGCGGCAGGGGAAGGGGAATCCCAGGCTTCGCACCCGGATTAACGGCTTCAGCACCGAATTGACCAAAGGATGGCTTCAATTCTCCAATCCTTCAATGCCAAAAATTAGAGCCCTCACCCTCTATTTATAGACTCTAGGGGGCAACGAACATCTATGATTGGTCGATCGTCCCGACTCAAAAATACAACTCGAAATGAAACATGAAAAGGACAAATAATGTGATGATCGTCGATCATCATAAAATGCACGGTTCCGATTCCCCATCAATTCTCCCCGCCTTGAAAGCATTCGTCTCCGTGAATGAAGATGAGCCTGCTCTCGTCTAAAGGCGAAGAGAAACCCTGTAGCTATGAACTCGTAGGTCGCTGAAGTTGATGCTGCAGATGGAACCGAGGATGGTACTGCTGAAGCTGACGATGGTACTGTAACTGGTGCTGCTGCTAAAGGGATGCTGTCGAAGACGTCGGGGACGGAGTACGTGACATCAATGCTGAAGAAGGTACTGCTGCTGTCGTCGACGTCGAACACTGTATGGTACTGCTGTGGAAGAAGTCGATATGATGCTTGTGTCGGAGAATGTAGTACTGATGTGGAAGAAGTCGTATGATCAATTGGTGCCGAGGACTCGAACTGAGGAGGAGGCTGGGTGGTAGGAGAAGGCTGTTGCTAATGCAGTGAAGTGGAAGAAGACAATGGTGGTAGCTGGGACTGCGGCGGAGTAGCGGATGTAGACGGAGGCTGAGAGGATGTGGTGGTAGGGGGCGAATGGTACATGTAGTCATGCGGCTCACAGAGTGGAGTCAGTTCTTTAACGTTGTATACAAGTGAAATCCCCATACTCCGCGAGATATCCAGCTCATAAGCATTTGCTCCAATTTGTTTAAGCACAGTGTAAGGACTCATTCACTTAGCATTCACTTTTCGAGCAGTTCCTTGGGGAACCTCTCAGCACATATACAAATCAACACCTGTTCTCCGTCTTTGAAGCTTTGCAATCTCCTGTGGCTATCATCATAAGATTTAATGTGAGTATTAATCATCATAAGCTTTGCAATCTTTTAATGCAATCTCCTGTGGCTATCATCAAGCCTCTCCATTTTTCTAATCTTTTAAGCATGTCCATGTGTAATGAGCCAACATCATGGCGGACAATGTATATGAAAAGGTTGATAAAATGATATGAAAGATGTGCAGGGTCTGTCAAGTTGTGGTGCGTATGGTTTTAGTTTTGGTATGTGCTAATGTGGGTATCTGTGCTTATTTTTTTTCTTGCTGTGCTAATATGTTTGATTTGCGATGCTGATTATTTGCATATGAAAATTAAAACATAGAATTGATTACGAAGCGGAGACTATATTTTAATCATATTTTTTTTAACCTCTTTGTGATGGTTTATACTATTACTGACTCCTGAACCGCTATCGATACCATTTGATTCATTTAATACTTGCATATGATGTCATGTTAGCTGCTGTATTCTTCCCCAATTCTTTAGGAAGTCCAGTTGGTTTCCCTATAGATTCATTTATCTATATCAATGAAAATAATATAATTGGATATATTAAATTATTGTATACTGTGGCAGTGCATCAAATCATCTAACTATGGATATATGGCTTCTTCATGCATTATCTATATGCTTTTAATAAGCTGTAGGTCTCTTTTTGTTCTTTTTTGAACAATCTCCCTTTAGTTATTTGTCAAGCCTCTCCATTTTTCTAATCTTTTAAGCATGTCCATGTGTAATGAGCCAACATCATGGCGGGCAATGTATATGAAAGGGTTGATAAAATGATATGAAAGATTTGCAGGGTCTGTAAGTTGTGGTGCATATGGTTTTAGTTTTGGTTGTGCTAATGTGTGTATATGTTTTTTTTTTCTTGACGTGCTAATATGTTTGATTTGTGATGTCGATTGTTTGCATATAAAAATGCAAACATCGAATTGAATAAGAAGCAAATTCTATATTTTAATCACATTTTTTTTAACTTCTTTGTGATGGTTTATACTATTACTGCCTCCTGAACTTCTATCGATACCATTTGATTCATTTAATACTTGCATATGATGTCATGTTAGCTGTTGTATTCTTCCCCAATTCTTTATGATGTCATGTTAGCTGCTGCATTTCTCCATTGTTTTTAATGACTTCATTTGATGGATTTGCATTCCTCCAGGGTATTTAATTGCTTCATATTGCAATGGTGGGAATTAAACGTAATCTATATTTTTCATGCTTCCAGTGTTCAGATTTTTTGGGCAATCAAATCGTTGGTGTTCTCTCCTTGGCCTATTTTAAACAAGGTACACTTCAGCACATATTTCTTTCAACTGTTTAGCTACTCATTTCATACAACTGCCAACATTTTGAATTGAATAAATGCTTAAAATTTATCTTCCTGTACCTACAATTAAGGGTGATTTGACGTATTGGTCAATTATTGGCTAAGCGAAGCATGTTAGTCTCTGTGATGAATGCTTATAGGGTTGCTCCATAGTATTGTCCGGTAGAGAGTCAAGCGAAGCAGATAGATTTACTGTAGTATTGTCCTCGACCAATGTCCCCTCACACGACCAATGTACCCGCCCACGACAAATAAATTTCGCCCCACGACAAATATCACCCCACACGACAAATGTCGCCACCATGACAAATGTCGCCACCCGCGATAAATATCTCCCGCCACGATAAATGTCGCCACCCTCGACAAATGCTTCCCCCACGACAAATGCCTCCCCCACGACAAATGCCTCCCCTACGACAAATATCGCCACCCACAACAAATGTCGCCCACCACGATAAATGTCGCCCCCACGACAAATGTTGCCCCTTCGACAAATGCCTCCTTGGATCGGGCCAGAGGCCCGTGCTTGTCACTCGTGTGTGTGTATATATATATATATATATATATATATATATATATATATATATATGCATGTATATACTAAGAGGGTGGGAGCTTTTAAATGAATTATCCTTCCCAATTTAAGCAACATGCATTTAGTTAGCTTTCGTAGAAGAACATCATATTGACAAAATGTGTCCAGCGGTGGTGGAGGTGATTTCCAGTGGTGGTGGTGGAGGTCGTCGGAGATGTTTTCCGGCGATCGCCGGAAAACTCTAAATGTAGGGAATATGTAGGGGAGGTGTGGGAGGTCCACCGGAGGTTGACGGAGACGAACTCCGGTGATCGCCGAAGATGTGTTTATGGGGTATTGGTGCTGTTTTTTGGTGGAACATGAGGGGGAGGCTGCTGTGGTTGAGGTGGATGACGGTGGAGAAGGCTGTTGTAATGGAGGGGGGCGGCTGCTGTGTTGGAGGGGGAGGCTGCTGTGGTTGAGGTGGAGGACGGTGGAGAGGGCTGCTGTAATTGGAGGGGGAAGGCCGCTGTAATTGGAGGGGGAAGGCTGTTGCTTGAAAGTGGAGAGGAGGGTGGATGGCCGGCTGTCGGCTGTTTTCAGGGGGGGATTGAAGGTTGCTGTTAGGAGGGGGCTGGCTTTTGCTTGAAGGAGGAGGGGAGGTGGGTTGGCCGGCCACTAGTAGGGGAGGAATGGCTTGGCCGGCCAAGGAGTGGGGAGGGAAGGGCAAACCCGGGCTTCGCACCCGGAGTCGGCTTCGGCACCGAAGTGATCAAGGATTGGCTTCTAGACTCCAATCTTCAATGCCGATTTAAAGCTATTTGGAATTTGCAAATGCTGATTTAAAGCTTCAGAGAGCTGAAGCTCATGAGTTGTGAAGAAATACTTGATAGCATCTTAGTAGGTATTTGACATTATGTTTGCTAATCAGAATACACCCTTACAGATTTTAAGTTATTGTTAAAGATAGAGTGGTGCATATTTTAAGGGTGTTTTTTTCTATCATGAAATGAGTTTATTATATACACTACTAGGTTCCATGGTGACAAGTTCTGTTCAATATCTCATTTTGCATAAGTCTGGGTCTGACCAAATTAAAAGTTGTGCTTAATGTGGCGTAGGATACGCCCATGAGAGGAATGTTTATTCTCAACAAGCAAAATCTTCTTGGAGGTCACAACTCCGAGAATCTTTAATTTTTAGGTCATTCAGGTATGATTATGTGATTTTACTCATGGAAAACTTTCTTGTTCTTAAGAGACAACTTCCTACATGTGCAATCAAAATTTTCACAATCCTCCCATCAGAAAAATTTTGTTCTTGACTTGCATTTTTTTGCCAGCAATCTTCTTTCTTATTGTTCCACTAGGTAATTTTTGCTCCATTTCTTTTTAGGTTTCGATTTGATTTTAGCTATTCTTATTGTTTTTTTTTGTTGAAACTCTGTGGAACATAATTTATTGCATTATACCGCATCAATTTTTATATGTTTTGATTACTTAGTAGAATAAAACAAATACAATGTATCGGTGCAAGCGACGGCAGTGAAAAAATCGTTAAGTTATTAGGCATAATCAATATACAACATAATCGAATAAGCATTAGGGGACTCCTGGAACGGTAAGATCTCCCATTTCCACTTTTACATTTTTGCAGTTTTACACTATAAATCCAAACTCTGTTTTCATTTATGTTTTCAATTTCATCTCAAAATCATACCAGTTTCATCACTTAAGGTTTTCCTATCACTACTCCTTTCTAAGTAATCGCTTTCACTTATACGACAAGATCTCGCATATCCACTTTTACATTTTTCGATTCTTGAACTTTCAGATCTCGCAAATCCTTCTGAAACTCATTCAAGTACCTTTTAGTTCATGTTTCTTCATTCCTTTCACTTCTTAAAACATCTCAAAACCGCTGATTTCAGTTATCGTGTTCTGGGCATTTCCACAGCAGGGAAACATTACCATGGTCCTCATCTAATGTTGTATTTAATTTTTATTGTTGGGCATTTCTATTGCATGAAAATTTAAACCTGCCTTAGATGCAGCCATTAGTGAGCTGCAATAACATGATCTCTTATTTCTTTATATTAGTGATATTATTTGTTTGTTTTCTACTGCTGAGGTTTACTTGCCTTTATAGATAATTGGTTCAAGTCTGTTGAGGCCTTATTGTAACATGTTATTTTCATATTACAAATACAGTGATCGATTTTAAATGGTGCTGGATCGAATGAACGACTTTGAAACATCAAAATTAAGGTCCTACTTTTTCTATGTTCTCATATACTAATTAGACCTACTTTTTGTATGTTCTCCTATACTTATTAGTGCCCCAAATCTCATATACACATCTCAGTCTGATTTATTTTATACAATATTTCTAATGATTAAATAATTTTATTGCAGGATATATCTAATCGAAATACGAACTGTATGGTCATGATCGTAACAACACTTGTGGGAGGTGGAATCCGCATTTTGGTTCTCGAGATGGTCATGGTCGTGCTTCACAAGCTTATGTGTCTACAATTTAGGCTTCGTTTGGCGCGGCTTATTTGCTCCGGTGAGTTTGGACAAAAACGTCATTGTCATAGAATGTATGTTTGGTATGACAAATGTTCTTGTCGGAAAAATTTGTATTTTTATGGAAAATTTTGCTCTTATTGTAAATTGAAACAAGATATTATATGAAATGTTTATCTTCATTTTGATGTATTCTCTTGATATAATTGGAATTAAGTTCTGATATTGTTGCTCTCAAAAAGTGTCTGTTTTCCGATTTAATGTTGCATAATATGTTCAATTGTATCAATATTTTTTTTATATAAAATAATATTGGTGGCGTTTTTTTGCAATAAACGTGGCCAAAACTGGCAACATTTTTTTAAAAAATATTGGTCGCTTATAAAAAATTTATTTATTTTACTATAAAATAATATTGGTGGCGTTTTTTGCAATAAACATAGGTAAAACTGTGAACGTTTTTTTTTTAAAACAAGGCAAGCTTGCCACCTTTTGTATAACAAAACGTGTCCAAAGCTTGGCGGCGGGGGCAATAAAAATGTTGCGGATACTTTTGGCGACGATTCAAACCGCGATGCCTTCGCGACGTTTATACAAACGTTGCCAAATCATTAGCGAGGAGACTCTGAGTTAGTCTCTCGCTTACTAGAGGGGTTAAGAAGCAGGAAAACAAAGATAGCGAAGATACCCGCCGCTGCGGAGTCGCAAGCCCTCTCCCAAAAGCCATGGTTACTAAATCTAAACGTACACCACAAAAATCTAAATGATTCTGAAAGAGTTATGGTTATGCCTCGAAGTGGCCGGGATGAAGGGAACCCCCAGATATAGGGTTTCTGGAAATCAGACAGAGACCCACGAAATTGAACATTCGGCTTGGAGGTAGACGACACCACGCACTACAACTGAGGTTGGCGACGTCAGAATGGGATGAAGGTAATGCCGACGATCTGGACAATCAACGTCGGGCCCAGAGGAAGATAGTAGCTTGGCGGGGAGAATCTGGAAGGCCGGCGTCGAGCTTGGAGGTATGCGACACCAAGCAATGGAACTGACGCCGACGACGAAATAGGAGGAAGGGAACACCGACAAGGCTGGGAGGCATGGGCGGATCCAGAGGGGGGGCCGAGGGACACTGGCACCCCCATTATTTTTCAAAATTGTTAGTGGGTTTGGATTCCTCTCGTCGAGGCAATGAATTTTGACTGCTTATATGTCAAAAACGGTGGCCAGATGAGGGAGAAACAACTCCGATAAGATGAAAGCGTTCTCACGTCACGTAACTAGTTTGTTTTGGGATAAATATTGGCTTTCACGGACCAAAGTTGGCTATTCGTAGTCCAAATTTGGCTATTCGCAGACCAAGTTCAGCTATGTGCACCCCCAAAATTAATTTCGAGCATGTGACTCACGACCCTCCTACTCACCCCGCTAGCATTTGTGTTTAGAAATTTTTTGTGCACCCCCATTTATAATTTTCTGGATCCGCCACTGCTGGGAGGAGGGGGAAGGGCTTTATGGTTTCACACGATTTAGGTTCAACGAAAACGAGAGAACAACGGAAATGGAAGGGAGGTTGTGCACTTAAGATGGAAGTAAAATAATGAGGTATTATTTTTCTTTTGGTGTGCTAATATTAATGGTCTGCCAATAATGTGAGTTCAAAATTCCACAAAATAATAACGGTCATTCGATATGCTCGATAAATCTCAAAACAGTCGGATCTCCCTCGCTATTCCTCGCTATTTCTCAACCCTATCCGCTCTCAAAGCAAGCCCACGCTCTGGATACATTTGCATGGGATAACATCACAGGATTTCGGTCCTATTGTGTTGGCCTTCGGGATCGGAGTAATGATTAAGAGGGACGGTCGGGGGCATTCGTATGTCATAGTCAGAGGTGAAATTCTTAGATTTATGAAAGACGAACCACTGCGAAAGCATTTGCCAATGATGTTTTCATTAATCCAAGAACGAAAGTTGGGGGCTCGAAGACGATCAGATACCGTCCTAGTCTCAACCATAAACGATGCCGACCAGGGATCGGCGGATGTTGCTCTTAGGACTCCGCCGACACCTTGTGAGAAATCAAAGTTTTTGGGTTCCGGGGGGAGTATGATCGCAAGGCTGAAACTTAAAGGAATTGACGGAAGGACACCACCAGGAGTGGAGCCCGCATCCATCCTCCTCCTCCCTTCTCTCCGCCCGTTGCGCTCCTCCATCACAAGAATCCTACTACCCGTCGATTTGCCGGCAGCTTCGTCCCCTAGGCTGCTCTTTCCACCTTCGACCTCTTCTCATTCCCTGGGTACCAAAAATCAGCCCCGCTATAGACAAACCTCGTGCCAAAAATCCTTATAAACACGTATAAGAGAAGACGTATCCCATTCTTGAAAGACTCGTGCTCCTAACATCTACTATCTCAGGTGACAAAAAATTTAAAAAGAGAAAAGTATTTTATTATCAATGTGCTATTACATATTACAAGATTAGTTATAGTCGTTGGTCCCTATGACTACAGTTACACGTGGCATAAAGCTATGAAATTACTTCTGGTATGGTATTTCCCTGCTCCGCCCGTATTAATAAATGCTGCTGATCTGTCTCCCTCACTGTTTGCTGTGATGTGTAGCTGACATCGGACGGTTCTGCTGCAATCGTTCCCCACGCGGACGCGGGTGACGATCTCCGGATCGTCCTCCTTTAAAAATATAAACGCGGAGGTATGAAGCAACTGTCGACTGCTGCGGTTTAGGGTTTTGTTTTGAGAGAGCGCGGACGGCGACTCGCCAGCGGAGAAGAGGCACGGCGCGCGACTCGCCAGCGGAGAAGAGGCACGACGTGCGACTCGCCAGAGGCCAGCGGAGAAGAGGCACGGCGAGCGATTCGGCAGAGGCCAGCGGAGAAGAGGCACAGCGAGCCCCGGCTGCAGTTTTTGGAGCGATGGCGGCGTCGGCCCCAGTGTACGAATGGCGGAGCTGGGACTGGCTGCGGGAGAGGTATGTCCTGGCAAACTGTGAATCTTTTTCCATTGTTGGATCTGTAGATCTAGGCGAGGAGTGTAAGCGTGGGGAGTCTGGAGCTGGGAGAGAGGGTGGGGACGGTGTGAGAACATGCGTCCGAGAGGTAGAGCTGCTGCTATGTACTGGAGTTTTTGGGGGTAGTATCCAACTCTGTAGAAGAAGAAAGTGTGTTAGGTTGCCGGATCTGGTGAAATGTCCAAGCAGGAGCACAAGTTTGACCAACGAGTATGTTAAATTGTCTGACCCATCAGAGTTCACTAAGTATAACTGGTCCAAAGTCTATACATGGTTTCCTTTTGACTAGTTTCTCCATCTTGTGTGAAAAAAGCCAAAAGCTTTCTAACGGAAGATCTACTACCAAGGCCTAAAATGATGCTTACATAAATGGGTGCTTCCATGTTATGCTAGTGTGATAATTGTTCTATTTGTTTGCATACACTTCTCTAATAAAAATATAGTTTTCCTAATCATTTATATACTGTGTGCTTGGATGTGGGTTTTAAAACATGCACATCTACAATCTCCTATGATCCCTGATGTGAGGCGCATTCAGCGATGGGCCAAAATTAAATCATTTACATTAAGTTCATTTCTACTCATGAAGGCTAAACCTAAGGGAGATAGATGGTGTCAACTTTTTGCTGTAAAAGGCTAAGTGGATGGGCATTCTGTATGAGGACTGCCCCTAGGCCGAATCCAGATGCATCCGTCTCTAGAATAAAAGGGGATGTAAAATCAGGGAGGTGCAAAATTGGGGGGGGGGGGGGGGAGTGGAGAGTACTTGTTTAAGATGGTCAAAAGTTTTTGTGGACTCGGGTGTCCAAGTAAATTTGGTATGTGCTAGTAAATCCTTGAGCGGAGCCGCAATACTTGCAAAGTTACGAATATATCGCCGGTAATAACCGGCGAGGCGCAGGATTATTGTGATGTTTGACACAGCTTGGGTGTTTAGCTATGTTGCACCGACACTTCAAAATGCACAGCGTGTCGGTGTCGGACTCTCCGACACTCATCGGACTCTCCGACACTCTCCGACACTTACTCACACTTCAGAACACTATAAAGGCCACTATGTATGATGTTTTATTTTTAAAATTTAGGCACTATAGTGAACAATGACTCAATGAAGATTTTTCTAGAATTTCTCCATACAAGGATAGTGAAATCATTCAAGAAATCAAAAAAATGCTTTAAGAAGTACTTTCCTAACATTGAGGATCGAGTCAAGGTGAATTTAGAGTACGCAAATTTTGCTTATATAAATGGAGAATTTAGAGAATTCGATTCTGTTCACAGTCGATTTTCGATGGATCCTAAGGCTTGGTGGGTTATACATGGTGCAAGTGCACCTATGCTACAAAGTTTAGCCATAAAGCTTCTTGCACAACCAGTATCTTCATCATGTGCCGAGAGGAATTGGAGTACGCACTCCTTCATAATTATAAAAAATAAATATTTAATATACGTGTCCCAGCGTGTCAGAATATGATATTTTTTGAGAATTGACGAGTCGCGTGTCGCGTCGTGTCGTGTCGCGTGTCACGTGTCGGTGTCAGTGTAACATAGGTGTTTAGACTAGGATTTAATGTTTTGATATTGAAATTTTTTATATACCGCTTTATGCGAGTAAATTTGTAATGCCCCATATCCATTTTCCACTTCATATTTTACTTCATTTTCTCCATTTATTGTCACATTATTACAGTTTTTGTGGGGCTCACATACTATGGAAGTCGGAACTCATAATGATTAAATGTTGGCTTGGGTGATATCGGAAAATTAAGGTATTGATTTTTCCTTTTTTCTTTTATCAATTTAATAGCTTTATTTGTTAAGATATTAACATGTTATGATAATAAAAATCAATCCTCGTGTATCTCCTTTTCTCATTTCCGCATTATCATTCGTTTTTTAATATTTTTTACTGTCAGCATGTTTTTATTTAATATATATATTGTACCAACTTAACTTGAATGACCGTCCACTAAAGATCATGAATAAATAGATTCGACAAATCGAGATAGTTAGGGGGAGAGAGGCGAAACTCTAAATTATTTAAACTAACATTACTTAGATATGCATATTGTAACGACTCAAAACCGCCACACAAATTAATACGGATTTAAAATTAAATTAAAAGATTAAACAAACTCCTCGATGATGAGAAAAATAAAAAACAGTGTTGTGCATTGTGTAATGTTTCATTAGGCTGCGTTCATTTGCATGATTTTGGCAGGAAGGTTTTTGTTTTGGGTTTTTGAAAACCAAATATTAGTGTTTGTTTGGCTATATTTTTGTCTGTTTTGGTTTTGGCTCAAAACCAACATGTTTTCAAGTCTTCTAAAAACACCCCCCCCCCCCTAAAACCGACCTAGGGGGTCTGTTTTCGTAGTTTTGAGAACAATGCAGTTCCGCGTCTCTTCCCCGGCGCTCACACAATACCCCCTCCTACAAGTGGGTGAGGGTTACCTCATCATAGATCATGCACGAGTTACTAAATTCTCAACCCGCAAGGGTTGGTCATGGATTTACTTACCTCCAAGTTAATTCACAAGTGTAACATCTAAGGACGTCATTCGAGTCTAAGTTGGCTAGTTTGACGAAAATGATGCTATTTGAAATGCATGGAGGTAGGAAAATTCGAATTTGAACAAATAGGATCATAAGTGAGCTCATTGAAACCACTCTGGTCATGTTCTGATCAGTGTTAACAATTTGACCAAAACGGCTTGAGTTGAACTACACAATGATTTGAAAATAAAATTGACTAAGGAGACTCATAATTGCTATCGATTAATGATATTGTACTCTAGGGATCATTATGAACACAAATAGACCACTTGGGCCTTATTCTAAAGGAAATTGATTAGTTTAACTATCATCAATCAAATTGAACTAGAAGTGACCAAAATGTGAAATTGAGCAATTAGACTCGAAATTAATCTCATTCATTTCATCGGATTTTTTTTAACTAGTGACTAATCAGTTTTGGTCACTAATTAAATTGTTTAGTGACGAAGGTATCATTTGGTCACTAATAAGTAGATTTGTGTGATGAATTTTTATTTGGTCACTAATTCCAAAACTTTTAGTGACTAAATTTTATATATGGTCACTAATTAATCATACTTAATGATTTAGTGACAAAATATAAAATTCGTCACAATAAACATATTATTAGTGACAAAATTTTCATCACAAAATTTTCGTCACTAAATGTCAGTTTTCTTGTAGTACTATTGAAGGTTGATCAAGTCACCATCGATGGTCTGAGGTGCAAGGGGAGCATCATTGTGACCTTCACCGGCCAATGGCGCCACTCGACAATCTCAACATCAGGAGCCCTTATACCATTCTTGATGGAGTTAAATCATTGGTTAATCTATAAAAATCTCTCCTCTACCAGTCCCGAGGCTCTGCCGTCACCCGGATTAGGGTCAATGCTATGGCTCCCCTCACTCACCCCGCTACCCCCTTCTCCGGGTCCTTCTTTTGCCTTGACTGGTTTTGGTCGCCTTTGAGCGATCGCTTCACTTGACTTCGGCCACCTTTACTTCCGGTGTGGTCTCGACGAATTACGGGTCATACATACTCGTCCTTCTCTGCGTCAAGGGTGGTGCCCGAAAATGTTTACTCACCCGCATCCCAGACGGGTGAGCTCGACAAATATGGGGTTTTTATATGCGGGCATCCAACAATCCGCGTGGATGCTCACACACATCTAAAAGCGCTTTGAGATGTATCCGCTTTGTGATGTGTGCGGGAATCCACACGGACCGTTGGATGTCTGCAATTTACCGTAAAGTGCACCATGTACTTTACTCCCCCCTTACCGTACACAGAGATACTTGTCTTGTCAGTAGTATAGTATTGATAAAGTTCTTCAAAGTATTGGGAATCCGAACAACCAGCAGAGGAAGTGACAATAAATTGCCAAAAGGGCCTCCCATCATCAACATATCTGCAATTAATCAGAAGGAAGAAAAATATAAAATTTAAAAAAAATGGGGGATTGAGGATGAATTATAAGAAACCCTCTTCTCACTCTGTCAACAGATAATCAACACTAACTAACACACTAAGGCTCTGTTTGGCGTGGCGTTTTTGCTACGGTTTGGTTTCGGTTCGGTTCTCGGTTCTACCTATGTCTCAAAATAATTGAAAAAATGGCCCTTCAAACTCATGATTCTTTGTAATACATTATCAATGTCTCAAAAAAAATTGAATAAGGGCTCTTTATAATATTGAATTCATTGAAATACACAAGTTCAACAACTATTTTCTTTAGCAATACGACTATATTTTCAATTATTTTTGCGTATTAAGTAGTACGACTATAACCATTGTCTCAAAATATTTTCTTTAGAATCGATACTCGGTTCTCGGGTCGGTTCTGGGTACCCAACCCTTGGAACTAGGAACCGAACTGAATTGTCGGTTCTGGTATTATGAGAACCGGACCCGAACCGGACTTATTTGGAACCGACCCAAACCATTCGGTTCGGTTCCGGTCCGGTTTTCGGTTCTTCGGTTATTTTTGCACACCCCTAATACTCTGCGATCAAGTAAATAGTGACCGTTTGGTCGCATTCAACCTTATTATGATAGAGTTCAAGTTATATGAGTTCACGGAGACGTGGAATCTTATAATAATATAATATGGGTTTCCTTCAAGAAGGGCATCACTATACATTATGAGCAGTTTCATACGAAGTATTGGAGGTCACTGTGATCGCGAGGCCACATCAATCATTACGCAATGCAGGGTAATCATGTTATTTAAGTTGAGGAAACTGGAAGTCATATGAGCAACTCGCAACTACCAACTAATTACAAAAGCTATTTATGCCACTGTGATCACATTGACACTCCACCAAATGGATTTTATATATTAGACTCAAGCTCATAAATGATTATATCAAAACTCATTGTCTGCAGGAAACTTATTTACTTACATGCATTATAGAGCACATGCAAGATTATCTTATTCGCATAGATCGTTGTACAAAACATCACTCAGGATTCTGTCAGATATTATAAACAAGGACAAATGACAGGGAGACCGCCCAGATCGTCATCCGGCAGCCCCTGATTTCTATAAATAGTGGTCAGATTCAGACCAGAGGGTGGACGGAGGCACAGAAGCCAGGAGCTGCGAACTCTTTTGAAGTGACCGAGTGAGCTCTATAGGCGGACAACCCTCTTGAGGCCGCGCAATCAGCCTAGTCGACCTCTCTTTAGAGACAACAAGCTCTTCTCTGTAGGCTATGTTTTCTGTTTTTACACATCATGATGTAACCTCTGATGTAATACAAGATTTAAATCAATAAAATCACCCACATTCAGTGCAATTCGCGATTGTGGGAAATCTGGTGTCGCCACTTGCTTGCGATAATCTTCTCCTCAGCCTTTCTCTCGCTCATTCATTCGTGACTCAAAGTAATTGTCCACTCAACAATTACCCTCCTTATCCTTCAGCTTGAGCAGTGTGGACTTGGGACATTTTTGGAGCCAACAACCCTCGTGCAACATATGTGATGAAATGAATATAAAAAATAGGAAAAAGGTAAGGATGAAAGATGTAAACACAGTCTGCCATTATAAATTGGACCATGAGTGAAGGAGAAAAATCATAGCATCTCCTCATAAGTGGCAGCAAGCAGATTGAAGGAGTTCAGAGATCCAAGAGCTCAGCAGTGAAGATCTCGTCTATTTTTCACCGAGGTTGCAGCGTACGTGAAGGAGGAGCGTTGAGGTTGCGGCATTCGAGGAGAAGTGTCGTCGGCGCTGAAGTTGGTGCTTTTCACGTTAAAAATTTCTCGTGCACTATTTTTATTTTTGTTTGCTTGTGTGTTTGGATATTGCTAAGTGGTCGCGTAGGTGCTCTCGCCAAATTAATTTGCAGATGCTCAGGTCGGGTTTGCGCGCTCTCAAACCCAACAAACGTCGCATTAATGGAATGCATGTTTTGCATGGCAACGACTGTGACCGCCACCATGAAAGGAAAACTAGTTTTGAACATAAAAGTGAATGAAATTTCTTAGGTGAGGTCGGGCGTTCACGAACGATGATTCATAATCACCGCGTTCACAACCTCTACCATCATGCCAAACATAGCCTAAACCAGTCAATCAAACGAACTAATAGTCAAGGAGGAGACATCTGACACACATATATATAAAGGCTACACACACATTCACCACGCGTTGTTCTGAAGTCCAACGGATGTTTTTATATGTATGAGTGGATCCACATTGATGATGCCGGATTTGGAAATGCCATTGGTTGTCGTCACCTTGTTTCTTGTTCGTCGTGTTGAAAAGAAAACTAGATTTGAACATAAAAGTGAATGAAATTCCTTAGGTGAGGTCGGGGTTTCACAATTGACGGTTCATAATCACCGAGTTCACGACCTCTACTGTCTTGCCAAACAAAGCCTAAAATTAGTCAAGCAGGCCGACCAATAGTCAAGGTTGAGACATTCGACGCACATACAGATAAAGGCTACATTCACCACGAGGTGTTCCGAGGTCCAACAGATGTTGCTTTTGTATGTAAGAGTGGATCTACAGTGATAATGCCAGATTTTGAAATGTCATTGGTCCACCTTGTTTCATGTTCGCCGTGTTGAAAAGAAAAGTACTTTTGAACATAAAAGTGAATGAAATTTCTTAGGTGAGGTCGGGCGTTCACGAACGACGGTTCATAATCACCGCGTTCACGACCTCCACCGTCGTGTTAAACAGAGCCTAAAACTAGTCAATCAAGCGGACTAATAGTCAAGGAGGAGACATCCGACACACATATAGATAAAGACTACACATTCACCACACGACGTTCTGAAGTCCAGCGGATGTTGCCTTTATATGTATGTGTGGATCCAAAGTGATGATGCCAGATTTGGAAATGTCATTGGATGTCGCCACCTTCTTTCATGTTCGCCGTGTTGAAAAGAAAACTAGATTTGACATAAAAGTGAATGAATTCCTTAGGTGAGGTCGGGGGTTCACAAATGACGGTTCATAATCATTGAGTTCATGACCTCTACCGTCGTGCCAAACAGAGCCTAAAACTAGTCAATTAGGCCGACCAATAGTCAAGGAGGAGACATCCTACACACATACAAAGAAAGTTTACATTCACCACGCGGTGTTCCGATGTCCAACAGATGTTACCTTTATATGTATGAGTAGATCAACAATGATGTTGCCATATTTAGAAATGTCATTGGTTGCCGCCGCCTTGTTTCCAGTTTGCCGTGTTGACTAGATATAACATGCATAATATGATATAATGATTGATTTATGTAGAATTTTTTTAGTGAAAATCTGAAACAACATGCAAAAATTACATAGTAGACAATACATATTTAGATTAGCGTCAAGTAAAAGGGTAATTTTATGGGGCATCAAAGAAGGTTTTATTTAAATTTATTTAACAATTAGAGGGGGAATATATGTAGCTATATATAATATTTTGTTTTATTTAAAAAAAGTACCATCAATATACGAGGTTCTGGTATTGTCTTAGCACAAAATTATCTTGACCAATTTAAATGAATGAGAATGTTTGTGAGTGATGTGTCCAACCCAACATCAAAAGTTTCATTTTAGATATTTTCTATTAAACAATATGAAAGTATATATAATGCATCAAAATAAAACATCAAAATAAAACAACAATATACAATACACCATACCACATAAAATAAGTTAAACTAAGGATTAAAAAACATTCGTTTAACTAGCATTGTTAAGGAAATTCAAACATTCGTTCACCAATGAATCTGAAATCTAAAGAACATAGAAATACAATTGAATCATTAGTTATAAAACAATATAAAGTAGACACTAACTGTAAAATGAAATCAATAAAAAAACATAAGACAATGTTCGTTTGCCAGGTTTTGGGAGAGAGGTATTGATTTAGGTTCAAAACCAAAAACTCACAGGTTTTGGAATTGGGAGACCAAAATCAATTCCACCTGACCAAAACCTTCCAATATAACCGAGCTTAGTAGTTATAATTACCTTTGGTAGAGGACTTGGAGTTTTAGGCTCCACACCCTCATGTATTGAGCTTGTGAACTGAGAGTTCATAGATTCAAATATATTTGATAATTCATTTAAGTCTTCTATTAAGGTTGGTGAACGCTTGTTACTCACACAATCTTCAGCCTACAAAAATGGAAAGAATCATCATTTTATGATAGGAATACTTAAAAGACTCCTCTCTAACATTGCATAATTACAGGGATCTCCTCCTTAATCTTTCAAAATCATCGAAACCTCCCTTCTAAGTTTACATTCTTAATGTACATGTACAAAAAAAATGCTAAGGAGTTTGTTTTTGTAAACTAAGAGAGGATGTTTTTAATAATTTGAAAATTAGATAGGAGATTCCTGTAATTATGCTAAGTTAGATGGGGTGATCCTAGTAAGCACATCAAACATCACCAATCTAGACCAACTTGTCCAGATGAGCTTTACACAACTTGTCTATTCCGTACTTACGCTTCCGGATTCTAAATGCAATTAATAAACGGAGATAGAACGTATCAATCCGTTGGAAAGCACATTTCCTCCACCAATCGGTGGGGGCTTTCATGCAAACATGGTAAAATTAGGGCTTCACCTTCCCAAGAAGAAAATCGTTACCCCTGAGGCGCATTTCAGAGGCATTTTGACTTGCACGAACTTGACGGTGAAATGTCGTAACGGCTGCACTTCCACGAAATCGGCCTCCACTCGGGTATTCGAACCGCCAATCGACGTTCCAAGCTTACGCCGGAGCTTCCTCTTCCTCCAAGCGGGCGCACACCGTCGCGGCTTGTGGTCTCCCCTTGTGGCAGCCTTAGAGTGAGCTCGAGAGCGAGGGAGGGAAGGGCGTGTAACACCCTACCAGCACAAATAATATAACAGTAGGTCCGGCCGGGACCCCACGCCATATCATACACACTAGCTAGGCGTTATAAGATGATAAACAGAAAAGAATACAACTACACGATAGTACAAACGTAAGCGGAAGCATTTGATTAAAAACCTTTCAATTAGAACTGTCCACTATCGTAGGAATGAAACCATAATATAGAGTTACGGCCTTAAGGCCTTACATTTATCAAATGTAATAAAACTCCAAACATACATCGGCGCGCAGGCCGGTAATACAAGGAAAGCAGGAAAAGGGGCTGGCCATCGAGGGCCAACTCAGCAAAAGGGCCACCGCCCGCTACTTTCCGCTAGGCTCACCTGCACCTGCATAAGAACATTCCACCAAGCGGTGGCAAACAAGGTAACGGTCAGCAAAGCTGACCAAATTATAACGACCCCACCCCTTTCCCGGGGTGGCGGAGCTTCTACCCTGCAAGCAAGCCATACTAGCACAAGTACTAATATAAAGAAAGTGCAACTACACAAGGTGAGGTTTCAAGCACAATCAATCTTCTAGGTTGAGCATCAAAAGAAGGGAACCTAGGGATGCACATGATGTTGGTTGGGTTCACCCGAAGGTTCCCCACAACCGCCTAAGCAATCGCATGAGGCTAACATACCATCCATTCCACAAAACACTCCACCGTAAGGGCCATCGCCTTAGGTGGGAAAAAGAGCTTTTGGTCGGACTAGGTAAGTCACCTTCCACGACCTCTCCCATGATCACACGGCTTTCATGAGGTAGGGACCCCATACCGATCTGCATGGAAACGGGTTCGGTTTAGCTTTGCCCGTGCTCTAATCGTCGCGATCTATCGCACGACGCGGGTACGGCTTCACCTCGGCCCGTAAGGGTTTAGCACTTTCAAGTGCTATACAATTTATAAGCTACGCACCTAACCCCTTCACAAGGATCTAGGCTTCACAAATACTCAACAAGGGAGGTACAATACGCTCCGCATCAATTTCGTGGTGAAGGTTTGCCTTCATCCAATCTCAAAGCATGTGACTTTCGTTAGGATCTTCACAAGACGCCTACACTTAATTCCCGCAATACTATAGATGATTTCACGGAGTCATTCTCCGGCACGCATTCTAGGCCTAACCTAAATGCAACATCGCAAATCAAGCATCACCGATTCGGGCTCACGGCCACGAATAGGCTTCACACACAATGCCTAAATCCGCACGACTACCGGATTTTCTACATGCAATAATGCCGGGGACGGACACAATCTACCCGGAGTTCCGAAGAACTTGAGGAAATCTTACACTTCACCCATTTGGTGAAGGGACTCCTCATGCAAGCATAGAGAAATGAAAGAGAGGACGAATACAAGTCCAAATATCGGGAGGAAGAATCGTTACCCTAGGAGCGTTCTTCTTCGCCATGGATCCGAGATTCTACACGGAGGGAAACGATCGCACCGGGCTGCACTCTCCAGATCTGGAAACGGCTCGCGAAACGGAGCTCCGGAGCTCCGTCAATGGCGGGATCACTCCTTCTTCTTCCTTGCCTCCTTCTTTCTCTAACCTTGGAGAGAGAAAGGCTATGGAATTATGAGGGTTTAATCCCTCTCCAAAGCCCTAAGACCCCCCAACAACAAATCCCAGCCGTTGGATCAATTTCCAAGAAATTTGATCGGTCGGATTGTCTTCTCCGCTCAAAATCGCGGAGCAGAATAAACAGGGCGCACGATCACAGGCGCACGGTCACTGGTCGTGCGCGAAGAACCTCTGGTCGTGCGCGTATAGCTTTTCAGCCGACCATATTTCCTCAATAATAACGCACGATCATGGCGCACGATCACTGGTCGTGCGCGAAGAAAAGGCCACTGGTCGTGCGCGTACACCCTTTCAGCCGACCCCTATTCCTCATATTTAACGCACGATCATGGCGCATGATCACTGGTCGTGCGCGAAGAAAAGCCACTGACCATGCACGAGGAGCAGGTAGGGAAAATTCAGCCTACTTCGAGTGCATCACTACCATTCCGCCTACTTTGTTAAACTACGATTTTTGGGGTGTTACAGGGCGGCTGCCCTAGCTCCAGGCCGACGGGGAAGAGAGGGAGATCGGGAGAGGGAGGGAAGGGCGGCTGCCCTCTCTCCCGATCTCGCCCTCCTCCCCTCCTCTCTCTCATTTTCGCACAGTTAAGTCGAGCACCTCCCTCTTCCCTCCCGAGCTCCCTCTCTTCCCCGTCGGCCTGGAGCTAGGGCAACTGCCCTTCCCTCCCTCTCCCGAGCTCTCTCTCTTCCCCGTTGGCCTGGAGTTAGGGCAGCCGCCCTTCCCTCCCTCTCTCTCGAGCTCACTCTTGGGCTGCCGCAAGGGTGGACCACAAGCCGCGATGGTGTGCGCCCTCTTGGAGGAAGAGGAAGCTCCGGCGTAAGCTTGGAACGTCGATTGGCGGTTCGAATACCCGAGTGGAGGCCGATTTCGTGGAAGGGCAGCCGTTACGACCTTTCACCGTCAAGTTCGTGCAAGTCAAAATGCCTCTGAAATACGCGTCAAGGGTAACTATTTTCTTCTTGGGTAGGTGAAGCCCTAATTTTAGCATGTTTGCATGAAAGCCCCCACCGATTGGTGGAGGAAATGTGCTTTCCAACGGATTGATATGTTCTATCTCCGTTTATTAATTGCATTTAGAATCCGGAAGCTTAAGTACGGAATAGACATGCTGTGTGAAGTCCATCTGGACAAGTTGGTCTACATTGGTGATGTTTGATGTGCTTACTAGGATCACCCCCTCTAACTTAGCATAATTATAGGAATCTCCTATCTAATCAAATTATTAAAAACATTCTCTCTTAGTTTACAAAAACAAACTCCTTAGCATTTTTTTGTACATGTACATTAAGAATGTAAACTTAGAGGGGAGGTTTTGATGATTTTGAAAGATTAAGGAGGAGATCCTTGTAATTATGCAATGTTAGAGGGGAGTCTTTTAATTATTCCTATCATAAAATGATGATTCATTCCATTTTTGTAGGCTGAAGATTGTGTGAATAACAAGCATTCACCAACCTTAATCGAAGACTTAAATGAATTATCAAATATGTTTGAATCTATAAGCTTTCAGTTCACAAGCTCAATACATGAGGGTGTGGAGCCTAAAACTCCAAGTCCTCTACTAAAGATAATTATATCTACTAAGCTCCGTTGTTTTGGAAAATTAGGGTCAGGTGAAATTGATTTTGGTCTCCCAATTCCAAAACCTGTGAGTTTTTGGTTTTGAACCTAAACCAATTCCTCTCTCCCAAAGCCCGCCAAACGAACATAGCCTTATGTTTTTTTATTGATTTCATTTTACAGTTAGTGTCTACTTTATATTGTTTTATGACTAATGATTCACTTGTATTTCTATGTTCTCTAGATTTCAGATTCATTGGTGATCGAATGTTTGAATTTCCTTAACAATGCTAGTTTAATGAATGTGTTTTCATCCTTAGTTTAACTTATTTTATGTGGTATGGTGTATTGTATATTGATGTTTTATTTTGATGCATTATATATATTTTCATATTGTTTAATGGAAAATATCTAAAATGAAACTTTTGATGTTGGGTTGGACATATCACTCACTATCATTCTCATTCATTTAAGTTGGTCAAGATAATTTTGTGCTAAGACAATACCAGTTCCTTGTATATTGATGGTATCTTTTTTTTAATAAAACAAAATATTATATATAACTACATATATTCCCCCCTCTAATTTTTAAATAAATCTAAATAAAAACTTCTTTGATGCCCCATAAAATTGCCCTTTTACTTACTAATCTAAATATGTATTGCCTACTATGTAATTTTTGCATGTTGTTTCATATTTTTACTAAAAAATTCTTCATCAATCAATCATTATATCATATTATGCATGTTATATCTAGTCAACATGACAAACTGGAAACAAAGCGGCGACAACCAATGACATTTCTAAATCTGACATCATCACTGTGAATCTACTCATACATATAATGACAACATCTGTTGGACCTCGGAACACCGCGTGGTAAATGTAGACTTTCTCTGTATGTGTGTCCGATGTCTCCTCCTTGACTATTGGTCGGCCTAATTGACTAGTTTTAGGCTCTGTTTGGCACGACGGTAGAGGTCGTGAACTCGGTGATTATGAACCGTCATTTGTGAACCCCCGACCTCACCTAAGGAATTTCATTCACTTTTATGTTCAAATCTAGTTTTCTTTTCAACACGGCGAACATGAAAGAAGGTCGCACATCCAATGACATTTCCAAATCTGGCATCATCACTTTGGATCCACTCATACATATGAAGGCAACATCCGCTGGACTTCAGAATGTCGTGTGGTTAATGTGTAGTCTTTATCTATATGTGTCGGATGTCTCCTCCTTGACTATTAGTCCGCTTGATTGACTAGTTTTAGGCTCTGTTTAGCACGACGGTAGAGGTCGTGAACGCGGTGATTATGAGCCATCGTTCGTGAACGCCCGACCTCACCTAAAAAATTTCATTCACTTTTATGTTCAAAACTACTTTTCTTTTCAACACGACAAACATGAAACAAGGTGGCGACAACCAATGACATTTTCAAATCTGGCATTATCACTATGGATCCACTCATACATATAAAGGCAACATCCGTTGGACCTCGGAACACCGCGTGGTGAATGTAGCCTTTATCTGTATGTGCGTCGAATGTCTCCTCCTTGACTATTGGTCGGCCTGGTTGGCTAGTTTTAGGCTCTGTTTGGCAAGACGGTAGAGGTCGTGAACTCGGTGATTATGAACCATCAATTGTGAATCCCCGACCTCACCCAAGGAATTTCATTCTCTTTTATGTTCAAATCTAGTTTTCTTTTCAACACGGCGAACAAGAAACAAGGTGACGACAACCAATGACATTTCCAAATTCGGCATCATCAATGTGGATCCACTCATACATATAAAAACATCCGCTGGATTTCAGAACATCATGTGGTGAATGTGTGTGTAGCCTTTATATATGTGTGTGTCAGATTTCTCCTCCTTGACTATTAGTCCGTTTGATTGACTAGTTTAAGCTATGTTTGGCATGACGGTAGAGGTTGTGAACGCGGTGATTATGAATCATCGTTCGTGAACGCCTGACCTCACCTAAGAAATTTCATTCACTTTTATGTTCAAAATTAGTTTTCTTTTCATGGTGGCGGTCACAGTCGTGCCATGCCAAACATACATTCCATTAATGCTACGTTTGTTGGGTTTGAGAGCGCGCAAACCCGACCTGAGCACCTGCAAATTAATTTGGCGAGAGCATCTACGCGACTACTTATCAATATCCAAACACACAAGCAAACAAAAATAAAAATAGTGCACGAGAAATTCCATTAATGCGACGTTTGCGTGGGGGTTGTTGGCACCAAAAATGTCCCAAGTCCACACTACTTAAGCTGAAGGATAAGGAGGGTAACTGTTGAGTGAACAATTACTTTGAGTCACGAATGAATGAGCGAGAGGAAGGCTGAGGAGAAGATTATCGCAAGCAAGTGGTAAACATTATCCCTTCATTTTTTCAAGTTTCAAAAGAACTTTGACCGGTCACTAAGAACTGAGAGACTTACCCTTGACGACCACTGGAGTCTAGAGACAGACCCCTTAAGCTGCAGCGCGGAGGTCCCGCCACACACCCGGAAGCTCACGCAGAACTTTTCCTCCCAAGCCAATGCTGAGCCTGGGCACGTTGGAGGGCACTACGAACCACCTCACCGTCTACCTTCGATGACAGGGGAGGGGTGGTGCTTGCTCACAAGACCACGCGAGGGAGGGGGTAGAGACCAACCCTTCCCAAGGTGCCCATGGAGGTCTATTTATAGACTTTCCCAAAAATGGACTGCGAATTGCCAAAATCGGACTGCAGATAGCCAAAATCTTGCTATCCACAGCCCGATCCTAATTGCGATCGGACAACGCAGGAGGGGGGCGAGTGGGACTCGAGGTGCCCACTCCCCCCCTTGCCGGGGGTCGGGAGAGTCGACCGAAGGTCCACACCCTGTCTAAGCGAGTGGACCTTACGGTCCACTCCACCCCCGGGCGAGTGGACCGAAGGTCCACTCGCCCGAATGCCTGCGGGCGAGTGGACCCTCGGTCCACTCGCCCGCGAGACTGGTCCACTCGCCCACTCGCCTGGACCTGCGGAGAAGGAGAACTTGCGAAGGCCTGTTATATCTTTGCAAGAGACATGCTTTGAAGAAGAATATATGAAATAATATCTATCCACGGAGGAGATCTGAATTCCACTCGTGGTTGCTCATCTCAGATGATAGCTTTGATGTTTGAACAAATGATGTTATTATTTTCTAACTGATATTACTGTGATCTAAGAGAAGTGAAGTGAACTTTTAGCTCATAGTATTAATATAAATGACGATCTGGGCGGACTCCCTATCATTTGTCCGTGTTTATAATATCTGACAGAATCCCGAGTGATGTTTTGTAGGACGATCTATGCGAATAAGATAATCTTGCATGTGTTCTATAATGCATATAAGTAAATAAGCTTCCTGCAGACAATGAGTTTTGATATAATCATTTATGGGCTTATCTAATATATAAAAATCCATTTGGTGGAGTGTCAATGCGATCACAGTGACATAAGTAGCTTTCGTAATTAGTTGGCAGTTGCGAGTTGCTCATATGACTTCCAGTTTTCTCAACTTAAATAACATGATTACTGTTACCGAATAGAAGGGAGATTGGGGAAGAGAAGAAGAATCCGGCGAGGGGAGGGCCGGCGGTGGCGAGCGAGACGAAGGAGGAAGGAGGAAGATGAAACTTAGGGAGCAACCCTAAGAACTTTCATACATATCAAGCATGCCTTCAAACTCCTACTCCTCCCTCTTATATAGATGAGGGAGGGCACACAAAATAAGACAAATTAAGACAATACATTTAATATTAATTTATGTTTAATTAATATTAATTAAATCTCATTTAATTAATATTAATTATCATACAAAAAAGAAAACATCAAGGCGGCTTCCATGCGCGTGCCCCATTTAAGTGCGGCGGCTTCCATACGCGTTCGTCGATGATCTCCATCCGGGGGTTCCACCTGCGGGAAAGTGTATGCGTAACACTATACCGCTCTTGAAAATCGACCTTGTCCTCAAGGTCGAGTGTTATGCTTTTATCGGGATCTTTAATAATGTTGACGAGAAAGGAGTTGTGCATTGCTAGTGGCGGCAGCGAGTGCCTTGAGGAGAAAGAATGACGTGTCAAACAAAGAAAAATTTGGGCTGCATATTTATGTGGTATAGGAGTGCGGTGAGAAGAAAGGGGGACAACAATAGTGGGTGGGCCTGTGGGGGTGAAAGTGGGTGCTCGATGGGTGGGAACATGGGGGCGGCATCAAAGATAGAAAAAAGTGGGTGGGCTTGTTGTTGGAAGAGGAGAGAGAAAGAGAGGACACATAATTTGATGTGGCAAGTCAATGGGAAGGAAATAATAATAAAAAAAATATTAGAAGAGAAGGTGATAGTTAACGAGAGGGAGGCATCGGGAATTGTGGAGAGGTGAGGCGGGGCCCGCTGACCCAAAAAGTGATCAGAAATTGTAGAAATTGGCTTGTTACGTGTAGTGGGGAAAGTGGCAGATGTCAGGAAAAAGAGAATTTTGGCTTGTTGTGGAGGAAAAGTAACCGAAGTGATAGGAGGCGTGTAGGACAAAGAAGAATAAATAATTTGGACCCGGATCCTCTGGATTTCTTGCGAGAACTCCAGGGGTGGAGTTCAATCCAACAGCTCTCGCCTGTTTATGAGTTAAATCGAATGGCTGCCTATTTATTTCGCTAGAAGAAAAAAAAAACAAAAAGTAAAAAACTTAAAAAATAAATAAAAACAAAGAGGCTCTCGCCCGTTGGATTGAAATCCAATGGGCGAGCTTGCGAGAACTCCACCCCTGGAGTCCTCGCAAGAAATCCAGAGGATCCTGGTCGAAATAATTTGTGGGGCCTGCGGGTGCCAGAATGGTACATCGATTGTTGGGAGAGATGGGAGTGATGGTGCGGGTTCCAAGAAAAGAAACTGAACACACAGGGCGTGGCGTGCTGGATTTGCGGCCGGAATTGGCGCGGGCTGGAGCAGGCGGTCGGCGGAATGTGTTGTGAGGCTGGCTGCCGGAGGCGGGGCTGGAGCAGCGGTACGTTGATGGAGGTGGTGTGGGAGGTACGGCGGCTGCTGCTCGACGCAGGAGGGGCAGCGGCGGCGGTGGCTGCTGCTCAGCGCTGGAGGGGAACGGTGGGGCTGGCTGCTCGACGCTGGGAGGGAACAAAGGAGTCGGCTGCTGGACGTTAGGGGTTGGCTGCTCGACGCTGGGGAATGACTGCTTGGCGCAGGAAGAGGACGATGGGGGGGGGGGCTGCTCGGCGGTGGAAGGGAAAACTGGGATGAGCTGCTCGATGATGACGATGCGGGAAGGGGATGGTGGGACGGCCTGCTCGACGCTGGGAGGAAAAAACGGTGCCGGCTGATCGACGCAAGAGGTGCAGCGGCGGCGGCTGTGGCTCGACGTTGGTGCGGCTGCGGCTGCTGTTGGACGCAGGAGGTGCGGCGGTAATGGGCTTCCGATAGGGGCGGCGGTAGCGACCTGGGTAGCGCGGGGGGTGACGCCGGGCGACAACGGCTGTTGTTCGACGTCGGCATGGGACTGCGGGTCGGCATCAACCTCTGGTGGAGCGGGGCGGGCGGCCGAAAACTCGAGGGCGCTGGTGGTGCGGATGACTTCTGCGGCCGACGGACTTTGGATGGGAGGTGCAGCGGCAGCGGTGCGGGCTGTACCGGCAGGGGCGTGTGCTGCGGTTGGCGGGGATGAAGCTGGAGGAAAGCCGAGTCGATCGAGGTTGACGTGGATTTGAGCGCTTATGGCGAGGGTGGCTTCGAGGGAGGATTGCAGGCTGGCGAGCCCGGCGCGGATGTGAGCTGTATGGTTGGCGGTGTGGAGACGCGTGTTCGTAACCATGGAAGGAGAGCCATGATCCGGCGGCGCTAGGGCGGGCGGAGCGGCAGGTCGGACCATTGTTACCGAATAGAAGGGAGATCGGGGAAGAGAAGAAGAATCCGGCGAGGGGAGGGCCGGCGGTGGCGAGCGAGACGAAGGAGGAAGGAGGAAGATGAAACTTAGGGAGCAACCCTAAGAACTTTCATACATATCAAGCATGCCTTCAAACTCCTACTCCTCCCTCTTATATAGATGAGGGAGGGCACACAAAATAAGACAAATTAAGACAATACATTTAATATTAATTTATGTTTAATTAATATTAATTAAATCTCATTTAATTAATATTAATTATCATACAAAAAAGAAAACATCAAGACGGCTTCCATGCGCGTGCCCCATTTAAGTGCGGCGGCTTCCATATGCGTTCGTCGATGATCTCCATCCGGGGGTTCCACCCTGCATTGCGTAATGATTGATGTGGCCTCGCGGTCACAGTGACCTCCAATACTTCGTATGAAACTGCCCATAATGTATAGTGATGCCCTTCTTGAAGGAAAACCATATTATATTATTATAAGATTTCACGTCTCCATGAACCCATATAACTTGAACCGCATCATAATAAGGTTGAATGCGACCAAGCAATCACTATTTACTTGATCGCAGAGTATTAAGGGTGTGCAAAAATAACTGAAGAACCGAGAACCGGATCGGAACTGAACCGAATGGTTTGGGTGGGTTCCAAATAGGTTCGGTTCGGGTCCGGTTCTCATAATACCAGAACCGACAATTCGGTTCAGTTCCTGGTTCCAAGGGTTAGGTACCCAGAACCGACCTGAGAACCGAGTATGGATTCCAAAGAAAATATTTTGATCAAGCTTCCATCTTTTGGATGGCTTGGCGATCAAACCCAAACCATCCACATAAGACACATTTTATTATCTCTCGGATGCACATTTTGTTTGATACCGACAACATTTACTCTGTTATTGAAGACTTATGAAACCACAAAATATCTTAGGAAATCCCTCCAAACTACAAATGATAGTAACCTTAGGTGGCCAATAACTACAGAATATAATAGGACTAGATTCAACTGTTATTATTTGATAAACAAACTCATTCATAGTCATAAACGTGCAAGGTTCTGGGCTACCAGGTTGTAGGAGTCCAAGGAACAGTGGACTTCCAAAATGTCAAATAAGGAGCTTCTAAAATGATCAGAAACAAATGAAACTCAAATAACAAACGTACCAAAAAGTCTGAAGAAGAGTTAGGAGTGAGTAAGAGTTAATCATCATGACCAAAATAGAAGAATTTTTAGTTTTCCTCTTATGAAACTTGGGAAGCAGTTTCAAATACTCCCCCCTCAGGATTTATAAGAATAAAACTCAACCAATTCTGAGGGCGGATATAACCAAAAATATCAGCTTATGTAGAATGTGTTAACGGAAAGAAATAATATCAAGAATAAAACTCGTCCAAGCCTCCCTGATACACTTTCATATATAGAGAAGAAGTGACGGTGCGAAATGAGAGATTACTGATTATGATAGGCTCCATCAAGATTATAATTCTTGTTTGAGCGATTACAATGCATACAATTCTTGTTTGAGCACATCCCTTTATTATGGCACATGTTTTCCAGAGAAGCCCAACATTTCTAAAATATATAGTGAGTCTTGGTTGCTTAGATATCTCCAAAACCTTCCACAAACACTAAATTGATCGGATGAAAAATATTTCCAAATAATGAATCTTATAATAACTTTCAATATCAATAACTATATCCCAGGTTTGAATTAGAAATTCAAGTCTCCTAGCTGGATCAATAACTATATGCTATCCCAGATTAAGAACTTGGAGTTCAGTCAGATAAACTTACTCGTGTTGTTTTTTCCCAAGCACATATGCTTGTGTAAGTTTAACTTTCATGACTGTTCATTACAAATTTCATAGTTTATCATATTGTGTCTTTAAAATAAATTCTTTCGTTTATCATAGCATGTACTTATTTTTAGCTGTCTTGTCATTTGTAGTTCCAATGCATTTTATATTTTATAAATCATTTTTGGTTATGATAAAATTTTTAATGTCTCTTTCTTACCATTGTGTTATTTCAGAAAGAGATCAACTACAGAAAGACGTATGTCGTCTTAAAAGAGAATTGCGGCAATCAAGGGTTGATCTTGATCAACAAGTAGAACATAATCAAAACATGGAGGCCAGGTTTCAAAAATGTCGGGAAATAAGCGTAGAGTTTAAAAAGGTTATAGAGAAATCTAAAACGAGAGCTCTTGCAAATGAGGTTTACATTTTATACTTCTTTTCTACTATATATATTCTAATTTTATTTTTTCAGTTTACACTTTCATATATCAAGAATAAAACTCGTCCAAGCTTCCCTGATACACTTTCATATATAGAGAAGAAGTGACGGTGCGAAATGGGAGATTACTGATTATGATAGGCTCCATCAAGATTATAATTCTTGTTTGAGTGATTACAATGCATACAATTCTTGTTTGAGCACATCCCTTTATTATGGCACATGTTTTCCAGAGAAGCCCAACATTTCTGAAATATATAGTGAGTCTTGGTTGCTTAGATATCTCCAAAACCTTTTACAAACACTAAATTGATCGATGGTTTTTTGTCAAATGATAAACTTTACAAATAATATCAGATGAAAAATATTTCCAAATAATGAATCTTATAATAACTTTCAATATCAATAACTATATCCCAGGTTTGAATTAGAAATTCAAGTCTCCTAGCTGGATCAATAAGAAATCCAGCACCCCAAACTTATCAAAATTCCTCACCAGTTGAAGGAAGGAGGGAGAGAGAAAGAGAGAGAAAAGAGTGTGCGTATAATATTTTGAACCGAATCCAGTCCACTAACATCAGTTTCAATTCTTATATCCTCAACCTGTTCACAAAAATCAGAGGAAAGGATCCTCATAAATACATGTGGTTTGATGGACAGGGATAAATTGGAACATGGTAGAACCCTAAGGCCCAGTGGACTTCCACAGTAGTGGCATAACAAATCAAAACTGAGGAGAGACTCTCATCTTCCAACCTCCTCCCCAACAATAAAGTTAATTGGATGGGTTGCTTGGAAGATTTTCCTCAGTCCATCCCCAATGCCCTAAGCCTATCAAAGAATACGACATGCTCATTTCTTTCAAGTTGTTATTCTTCATCACCTCCTAAGGAAGGAAATTACTAACGTGATTCTTATAGATAGCCCATGATACAACCATTCAAGAAAAGTCACTTATCAAGCACACCAACTCCACCTTGGGCACAAAAAGAGAGTGAGATAGAGAGATGGGGGAAAGAAAGCGTTGAAGAGCAATTCGTTGATACCCATTTCAATTCAAAATTAAATAAACTTTTTATAAAGAACTGCACCTTGGTCTAATGCACATCAACCTCTTCATGTGAAGCCCCAAGAATTGGTATTGTGGCAGCAACTTCATCTCTCAACTAAACATACTCATGTTGGCATGATAAGAAAAGGGATCTCAACTTCTCAACCCCAATATAAATAATAGTGACAACAACTTTTAACTATTCATGTTCTTGTTAGTATAATAAGAAAACAATATTTAGCAACTTCATCCCTCCACCATAGAGATTTAGCAACATCTCCAAAATTCTCCACCACAAAATTACTTATGGTGACAGCAACTCCACCTTTAATAAGAAGGAAACAAAATTCAAGGGGAAGGGAAAGTCCTTCCCGGATAAGAGAGAGAGAGAGATGGAGAGATGATCTTCATTTCCTTCCAAATTCATTTCAATTCAAAATCATATATAACTCTTAGAGGGAGAGTAGGAGCAGATGAAGCATGCAAGAACTGAACTAGAGTCTTATGCTCATCCACCTTCTCATGTGAAGTTCACCCTAAGATGGTCCTTATGTGTGTGTGTATATATATATATGTATATACTAAGAGAGTGAGAACTTTTAAATGAATTATCCTTCCCAATTTAAGTAACATGCATTTAGTTAGCTTTCGTAGAAGAACATCATATTGACAAAGTTGTGTCTCTGTTTTCATTAAAAAAAAATTTAACTTATGTTTATTATTTATGAACTCTTTATTGGCAGTTAAGAACTTAAGAACTTGAAGGTCAGTCAAGCAAGGTTGTCAGGATCGAGATCCTAGGTGAGATCGTTTTGAGGTTGAATCAGATCGGATCGTAGGATCGGATCGAGGATCGTAAGATCCTACAACATTCATAAATTAAGATTAAAAATATAAAATTGAATTTCGTATTATCCAATTACACGCTCAATTAACAAAAAACCAATAAATTGAGCAGTATGTGAATAATTATATTAAAAAAATTTGAATAACTAAATCAAAAAGATAATATCATACTAAGTTCACTTTCAGTTTCAGGTAGGTCACCCAATGTCTACAAATAATAAAAACAAATCTGGACTGATGGATTGGTGGAAGCCTAGAAGCAGGAAGACGAACCCAGACTGCTGGATTTCTTGTACGCTGGAAAAAGGAAGCTTGAATTGCTCGTATACTGTATTTCTAATCGCTAGATTACTCATACGCTAGAAAGGAAGAGAAGACGTCGGCTTGAAAGTAGGAAGCATGAAGCCACTGGATTACCAACTATTGGATTGCTCATACGCAAAAATATAAGATAAAACACTTACACCACTTGAAATGAAACCTGGTAAGGAAGGAAAAGGAAAACATTGTCTGAACTGGAAGCGACCGAAGACGTCGCTCTTGGCCTCCGTTTGCAGTCAGCAATCTACACTTGGGATACGGTAAAGCAGCATGATATGATTATGTGATGGGTATGGGGGAGGGATTGGGATAAGGTTAAGCAATGGGTTATGGGCGTTGGACCGGTTGAATGGGGTCGGGATAGGGTTGGACATGTTTCTAGTTCCCTTTGGTCGGACAGGTAGAATCGGATCGGGATCGCGATCCTAAAGATTCTAAGATCCGGATCGCGATCCCAATCGTAGATGTGCCGATTTAGATCATAGGTAAGATCCGGATCGATTTACAAAATCTAGATCGTAGGATCGTAAGATCCTACAATCCGGATCGCGATCCTGATAACACTGCAGTCAAGTAATCTTATTTTTAAATTATTATCTTTCTGTGTAGTTTACTATGATTATTTGTTTGAGATGCTTTTTGTGTTGCAGTGGATTGGGGAGAAGAGAGCAAACAATATTCTTGAACTTCGTGAAGAGTCCCCTGCCCCTTTCAAGAATGTAAGTAGTTTTCAATGAGTGGCTTGTATAGTTTTCAATGAATATGCGTGTATATACTAAGAGAGTGAGAACTTTTAGATGAATTATCCTTCCCAATTTAAGTAACATGCATTTAGTTAGCTTTCGTACAAGAATATTATATTGACAAAGTTGTGTCTTTGTTTTCATTTAAAAAAAATTGAACTTATGTTTATTATTTATGAACTCTTTATTGGCAGGGAAGAGCTTAAGAACTTGAAGGTCAGACAAGTTTTCTTATTTTTAAATTATTATCTTTCTGTGTAGTTTACTATGATTATTTGTTTGAGATGTTTTTTGTGTTGCAGTGGATTGGGGAGAAAAGAGCAAACTATATTCTTAAACTTCGTGAAGAGTCCCCTGCCCCTTTCAAGAATGTAAGTAGTTTTCAATGAGTGGCTTGTATAGTTTTCAGTGAATACGCGTTTGACCGATGGTGCCTAACCCTTCGTTTTTGTGCGTTTAAAAGATTTGCATCGTTGCGAGACTCGCACATCCACGAGCATAAACCACAGACAATAATTTATGAATAAGCGATAATAAAGACAGTCGTTCGAGGCAAGCTTTAATTAATTAATAAGACGCGTAAAATTAAGCTAAGTTGAGGAGCATTAGTGTGGTGAAGGTACCCAACAATAAGGATCCGATTCAGGAGGAAGTACGATGCGGGATGGCAACAACGTCGGACAAGGAAGCCGGGGTCGACGAACGCTGAAGCAGTTGGCAGAGTCGGCTCGATCGACGAACGATGAAACGTTCGACGAACGCTGAAGCGGGCGGTGGAGTCGACTCGATCGACGAACGCTGAAGCGCTCGGCGGAGTCGGCTTGTTTGATCGACGAACGCTGAAGCAGTCGGCGGAGTAGGCTTGTTCGATCGACGAACACTGAAGCAGTCGGCGGAATTGGTTTCGAGGGCGGCGGCGCCGGAAAGGATGGCGGGGTCGACGACAGCCGGCGCGGAAGGGGTGGAGCGTGGTGTTCCCTCCTGGTTGCTGGTGGTTCGACGGAGGGGGTTTCTGCCGGTATTACAGAGGGAGCGACGGATCGTCGTTCCTCTGTTTTATCCGGGCTGCTTCTTCCTTAAACCCTGATTCCTTTTAATAGAAAACTTTTTTTGCTTCTTCCTTAAATTAAGCTTGCCTTTTGCGTCCTTACTACCTAAATTACCGGACCTTTTTTATTTAGGGTCACATCGGGTGGTCAAACCGATAGGCCGAGAAAAAAAATGCGTACATAATGAAAACAAATGCGTACATAGTGAAATACGTAAATAAATATTGGATAAATCATTACTATGCGTCGCAGGGTGCATCATTAACTGTCTATATAAACGTACAATAAAACAGAATAATGATCAAAATACCTATGCATATGATGTAGATACTTGATTTAAACTGTAAGGCCTGAGCTATAGGGCCTTTTCCCAACTCTTTAGTTTTACCCCGTACAAATGACCACTACACCCCATTAGTGTTCTGAAAACTAGCGCCATTTAAGCTCCATAGAGAAATCAAGAACCTATCTTTTATGCTCATGACTTTTAGTATACCCTGTACATTTGTCAATTTTTAATACATTCATAAATATCTCTTGATAACTATGATTTTTCTTTTGGTGTGCTAATATTAATGGTCCGCCAATAATGTGAGTTCAAAATTCCACAAAATAATAATGGCCATTCGATATGCTCAATAAATCTCAAAACAGCCGGATCTCCCTCGCTATTTCTCAACCCTAAACCTGCTGAATCCCCCCGCACCGCATTCCTCACTCCCGCATCCGTCCTCCTCCTCCCTTCTCTCCGCCCGTCGCCCTCCTCCATCACAACAATTCTACTACCCGTTGATTCGCCGGCAGCTTCGTCCCCTAGGCTTCTCTTTCCACCTTCCACGACCTCTTCTCATTCCCCGGGTGCCAAAAAATCAGCCCCGCTATAGACAAACTTTATCCCATTCTCGAAAGACTCGTGCTCCATCCTGTCTTCCCCCGGGTGCCCTAGTGTAATCAAGCTCTTGCCTGCGGCTCGCCGGAAACCTTGACAGAGCCTAACATCTACTATCTTAGGTGACAAAATTTAAAAAGAAAGAAAAGAATTTTATTATCAATGCCTGCTATATTTATAGTAGTTGGTCCCTTAGACTACTGCACGTGGCATAAAGCTATGGAATTAATTCTGGTATGGTGGTGTTTGCTGCTCGCCCGTATTAATAAATGCTGCTGATCTGTCTCCCTCACTGTTTGCTGTGATGTGTAGCAGACATCGGACGGTTCTGCTGCACTCGTTCCCCATGCGGACGCGGGTGACGATCTCCGGATCGTCCTCCTTTAAATATAAACGCGGAGGTATGAAGCAACAATGTCGACTGCTGCGGTTTAGGGTTTTGTTTTGAGAGAGGTCGGACGGCGACTCGCCAGCGGAGAAGAGGCACGGCGCGCGACTCGCCAGAGGCCAGCGGAGAAGAGGCACGGCGAGCCCTGGCTGCAGTTTGTTGGAGCGATGGCGGCGTCGGCCCCAGCTGACGAATGGCGGGAGCTGGGACTGGGTGTGGGAGAGGTATGTCCTGCCAAACTGTGAATCTTTTTTCCATTGTTGGATCTGTAGATCTAGGCGAGGAGTGTAAGCATCCTTGCTTCATAGGTACTCCTGCCGGAGTGTCTTCTGTGGTAGAGGAGTCTGGAGCTGGGAGAGATGGTGGGGACGGTGTGAGAACATGCGTCCGAGAGGTGGAGCTGCTGCTATTTACTGGAGTTTTTGGGGGTAGTATCCAACTCTGTAGAAGAAGAAAGTGTGTTAGGTTGCCGGATCTGGTGAAATGTCCAAGCAGGAGCACAAGTTTGACCATAATGACTTAAAAAGCCTTAATTCTACCTTTTTATCTTCAACTTCTTCCCTTTTAATGGGAAAAAAATTTCCCAACGAGTATGTTAAATTGTCTGACCCATCAGAGTTCACTAAGTATAACTGGTCCAAAGTCTATACATGGTTTCCTTTTGACTAGTTTCTCCATCTTGTGTGAAAAAAGCCAAAAGCTTTCTAACAGGAGATCTACTACCAAGGCCTAAAATGATGCTTACATAAATGGGTGCTTCCATGTTATGCTAGTGTGATAATTGTTCTATTTGTTTGCATACACTTCTCTAATAAAAATATAGTTTTCCTAATCATTTATATACTGTGTGCTTGGATGTGGGTTTAGAACATGCACATCTACAATCTCCTATGATCCCTGATGTGAGGCGCATTCAGCGATGGGCCAAAATTAAATCATTTACATTAAGTTCATTTCTACCCATGAAGGCTAAACCTAAGGGAGATAGATGGTGTCAACTTTTTGCTGTAAAAGGCTAGTGGATGGGCATTCTGTATGAGGACTGCCCCTAGGCCGAATCCAGATGCATCCGTCTCTAGAATAAAAGGGGATGTAAAATCAGGGAGGTGCAAAATCGGGGGGGGGGGGGGGGGGGGGGTAGAGAGTACTTGTTTAAGATGGTCAAAAGTTTTTGTGGACTCGGGTGTCCAAGTAAATTTGGTATGTGCTAGTAAATCCTTGAGCGGAGCCGCAATACTTGCAAAGTTACGAATATATCGCCGGTATTAACCGGCTAGGCTCAGGATTATTGTGATGTTTGACACAGCTTGGGTGTTTAGACTAGGATTTAATGTTTTGATATTGAAATTTTTTATATACCGCTTTATGCGAATAAATTTGTAATGCCCCATATCCATTTTCCACTTCATATTTTACTTCATTTTCTCCATTTACTGTCACATTATTACAGTTTTTGTGGGGCTCACATACTATGGAAGTCGGAACTCATAGTGATTAAATGTTGGCTTGGGTGATATCGGAAAATTAAGGTATTGATTTTTCCTTTTTTCTTTTATCAATTTAATAGCTTTATTTGTTAAGATTTTAACATGTTATGATAATAAAAATCAATCCTCGTGTATCTCCTTTTCTCATTTCCGCATTATCATTCGTTTTTTAATATTTTTTACTGTCAGCATGTTTTTATTTAATGTATATATTGTACCAACTTAACTTGAATGACCGTCCACTAAAGATCATGAATAAATAGATTCGACAAATCGAGATAGTTAGGGAGAGAGAGGCGAAACTCTAAATTATTTAAACTAACATTACTTAGATATGCATATTGTAACGACTCAAAACCGCCACACAAATTAATACAGATTTAAAATTAAATTAAAAGATTAAACAAACTCCTCGATGATGAGAAAAATAAAAAACAGTGTTGTGCATTGTGTAATGTTTCATTAGGCTGTGTTCATTTGCATGATTTTCGCAGGAAGGTTTTTGTTTTGGGTTTTTGAAAACCAAATATTAGTGTTTGTTTGGCTATATTTTTTGTCTGTTTTGGTTTTGGCTCAAAACCAACATGTTTTCAAGTCTTCTAAAAACATCCCCCCTAAAACCGACCTAGGGGGTCTATTTTTGAGAACAATGCAGTTCCGCGTCTCTTCCCTGGCGCTCACGCAATACCCCCTCCTGCAAGTGGGTGAGGGTTACCTCATCATAGATCATGCACGAGTTACTAAATTCTCAACCCGCAAGGGTTGGTCATGGATTTACTTACCTCCAAGTTAATTCACAAGTGTAACATCTAAGGACGTCATTCGAGTCTAAGTTGGCTAGTTTGACGAAAATGATGCTATTTGAAATGCATGGAGGTAGGAAAATGCGAATTTGAACAAATAGGATCATAAGTGAGCTCATTGAAACCACTCTGGTCATGTTCTGATCAGTGTTAACAATTTGACCAAAACGGCTTGAGTTGAACTACACAATGATTTGAAAATAAAATTGACTAAGGAGACTCATAATTGCTATCGATTAATGATATTGTACTCTAGGGATCATTATGAAATCAAATAGACCACTTGGGCCTTATTCTAAAGGAAATTGATTAGTTTAACTATCATCAATCAAATTGAACTAGAAGTTACCAAAATGTGAAATTGAGCAATTAGACTCGAAATTAATCTCATTCATTTCATCGGACTTCTTAGATCGAAATAAACTCAATAGGATTGGTCGACCCGATTCCAATCAAGGTTGGTAAATTTGACCAGCACAACACTGAATCAGCCTATTCGAGTAATTATAGAGCTAAGAATTGATCCTAATGGCGCTGACTACATTTAATGAGGGTGGGCCAAGACAATAATTAGCATGACATTGCATGAATGACATATTTGGCTTTCCCCGACCACCCTCCATCTCTTTCTCCCCATCCTCTTTATTTCCCCCTCCATTATTTCTCTTCAATTAGGAAATCCAAGAAGATTGAGAACCCATCTTCTCTACCACCAGGAGGTTGAAATAAACCTATTGAAGGTTGATCAAGTCACCATCGATGGTCTGAGGTGCAAGGGGAGCATCATCGTGACCTTCACCGGCCAATGGCGCCACTCGACAATCTCAACCTATCAGGAGCCCTCGTATCATTCTTGATGGAGTTAAATCATAGGTTAATCTATAAAAATCTCCCCTCTAGCAGTCCCGAGGCTCTGCCGTCACCTGGATTAGGGTCCATGTTAGAGCAAATCTTTGCCCTTATGTTTATTTAAAATCAGAACTCAAATGGAGGCAGGCCACCAAACCACCTATCTTGGTATCACCGTTTTTTGACAACCCCATTGAATGTGGCACTGCCCTTCACTGGCATCCCTATCACCAACGACAAACTTACCTTGCGTCCAATATGTTTTGCAGGCTAAATCATGGAGCCTATCTTCCTCCATCTTTCGCCGTCCAGGAAACCCATTCCTAGCCATCCTTGCCGCAACCCCGAATCGAAACCTCCTCTGGACTGTCGCTGCATCGGCTTGCGTCACCGGATCTTTCCTTACACAACAAACCCCTTACTTTGTGAGTTTTTATATTCTTTGTATGGATCTTTGTCTTCTAAATTAGTATATGGTGTTGAAATTCTCATGTGTTTGAATATTTAGTATTATGGAATTTTGTTCTAGATGTGCTTGTGATTTACAATAAGGAACCATTTGTCGCGCACTTGGCTTTGGCCCTCCCCGCGGAGGAAAGTCATTGCTTGCTAGCCTAAAGAAAAAGTTACTTTCACTTGTTTGTTTAAAATTGCGTGGATTAATGTTTATTGTTTATTCTTGATATTGTTGTTGTTCCTTGCATGGTTGCATTACATTTAGAGTAAGGGTAGAAGAGTCCAAACCCCATCAACCACTAGAATTGCATCGTAGTCTCGCGCCTAACACCCTACCCTACATCACTTTCGCTCCTCTTGATGCAGACGTAATTATTGACCCATCTTGATGATCTGCTCATGATCATTAACCTAAAACATTGTTTTAGGGTTATTCTAGTGTGTTGGGTCCATGTGAGCCCCGTCTAACCAAATTGGTGGGTTTGGGCAACCCAGACACTGTTGAGGTTGCGCCTTACCTTAATTTGTGGCAGTTCTACTCTGATTGCTAAAATATCAATTTGGGTGGCTCATGCTTAGCCTGATTGGTCAAATTGTGAAATTGACCTAGATAGTCATTCCATTATGGACCACCGGCTCTATTAGGTCTTATTGGGCGCAATTGCGACCACTTACCCCTCCAATTGGAGTGCAATTATATGTATGGATATTTTTTACCATCACAAGCTAATTTGAGATTGACCCGAATTAACTCAATTGGATATGACCGTTGTTATCTGTTAGGTTCAATGGTGTTATTGACCATGTCACTCGTCATTGAGAGACTTGGTGCCCCTAAGTTGATGAAATTACATCGCTTGCCCAATCGTGGGTTACATGGGCTAAAATGGTTGCTCAATTTGACCAGTTGGGTCAAATGACCCCAAAACTTGAATTGCACGCAACCAATTGTCTCCTTGACCTTGGTTTAGTATATTAGACAATGCCCAGCCTTAATTTGGTGATGGTACCTCTATTTAGTTGTTTTGATCAAATGAAGATCTGTTTGGGTGAATTTATTTTATTTGCTTATGTCCAATTTTGCCAAACAATTTATAAAATTCTTCTTCTTTCTGGAAAGCTCTGCAAATGAAGTTCACCCAAACAGATCTTCATTTGTAATAAACTTTTTTCCAATAGCTCATTTTCCTACCCTCATTTTACTATCATGTTTTTTCCACCGCCACCACTCTCCCAAACAGGCCCTTAGTCTCTCTTTAATTCTTGCATAAGTGGGAGATGGAATTAACTCGGGATGTTAAACTGTTCAAAAAAAGCTCTTAAAAGTCAACATGCATTTTTATTAAACTCTATTTCAAATGGAATAAACATTAATTACACAGATGAAACATTAACTAGTTTATGCACAATTTACTCTCTCACAACAGCATATTGAAAACATACAATAATTTGAAGGATTAGAAAATTCTCATGTACTTTTCATTTGACAAAATTCAATGACAGAATGTTCACCGAGCAATAATTGTACAAATTGTTCAATAATGACATGAAACAGCTTGTTTAATTCAACAGAAATTGCGGACAAAGTCTATATGATGCTAACTGTGAGTTGACTTCAAGAACTTAACCTCTATCTCCGGGACTCCTGTATCAGTAACAACTAACATAATATTCATCCGGATAGTAAATTTCTAATAGCCTTTTTATTTCTGGAATTCTTTGTTCAGAAAATAAAACTATAAAATCTTCAAGAATAAGAGGACTATTGGGAGTCATCAGTCTCTTTTTCACTTTAAAATTCAGATATCCAAATCAACAGACATGACATAAATGAAGAGGAAGGAGGCCAAGAATGAGGAGAAGAAGAAGAAAATGCAGGAATTGACGAACAAACCACAGCCTGGACCTGCCCCATGGCTGCTCATAAGCCCAGCGGTATCTGCTCAGAATCTCATTCTCTGAAAACGGCACGCCATACTTCTCTCCGAAATTTCGATATATCTGAGCCACAAACAATAGATTATCAATCACAGGGCTTTTTGGCACTATGCACCCCCCCCCATTTCCCTCTCTTTGGCACTTTGCACCCCGAATTAATAAATATTGTTGTTTGCACCCCCCATTTGCTTTTTTTTTGGCACTTTGCACCCTATGGCACTTTGAACAGGTCGGGCGACGGTCCGCTCTAGCTCGCCGCCCTCTCCACCACGGATCACCGTTAGCACCTGAGGTCTTGACGCAACCAATCCCAGGCGGCTTCAAGCTCCTCAACATGGAGACGTTCGACAGAACAGACGATCCACTGGAGCATATCTGTCACTTCACCACCATCATGAGGATTTACAACGCCACTGACCAACTGTTGTGCCAAGTGTTCCCGACAACACTAAAGGGACAAGCATGCACCTGGTTCCACTCTCTGAGAGAAGGAGTTATCAATAATTTTGCGGAACTAACTCAGCGATAAACCGACCAATTCATCGCCAACCGCAGAATCGCCCGGGCCCCCTCCCACCTTTTCGGAATACGCTAGAGCGAGGGAGAAAGCCTTAAGGATTTCTTTCACCGCTTCACTACTGAGGCGCGACAAATTCCAGGGGTGGACCCCGAGCTTCTGCGAGGATTTTTTCTTGGAGGGCTCCGCCCCGGTGGCTTTTACTCTGCACTAATGCAGGAAACTGTGCCCAACTACCCAGACCTCGCTCATCGGGTCGAAGCCCAGATAGCAGCTGATTAGACAATTGAAGCACACTGCCAGCAGTTCAAGGGGAGCTCAAAGAGGAAGAGAGAGGAGCCGCTGCCACAGACGGTTCCCAATAAGAACAAGCATCACGACAACCCCAGCCGAGACCGAGGATCTCGCCAGCATCAGGACTACACTCCCTTGAACAGAACCAGGAGTAACGTTCTCCTTGCCATCCGCGATCATCCCTCTCTTCAGAGGCCGAGGGCTCTTACACCAAATTCCGGAGACAAATCCAAGTACTGCGACTACCATCGAGGTCACGAGCATAGAACAAAAGATTGTTTGCGACTGAACACAGAAATCGAACGATTCTTTCGACTGGGGCTTCTTGAAAAATTTCTCCAAACCAATGACCTGAATCAACAGGACAGAAATGACCCAGCAGGGGGGCAATCCCCAGAGCGACCGTCGCAAAGAAGAGCCTGTTCTCTACCCGGGGAACGTCCAGGGCAAACAACAAGCGCCCAAACAACAAGCGCCGTTTTCAATTTTAGCATCCATGTAACAAACAAGTGACCTTATTTTTTTTTTCTCATGCGCCCAAACAACAAGCGCCGTTTTCAATTTTACTCTTTGCCTCATAACAGAGTGTTCGGGTCTCCCAATGAGGGACTCCGACCTCTCCCAGAACAGAGTGTTCGAGTCGTCCGACAAGGGACTCTGGCCTCTCCCAGAACAGAGTGTTCGGGTCATACAATGCTTGTACTACAAAAGACAAGAAAAAGAATCAGAAGCAGCTATACAATGCTTGTAAGCATGTAGCTACCTGGTGAGGTTGTAGGAAGGTTAATAACAAATCAAAAAATGCATCATGCATCAGCATGACAAAACCTACACATGAATGGTAAAACCGTTACTTAATTTTTGTCATGAATCATCTTCATCCGCAAAAAGTATTTATGACAAGTATTAGCACAGACCACCATCACATAGCAAAGTTTTTAAAAAATTCATCCACATAACAAAAGCTCATACAACTATTCAGCAGAACACAAGCTTATACAACTATTCAGCAGAACGAGTCTTGTTAACCTAACATAAAACAGATTATTAGGATACTTTCAACCTTTTAAGGTTGCCATAATAAAAAAAAAATTCTCGACACATTCTCATGATACAGTTCAATTCTCTCTAAAACATCTCCAAGATAGGGAAGATTTAAATTATTTGCAATGGAAACTAAAGGCATGTTTGGTTCATCCTTTTCACTGCTTCGCTTTCTGTAAACCTGTCTGAATCCATTGAACGTATTTGGATGGAAATATGTTACCTGCTTTATGTAAAACAAACACCTTAAAACTGCAGTGAGAAATTTTTCTGTTAAATATCAACAGTTGCCAGAAAGTGGTCAGAAAGAAGCCGTTGGAAATTCAAGAAACTCAAAAATACTCCTTATTCCATACTTGTTATCACACGGTTTCCAATATGACCTATTCAAAAAGATAGATAATTTGATCCAAAGGATCTTATTTAAGGCATCTAATGAAGATGTATATCAATCCAAGCCTGTGTGGAAGCATATTTACACCAAGATCTTGTAGAGACCTTAACATTACAAAAAGAATCATTCTTCAACTAAATTGCTAAGAAATTCTTAGTCATTAAAAATATATTCTGATCATTAGAAAAAATTAAATTAGCAGTAGTAAATTAACACATGATTTCTAAAATTTGTAGATTGATAATAATTGAATAAATATACCAAGGCTATATTAGATATATTAGCTTATTTTTCAATGTAATGTCACTTTATGTAATTTGTACTCTTCCTAACCTATGCACATATACGGGTAGGAGTTAGTAAGGAATTAATCTAATACAATGTGATTCTACTTTGTAACCAAGCGGAAAAAAAAAATCTCTTATCACGTACGTCTCTGCCGTCTGATCCCATTATACTCCTCTCATCTCGCTCGATTTGACTTCGCCCGACTCAATTTGCTCTCGCTGCTCTCACCAGGGGTATCCTAGGTCCTCGCCTAGGTCGTCACTTTCCACAAACATAAAATTGGGCACTATGACCTCTCATATTGGACATAAAAAATTGGGCTTTATCAACTCTCAAATAGGGCATTATCACAGATTTGGAAAAAAAAATTGGTCACTATGACCTCTCAAATTGGACATTATACAAACATATAATGCACAGAAATATGAATAATAAAGCAATGTTTAGAAATCTAAATAACAAAGCAATGTTTAGATAACCTAAAATTGCTTCTCTTCCTTTTATTAGTCTTTCTTGAACTTATTTGTTAATATCTTTGAATAAAATATTTGTATTTATCTTGTGCTAATTCTTTTGCACCAGGAAACAACCGTATCTAATAAAAAGACTAAAAAGATTAGAAAGGATCACACGTGACGAAATAAAGGAGAACTCCAGAGGCTTCAACCTGCAACTTGATGCTAGACGTACAGAGAGTATAACACGTACAGAGAGTCCATCATTCGATATCATTATACAACTTGATAGGTACATGTGTTTATGAAGAAATAAGTTATACTTTTATACATTTTTATTTTTCAATCCTAGCAATTCAGAATATTGATGTTTGTAGAAACTAAGGCTTCGTTTGGCGCGACTTATTTGCTCCGATGAGTTTGGTCAAAAATGTCATTATCATAGAATGTATGTTTGACAAGACAAAGGTTATGACCGCTATATAGAAAATAAACTAGTTTCGAGCATAAAATGCATGAATTTTTTTAGGTGAGGTCGGGCGTTCACGAATGATGGTTCATGACCACGACATTCACGACCGCGGCCACCGCGCCAAACGAAGCCTAAATTGCAAGTTACTATCAATTGCATGATTTGCTAGAACTAAATGTAAGATGTGTATTATTAGTCATTGAAAACATGATGTTAGATGTTCAAATATTTCCTATAGGCCAAATCTCATCACTAAACAAATTATTTCAAATCAATGATTTGCAATATGTAAATATAGTTTAAGTTATAAGGATAACCCACTTGGTCAAGGCTACACATCTACGAGAAAGAACTTTCATGCACTAAAACAATATATTTAGAATGAACACATATACAGACATTTCACTCGTTAGTCGTTAGATGTTCATTATGTACAAAATTCAGTCATACTTAATCTATATGCATGTTTAAAGATAAATTATGTATAGTAAAAAAATTTGGGTGCCCAAAAGTTCTATTTCCTAACATGAGTAGATATAAATAGGTATTTGAGCCACAAATTCTTTCTTATAGGTGTGCTGAGATACTAAAAAGAGTGAAAATTGATGCCTAAATTTTAAATTCTTGAAACACATGACTGGTAAATTCATTGTTATTGGTATGGTATGAATTATGATTATACTCTCAAATATTTTGTTATTATAATGGTTAATCCACAAACTTAAATCTATTAGTCGATGGTGTGATTGAAGTATAGATAATTTTTACTTTTAAGTATCAATATATGTAAGTTCTAAGATGCTCACATTGGTATCATTGTTTTTTACCTAGACATCAAAATATTTATATGATTTCTTCGGATGATGGACAATCGCTTGTTTAAACATGTGTTAGGAAATAAGATATCAATCTTTGGCGTAGGACAATGACTTGTTTAAATGTTTATATGATTGTGCATGGGCAAACTCGGCCCCTCTCCGATCAAAAAAATGGATCTTCCGCCATTCTTTTTTAGGTCTTTAGGGATGCTTTTCAAGCGTCGCGGAAGCTTTCACTGCATTTTAAAAACCATCGCTAAAGCGTCGCCATTGTAATCGTATCGGTAGAGCATTGCGGTGCTTTTATGGAAAAGTGTCGCGGTAGTTGGGATGTATTCGCGGCTTTTTTCTAGAAATGCATCGCGGTAACTTGTAGGCATTCGCGACACTATTCTCCAGAAGCGTCATGGTAGATTGTATGCAATAGCCACGCTTGACTAGAAAACACCGCGAATACTTCTATTTTAAAAAAAAATTTGAAGATGCGAGCATTTTTTCAGTCCAATAGATATCCATAGGAGCAACACATCACATCAATTAAGGAAAGTTATAAACTGAAATTGCTACTATAAAATTTAAAATTGAGAGACACAAAGGTAATAACATTTGTTATACCGTCAAACACAAATTTTTATAATTTTGCCCCAACACAATCCATCATTTAAATAGTATAAATTTTTTACAAGAATGCAACATATTTGTTTTAACAAACACTACAAATAAATTTCTGCAAGATTACGTCCCACCTTTTCCTCGCATCTTCATGTTCGTCCAATAAATTTCGTATGAGATCTCCCAACTGTGCAGAACCATAAGGAACATAAGTACCACCTGTATAGAACCATAAAACCCAACAAATTTAAGAGTCATTTATCACTGAGTATCGCTAAATTTGAACATATTCATTTTTCAATACTTTACTAGTATAAAGATTGGTAGGAATGATTTGTTCTATTTTACCATTCATCTAAATTATTCAACATTTTTTCTCCTATTTAAACTGTTACTTGGAAAAAGAAAATATACACTAAGCACCTAAACTTGCATGTCTTTTGTTAGCATCTCATTAAAGATAGCATACAATGGTGCATCAGGTGAACAACAACTCATCTTTCTTTTAATCTAAGGAAATATAAACTAAAATGTTATGTGAGAACATTAATCAATTCCCTTTACTCTAGAGTCCAAACATTCTTTATATACCAACCTTCCATATTTGAAGCAAGGATCACAATTATGAAATAATTAAATAAATTTGCATGTTATGCATCTCAATCATTTAACTAAAACAAAGGACTATTAAAACTTATGGGTATGTCTGCTCACTCGGGAGAATGATTTTATGCAGAAATTGTCGGTCTCAACATTTCACACTCTCACTAATATGCTCCTTCAAAAGGTTCTCTTGATCTCTTCTATAAGTCTCTAATTTCAAGTTGATCAATATTTTATTGTTTTAGAATAATGTAGTTTAGCTATTTTTCCTATTTCTTTAGTTTCGACAGAATTGTACCATTAATGAACGTGTGCATGCATGTGTTATGGGCCATCATTTGTTATTCCCACAACAGGGTCGCGGCCCGCACACCCCAACCCTTCTCAGCACGTGTTCTCAACGCTGCGGGATGTTGAGGTTATTAGTACGAGTCTCTTTGTATGTTCGAACATGAACAACAACAACACTCAAGCCTTTATCCCACTATAGTGGGGTCGGCTATATGGATCCTTTATCGCCATTGTGTTCTATCCTTAGCCATAATCTCACTAATGCCTAAGTACATCATGTCATTTCTTATAGTTTCATTCAAGTCTTTATTGATCTCCCGTTTAACATGCCTAGTGACTAAACTCCCACAACGCCTGACAGGTGCCCCTAAACCCTAAATAAAGAGAAAATGTTTCAAATAAATGATAAGAGAATAAGCATTGCAATTAGGGCAAGTAGTTTCATTCAAGTCTTTATTGATCTCCCGTTTAACATGCCTAGTGACTAAACTCCCACAATGCCTGACAGGTGCCCCTAAACCCTAAATAAAGAGAAAATGTTTCAAATAAATGATAAGAGAATAAGCATTGCAATTAGGGCAAGTAGTGGACAAATTTGTTGAAATAATATCCACAATCATATGTTTCTTCACCAAATACACCAACAAATCATTTGGACTTTAAACTAGAACTTACATAAGAACTAAGTATCCAAAAAAATAATAATATGTTGTTGAATTCCCTTTCGGTATTTGATCCTCTCCCGATTAGAAAAGAGACTAGCCGCCGCTCATATAAAATTGTTGTTGGGACTAGCAGATTAGTTGAAATTTTGCAGACTTCAGGCCTCCAGATGGAATTATGCAACGATGGAGACCCTTGGGTGGAGTGGTAGTTCGTTAGAGAGGTGGGGATGTCTGTTTAGGTTGCTGGAATTGGTTGGTGGTAATCAGAGAATGATTGATCCCTTGGCACTAGAGGAAGGAATGAGAATGCAAGATAGTGAATTATGGTGATTGAACGTGAATTCTGGTGTTGGACGTTAATTTGGGTGCTGGCATGATAGGACAGGAGGCTGGTTGTAGAGTTTTTGAGTGGAGTTTTGGCAGGGTGAAGATTTCCCAGGCCTGGGCGTATGTTGGAGGTGTGTTTGCATTCGAGAGAGAGAGAGAGTGGAAGGGGACCGACAGAGCTAGAAAGGCAGGAAATGGATAATAACTGCTCTGGATCAGCATTTACTGTTGGAAATGAGGTAGTTATCGACTGATTTAATAATGGAGGGAGATGGTTATTGGTGGTTGTAAACCGGGCTGCATGGTTATGAGTAGTTTCAAATAGTTGTTTGGTAACTATTAAGTGATGAGATGGAGTTATGGGCGGTTATGGGTGGGGAGAAGTAGTTATTTAGGCTTCGTTTGGCGGGGTGGTGGCGGTCGTGAACGCAGTGATCATGAACCGTCGTTCGTGAACGCCCGACCTCACCTAAAAAAATTCATGCATTTTATGCCCAAAACTAGTTTATTTTCTTGGTAGTGGTCATAACCTTTGTCTTACCAAACATACATTCTATGATAATGGCGTTTTTGATCAAACTCACCGGTGCAAATAAGTCGTGTCAAACGAAGCCTTAGTAGTCATATGGAAAAGGAGATAGTTATGATTAAAGGGATGGATGGGAAGGTAGTTACCTAGGCTTCAACACCAAATATTCATGGAATCGGTACCGTAGAACGACTGCAAGAGCCCATAATTTTTGTCCAAAATCTGTTATGCCTGGAAATCAGGCCCTAAACCCCTATTTATAGACTTAGAACCCACTACGGATGGTTAAAATCGTCCGGAACATAAAGCCACTAATTTTACATTAAATAAAAATATACACAATGTTCGGACATGAAATTATACATTTTGTAACCAACTAGATGAATACATTTATGAAGATTTTAACGACGTACTCTTATATATGTGATTTTTTATTTTGGTAGCTTAAGGATAATGTATTAAGTTTTCTAAATGTAACTTTGCACATTTTGCTTTATATTTGTAAGTTTTTTTTGAAAATATGCCACATTTTTCTCATCATAACAGGGGAAATGCCACATCTGAAGGCAAGAGTGCAGCAGATCAGAAATAGACGGCCTTTCTGATGGTGAAAGTCCACCACCTAAAGCTTTAGCATCTTTCCAATGGAGAAAGGAAGGAAATTCCTTTATACGCGGTGGCTCTGATAATCTACTTTTGGCATATCCTAAATGTGTCATTTTCTAGGATCACCCTCATTAACTTAGCATAATTACAGGAATATCTTATCTAATTTTCAAATTATTAAAAACATCCTCTCTTAGTTTACATAAACAAACTCCTTAGCATTTTTTTGTACATGTACATTAAGAATGTAAACATAGAGGGGAGGTTTCGATGATTTTGAAAGATTAAGGAGGAGATACCTGTAATTTTGCAATGTTAGAGGAGAGTCTTTTAATTGTTCCTATCATAAAATGATGATTCTTTCCATTTTTGTAGGTTCACCAACATTAATCGAAACCTTAAGTGAAATATCGAGTAGGTTTAAATCCGTGATCTCTCAGTTCACGGATTTAAAACTTGATGATAGTTCAACACATGACGGTGTGGAGCATAAAACTCCAAGACCTGAGAGGTTTGCTAAGGTAAGTCCTCTACTAAAAGTATTTATAACTACTAAGCTCCGCTATTTTGGAAGATTTTGGTCAGGTGGAATTGATTTTGGTCTCCCAATTCCAAAACCCATGGTTTTTTGCTTTTGAACCTAAACCAATTTCTCTCTCCCAAAACCCGCCAAATGAACATAGTCTTATGTTTTTTTATTGATTTCATTTTACAGTTAATGTCTACTTTATATTGTTTTATGGCTAATGATTCACTTGTATTTATATGTTCTTTAGATTTCAGATTCACTGGTGAACGAATGTTTGGATTTTCTTAACAATGCTAGCATGTGAGTTTTCTCATCCTTAGTTTAACTTATTTTATGTGGTATGGTGTATTGTACCAAATTCTAAAACCTATGGTTTTTGGTTTTGATCCTAAACCAATTCCTCTCTCCCAAAACCCGCCAAACGAACATAGCCTAATGTTTTTTTATTTATTTCATTTTACAGTTAACGTCTACTTTATATTGTTTTATGGCTAATGATTCACTTGTATTTCTATGTTCTTTAGATTTCAGATTCACTGGTGAACGAATGTTTGGATTTCCTTAACAATGCTAGCATGTGAGTTTTCTCATCCTTAGTTTAACTTATTTTATGTGTTATGGTGTATTGTATATTGATAGTGTTTTATTTTGATGCATTATATATACTTTCATATTGTTTAATAGAAAATATCTAAATGAAACTTTTGATGTTGGGTTGTCCATATCACTCACTATCATTCTCATTCATTTAAATTGGTCAAGATAATTTTGTGTTAAGACAATACCAGAACCTTGTATATTGATGATACATTTTTTTTAAATAAAACGAAATATTATATATAGCTACATATATTCCCCCTCTAATTGTTAAATAAATTTAAATAAAAACTTCTTTGATGCCCCATAAAATTGCCTTTTTACTTGAGGCTAATCTAAATATGTATTGCCTACTATGTAATTTTTGCATGCTCTTTCATATTTTCACTAAAAATTTCTCGATCAATCTATCATTTTATCATATTATGCATGATATATCTAGTCAACACGGCAAACTAAAAACAAGGCGGCGACAACCAATGACATTTCTAAATCTGGCATCATCACTGTGGATCTACTCATATATATCATTGTTTTAAATGTCCTCCGACATGTCCGACATGTCGCCCGACATGTCATTTTTTAGGGCAAAACGATATGTTTTTCTAAAAAGTATAGATTATGTCCTTTTGTAAAATATATGCCGACATGTCCGATTTTTTCCGATATAACGGCCGACACGACTTTTAAATATATCGCCCGCTATTTTATTTTATGTTATATTAGCAGACTAGCAGCATATGCTTAAATCGATTAGACTTATTGTTTCAATTATTTAACGTTTTATTCTTACAACCAATTTTGTATAATTGTTTCACAATTTTTTAATTTCATATTACAACAAATATGAAATTAAAAAATTTCATATTCCCCCGCATAGGGCCAAAGGTTAGGTCTGTTTCCAATCTTCCCCCGCCCATACCCCCAATGATTGGGGACTATATGGGTTCTGTTGTTGTTGTTGTATATTACAACAAATATGAAAATATTTAATACATATATTACAAAAATATGAAAATATTTAAATCTTCTTTATTTGCAATAAATTTATTGTTATCAAAATAAAATCACTGTATACTATTAAATATATTTACAATGTATAATTTTGTATTTGTTAATAATATTTTATGTAGATACTATTCGATTTTATTTCGTAATATAAATGGCTCATTTTTTATCTATTTGTTATATTATTTTTCTATTTTTATAAGATATAATTATAGTTAGTATATATAAAAATAAAAATTTTATTTATAAGACATGAAAATTCGATATTTTAAAATATTCCCGACATGTCTCCGACTTCCGACATCCGACATTTAAAAACTCAATCTGATATGTCGCCGACATCCGATATTTAAAACATTGATATATATAAAGGCAACATCTGTTGGACCTCGGAAGACCGCGTGGTGAATGTAGACTTTCTCTGTATGTGTGTCGGATGTCTCCTCTTTGAGTATTGGTCGGCCTAATTGACTAGTTTTAGGCTCTGTTTGGCACGACGGTAGAGGTCGTGAACTCGGTGATTATGAACCGTCATTTGTGAATCCCCGACCTCACCTACGGAATTTCATTCACTTTTATGTTCAAATCTAGTTTTCTTTTCAACACGGCGAACATGAAACAAGGTGGCGACAACCAATGACATTTCCAAATCCGGCATCATCACTGTGGATCCACTCATACATATAAAGGCAACATCCGTTGGACCTCGGAACATCGCGTGGTGAATGTATCTTTTAAAGGCAAACTGAGAGCGCCAAATGAACTCGAACGGGCATCCAGTGTTCCTCATTGGATGGAGGGTTCCGTGCTCATTCCGAAATGCTGTTGTGGGCAAAAATCAGACAACCAGTTCAAAAATTATGTCTGTTAGAAGTTTGAGTGTCATTTTGAGAGAAATCTCGCATCTCCATTGTCACTTGCTTTTCATCGACCATTCAAGATCTGAAGGTCGCATGTTCGTTCTGTTTGCACCAAAAATGTATCAAGTCCACTGTACAACCCTCATATTTCCCGAGTCGGTGTGACCCGACCCGGGCTAAGCCGAGACAGCGAAAGTGGCCGAGAAGGTCAAAGCGACCGAGCAAAGAGGGGAGCGGGGGGAATGCTCCCACTCAGGGCCTTTGCGAGGGGAGCGGGAGGAGTGCTCCCACTCACCAAGCGAGTGGGAGCAGCTCTCCCACTCGCTTGGTGAGTGGGAGGGGGCCTCCCACTCGCCGCCCCCTTGGGCGAGTGGGAGAGGCCTCCCACTCGCCCGGCATAGGTGGGGAGGTCAGTGTGACCTCCCCTGAGGGGGGGAGTGGGCATCTCGAGTCCCACTCGCCCCCCTCATGCGTGATCGATAGCGGTCATGGTTGGGCTGCGAATAGCAAGATTTTTGCTATCCGCAGCCCATTTTTGGGAAAGTCTATAAATAGACCCCCATGGGCACCTTGGGAAGGGTTGGTCACCTACCCCCCCTTGCGTGTGTATTGTGAGTGAGCACCCCCCCTCCCTTGTCATCCTTCAGCTGACAGAGAGGTGGTTCTTAGTTCCCTCCAAGGTGCCCAGGCTCAGCATTGGCTTGGGAGGGGAAGTTCCGAGTGAGCTTCCGGGTGTGCGGTGGGACCTCCACGCTGAAGCTTAAGGGGTCTGTCCTTAGACTCTAGTTGTCATCAAGTCCTAATCTCCTAGTTCCTAGTGACCGGTCAAGGGTCTAGGCTTAGGTCAAGTAAGGGTTAGTCGCAAACCCCTTTCGAACGCTGAAGCCGGGAAACTGGTTTCAACATTCTGGTGCGGTGAGCGTGGAAGCGACTAATTCGGAAAAATCTGAGCCAAGTCTCATGGCTGGAAGCGACGAGTTGGGAGATCCGCCTCCGCCCTGTGAGTATGTGAAGAAGAGCGATTTCGACGAATTCAACAAGAGGATCCCGGAGTTCATGCAGGCCGCATCCTCCGCTCGCGGCGAGTGCTCAACACCACCAGCACCTAGGATCCCCTCACTCCACTTAGTGGAAGTAGGAAGGAGCGGTCAGCAGAGAAAGGAGACAGCCTCGGAGGAGGGTTTGAGCCTCCAGGCGCGAGTGCTCTTCAACAATTCGCCCCGGACCAGCTGCCCCGGCAGGGAGGTGATGGGAACGCCTCCCCCCAACCAAGAAGAATGGAGAAGTCCCTTCTGCGAGCTGTTCATGTCAGCTCCCGTTCCGGATGGGTTTCGCGAGCCTGCCATGTTCTACTACGAGGGGGATAGCGATCCTCTCCAGCATCTCCAGTGGTTCGAGGACATGACCTCGATCAGACAAATGTCGGACGCCTTCATGTGCAGGCTTTTCGCCGTCTCGTTCCAGGGAAAGGCGAGAGATTGGTTCCACTCGCTCCCAGCGGAAACCATCTACCGTTTCGAAGATCTGCGTCGGAGCTTCTTGTTGAGATTCTCTACCTCGAAGAAGAGGAGAAAGAGTATGGAGGCCTTGTTCGCAGTCAGGCAAAAGCCAGGGGAGCCGCTGGCTGACTACATGGACAGGTTCCAGGCGGAGGTCCTCCTTGTCGTCGAAGTGCCCGGGCACACCCTGCAGCTGGCCTTCACCCTTGGGCTGCAGCCGGGGCTGTTCTGGATGAGTCTGACTCGGGACCCTCCGTTGTCTTTCGAGGAGTTAATGAAGCGTGCTGATCGTGAGACCGAGTGTGAAGCTACCAATCAGGAGTTCGTGGCTAGGTTAGCCGAGGTAGCAGAGGAGGAAAGGAGAGAGTGTGGAGGAAGAAAGAAGGAGGAAGTGAAGAGTCAGGGACAACAGGGACCTCCCGTTGGTCATAAGCAAGGCTGGAAGTCACAACCGACAGCCGCCCGACCAGCTTGGAGGTCACAAGTTGGTCCCCCTCAAGGCCAAGGAAGGGGCCACTTCCAGGGAGGAGGAGGTTATCAGGGGAGGCACGGGCGGTTCCACCCGGCTGGGTGGCAACAAGGCCCGGGGCCGCTGCAAGTCCAGCGCCTGCAAGCCATGGCCATCGGCCGGAAGAGAGGTGGAAAGAAGAAGGATCGTTGGGAGAAGCGGGGGGGGGGGGGGGGGGGGCGAGCTGGCTCTGCTATATTGTGACTTCCACCAGCAGGAGGGTCACGCGACTGCAGCTTGCCCCGAGTTCCTCGAGATGAGGGAAGGAGGAAGAGCCCCAGCAGGGGGGAGGCAGTTGTGCCTGGAAGGACCTCGGACAGTGGAGAAGGGGAAGAGCAAGGAGGAAGATGATCCATGCGAAGAAAGGGTCGATGTAGGGGCCCTGGGAGGGATCGGGGTCATCCACGGGGGAGCAGGCAAAGAGGCCACCCGGAAGGGGAGCCTCCATGCCATATACCGTCGGAGCATCGCCTCGACTTCCCGGTCCCCACCTTCGAGCGAGAAGATTACCTTCTCCACCCATGACCTGCCGGCCAATGAGGACCCCTTCTGCGACGCGCTGGTCATCAAGGCGGCGATCGAGAACTTCACCGTCTCCCGGATCCTAGTCGACAACGGGAGCTCGGTGAACGTGGTCTTCAAGAAGGCTTTTGAGGGAATGAAGGTTGACGCAAAGCAAGTGCTAGCATCGGATGGGCCACTTTTCGGATTCTCCGGGGAGAGGAAGGAGGTGGAAGGGGGAGTTGAACTCCTCGTCACCCTGGGGGGAACTTCAAAGAACTGTCGGTTCGTCATCGTGGACGCGTCGAGCAGTTACAACGCCATCTTCGGACGTCCCCTCATCAGCGCGTACAAGTGCGTGCCGTCCTCCTACCACCAATGCTTGAAGTACAACTCCGGAGAGCTCCAGGTGAGAGTCAGGGGGGATCCCCGGGAGGCGCGCCAGTGTTACGTTACTGCGGTCAACACAATCAGATGGATGCAAGCGGCCGAAGAAGCGGAAGAAGCGATGGCAGGGATGACCAAGGAGCAGGCGGTCGAGTGAGCCCGAAATGGGCGAGGTGTAAGGAAGTGCCCAGGGAGGGGCGAGGTGTAACAGCGTGCCTAGGTAGGGGCGAAGTGTGGTGAAGTGTCCAGATGGGGCGAGATGTAAGGAGGGGCCCGGAAAGGGGCGAGGTGTAGCAGAAAGCCCAAAGGGGCGTAGTATAGGCAAGTTGTAACAGGTAAGAACTATGAATGGGAGAGGGGTTCTGGAAAAACATCCAGGTTCAAAATCCCTAGCTAGAGACCCTCCGTCGGGCTAAGTCATGCCGGTAGATGAGGGGCGCATCGGGTCAACTCGCTGCTTGGTAATTGAATTAGGAGGGCGTTGAGTTCCTCCACCCCCGGTTGAGCTAAGACTCCTAGGGCATGGATGGGTACTGCCACCTCCAGTTAGATTAGGAGGGCGTTGAATTCCTCCACCCCCGGTTGAGCTAAGACTCCTAGGGCATGGATGGGTACTGCCACCTCCAGTTAGATTAGGAGGGCGTTGAGTTCCTTCACCCCCGGTTGAGCTAAGACTCCTAGGGCATGGATGGGTACTACCACCTCCAGTTGGATTAGGAGGGCGTTGAGTTCCTCCACCCCCGGTTGAGCTAAGACTCCTAGGGCATGGATGGGTACTACCACCTCCAGTTGGATTAGGAGGGCGTTGAGTTCCTCCACCCCCGGTTGAGCTAAGACTCCTAGGGCATGGATGGGTACTGCCACCTCCAGTTAGATTAGGAGGGCGTTGAGTGCCTCCACCCCCGGTTGAGCTAAGACTCTTAGGGCATGGATGGGTACTACGACCTCCAGTTGAATTAGGAGGGCGTTGAGTTCCTCCACCCCCGGTTGAGCTAAGACTCCTAGGGAATGGATGGGTACTGCCACCTCCAGTTAGATTAGGAGGGCATTGAGTTCCTCCACCCCCGGTTGAGCTAAGACTCCTAGGGCATGGATGGATACTGCCACCTCCAGCCAGATTGGGAAGGCGTTGAGTTCCTCCACCCCCGGTTGAGCTAAGACTCCCAGGACATGGATGGGTACTTACGCCTCCGATCGGCGATCTATTCATGCAAGGTATCACATCCTCAAGCAATAAAAGGGAAGAGTAAGCTAAGGCATTCATTACGATGATGGTTGATTCATTGATAACATATATTACATGAGTTCTTGCTTCACTCCTACCTGTATATGCAGGATTAAAAGAAAAAGCGAATACAAAAGGTGCATAACTCCTACGAGGAGCAGGAAAAAGAAGGGAGAACCGGCCACCCTCATGACCAGGGGGAGTAGCCGCCGCTGCTGGGAGGCGAGTCGGATCGCCCAGGCGAGGGGAAGAACTCGGGCAAGATGTCGCTGGCAGAGACCCCCTCCAGTTATCTCGGAGGGCATCCACAGCATGAAGGCGACTCACGAGGGCTTGGGCTGTTGACGCCATGATCATCCCTCGAGCGCGCTCGACTTCAGCGGACCCAGATGGGATCGGCATCGCCGTCCTTGAAGGTACACTTCCCTCTCCCCCCCTCTCCTTTGGCTGCCTACGGGCTTCAGCAAGCTGAGCCCTCAGGTCATGCACCTCCCGGTCCGACTCCTCGCATCGTCTCCTGAGCGAGTCGGCTGCGCCGGGTCCCTGCAGGCCAACAAAGCGAATGAATTAGAACCTGGAAACAATAAAGAGTTGAGAAGAGAAAGGGAAAAATCATCAAAGTGGGCACGAACCAAGCCTCCGGATGATTCTTCCAGGAGCTTTTCAGCGGTGGCCAAGCGAACCGGGAGGTCGACGGCCTTGTCTTCTGCGTCCAGCTTTAGCGCGTCCGCCCGCATCCACCTGGTCGAGAGACTGAGACCTCGGCGGGCGGCCATGTGGGAGAGCTCGATCGCGCGGAGCTGGGCCTGGGAGCTCGCGTACGCAAGGTCGCACATAGACATCTCCTTATAGGATGTCGCGTCCTCCCGACCGTAGGTGCCATAGATAAGGCTATGCGCCGCGCTATCAATGACGTCCCCCTCCACCCACGTAGGCCGCTGTGAGGTGAGGGAGACCCGGTTCATCGTGTCATCCCAATGGATGACGGGATCGCCAAGAGGGTCCGTGGCTTCCCCCCCCCCCCCCCCCATCTCAAAGTTGGGGTGGTTGGCCAGCGCGTTTGGGTCACTTGGTTCCCCCCTCTCCATAGTCGGTGCCCTGGGGTCCCTTCGGCAAATGACTTTCACCCGCCGCGTCCTCGGCTCCTTCGGTAGGGAGGAGGGCGCTCCCTCCTCCACCACCTGCTCCTTATCCCTCCTCTGCTTCGACCCGGATATCTCCGGAGCCAAGGTCGAATTAGCCGCAACCTCCTTGGTGAGCCCATGGGCGAAGGAGGAATTTCCCCCCGCAGAGGGAAGGTGGCGAGGAAGGGACCGTACACCTGCACAAGTTAGGACAGGTTAAGCAGCAATGGGAGGAAATGAATCATAAGGGAGGCAAGTTGTCAAGGTCCAAGTACCTGTTCCCGGTTCCACATAGGTAAGTTGATTGATGTTCCTCCGGAGGTGATCAACCTCGAAGCTTGCACCCTTAAGGAAGCGGTGCAGCTCAGCAACCTCCCCACATAGCGAGGGGGGTTTGCAGACCCTCTCAGGTCTCTGTGTGGGGGAGAAGGGGATGCCATCCAGGTCACCCTGAACGAACACAAATAACTCGTTCCAGTGGTGGACCTTGTTGAGGGTCTCGTGCACCTCCATGTGTATGCCGGTCAAGAAACACACCCCGTCGGCGGTCGCTCGGAAGGTGAAGATCTTGCGGAACACGTTCAGGTCGAACATCACCTTCTCCTCCCGCAAGTAGCACGCGTAGGCTGTTAACATCGATATCGCATTTGTATTAACCTGAGCTGGGACTACGCCGAAGTAGTCCAGGAACTCCTTCACCTCAGGCCACAAGGGCAACCGTAGCCCAGCCTCAAAGTGAGGGAGAGGGAATGCAAGCCAATCATCGTAGAAGGAGTTGACGGTCTCACCCCCTGTTGGACATCTGCATTTCCACCCCTCAGGGAGATAGGAAGTCCTGAATGCGAAGAGGTCCTCCTTGGATACTTTCCCTACAGGGAAGCAACCCCCCGAGAAGTTGGCCGCGTTTTGCTCCCGGCCGTTCCTCTTGACAGCTGGACGGTTGGATGCCATCTTGCAAGAGTGGAAGGAAAGGGTAGAGCTGGCTCTGGGAGAAAGGTAAGGTGAAGGTGAGGGTCTAGAGGTAGAAGGGAGGTGTATTTATAGGGGGGGATAAAAGAGGAGGCGAGTGGACCATGGGATCCACTCACCCAAGGGCATGGAGGCGGAGTGGACCAGGTGGTCCACTCGCCCCGGGCGAGTGGACCGCAAGGCCCACTCGCCCCAAGCATAGGCGAGTGGACCTTGAGGTCCACTCACCCGGTGCACGGGAGTGGACCTCCTGGTCCACTCGCCCGGCAGAGGAGGGAGGGCCTCGCGGCCCTCTCCCCTAGGGTAGCGATGCGGACCGAGGGGTCTCTTCGCCTACGTCTCCCCCCTGGCACACCACCCGGCTGCTTCATCCTCGGACCATCCACCCGAGGTCTCCATCTCCCGCCTGTTATTCAGCTGTTTCAGTGTTGCTACGCTCACCCTGCATGTTAGTTAGCCAAATAATAACGGCTCAAATGAGATATAACTCAGCAAGGTTATTAAAATAGACATGACATAAACGTGACGAAAACACATGGTCCGACCGCTAAGCAGACGAACTGCTATGACGAGTCGATCCTTATTATTACAAATGGTACATCCCCAAAAGGGAGAGGGTAGCTAACGCGCCGTCCACTTCCAGAAGCCATGGTCCTGGGTGAAGGGGACCCCCCCACGCGTGGATTCAAAGCATGCCTTGGCTGAGGAGAGCTCCTCGCCCACGGTACGCACGGAGGCCTCCACCCGGCGAAAGTGATCCTCGAACGGTGTCGTCATGCCGCCGAACGCGAGCCGGACCTCTCCCCGTAGGAGGTTGAGTTCAGCCTCCAGCCTCTCCACCCGGCGCTCCAGCACGCAAACACGTGCGAGGGGGTCGGGTCCGGAAGACAGCCTCCCCTCCCGCAGCTCCTGGGTAAGGGTCTCCAAGCGGCTCAGACGGTCGAAGACGTCGGGTCGGCCCTCGATGGGCTCCGTGATTGCAGTAGGAGAGTGGGGTGGTGCTGAGACTTCCCTTCGGCTCGATTGACCCGTCGAAGTCTTGTTCCCTCGAGCAGAAGAGTCATCATGAGCAGTCGAGAGGGCGGCAGGTTCCTGAGCGAGAGGGATAGGGCTCGCCCGAGCGTCTACACCCGTTCCCTCTACCACTCTTCGGATCCCTTCGAGGTCATCCACGAGAAGCTGCGAACAGTGAAGAAGCACATTGTCATGGTCAGGTGTAACCGCAGGTGTGAAGTAGAAATGAGGGGAGAATCGATACCATGTCCATATCCAGGCCTCGGGCAAATTCGGTCACCCCATGAGAGGATGACGACGCAGCCTCCTTCACCGACTCGGGGCGAGGCTTTTTCCGAGGTGATCGCACCGCGGACCGGGTAGGAGAGGAGGGAGGGTCATGGATTAGAGCTTTGAGCTCCGACAGGTCAGATTGACCCTTCCCAGCAAGAGCCTTGAAACGAGCCCTGAAGTCCCGAGGTGGATCCATCTTGGTCGAGATAGGAAGTAGGGGGAGCTCTCAGGAATGGTGCTCTCCCTGCCTCCCCCTCCGAGGGGATTTATATAGCCAGCAGGCGGGACCCTCCAAAGATTCCCTCCGGGTCCCACCAACTCGTCTAATAGGTGGGTTGGACTTTCTTTCCGAGCTTGGGACAAGCTCGCAAAGACCGGGGATTGTGTACAACCCTCATATTTCCCGAGTCGGTGTGACCCGACCCGGGCTAAGCCGAGACAGCGAAAGTGGCCGGGAAGGTCAAAGCGACCGAGCAAAGAGGGGAGCGGGGGGAATGCTCCCACTCAGGGCCTTTGCGAGGGGAGCGGGAGGAGTGTTCCCACTCACCAAGCGAGTGGGAGCAGCTCTCCCACTTGTCGGGTGAGTGGGAGGGGGCCTCCCACTCGCCGCCCCCTTGGGCGAGTGGGAGAGGCCTCCCACTCGCCCGGCATAGGTGGGGAGGTCAGTGTGACCTCCCCTGAGGGGGGGGGGGGAGTGGGCATCTCGAGTCCCACTCGCCCCCCCTCATGCGTGATCAATGGCGGTCATGGTTGGGCTGCGAATAGCAAGATTTTTGCTATCCGCAGCCCATTTTTAGGAAAGTCTATAAATAGACGCGACCCCCATGGGCACCTTGGGAAGGGTTGGTCACCTACCCCCCCCCCCCCCCCCCCCCCCCCCCCCTTGCGTGTGTATTGTGAGTGAGCACCCCCCTCCCTTGTCATCCTTCAGCTGACAGAGAGGCGGTTCTTAGTTCTCTCCAAGGTGCCCAGGCTCAGCATTGGCTTGGGAGGGGAAGTTCCGAGTGAGCTTTCGGGTGTGCGGTGGGACCTCCACGCTGAAGCTTAAGGGGTCTGTCCTTAGACTCTAGTTGTCATCAAGTCCTAATCTCCTAGTTCCTAGTGACCGGTCAAGGGTCTAGGCTTAGGTCAAGTAAGGGTTAGTCGCAACCCCCTTTCGAACGCTGAAGCCGGGAAACTGGTTTCAACATCCACACTGCTCAAGCTGAAGGATAAGGGGGTAATTGTTGAGTGGCCGGTTCTTTGAGTCACAAATCAATGAGCGAGAGAAGGGGTGAGGAGAATATTGCCGCAAGTAAGCGGCGACACCAGATTTCCCACACCCACGAATTGCACTGGCTGTGGGTGATTTTATCGATATAAATCTTGTATTACATTAGGGGTTGCATCATGATACATGAAAAAACATAAAACATCGCCTACAGAGAGGAGCTCGTGGTCTCTGAAGAGAGGTCGACCAGGCTGATCATGTGACCTCAAGAGAGATGTCTGCCCTGTCCGCCTATAGAGCTCGCTCGGTCACTTCAAAGGAGTTCGCAGCTCCTGGCTCCCGTGCCTCTCTCCTCCCTCTGCCCGAGAGGGGAGGTGGCGCAGTCACTAAAAGGGGTGACCGTGACCTCTCTAAAAAAGGAGGTGCTTCGGTCACTAAAAGCGATGACCACAACCTCTCTAAAAGGGGAGGTGTCGCAGTCACTAAAAGGGGTGAGCACGACCTCTCTAAAAGGGGAGGTGGCGCGGTCACTAAAATGGATGACCGCCACCTCTCTAAATGGGGAGGTGTCGCGGTCACTAAAATGGATGACCGCAACCTCTCTAAAAGGGGAGGTGTCGCGGTCACTAAAATGGGTGACCGCGACCTCTTTAAAAGGGGAGGTGGCGCGCGCGGTCACCAAAAGGGGTGATCGTTGGCGCGGTCACTAAAAGGGATGTCCGCGATCTCTCTAAAAGGGGAGGTGCCGCGATCACTAAAAGAGGTGACCGTGACCTCTATAAATGGGAAGAACCACATGGTCGAGGTGGGCACCTGAAGCGGTTGCCTCGGAGGTGGTGACTGCCCACTTCAGGGTAAACAGGGGTGGCCATTCTTCCACCATTTTTTCTTAGCTTTTGACTTAAGTGGTGGTAGCCGTGTGAGTCACGAGGAGGAAAAAAAACTCAAGCGCTATGCGATTTTCTTCTTCCTTTTTGGCTTATCAATCACATGTCAATGAATCACGAACCCGTTACGCACGAGTCCGGTGGTTTTCTCCGCATCGGATGCGAACCACACCCCAACAACGTTTTTGTCCAAACTCACCAGAGCAAATACGTCGCGCCAAACAGAGCTTTAGTTGTGTAACATGCATTTCGTTAGCTTTCGCAGAAGAACATCATATTGACAAAGTTGCGTCTTTGTTTTCATTTAAAAAAAACTAACTTATGTTTATTATTTACGAACTCTTTATTCGCAGGGAAGAGCTTAAAAACTTGAAGGTCGGTCAAATAATCTTATTTTTAAATTATTATCTCTATGTGTAGTTTACTATGATTATTTGTTTGAGATATTTTGCGTTGTAGTGGATTGGGGAGAAGGGAGCAAGCTATATTCTTGAACTTCGTGAAGAGTCCCCTGCCCCTTTCAAGAATGTAAGTAGTTTTCAATGAGGGGCATTTACTGTGGCCTTTCTTCTAAATTTTTTAAATTACAGGTTGCACCTTTCTGACTTTTGAAATTACAAAATCTTCCCTTGTACGTTTATATTTGATAACATTCATGCACAAAAATACCCTCTTGAAGTAAATTTAGAAGGGAGGTTTATTTAATTATGCTAACTTCCTGGGCAAGTTTGGTAATTATTACTTTTTAACGGTAACATTTGTTTTGCTAACATATTCTTTTTACAAAAATGTCTGCTTACTCATACACCTAACTGAACATTGTGTGTCCCTTGTTGCCCAGATTAATGATCTTAAAAGGTTGGGTCTTTCTTTAAACCAGATAATCTTTCTATATTTATGATTTTTTATTTTAAAATATGTTGTTGCGATCTTCAAAACTATTATTAAAAATTCTTCGTTTACAGATTAAAGCGATAGTATCACAAATAATCTCAGATATCACAAATAATTATATCGACGCTCAATATTTCAACAAGGGATCGGTTGATTCCTCGGGAAGATGTTGAAACTAACAGGTAGCAATTCTGTTAAAATAAGATTTCAAATTCCTTATTAGGTGTAGAATGCAGTGCATTTGTTGAAACTTGGAATAAACAAATATTATCAATGTTTTGCAAAAATAAAATAAAATATTGTTAACAATCCTTCATCTCATTAGTTAAAAAATGAATGAGATTTACACAATAAAAGAAACTAACAGGTAGTGATTTAAGTTAGGATTGAACATCAAATCTCCAGTGGAAAGAAGAAAATTGTCAATCTCTTTAGTCAATAATGTTATAATTCATCTCATGTGGAAAAAACATAGCCATTTCCTCGTTCTAGGATGCTTTTGACTTTTCAATAAGTTAAAATTTACACTTAATTTTGTCTGGTCATCGCATCATTGCTTAAAAGATATTTATGATCTAGTGCTTTAATTGTTCACACTATACTATAGCTTAAAATTTACACTTAAAAGAATATACCAGTAATTCCATCCCTGCATGTGCGTGTGTGCGTGTGTCTGCGTGTAAGAGAGAGAGAAGGAGAGAGAGAGAGAGAGAGGGTACACCTATAAGTGGTGCTTTAAAAACATGCATGTGAAACAATATAGAAAAGGTTGGTGTCTGCGGCTGCAACACTCTATGTCTCCATGGCTGCAGCTTCACCGTCCACAATGCTTATGAAGCTGTCATCACAGCAGCTACGCATGTGCTCCTCCCATATTTCTGCAGATTCTGCAGGGAATCAACGGATACTCTCCCCCACCTTGGAGATTCTCTCCTTCCCGATATATATATATATATATATCGTTATATTATAAGGGAGCCCAAAAGTAGCCATGGTGTAACATTCGGCTCCCTAAAATACCCTCAATAAATCCTTTTTTTTAAATCTTCAATTAATTGGTCATTTACTAATTCCTGCCCATTTCCCTCAACAACGCGTGTCTTCTCAGAATTTAATCCCCTTCACGTCCGTTGAAAGCAACGCAACTAAATAGTCTTTTCCATTCTCAATTCCTTCTTCCCCGCTACTCTACCCTTCTCTCCACATGCGGCGGCAATGTTCCCTCCGGTTCTCTCCCAGTTCGAGCGCTCCATTGGCAACATTCTCCATCACCAACCTCAGTCAGCGACAAAGCTCGACTCTCACCTCGATCATTCACTCAGAAAATCCTCTCTCTTCGATCGTTCACTCTGGCAAGCCCTCTTTCTTCTTCTTCTTCTTGTTCTTTGGTTTCTTCTGCTTAAAACATCATCAAATAATAAATTTCAAAAGCTTGCGTGAGTTTTGAAATCTTCCACCAGTTCATGATTTGCCCTCAAACATTATCCAAATGTTCATTAACTTTGGAACGTTCAGATTTGCTGCTGCTCTCTCTTCATCTTCATCTTCATTGCAGAGTGGACCAAGAGGTGCGACACTTCCTTGCTCTGGTTTTCCTGGAACCGACGGATTGAGGTATGAGTCTCACTTCCCACTTCTGATGCTTCTCTTTATCCCCTCATTATTTCCATCTTCACACTTTGAATCATTTAGATTTTCCCTGGATTTCATTCACATTTACTCTACTGATGCGATGCAAGTAGGATGACGTGGAGGAAGGATAGATGGTCTTGGACTACTTCACCATCAGTAAGGTGATGTCGCCGTAAGAGGTATCAGTTCACTCTTTCTCCCTCTCGCCACCGGCCTCTCTCTCTCTGTTTTTCATCGCCGGTGCGCCTCCCTCTTCTTCCCAATAGAAACATTGCCCTTGACACGTTTGATGAAATGCCTTGTTTTACCTTTCTTTTCATTTCGCTCATTTCTTTTAGCTTTAGTTCATTCCATGGCTGATTCTTTCTTTTTAATATGCAACGGAGCATGTTATAATTGCAACAGTAACGTGGATTTCGTGATAGTAGAGAGATCAAGTGAGCCTTCTTATCCATTCTGTTCAAGCATTTCAGCCCCAATCCCTTCTCCGACTTATTTATTAGTTAATTGAAACTTATTTATTTTGCTTCCTTTTCTAAGAATTTGATCCGCACTCTGATTGTTCTGATGCTTATGTTGAAATGTTGGGACTTTCCTTCAAGGTTTGAGGCATACACACATCTAAAGGAAGTTATGTCCATCTCTGGTCGCGAATTTAAAAATCCTAAAAATTCAAGAATGCTCGATATTATTTTAGTGGCAATCTGAAGGCAAAACACTCGGATCAATTTTCGTCTCACAGATAAAGCACCTGCCAGAAGGAATTTTCGTCTCACAGGAACTCTACACTCGATCACTACTGAAGAAATTTCAGATGGAAGATTCCAACCCAACAGCAACACCAATGTCAGCATCAGATAGGTTCACTGCAAAGAATGATGAGGAAGACGCAGCAGACAATGAAGAATATCAGAGCCTTGTCGGCTCACTTATCTATCTCACCAATTCCAGGCCCGATATTGAAAATGCCGTCAACATCCTTGCCAGGTTTGTGAGTTAGCCCTCTAAAATTCACTTTTGTGCTGCAAAAAGTGTTCTTCGTTACTTGCAGGGAACAAAGGGTTACAGAATCCTATTCAAACAAGAGAAAAATGCAAAATTGATCGGCTTTTCTGACTCGGATTGGGCCGGAGACCTCAATGATTGGAAGAGCACCAGCGGGTACATATTTTTCCTGGGATCCAGTCCAATATCATGGAGTTCAAGAAAGCAACATACCGAGGCGCTGTCAACAACCGAAGTTGAGTTCATGGCTCTCAACACAGCAGCCTGCGAGGCCATCTGGTTGCAAAGGTTGATAAAAGACCTAAGCAAAAGCAAAGAAGAAGAAAAAGGGGATGATGCTGTAAAAATCTTGTGCGACAACACATCAGCCCTAGCACTAGCGAAAAACCCCGTGTACCATGCCCGAAGCAAGCATTTTGACATTAGCTAGGTTTCATTTTATCAGAGAAGCTGTGATGAAGAACCAAGTAAAGCTGGAGTTCTGCCCGTCGGAAGCTCAGAAAGCAGACATCTTGACGAAGCCGATGCACAGAACCCGCTTTATGTAGCTCAGGGAAATGCTCGGTGTGAGAGATGGCGCAGATTTAGGGGAGGTGAAAGACAAAATCAGCCCCAATTAACATAAACGGCGTCAGCACATGAAATACATTGGGAACTGCTTCAGTATTAAGTATTCTGCTTTGAAAACCTGTTAAGCCGCTGATAATTAATATTTGCTTAATGATTTCCGTTAACCACCATCTGTATTCTCCTTTAATTTTCTGGCCCTTGTTTTGGCTATAAGTATGTAAGCTTCTGATCAATGCTATAATATATTCCATCTTTTGCCTTTCTCTCGAGTCCTCCTGCATGCACAAGTTATTAAAAACATTCAAAGTAAAACAAGATTTAGCTATCAAGAGAGAGAAAGACAGCAACAATATGATGAGAAGAACATAAGAAGAAGGGTCTATGATGCCCTAAATGTTCTCATGGCAATGGATATCATTTCAAAAGAAAAAAAAACAGTGGAAGGGTTTACCTAGGACAACTCTAAGCGATATTGGAGAATTAAAGGTTCAAAGTTTCTTATTTTATAGATAGCATAGACATGTTTCGTTTCTAATCAATGTCATTATTATAATTATAAAACTATGAAGAGATGGCATGTGCTTAGATTGAGTTTTTTCTGCTCTTTTACAAATGTCTGATCACCATAACTATGGAAATTATTACAGGTTGAGCGTGCATCTCTTAAGAGTAGAATTCAGAAGACGACAGTCTATTTGCAAGAATTTGAAGATCATGTAAGATTAACTACTGGAATATGTATTTATTGATGAATGTTTTGATGTTTGCATAAATTTCTGTGCAGTATATGGTTCTTGTATGCATGATAAGTAATTCATGTTTGCTGAATGCAGTTAAGTGTCTGATTGTCTTCTTTTTTTCTCCTAAGTTAGTATCTGCCTGAACTAACTTCCTAGTAATTACACTACACACTACACGTGGGGGGAGTCTAAACTAAGTTTAACATTTGTCTTGAATGAAATTTGAATGTCACTCCAATCATACTTTTAGGAAAAGACACATAATACAGAGGCATCTCTTCACAAACTTTGAGCTGCCTGTTATGCTTTATCTTGGTCCTGATCAGGAAAATTACCTACTTTTGTTTTATCCCTGTATGGCGGAGGCTTGAGGTTGAGTGTCCAAGAATGAATTGCATACTATAGTAGATCATCATTAACACCTATTTCTTTGCATTCTTTCTACCTGTATTTCCTGGTTCTTGTATGCATTCTTTCTACCTGTATTTTCTAGTAGATCATCATTAACAACTATATAAAAGCGTGCAAACTGAGATTTTGATGACATCCCCTTTGTTGACTTCAGTTCTCTGCAGTTACGAGGTTATTCTTTACAGTTGGATGCATTGAAGATTGAAATGCTTGTTACAACTCTAGAAATCAAGGTGTCATGAGTCTAAGTTGGAAGTTGTCATTATTCATGCCTCAATCATCTTCAGTGCTTCCCATCTCGATCATCCTCCATGAAACGTTGACGGATGCTCTGCAAGTATGTCATCATGGTGCAAGTGAGTTGGATTTCAACTTCTATTCCTTCATATTGTTTCTTTTCAGTTCATGGCCTGATGAAGCACTTTTTTTTCATCTAAATCTCCAAACGGAGTGAAGTTATGAATCGCTTAGGATGAAGTGGAAGGCAAATCTTTATCTTAATTTATGCTTGCTGGTTTGGATTGTGCAATATCCTTGGGGACGGGAGTATAAACACCTGATTACGAACTAGAACTGATTACGGGACATTTTTTTTAGCCTTTTGGCACTCCATTTTACTATTGCTAGTTTGGATAGAGTTTCTTGTTAAGGTATATTTAGAATTGTATTTAACATTTAACGGAACCCTAACGGGTCCGTTAACGGGTCGTCGGGGATTTAGGGTTACGCCTATAAATACCCCCGCTGGGGGCAACGGGTAGTTCATTCCAAACTTGATGTTCACTCGGATGCTTCGAGCACCGTATCATTCTCGAAGCGTTTCTCTCGTGAGCGCTTAGCCCCCCTCTCCCGAGCGGTTTTTTTTTTCTTCCTCCTTCCGGATCGTGTAACCGCTTGTCGGTGCTCTCAATCTTGGTCGATCTCCTGTCGCCTGTCGCCTGCAAGGAAGAACGACGACATCACCGTTCGCCGTTGGCTTGCGTCTTCATCGCGTGAAGGAAGGACGGAGACGAAGGCCTTCTCGCGCTCTCACCGTCGCCCGCAAGGAGGAGGAGATCCCGCGCCGTTCTTTCTTCCGGTTCCTGCAGCGTTTCTTCACGTCGACGACGTTGCCTGCGACTACCAGAGTCAACCGCGATCTCTTGTCTTCGTACTCCCGATCGGTCGATTAGAGGGTCTAGATCGGAGAAGATCGCCGGTACTGTGCGAGAAGGAGTCCACGCCCTGCCGCTCTTCTTCTTCCCGGTCGATTTGCCGTCCGCTTGATCCGCCGTCCTGTGCGAGGAGGAGCCCGCCGCCGCCGTTGAAGAAGTTGCGACCCTGCTCTCCCTGTCTGATCACTGCCGCCGCTCCCAGTGAAGTGCAGCGCCGCCGCCACCGCCGCCGTTGGTGTTCGCCGCTCGACGTGAAGCGCCGGCTGCGCCGCCCTCCGTTTACGCCGAGGAGATCGCGCCTTCAAACCCTCCTGAGGAGTCGCGTAACTGCCGCCACTACCGCTTGCGCTAACGGTAACGCCAGGCGATAACCTTCCCTGCTGCTACCGCCAGAGCTACCGCCCGAGCTACCGCCAGGCGATAGCCTTTTTGCTTGTGGAGATCCGTTCTTCCGTGTTTCAGCCGCCACCTCCAGATGGCCTCGCTTTCGAAGAGCAGCAGTCTGTCCTCTCCTGTGCCGTTGATAAAGCTGGAGAAGTTCTCCCATTCAGAATTCAGTGCCTGGAAGCGGAATACCCAGTTCGGTATGAAATATTTGAATATATTTTATACTCTGCAGACTGATCTCGCAGATGTCAAGGGAGGAGACGATGAGGCTCAGTGGATCAGCGACGAAGACTTTTGTCGCGATTATCTCCTGAATTGTCTCTCCAATTCACTGGCCGAGACATTTGGGAAACTGAAGACAGCGAAGGAGATCTGGAATGCGCTGGAAGATCAGTTCAAGGAGGAGGAGAACATGTCCAAGACACATCTGGTGGACAAGTTCATGGGATTCACCTTCACAGAGGACAGGGAAATCCTTCCCCAGATTGCAGACCTGGAGAATCTGGTGGCCAAGCTCAACAGTGAAAGTCTCGCTCTGCCAGATGGGTTCGTTGTTGGTGCCATCATCTACAAGCTCCCCTCAGCGTGGTACTCTTTCAAGACGGAGATGTATCGAAAGAAGACTCAGGTCAGTCTGAAAGAACTCAAGCGGTTTATCTGCATTGAGGATGAGAATCGGACGAGGCATGTTAAGGAGGTGGTGAGCAAGCAGCAATCTGCTGCTAATATGGTCACACACCCGAAGAGGAAGCCTCGATCTGATCGGACTCGACCTCCCCCCAGTGCACCCACAGTCGTAGACACCAGCAAGAAGATCAAGAAGTTCAAAGGCAAGTGCTACAACTGCAACAAGTGGGGTCACTGCGCTTCTGAGTGCAGGCAACCCAAGAAGCCCGATGCTAACCCACCAAAGCCTGATAACAAAGCACACATGCTCCATCAGACTGCGCCCTCCCACTTTGTTGCCAAAGTTGGGAACGTTCAGGCCAGTACTGACTGGTGGTTGGATTCGGGGGCGACTTGCCACGTCTGCAACAACTCCGCACTGCTGAAGGATGCCACTCCAGCCTCTGAGACAGTTACAGTGGCAAATGGAGCCACTGCTGAGGTACTCCAGACCGGGACCGTGGATCTGCTCCTCTCTTCAGGTACGTATTTAATTTTGAAAGATGTTAAATACATTCCTACATTAGCTGCTAATTTAATATCGATTAGTTTGTTAAGCGATGCAGGTATGTCCTTTAACATTAGTGGTGGTAGGGTGACCATAATGGTTAACTCACATTATTTTGGTTGTGCGTACGTGGTCAACGGAATGTATCGTCTGAGTCTAGCACACGAAGTAGTTAATCAGGTTAGTTCTAATTTGATTGATTCTAAGACTCTACACGTAAGACTAGGACATGTCAACTATAGAAAACTACTCCTGTTAGCTAGAACTCATAACATCCCCTTAGACACTAAAACCAAATTCGACAAATGTGAGATATGTGCTCAAACTAAGATAACTAGAACACCATTCAGTCAGGTGTCTACGTGTACACGTTTACTAGAGTTGATACACTCCGACATTTGTGACTACAAAAGTTTTGTCACACGTGGTGGTCGGAAGTACCTGATAACTTTTATCGACGACTTCTCTAGATATACTCACATCTATCTCTTAAAATCAAAAGATGAAGCTTTTGAAAAATTCCAAATTTTCAAAAATAGGGTTGAGAACCAGTTGGATTTGAAAATTAAACGGCTTAGGAGTGATCGAGGAGGTGAGTACATCTCGGGTGAGTTTAGGGATTTTCTTGCCAGCCATGGCATAATACCTGAAACCACTGCCCCTTATTCGCCCCAGTCGAACGGTATTGCTGAGCGGAAAAATAGAACTCTAACAGAAATGTTGAATTCTATGTTGTTAACTGCCGGTATGCCTGCCGCTTATTGGGGAGAAGCCGCCCTCGCGTCGAATCACATCCTAAATATGGTTCCTCATGCTAAATTGAAGCAAACCCCGTATGAGCTTTGGTTTAAGAGACCGCCCAGATTTGATCACCTCAAAACCTGGGGTTGTATCGCCTATGTTAGGATACCTGACATAAGGAGATCTAAGTTAGGACCTAAGACGACCACTTGTGTATACTTAGGATGTGCGGTGGATAGTGCTGCAGACCGATTTCTAGATCTCTCTATCAACTCGGTCATTGAGTCTAGAGATGCTGTGTTCTTTGAGGATAAGTTTCTTAGAGATAAGAACTTGACTCTTCCCGGTCTGCCAGACACCAGTTCTGATACCCTCGTTGGGACGGAACTACGACTCCCTGACACTGCGCCAGTTCACACTAGTGCCCTAGAGTCCACTAGGCTATCTAATAGGGAACGTGTTCCTAAAAGCTTCGGTACAGATTTTGTGACTTACCATGTTGAAGCTGATCCATCCACCTATACGGAAGCGATGCGATCCAGGGATTCCCTGTTATGGAAAGAAGCCATTGATGATGAGATGCACTCTCTCATGGAAAACCACACTTGGACGTTAGTTGACCTACCCAAAGGAGCTAAGTCCATTGGGAGCAAGTGGGTTCTTAAGAAGAAACTGAATCCAGATGGGAGTATCGCTAAGTACAAAGCCCGTCTAGTCGCCAAAGGCTTCACTCAAGTGAGTGGAGTTGACTACTTTGATGCATACTCACCTGTTTGTCACATTGCAACGATCAGGGTTCTTCTCGCTATCGCATCTATTGAACGTTTCGTCGTTCATCAGATGGAGGTTAAGACTGCATTTTTAAATGGAGATCTAACTGAAGAGATCTACATGCGTCAACCTGAAGGATTTGTCGTACAAGGTCTCGAAACCAAGGTCTGTAAGTTGATTAAGTCACTCTACGGATTGAAGCAAGCACCAAAGCTATGGCACGAGAAGTTTGACACTTGCGTAAAAGGCCTGAATTTTAAATCCAGCCTTTCAGATAAATGTCTGTACATACGGACAAGTCCTCACTCCGTCGCTATAATCTGCTTGTATGTTAATGACATGCTAATTCTGGGTACTGATCAGTCTGAGGTGGAAGACGTTAAGGTTACCTTGAAGTCTAAATTTAGCATGACTGACTTAGGAGTGGTGAAGACCATCCTAGGCATGGAAGTGAACTTTACGGATAAGGGTATCACCCTCAGCCAGAGTCACTACATCAGAACTCTACTAGAAAAGTGGGGTTATGATAAGTGCAGGAAGATTGAGACTCCATACAACTATAACAATAGACTGAAACCTCATGACGGTTCATCTATTCGACAGTTGGATTACTCCAAACTCATTGGTAGTCTCATGTATGCTACTACTTGCACTAGATCCGACATAGCCTTTACGGTCGGCATGTTGAGTAGATTCACTAGTAACCCTGGAAAGGACCACTGGGACGCTTTGAAAAGGCTAATGCGATACTTAAAGTATACTGAGCAGTATACTTTATGTTACAGTGGACACCCTCCTGTGCTTGAAGGGTACTCTGACGCCTCCTGGTGCTCAAACGTTGGTGATAGTAGGTCCACTAGTGGTTATGTGTTTACCCTAGGAGGAGCCGCAGTAGCTTGGAAATCTAAGAGGCAAACATGTATAGCACTATCCTCTATGGAATCCGAACTCTATGCTCTTGCTTCAGCTGCCGAAGAAGCAGAGTGGGTCAGAGATTTGGTTATGGATATTCCAATGACGAGTCTGAAAATGAACTCTATCTCGATATTTTGTGACAATCAAGCCACGAAAACCATTGCAACAAATTCCCTGTTCAATGGTAAGCGAAGGCAACTACGGATGAAACAGGCCTGGTTGACCTATCTCACCAGTCAAGAGATCATTTCCCTCTTGGACGTGAGATCAAAAGATAATGTAGCAGATGTCCTTACCAAGGGCTTATGCAAGGTTCTAACATCTAAAACATCGGGGGACATGGGATTAAAGTCTATTTAGTGGGACTTAATACCTATGTTTGTTTAAGATTTTAGAACCGAGTCTGCCTACATTCACGCATCTAGACTGAGTACACTGAAGTATTCCAGATGTTACTTGATGAAGCCTGAGATAGTTTAGTTGACAGTCATTCCAAACTTAATGACTTACACAACTATTTCTTTTCAAAGGCTGAATTGGGTATCATTCCAAAAACGAGTACTAAAGTTGCTGATATGCGTCCTGATATTATGATCATTACTTATATCATTCCAAACTTAATGATATATTGGTCACAGTTTGTTGTATCATTCCAAATTTGATGATATAATACAATTGTGAAACGTTGGTAATAATCTTAATAATCGAAGGAACATAGCTTGGTTCTATGAAACCAAATTTCTAATTTTGTGTAAATTAGATAGAGATGCGGACCTGTGAGTCTTTCTTCCTAGTTAGAGTATTATGTTCAAACTTGTAAGAACTAATAACTTTACTTTTGATATGCATATGTATGGATTCATTGAGTTTTGTTCTCATGACATTCTAATGTTTAAATGCAGATCAATTGGAGTCTGGAGGAGAGAAAGTGGATTTCGACGTGGATGGAGACGATCTGCTGTTTGAGTAGACCGACCCGTCACCTGTTTGAGTTTTTGTTTTCAGATTACTGTTCTTGCTTCTGCTTTTGCTTTTGCATGTTTGGAACCTGTTTGAGTTTAGATGTTTAATCTAAAACTCTTGTTGTTTTAATCTGAAACTCATTCTGTCGTTATCTAACTTATATGTTTTGTTTAACCCGTTATGTGATACAATTGCTACAATATAGGAGGAGAATGTTAAGGTATATTTAGAATTGTATTTAACATTTAACCGAACCCTAACGGGTCCGTTAACGGGTCGTCGGGGATTTAGGGTTACGCCTATAAATACCCCCGCTGGGGGCAACGGGTAGTTCATTCCAAACTTGATGTTCACTCGGATGCTTCGAGCACCTTATCATTTCTTAGGTGATGTTAGGCATTAAGGATCTCCACTGTCGTATTAAATGGGCCCTAATTATCACCATGAGATACACATGTTTTCTGCTAGAATTCCACTATGTAGGTTATGCCTCATCAGGGTAACCCTTCATTGTCTGTAAGAACCTCGCAGATATCATGGAAAACAAATCAACCAGTAAGATATGAGCAAATCAAGCTTATTTTAGAAATTGTTCTTGACCTTATATTCTGTTTTGTTTAATCTAAATCTATATATCGTGCAGGCTGAAATTTTAATCCCACGCTGAATTTGGTCATGGGTTTATATCTGTATTAGAAATTAAATATGACCATAAAATAAAAATTGAAAATTATGAGACTTTTATCCTATCTTCAATTCTTATGGTAGCCCTTGCTCACAAAACCATCTGTTGTAACTTTGTGGTGCGAACATTTTCTTTATCCTATGGAATAATTGTTAATAATCACTGTATGCAATGAGCAACTGCATGCTCGAAACTATCTTTCTGGTTTCACTAAATATATTGCATATTCTCATCATTGCAAATTGTCAACATGGCTTTTAACTCTTTAAATTTTATTGAACTTAAGCTCTGTTTGTTTGGCATTACGTTAGCGCTCGTGAACATGATGATTTTTGCTGTCCGTGAACGCCTGGCCTTCTATGGAATTTCATGTACTTTTATGTTCAAAAATATTGTCATATCAAATATACATTTCATTAAGATGACGTTTTTCGATAATGGCTTGTACCATGCTTGATCTGGTGAATACCATGATTGTTTTTTGGTATTACTCTGTACTCTCTCTCTCTCTCTACTTCAACTCATTGGTTCATCTCTAGTTTGTTCTGTTCTTTGCTGATCAGTGTTAAATGATCTGTTTATGCAGATACATACTTCCAGAATGACACTAGCTGGCGATGTTTTCTGGAAGAATTCAGCGAAATGCTTTTCATTTCATTTAAATTTGCTTACAGTATATAATGAATGTATGAGAGGATTGAATGAATATAATTTGAGAAATCACATGTATTTATAATGTCTTTTTGTTAAATATAGTTCTGCTTATGCCTTTTTAATTGATTGTATAATTATATGTTTTGAGACCAACAAAATGGAAGATTCACCCAAAGAAGACTACATTTATGGCAGCTTTTAGATTGATTTGGTTTGACGATATGCGAGTTGACAAAATATGAACGTAAGAGAAGGTTCATGCTAACACTTGCTTGGAGGCCTCGCTCAATACTTCCATGTTTCATGCAGCAAAATCGTGGCAATAATTTTTTTTTCTAACTCAGTAATATTTGCCAGGATTTTAGACCCTCACAAATACTATTTTTTAAAATATATAAATTATTATTAGCCACGGTTTTAGGTCGTGGTAAATAATCAGATCAATTGCTACAACCGTGGCAAATACATTGATGAAATCACATGGTATTCGCCATGAATTAAAACCGTGGCAAAAGGTCCCAGCATTAGCCACGGTAATGGTTTGTGCGTGGCTAATACTTTTTGCCACGATAATAGTTGTGCTTGCTGCTACCGAGAACTTTGAGTTCTCCTCTTGGTTGTCTTATGGGGCTTGACGCGGAGGCGGAGGAGGTTCATTGACTGGTGCGTGGGGTTTTACTGGAGCCCTAGCTGCTCCAAGGTTCCTTAGGAGGTTCAGCATTTCAATTTACTGTTCCTCTATTTGGACCATTCGTCTCGTCGGCGCGATTGCCGGCGCGACCACTGTCTCTTCCAAACGAGGTGCGTTGATGAGGGAATGAGAGGGACCGGGTCCCTCGAGCCCTTCGCGGACCGAGCCTTGGGTGGTATGAGTGCTTCTCTTTGCCATGTCTCCAGTCACGAGTATCGCTGGGTGAAGGATACTGTCTTCCGAATCTTTAGAGCTTCGGGGAACTCCTTCCCACAGACGACGTTAAACTGTTGTGATCTACTTGAGGCTCTTTAAACCGGTCCTGAATTGACCGTTTAAGCCCGGGAGAGAATGAGCGCATAAACAGTCACAGAGAAGCGAGACGGTTGGCAAGGGATCTTTTTATCGTGGAAAACCCCAGAAAGGGATGAAAAATTGCGTGGTCGGGACGGTGCCGACCAAACTTCACTATTTGTCGTTTCTTTATAGGGCTTGTTAGAGAGATCGAGGGCGACAGGCCGTTCCTTGTTACAACTTTGGGGGAGAGGGAGAGGAGCGTTCGGAGGGTGACAGGCCACCACTTTGGAAGCTCGGTCTTCTTCTTTGCAGCGGTGGGGGGCACACCGTGCTCTGGAACTTGGGCGTGCTATGGAACTTGGGCGTGCTCTGGAAACTTGGGGCGTGCTCTGGAAACTTGGGGCGTTCTGGAACTTGGACGTGCTCTGGACTTGAACGCTCTTTGGAACTTGGATGTGTTTTGGGACTTGGCACGCAAGCTGCTGGACGGCCTTCAAAATGTTCGAAGGTGGAAGAAAGCCTTCGACCGTCTTCGAAGTGCTTGAAGATTCCTTCAACGACGGCTTCGAAGAGGAGGGAGATCTTCAAGAGCTCTCTCTCTCTCTCTCTCTCTTGAATTTAGGAGGAAGAAGGATTAGAAAAAGATGGATGAAAAGAGAGCCATGAGATCTTATTTATAGGCCCCAGAGGTGGTTACGGTGGTTATGCGGTTATTTGCACACCGTAACCATCATAATCACTATGCGCAGACCAGGTTTATAAGTAATATGACGCATATTAATTCTGTATTATTCTAAACGCAGCCTGGCTTAATTTTGGATAATCACGCCCTCCCATAATGGGTGGTTATGAGAGCAGTTACGCGGGTGGTTACCCACTAATCGAACGGTGGAGACTCCGCAGAAAGATCGGATGGCCACGACGAGGAGCCCGGCTGGCAGCGAACTCCGGCCGGCGAGGAGACCGGTTGGCGAGGAGAGACTACCGGCCGACGAGGAGGGAAGGCCGCAAGTAAGCAGAAAGATCTGAGGGTCGCATGTTCGTTCTACTTGCACCAAAAATGTCCCAAGTCCACACTGCTCAAGCTGAAGGATAAGGGGGTAATTGTTAAGTGACCGATTACTTTGAGTCACGAATCAATGAGCGAGAGAAGGGGTGAGGAGAAGATAGCCGCAAGTAAGCGGCGACACCAGTTTTCCCACATCCATGATTTGCACTGGTTGTGGGTGATTTAATTGATATAAATCTTGTATTACATTAGGGGTTACATCATGATACATGAAAAAACATAAAACATAGCCTACAGAGAGGAGCTCGCGGTCTCTGAAGAGAGGTCGACCACGCTGATCGTGCGACCTTAAGAGGGTTGTCCTCCATGTCCGCCTATAGAGCTCGCTCGGTCACTTCAAAGGAGTTCGCAGCTCCTGGCTCCCGTGCCTCCCCCCCCCCCCCCCCCCCCTCTCCTCAAAAGGGGAGGTGGTGCAGTCACCAAAAGGGGGTGATCGTGACCTCTCTAAAAAGGGAGGTGCCTCGATCACTAAAAGGGATGACCACAACCTCTCTAAAAGGGGAGGTGTCGCGGTCACTAAAAGGGGTGAGCGCGACCTCTCTAGAAAGTGAGGTGTCGCGGTCACTAAAAGGGGTGACCGTGACTTCTCTAAAAGGGGAGGTGGCGCAGTCACTAAAATGGGTGATCGCAACCTCTCTAAAAGGGGATGTGTCGCGGTCACTAAAATGGGTGACCGCGACCTCTCTAAAAGGGGAGGTGGCGCAGTCACTCAAAGGGGTGACCGCGACCTCTCTAAAGGGGGAGGTGTCGCGGTCACTAAAATGGGTGACCATGACCTCTCTAAAAGGGGAGGTGTCGCGGTCACTAAAAGGGATGACCGCGATCTCTCTAAAAGGGGAAGTGTCACGATCACTAAAAGGGGTGAACGCGACCTCTCTAAAAGGGGAGAACCACATGGCCGAGGTGGGCACCTGGAGCGGTTGCCTCGGAGGAGGTGATTGCCCACTTCGGGGTAAACATGGGTGGTCATTCTTCCACCATTTTTCTCTTAACTTTTGACTTAAGTGGTGGTGGCCGTGTGAGTCACGAGGAGGGAAATAAAATCAAGTTCTATGCGATTTTCTTCTTCCCTTTTGGCTTATCAATCACGTGTCAACGAATCACGAACCTGTTACGCATGAGTTTGGTGGTTTTCTCTGCATCAGATGCGAACCACACCCCAACAATGTTTTTGTCCAAACTCACCAGAGCAAAAATCTCGCGCCAAACAAAGCCTTAGTTATATAACATGCATTTAGTTAGCTTTCGTAGAAGAACATCATATTGACAAAGTTGTGTCTTTGTTTTCATTTAAAAAAAATCTAACTTATGTTTATTATTTATGAACTCTTTATTGGCAGGGAAGAGCTTAAGAACTTGGAGGTCAGTCAAATAATCTTATTTTTTAAATTATTATCTTTAGAAATAATTCTCGAAGACACAATATATTCCAGTAAAAATAATTCGAGAAGGCACAATATATTCTCATAAGAGGAGAGAAGAGTGTATTACCCGTAATTCGTCGAGACCAGGCTGGAAGTAAAGGTGGACGAGACAAGTGGAGCGACTGCTCAGAGGCGATCGAAACCAGTCAAGGCAAAAGGAGGACATGTGGAATGGAAGAAGGGAGTAGTCGGGAGAGTGGGGAGAGTCCCCACTCTCCCGCCCCCTTCGGGAGAGTCAGGAGAGTCCCCACTCTCCCGCCCCCTTCGGGAGAATCGGGAGAGTCCCCACTCTCCCGCCCCCTTCGGGAGAGTCGGGACAGTAGGGAGAGTCCCCACTCCCTTAGGGAGAGTCAGGAGAGTCCCCACTCTCCCGCCCCCACTCTCCCGCCCCCCTTCGGGAGAGTTGAGAGAGTCGGGAGAGTGGGGAGAGTCCCCACTCTCCCGCCCCCTTCGGGAGAGTCGGGAGAGTCCCCACTCTCCCGACCCCTTTGGGAGAGTTGGGAGAGTCCCCACTCTCATGCCCCCTTCGGGAGAGTCCGGAGAGTCCCGGCTCTCCCGCCCCCTTCGGGAGAGTCGGGAGAGTGAGGAGAGTCCGCACTCTGCCGCCCCCTTCGGGAGAGTTCCCACTCTTCCGCCCCCTTCGGGAGAGTGGGGAGAGCACCCCACTCACCCCCTCTCTCTGGTTTTGGGGGAAGCACCCCCACTCGCCCCCCCCCCCCCCCCCCCCCCCCCCCCTTATGGGCCAGTGGGGGAAGACCCCTCTCGACCTCCCCCTCCCTCTCCCTAGTGCACTGTTCGGGGGTGCGAGTAGTATTTTTAAGTGGCTATCCGCAGACCATTTTCAAGAAGTTTATAAATAGACTCTCTTGGGCACCTTGGAGGAGGTTGTCAACTCTCTCCCTCGTGTGTTACTTGCGAGCTAGCACTCCTACCCCATGTTCGACTAGTCGATAGGCAGGTGTTTCTTAGTGCTCCCTAGGGTGCCTAGGCGCAGCATTAGCTTGGGAGGGGAAGCTCTATTTAATCTTTCGGGTGTGTGGTGGGACCTCCTCGCTACAGCTCAAAGGGTCTGTTTGAGACTTCAAGTCCTTCTCGGTGCAAGGTTCTTCGACTCTCCACAACTGGTCACACATTCAGGCTCAGTTAAGGGAAAGGCATGCTGCATACCCGTTGTGAACGTCGAAACCGGTTCTCTGGTTTCAACATTCTGATGCGGTGAGCGTTGAAGCAGCTAGTTTGGAAAGACCTGAGCAAGTCAAATGACCAAAAGTGAAGAGCCAGGGAACTCACCCCCTCCAGGTGACTGCGTGCGAAAAAGCGACTTTGAAGAGTTCAAGAAGACGATACTGGAGGCCCTGCGCTTTGCGCCTACCCCCGCGGGCGAGTGCTCGACTCTGGCAGTGCCAGTGCTCGCCTTGCGTCCTCTGGGCGAGGTGACACCAGTCGGGAGACCCGGCAAGGAAGTGCAGATGGAAGATGATAGAACTATTCACACACGGGTGTTGTTTCCTAGCTCGTCAAGTGCTCTGCATCTTGGCGGGGAGCCCGGGCGAGTGATGTCGACTCGTCAGGTAAGAAGGGGGAGCCCTTTCTGTAAGCTGATCATGTCTGCCCCTATTCTGGAAGGATTTATGGAGCCGGTTATGTCCCACAACTCGGGAAAAGATGACCCCCTCCAACATCTCCAGTGGTTCGAAGACGTCATGTCCATCAGACAGACGACTGACATTTTCAAGTGCAAGATATTCATCATCTCCTTCAAGGAAAAGGCGAGAGATTGGTTTCATCAACTCCCGTCGGGATTCATCTACAGCTTTAAGGACTTGAAGCGGAGTTTTCTGTTGAGGTTCTCAACGTCGAAGAAGAGAAGAAAAGGGGCAGAGGCCCTTTTCTTGATCAAGCAGGGAGCGGACAAGACGCTAGGGAGTAACGTGGATCGGTTCCAAGAAGAGGTCCTTCTCGTCAATGAAGTGTCCGAGCATACTTTACAACTTGCGCTAACCATCGTGTTGCGGCAAGGGTTGTTTCGCATGGGCTTGGCCCGAGACCCTCCTCTGTCTTACGAGGAGTTGATGGAACGAGCAGTGCGTGAGATCGAAGTAGAGGCGATGAACCCGGAGTTTATGGCCAAGATGGCCAAGTGGACGGAGGAGGAGAGGAAGGAGGAAGCAAGAAGTCAGGGGCACCAGGGACCCCCCGTTGGGCAGGAGAAAGGCTGGGGGTTTCAACCACCAGTCGCCCGACCAACCTGGAGGCCGCCAGGAGGACCCCCTCATGGACAAGGAAAAGGCCATTTCCAAGGGAGAGGAAACTTTCAGGAGGGGCATGGACGATTCAACATAGCAGGGTGGTAACCGGGCCCAAGGCCATTGCAACCCCAACCCCTACAGGCCATGACGATTGGCCGAAAAAGAGGAAATAAGAAGAGGGGTAGTGCAGGGAAGGAAGCAAGGATGTTGGCACTGCCGTACTGTAACTTCCATCAGCAGGATGGTCACGCGACAACCACCTGCCCAGAGTTTCTGGAGGTAAGGGAAGGAAGAAGAACCCCGGCAGAGGGGAGACAACTTTACCTGAAAGGACCAGGAGGAAGATGAGGAGATGAAGAAAGTGATAAAGGAGATGGCCAAGAATCATGTGGCCGAGTAAGCGCGAGGAAACGCATTATAATGGTATGTAATATATTTATAATGTATCGAAAGTAGTTAAAGATAACATCTAGGCAAGACCTCGATTGGAGACCACTCGCCCATGCTTGTTGATGCCGGTCGCTGGGAGGCTCGTCGGGTAGATTTGTTTTAGGTCAAGTCCTCGACTTGAGACCACTCGCCCGTGCTTGTTGATGTCGATTGCTGGGAGGCTCGTCGGGTAGATTTGTTTTAGGTTGAGTACTCGACTGGAGACCACTCGCCCGGGATTGTTGATGTTGATCGCTGGGAGGCTCGCCGGGTAGATTTGTTTTAGGTCGAGTCCTCGACTGGAGACCACTCGCCCGGGCTTGTTGATGTCGGTCGCTGGGAGGCTCGTCGGGTTGATTTGTTTTAGGACGAGTCCTCGACCGGAGACCACTCGCTCCGGTTTGTTGATGTCGGTCGCTGGGAGGCTCGTCAGGTAGATTTGTTTTAGGTCGAGTCCTCGACTGGAGACCACTCGCCCGGGCTTGTTGATGTCGGTCTCTGGGAGGATCGTCCGGTTGATTTGTTTTAGGTCGAGTCCTCGACTGGAGACCAGTCGCACGAGCTTATTAATGTCGGCCGCTGGGAGGCTCGTCGGGTAGATTTTTTTTAGGTCGAGTCCTCGACTGGAGACCGCTCGCCCGGGCTTATTGATGTCGGTCGCTGGGAGGCTCGTCGAGTAGATTTGTTTTAGGTCGAGTCCTCAACTGGAGACCACTCGCCCGAGCTTGTTGATGTTGGTCGCTGGGAGGCTCGTCGGGTTGATTTGTTTTATGTCGAGTCCTCAATTGGAGACCACTCGCCCGTGCTTATTGATTCCGGCCACTGGGAGGCTCATCGGGTAGATTTGTTTTAAGTCGAATCCTCGACTGGAGACCACTCACCCGGGCTTATTGATGTCGGCCGCTGGGAGGCTCGTCAGGTAGATTTGTCTAGGTTAAGGCCCCGAGAAGAGAGATCAGAGCGCGAGCTCTTGCAAATTTCCTACCCCCTCCATGTGAGCTCGACTCCCTAGGAGGTGTGGAGTATCCTCCCCCTCCAGGTGAGCTCGGCTCCATGGGAGGTGTGGAGTTTCCTCCCCCTCCAGGTGAGCTCGGCTCCTTGGGAGGTGTGGAGTTTCCTCCCCCTCCAGGTGAGCTCGGCTCCCTGGGAGGTGTGGAGTTTCCTCCCCCTCCAGGTGAGCTCGGCTCCCTGGGAGGTGTGGAGTTTCCTCCCCCTCCAGGTGAGCTCGGCTCCCTGGGAGGTGTGGAGTTTCCTCTCCCTCCAGGTGAGCTCGGCTCCCTGGGAGGTGTGGAGTTTCCTCCCCTCGAGGAGAGCTCGTCTCCCTGAGAGGTGTGGAGTTTCCTCCCCCTCCAGGTGAGCTCGGCTCCCTGGGAGGTGTGGAGTTTCCTCCCCCTCCAGGTGAGCTCGGCTACCTGGGTGGTGTGGAGTTTCCTCCCCCTCCATGTGAGCTCGGATCCCTGGGAGGTGTGGAGTTTCCTCCCCTTCCAGGTGAGCTCGGCTCCCTGGGAGGTGTGGATTTTCCTCCCCCTCCAGGTGACCTAGGCTCCCTGGGAGGTGCGGAGTTTCCTCCCCCTCCAGGTGAGCTCAGCTCCCTCGGAGGTGTGGAGTTTCCTCCCCCTCCAGGTGAGATCGGCTCGCTGGGAGGTGTGGAATTTCCTCCCCCTCCAAGTGAGCTCAGCTCCCTGGGAGGTGTGGAGTTTCCTCCCCCTCCAGGTGAGCTCGGCTCCCTGGGAGGTATGTTGAGTGGAGAACGGATCTTATTTCTTACGCTTAGATCAGTTTGAATTATTTTTAAAATAGTTTAACCACCGAGTTCTCATCGTTGGTCTCTCCGAACCACGGGTCATCCATTATTTTTCCGGGCTCGTGTCGAACCCGAAAAAAGTGGGGATTGTGTATTACCTGTAATTCGTCGAGACCGGACTGGAAGTAAAGGTGGCTGAGACAAGTGGAGCAACCGCTCAGAGACAATCGAAACCAGCCAAGGCAAAAGGAATACTCGGGGAAAGGAAGAAGGGAGTAGTCAGGAGAGTGGGGAGAGTCTCCGCTCTCCCGCCCCCTTCGGGAGAGTCGGGAGAGTCCCCACTCTCCCTCCCCCTTCGGGAGAGTCGGGAGAGTGGGGAGAGTCCCCACTCTCCCGCCCCCTTCGGGAGAGTCGAGAGAGTCCCCACTCTCCCCCCCTTCTGGAGAGTCGGGAAAGTGGGGAGAGTTTCCACTCTCCCGCCCCCTTTGGGAGAGTCGGGGGAGTGGGGAGAGTCCCCACTCTCCCGCCCCCTTCGGGAGAGTCGGGAGAGTCCCCACTCTCCCCCCCCCCCCCCCCCCCCCTTCGGGAGAGTCGGGAAAGTGGGGAGAGTTCCCACTCTCCCGCCCCCTTCGGGAGAGTCGGGGGAGTGGGGAGAGTCCCCACTCTCCCGCCCCCTTCGGGAGAGTCGGGAGAATCCCCACTCTCCCGCCCCCTTCGGGAGAGTCGGGAGAGTCCTCACTCTCCCGCCCCTTCCGGAGAGTGGGGAGAGCACCCCCACTCACCCCCTCTCTCTGGTTTTGGGGGAAGCACCCCCACTCGCCCCCCTTATGGGCCAGTGGAGGAAGACCCCTCTCGACCTCCCCCTCCCTAGTGCACTGTTCGGGGGTGCGAGTAGTATTTTCAAGTGGCTCTCCAGGGTGCCCAGGCGCAGCATTGACTTGGGAGGGGAAACCCTCTTTGATCTTCCGGGTGTGTGGCGGGACCTCCTCGTTGCAGCTCAAGGAGTCTGTTTGGGACTTCAAGTCCTTCTCGGTGCAAGGTTCTTCGACTCTCCACAACTGGTCACGCGTTTAGGCTCAGGCAAAGTAAGGGCAAACTGCATACCCGTTGCGAACGTCGAAACCGGTTCTTTGGTTTCAACAAAGAGAAACTCTTTTAAGCTTAGCAATAATTCCATCCGAGAGTTTATAGAGGGAGATGAGAGAAACTCTTGATAAACTTAATAATATTTTCACCCGAGAATTTAGTAGGGGAAGAGGAGAGAGCTTCATATATCAAAATTATTTTGATCAAGCTTCCATCTTTTGGATGGCTTCGCGGTCAAACCCAAGCCATCTTTTGGTTGGGAGGAGGGGGAAGGGGTTTATGGTTTCACACGATTTAGGTTCGACGGAAACGAGAGAACAACAGAAATGGGAGGGAGGGTGTGCACTTAAGAGGGAAGTAAAATAATGAGGTATTATTTTCCTTTTGGTGTGCTAATATTAATGGTCTACCAATGATGTGAGTTTAAAATTCCACAAAATAATAATGGCCATTCCTCACTCCCGCATCGCATTCCTCACTCCCGCATCCGTCCTCCTCCTCCCTTCTCTCCGCCCGTTACCCTCCTCCATCACATCAATCCTACTACCCGTCGATTCGCCGGCAACTTCGTCCCCTAGGCTGCTCTTTCCACCTTCCACGACCTCTTCTCTTTCCCCGGGTGCCAAAAATCAGCTCCGCTATAGACAAACCTTGTGCCAAAAGTCCTTATAAACGCGTATAAGAAAAGGCGTATCCCATTCTCGAAAGACGCGTGCTCCATTCCTTCTTCCCCAGATGCCCTAGTGCGCTCGACTGGTGCAGATCGACGAACCTCCAACAGATCCAACGCCTCCTGGTGCAGATTGACGAACCTCTATACTCTATTATAAAGAAGTATCCTAGGAGCCCCAAGATTCAATCTCCACCACCCAATAAAAATCATCCTTTTAATCTTGACCATTGAAAAAACTAAAAAGATATAGTTTTGGGCTGCATAAAAATTTATTTATTTATTTAATGTGAGGCGTTGAATGGAGATCATAATGTAAATCTTCACCGTTCAAACTTGTTTTAATTTAAATCCTAAGCTGCTGCCAAAATTCAGACTTCATTTATTAGCTTAGGATTCCCAAAAGCTGCTGCTGAACTCCTTGACTGCTACACGCCAACGCCAGCTCCTTGACTGTTGCCCGCCGCATGGACCACTCTCACGCGTCCTGAAGTAAATCAAGAAATACACTACCACCTTAAGAAATACACGTTTTGACATCCGTAAGTTCTCGTAAATTCTAGTGGGATGGCCATTTAGCAATTCTCCAATCCATTTATCACCTGATTGGTGTGATGCCATCCATGGATTATTGTTGGATGATGAACTCCAACTGTGCACCATAAATGTCGCCGATGTTTGGTGATGTTGAGCACAAATGTTTCGAGTTTGATTGATCAAATACTTCACTCTTTCTTGAATTTTCTCATTAGAGCTATCTGAATTATCGGAGGACATTGTATAACTGTGAAAACAGATAAATAAATAATAACAGATATAATATATAAATACACTAGCAGTAAGAAAAAGAGGCAAGAATAATAAAAGCAGTAATAATAAAAACAGACATAAATATAAGTCACTTGATGATAAAATAGAAAGACAATAAAAACATACATAAACAGATATAACAGAATATAGAAGTTTGAGTATTTCTACATAATGATAAAATAGAAAGACACAAATAAAGATTCAACTACATTCATGCTCCACAGATAACTACAGCCACGTGGCCCCTACTGTGATTTTTTTTGTATATCGTGTCTTCAGCCACTTAACATTGAGCTTCTCCGGAAAACTCATGAATGTTTCCCCGTTGTTCTTATCTCTGAGAAACATCGTACAATAGTCATAGAAGTCAAAGTGCTCCATAATCTCTGAATATTTTTTGAGCTCACTGACTGCTTCAGGGATTGTAAACAATGCAGGTGAGATTTATATTTTTGGAGGTTCCATCATAACACAACCTATTATATGAGATATCCCTGCTATGTCCTCCATGGTGGAACTCATTGCTCGTTTTCTTCCATCACTCTTCTTCATTCCCTTGTCTTTTATCTTTTTTATAACCTATTATTTCTTCCATCACTCCTCCATGGTGGAACTCATTGCTCTCTGGGATATAGGGAGTTTCCTCCCCCTCCAGGTGAGCTCGGCTCCCTGGGAGGTGTGGAGTATCCTCCCCATCTAGGTGAGCTCGGCTCCCTGGGAGGTGTGGAGTTTCCTCCCCCTCCAGGTGAGCTCGGCTCCCTGAGAGGTGTGGAGTTTCCTCCCCCTCCAGGTGAGCTCGGCTCCCTGGGAGGTGTGGAGTTTCCTCCCCCTCCAGGTGAGCTCGGCTCCCTGGGAGGTGTGGAGTTTCCTCCCCCTCCAGGTGAGCTCGGCTCCCTGGGAGGTGTGGAGTCTCCATTCTCCCGCCCCCTTCAAGAGAGTCGGGAGAGTCCCACTCTCCCACCCCCTTCGGGAGAGTCGGGAGAGTCCGCGCTCTCCCGCCCCCTTCAGGAGAGTGGCGAGAGCACCCCCCCACACCCCTCTCTCTGGTTTTGGGGGAAGCACCCCCACTCATCCCCCCATACGGGCCAGTGGAGGAAGAACCCTCTTGACATCCCCCTCCCTAGTGCACTGTTCGGGGGTGCGAGTAGTATTTTCTAGTGGCTATCCGCAGACCATTTTCAAACAATCTATAAAAAGACTCTCATGGGCACCTTGGAGGAGGTTGTTAACTCTCTCCCTCGTGTTACTTGTGAGCTAGCACTCCTACCCCATGTTCGACTAGTCGATAGGCAGGTGTTTCTTAGTGCTCTCCAGGGTGCCCAGGCGCAGCATTGACTTGGGAGGGGAAACTCTCTTTGATCTTCCGGGTGTGTGGCGGGACCTCCTCGCTACAGCTGAAGGGGTCTGTTTGAGACTTCAAGTCCTTCTCGATGCAAGGTTCTTCGACTCTCCGCAACTGGTCATGCGTTTAGGCTCAGGCGAAGTAAGGACAAACTGCATACCCGTTACGAACGTCGAAACCGGTTATTTGGTTTCAACAAAAAGAAACTCTTTTAAGCTTAGCAATAATTCCATCCGAGAGTTTATAGAGGGAGATGAGAGAAACTCTTCATAAACAGTAAAATAATGAGGTATTATTTTCCTTTTGGTGTGCTAATATTAATGGTCTGCCAATAATGTGAGTTTAAAATTCCACAAAATAATGATGGTCATTCCTCACTCTCGCATCGCATTCCTCACTCCCGCATCCGTCTTCCTCCTCCCTTCTCTCCGCCCGTCGCCCTCCTCCATCACGACAATCCTACTACCCGTCGATTCGCCGGCAGCTTCGTCCCCTAGGCTGCTCTTTCCACCTTCCACGACATCTTCTCTTTCCCCGGGTGCCAAAAATCAGCTCCGCTATAGACAAACGTTGTGCCAAAAATTCTTATAAACGCGTATAAGAAAAGACGTATCCCATTCTCGAAAGACGCGTGCTCCATCCCGTCTTCCCCCGGATGCCCTAGTCCGCTCGACTGGTGCAGATCGACGAACCTCCAGCAGATCCAACGCCTCTTGGTGGAGATTGACGAACCTCTATATACTCTATTATAAAGAAGTATCCTAGGAGCCCCAAGATTCAATCTCCACGACCCAATAAAAACCACCTTTTAATCTTGACCATTGAAAAAACTAAAATGATATAGTTTTGTGCTGCTTAAAAATATCTTTATTTAATGTGAGGCGTTAATATCCAAACTTGCTTAAAAATATATTTATTTAATGTGAGCCGATGATTCAATCTCCACCACCACAATGTTAATATCCAAACTTGTTTAATTTAAATCCTAAGCTGCTGCTGTTCATCAGCCTTTTTGATCTGCCAAAATTCAGACTTCTGATTCCCAAAAGCCGCTGCTACACGCGGCAAAAAGTTCCCTGCGCTGATCGCAGCATGCCATGCTGTGGTAATAAATACCCTCAAAAATTGTGTGGGCCCACTTATTCTCTCCCTTTCTTCTCAGCGCAAAATCCCGAAACCCTCAACCCTCGCGCTGTGCCGGGTAAAACCCTACCTCCCAGGCGTGCTTCCCCCCCCCCCCCCCCCCCATCTCCGGCGCAACCCTCAAGCTCCGCCATTGATCGGAAGATCGCTGGACTGTGCGCAGGCGGTCATCCCTGTTCTGTACGCCGGAGAGAACTAGCGTTGATAGCTCGGAAACAAAGGGTAAATCGTTTGCTGTCATGGGTGATTGTTCCAGTGATTTGGGGAAGTTTTGCGGCTGTCGTGTTGATTTTTTCTGCTACTTAACCTAGGTAATTTCATTTTCTTGTTACATGGTTCAAGTTGATTAGGAAGAACCCAAGGTAAATCGCATTTCTTTGATAATTATTTTGTGGTTACAGTTGTATCTTTAGTTGTCGTTACAGTTGTATCCTCGCATTTCGTTGTCTTTACCTGTTCTTGTTACAGTTGTATCTTTAGTTGTCGTTACAGTTGTATGTATCCTTATTTCATACTCAACAAGCTGTAAAGCCCCAAAAGCAATTGAGTGAAGCAACGAGTAAAAACAAAATCTGCTTGGTTGTAATGGCAGATCAAGTGCGCGGCTTGCCCCTTTAATTCCCAACAGTTCATGAAAAATATTTCTTCTTTGACATTTAGTGAACAACTTCTGCAAAATGATATTAACTTGTCTTATTTCTGGTTACACTTGTATGCTACTTTCCTTGTTGTTCCAGTTGTAACTATATTTGTTGTTACAGTTGTAACTGTATGTTTTGTTACAGTTGTAACCGTATGTTTTGTTACAGTTGTATCTGTATCTCTAATTACAGTTGTAACCGTGTGTTTTGTTACAGTTGTATCTGTATCTCTATTTACAGTTGTAACTGTATGTCTAGTTACAGTTCTAACCGTATGTCTTGTTACAGTTGTATCTGTATCTCTTGTTACAGGTCTATATGTATCTCCTGTTACAGTTGTTGATGTTTCTTTTATTACCGTTGTCATTTGTGTTATTATATTTTGTTTTTCAGATGCCCGGTAGCCCATACCTTAGCTGTAGGTGTGCGGTGTCCACCTTCAAGTTGAATGCAAGTTTGTTACTGGACCAAATTTCCGATGAGTCAAAGGCAGCTCTTGTAGATGCGAGAGTGCTTCCACTATTCAAAATTCCAAATCTATCTCAGAATATACCGTTATTGTATTTGCTTGTACGGTGTTATAATGGGGAGAAGAGAGCTTTTCTCTTAGGTAAATATTATGTGAGATTTACTGTGAATGAGGTAGCCATGATCTTGGGTCTCCCAAATAGCGGCCGAACTTTTAAGTTTGTGAGACTTCCACTTTCTGGCTTAACTCACAAGGATATTACAGAGGAAATGAGAGGTCTTGCTGGAGAGGCGTGGTCACCTACATTGGAGTCTAGGAGAGTGACAGCTTTAGTGAGGTATCTCCTGGTGGTCTTCTTTTTTCCATTGAAGAGTCTAAAGGTTCCAGATTGCCTTCACAAGTTTGGTGGGGTTGAAGTGTTTCGGAAATACAATTGGCCTAAGGCCATACACACCTTCTTGCACTCGCAGTTGGTTGAGTTGAGCAGAGTTAGTGCATTACGACCAGCAGGTTCACATTTGGGTTACTTGGAAGGTTGCTCGACCATATTACTGGTACATGATGTGATTATATATTTAAATTAATTATAAAATATCTTTTTCTTATAGCTTATTGTGTAGGTGTGGTTATATGAGCACACCAAATTTCAGCTGGTTTGTAAAGACATTGCAAGGCCCAGAATCTGTCGCTGGACTCCGAAGTTGAGTTATAGCGCGAAGTATTGTTTTGCTCTACAAAGAGAGCTAAACATTGAAAAACAGGTATGTTGCATTATTTATTTAAGGGGTTTCCCGCCTTAGAAGTAACATACCTTATATATTTTGATGTAGGTGAAAAATGAATTTGAGAATATTTTAGAAAGTGAGAAGACACTGCTAGGAGTGGATGATGAAGACCCTGACTTTGAGATAGTCAAAAGAAAGGCTAGAAATTTAAGTGGGGATTCCGACGATGAGAATATTTTCCGTGTTGTCGAAGAGGCAAGATTAGAAAAGAAAAAGTTAAGGAAAATAGAGAAGAAAATGTTGAGGAAGGCTAGGAGGGAACTTGAGAGTGAAAGCGGGAAGTGCAAGATTGAAGGACTGGGTAGGGGGGAAAATAGAGAAGAAGGTTTGATAGGTTTGGAGAGCCGCTTACGTGGTTTCATCCAAGAAGAAGTTCGGAGTCAGGGTGATTCACTGCGTCAGGAATTTACGACCAGTTTTGATACTCTGAGGAAATTATGTGAACAAGGGTTTAGTCAGATGCACGCACAATACGCCCCAGAGAAGCAACCACGCCATCGATCACCATCGCCACTACCTACATCACCCAACCTCACAATTGTTCCGAGCACACAATTCTCACCTATGACATCACCACTGGAAATAACTTTGGTGGATTCCACTATTCCAGTGAACGCATATGAATGCGAGAGTGAAACCAAGCTTAGTAGCATGATCAGGAATGTGAAGAATAGGGCGAACCGGAAGAAGAAGAATTTAGGGACCCCTACTAAGGAGTACCCTGGCAAATATTCTATATCTGTACGACTACGTGAGATCATCGAATATGTTCTCTTGAACTTCAAAGAAAGGTATTAGTGCTGAATTTTTAAAATTATATCCTCCTTATTTTATTTTGTAAATTTCCATGACTTAATTCTATTTTATGTTATAGTAATTGCACCATCTTCCAGAGCGGAAATATTTTGCTAACTAGAGGTTTAGTTGATGCCCTTTTGGGTGAAGGATGGGTAGAAGATACTCATCTCAATGCCTATGCATTAGTTCTTAGCGCAAAGAGGAAGAGGTCGCCCAAAAAAATGAAAAGTTTTCTATATGTATCTCCGGATTTTGCTGTACGTAATATTTGATTAGTTCTAACTTTTGATTCGCATATTTATTTACCCATTTTCCATTTTCGAAACCTATTGCAGAACTGTAAGCGGAGTAATTTCAAAAATGCCAAAATACTACTAAGTCACATAACAGAGGAGAACGTTAAATCCTCTGAGATTATTTTAATGCCATGTCACTTTGACTGTCATTGGGCTTTGTTAGTATGCAAACTCAAAGAGGGGCACTGGGAGTATTACGACTCTCTGCTTACAAGCCGTCATCGAGCTACGTTACCGGCTTTGGTATTCTTACACTATCAATTATAGTACCTATAATTGTGTTAATCATTTTTCTTTGTTGCAATATTTGTGATATGTCATTTTTCATGGGTGTAGGTCCATACATTTTATGAGGATGTTAGTGAAGTTTTGCCAGGCGGATTTTTGGATTGGCCAATACTTGATGTTCCGGACTTACCGATGCAGGAGAATGGCAACGACTGCGGAGTTTTCGTTATGAAATACATGGAGGCGGTTATATCAAAGCAAAGAAGACCATCGGATAGTTGGAGGACTTGGCAGTCAGAAATGCCCAAATTTCGGGCCGAAATAGCCGCCGACATTTTTAAAACATGTTCATCGTTAATATCGGCTAACATTTCTTAGACTAGATGTTCCGTAAAGACATTACTACTGTGAGCCGTTTTATTATGTTCGTCTTTTTTGGCACGTATGAAACTGGAAAAACTGCTATATGTTAATCTTTCTACATGTTAATTACATTCTGCTTAAGGAGTTAACTGCTCTATGTTTAATTATGTTTATTGCCAGAGTTACCTCAGGTCAGGTGGACATTACAATCAAAGCTAAAATTGTTTGCTGCTACGTGGCAAGCATGAACATTACATCATTTAATAAATATTTCACTGCTTGGCGCATAGCCCATATACTATTACTTGGTTGAGGAAATGTAATTGGTTTAATATAATGCATTTTTTTTTAGTTTACAGTTACTTATCATGATATGAGGCGAGGCTCCACTGAATTGTAATGAGCTTGTTTTAGAGGTGCAAGTGATTTATCAAATGTTTAGAGGTGCAAGTTTGTATACTTCCAGAGAGCCAGAGGATGCCCCGATTTGGCCCAGAAGAAACAAACAGATCAAATTTTTACATTATAGGAATCCAATAATAAAAAACCAAAACTTAATATGTGCAAACTTTAGTGGAAGCATGCACCAAGGTTTGGATGTCATTCAAATAAATACGTTAAAAAGAAAACATCCATGCCATTCAAATATATATGTGCAAATTTTAGTGGAAGCCTGCATCAAGGTTTGGATGTCATTCAAATAAATATGTTAAAAAGAAAACATTCATGTCATTCAAATAAATATGTGCAAACTTTAGTGGTTTGCATCAATAGTTACAATCATAGCTAAATTTGTTTGCTGCTAGCATCAAGGTTTGAATACGTCGGGTATACTAGAGAAATTAAATGACATATCGAAACTAAAATCGCCACTTAAATCGAATGCATTTGGAGTTTCCGGTTCATAAGACTGATGATCGTTTGTTGAAGAACTTATGAAGTTGAACTCCTTTGTAATGGGCGACGAGTCTTCTATAAGAACGGTGCCGAAGTTTAAATTATTCGTCTGTGCTGTTGAATCTTCGACGACCGCGATCCCAGCAGTTTTTTTCTTATCCGTTTTCTTTCCTGTAAAAATTCATAAAGTTTAACAATAGCAAATAACAAATGTTTGAAAACATAATTATTGTAAACACTTACGTGACTTCGTAGTTCCTCTCTCCCAGTGATCCTTCATACGAGCATTAGAGGCACCTTTAGGCCTCTTGATCGGGGGATTTTGAACACATGTACTAGTGTTGTCTTTGTCATCTACATACCCTTTCAGCTGCCTTTCATTCAAATGCACCATATGATCGGTTTTCTGTGTCAGTTCATTCATGACGCGCATCACATGCTCTTTGGCAATTTTGCAGTTCTCAATCCGGTTGGCTAAATCATAGCTAAACCGCATCAAGTGGTTTCTGAATATCATATTAGAATCATTCTCGCTCATCATAGGATTATTTTGGAGATATATACCATTCTTAGCATTACGAGTGAACCGTTTGAGGACATATTTTTCTGAGATTTGCTCCACATTTTGTACATTGTATACCCTTAAGATATGTTCACATAATATCCCTTTAGTTTCAAATCCTCTACACGAACACTCTGCATCCATGGTGCATATGTTATAGTTCACAAACCATCGCTTATCTTCCTCACGTCTCTCCCTTTCCTTTGTGACATATGTTATATGCCTTTCATCGTATCTCGTCTCGTCAACTATACAAAATCCAATGGCTCCTAACATGAAAGATTTTTCGAAAATGCCGAACATTTTACGAGTGTACAACTTCGACAAATGTTTGAAGAGGGAACCATTATTGTACCTTAAGCTAACAACTTCATGCTTGCATCTAAAATCTTCGTCGTGCTCACCCCTCCGCCATGAGTACACAAGCTTCTCCAAACCCAAAAAACACTCCACAAGTGAACTAGTGCCCTTCGAACTTCCATGCAAACAATTATTAGCTGATTCACTCCGTTGCGTTGACAAAATACCAAGATCTAAAATGTCTTTGCTAAAAGCAGTAGACCACTTCTTCCTTATGTTATATAAATCTCCCAACCATTTGTTACCCTGCAGATTTCCTGCCGTTAGCATCTCGATCCAACATCTTTCAAACTCGGCTTCACTATCACACTTGCTCATGCATTGATAGAATAATGCCCGAACATTTCTGTTTTGGTTGAATAAGGGGACTTTTGAAGGTGCTTTCTTCGATATGTGCCATTGACATAGACGATGGCGACTGGTAGTGAAAACCCGCTGAATAGCTGAGGCCATGGCTTGATCTTGATCCGTGAAAATTGTTAGTGGTTGTTTACCACTAACAAATTTTAGAAAAGTCTCAAACACCCAACAAAAGGAATCTGTAGTTTCTTCAGCAATGAAAGCCCCACCAACAAAAATATTCTGTCAATGATTGTTCACGGCGATAAAAGGCGCACATGCCAAGTTATATTTATTAAGTCTATATGTCGTATCGAAAATAATAACGTCGCCAAAACAATCATAATCTATTCTGCTATGTCCATCCATCCAAAAAAAGCTTGTGAGCCTATTTTGTTCATCTGTTCTCACATCATACGAGAACATATTATCTTCCAATTGCCTCTCCTGAAGTATTCTTAGCAAGCTAGAGGAGTCACCACTATCTATTAGAGCTCTTCTTTCTCGTTGAACAAAGTTGAAGGCATCAGACTTACAGAATCCAATATTTTCCACACCACCAGCTTCATCGGAAAGGAAGTTGTAAGCATCCACTGGTCTTATTCCAGCACCTGTCATATTCATCATTAGACTACCTTGCATTTGAGATATTTTTCGGTTGGACCTCAATAAGTGCATCTCATTCTCCGTTGCGAGTGGATGATTGTGCTCCTCGACAAACCTCGTCACTTCCCAATTCTTGCCCTCTACATCTGAATGAAAAGAAATGCAAGCAAGACATCCGGTACGCGTTTCTAATTTGCGGTACTTCTTCGGTGAGACCTTTGTATCCTTCCGACCTGCTTTGGCACAACTATATTCTCGTAATTTGATAATTCTTGTGTGCGTCCAATACGTTATGTGTTGTTTGCGAACGTTGAATCCTTTGGTGTGAGCATAATTACAGTACATAGCGTAAGCCTCGGTCTCCGAATGGACAATAGGGAAAACAACTGAACTCTTCTTCACCTAAAAGAAAAAATAACAATATCAAATAAATAACACAGTGTTACTGAATACAGTCTTAATTGACATTAATAAGACAGTCCAAATACAGTTGGATTTACAATTACAAATACAGTTCAAATTGTAAAAAAATATACAGTGAAAATACAGTTGAATACAGTTGGATTTAAAAATAAAAATACAACCATAATACAGTATAAAACATATTCAATGCAAGGAATACAGTCTTAATTGACATTAATAAGACAGTCCAAATACAGTTGGATTTACAATTACAAATACAGTTCAAATTGTAAAAAATTATACAGTGAAAATACAGTTGAATACAGTTGGATTTAAAAATAAAAATACAGCCATAATACAGTATAAAACATATTCAATGCAAGGAATACAGTCTTAATTGACATTAATAAGACTGTCCAAATACAGTTGGATTTACAATTACAAATACAGTTCAAATTGTAAAAAAATATACAGTGAAAATACAGTTGAATACAGTTGGATTTAGAAATAAAAATACAACCAAAATACAGTATAAAACATATTCAATGCAAGGAATGCAGTATTATTTTACATTAATAATACAGTACAAATACAGTTGGATTTACAATTACAAATACAGTCAAACTAATAAGCACAAGGGTAGAAAACAATGGAATTCACAACATATGATTCGAAGGACTTACAATATCAACATTATCATCTACTTTCTCAGACGACATCATACGTGATTATGCAAAGCTCTCTGTGGACAGTCAAAAAACTACAAAGGAAGCAACATAAATACATTTCAGTGCTTACAACCAAATATGGTGCTAGATAATCTGAGAGGGAGCTAAGGGAATCTCTTACCTTTCAAGCTTGGAGTTGGCGGAAGCAGATGGACTTGGAGGAAGCTCGGGTCACCAACAGCTGGGTAGTGTTTGTAGCTTGGAGTTGGCCAAAGCTCGAACCCAGAAATAAAAGAGCATTACGAGCCTTTGCCCTTCGCTGATCGCTAAGGGAATCTCTTACCTTTCAAGCTTGGAGTTGGCGGAAGCAGATGGACTTGGAGGAAGCTCGGGTCACCAACAGCTGGGTAGTGTTTGTAGATTGGAGTTGGCCAGAGCTCGAACCGAGAAATAAAAGAGCATTACGAGCCTTTGCCCTTCGCTGATCGCCGGAGGTGTAGCGTATCACCGCGGATTGGAAGGGTTTTGCTGAAGAGGGTGGTTTTCGCGCCCTTTCTGTGTTTCGACAGGAAAATTTGGGGGGGAAGAGACGAAGGGGCGAATGGCAGAAAAGAAGTGGGCCCACGCTTTTGAGGCTATTTATTATCGCAGCATGGCATGCTGCGATCAGCGCAGGGAACTTTTTGCCGCTACACGCCAACGCCGCTGCTACACGCCACTGCTCAGTCTGCTCCTTGACTGCTCCTTTTCACGCGTCCTCTACAGTTTTATTTAATCCCGTGCGGCCTACTAGGGCTACCGCTGCTCAACCGCGCTCACATCCTCATCCTCGCCATCTCTCCTCCGCGCGCTTCTCCCCTCCGCTGATTTTTCAGCTCCTTCCTCCTCAGCACACAGGTTTTGCAAAGGGGACGTCTCCTCTTCTAGCTCCTTCCTCAGTACACAGGTGAAGCTACTTCGACGACCTGCTGCTTCACGACGCCGGTTCTGCAAAGAGGGCGCCGGCGCCGGCGCCGGTAATCCTTCATTTCCTCTCTCTCTCTCGCTTCATATGAGCCTTTAGTGTTGGTTTTTGATGATTGGAGTAATGTAAGGACCACAATGTGAACTTATCGGTAAGTCTAGGATCCATGTTAGACGAAAAAAATGATGACCTAAGCTGCACCTCAAAAGTCCTCAATAGCTGCAGCCAGCAGCCCTCACCTGGAAACCTGTGCCAACAACATAGAGGCAAATCGTGTGAGGGGATATATTAAACAACGGCTAATTTGTATATGAACCTATCTTTGTGACACAAGCCTTATAAAATATGTTGTGTAATCGTGTTATTAAAGATCAGTTTTTCTGTTTCAGTAATATCGGGGTGTGCTTGTTCCTCTTCTTATGTTTTGTTGATCCTGAGCTCTCCTCAGATCCTGTTTGACATCAAAAATTGTGTCAAAATCAATACTTTCAGAGGATTATTCTGATCATTTATCCCCCCTTTTAATCAATATTATGTAGTTCATTCAGAGGAAAAGTTTGTAGAATCACCAATGTATTTCATAACATGTCATGGCTGTACATGTTACTATGATTAAATCAACTAAGCATTATCCTATGTTATGATTAAATCTGTTAGATTTGTGAAGTGAGCGTGCGAGTATCCGCATGCTCGCGTGCGAGTATCCGCATACTCGCTAGCGAGTATCCCATACTCGCCCCCCCCCCCTTGAATTGCCTATAAATAGAGGGGTACCCCCCCCCTAAAGAGTACCGATTCCACACTTTCTGACAGTGACGAGTATAGCTATCAGAAGTGGCGAGTATCCTCAACTCGGAGCGAGTTAGAGATACCGGAGGGCTACCTGGCGAGCAACGAACTTGGAGTGAGTTCGGCGAGCTCCCTAGAGCGAGTAGCGAGGAGCGGTGAAGAGGCGAGCAGCGAGCTCGCGAGTACCTACTCGGAAGATAGCGAGTATTGAGGAAGTGTGCGCGGTGAGCGTGCGACTATCCCTGGAGCGCGAGCAGCCAGCTTGCGAGTATTGGAGATATCGCCTGGCGACAGCGAGTATCAGCATACTCGCCAGCAAGGAGCGAGTATCACCAGCGAGGTGTGCTCGGGAGGAGAAGCGGACCTTGTCCGTGACCAAGTTCTTTTCTACTATTGGCTGTTGTGATTCAAGTTGGATGCAACTTGTATTCAGCCGTGTTCAGTTGTAATCTCATTGTGAAATATATATATTACTGCTGTCCTTGTTCCGTTTTGGTATCCTTGATTGGTAGCACACACAAAAAAATTCAACATGGTATCAGAGGAGGGAGGTTGCTGAAGCAGCGCGTGCTATCAAGGTCCAAGGTTGAGAATCCAAAATGGACGGCGGAGGAGGGTATGCTAGGGGACTTGGTATTGAGTTGCTCACCCAGACCAACTACAAAAAATGGAGATCATGCATGGAGAGCTACCTGCTTGGAGAGGATCTCTGGGAGGTAGTTGGTGGTGGAGAGCAAGAAGAAGTTGTAGCTGCCGGTGATAATGGTCCAGCTGTGAGAGCTTGGAGGAAGACCAATGCCAAGGCGGAGTTCACCTTGAAGAGAGCCATATCACCTGACTTGTTCGACCACATCATTGGTTGCAAGTCAGCGTCTGCGATCTGGATAGCCCTCGATGGGTTATTCAACAAGAAGAATGTGGCGCGGCTACAATTTCTGGAGAATGAGTTGGCAAAGTCGACTCAAGGCGAGATGGCGATATCCACCTTCTTCCTGAAGGTGAAGAACCTATGTGGGGAGATCTCGGCCTTGGATCCCGAAGAGCCAATCTCAGAGGCGAAGTTGAAGCGGCACATACTCCGAGGCTTGAGGAGGGAGTATGTCCCCTTCGTTACTTCCGTGCAAGGATGGGCTACTCAGCCCTCCCTTCTGGAGCTAGAGAACCTGCTATCGTCACAGGAGAGCTTGGCGAAGCAGATGACGGGAGTATCCATCTCAGGAGGAGATGGCGAGGCCTTGTTCTCAGGAAAGAGGAGATCCTGGGACAAAAGGAAGAAGAACCCCGGAGATGGACCTTCAACGTCCTCTCAGGGAGATGGGGGGAAGTTCCTTCCTGCCCGCGATGAGAAGGGGAGAACCCTTTGCTTTGCCTGTAAGAAGTATGGGCATATGGCAAAGGATTGCCGGTCTAATCTCCAGGCCGGCCATGTTGCTGAGAAAGGTGGAGACCATCAGAGAGGTGGAGACCATCGAAGAGGTGGAGGAAGAGGTGGAGGTCACCAGGGCGATGAGAGGGGAGACAATTGTTTCCTGGCAGAGATGACGGCAACGTCAGTCGATGTCTTAGCCTCCATCAACCTCGAGGACGACTGGATAGTGGATTCCGGTTGCGGGCATCATCTCACTGGAGATATGTCGAAGTTTGCCTCCTCGGCAGCATACGAAGGATCGGATGCTATCATCACTGCGGATGATACGGTGCATCCAGTGGAGCGAGAAGGGAAGGTGTCCCTTGGGAGTAGAGAGAAGCCAGTGACACTGAAGAGTGTCTATCATGTGCCTGGCATGAAGAAGAACCTCTTCTCAGTGGCGAACGCCGTGGATGCTGGATACCACGTGCTGTTTGGACCGAAGGAAGTGAAGTTCTTGAAGAACCTTTCGTCTGTCGATGCTGACGTCACGCTCACCGGGAGAAGGGTGAAGGATTTGTATGTCCTGTCTGCAAATGCCTACGTGGACAAGTTGAAGACAAACGACAGCGCTGTGATCTGGCATGAGAGGTTGGGTCATGTGGGGATGGACAAGCTGAAGATGATGGCGGCAAAGGGCCTAGTGAACGGCCTGCCTCATCTCACTTCCTACGGCGACGGCCATGTGTGCGACGGATGCCAATATGGAAAGTCACATCGACTTCCATTTGACAAGTCGGAGACCAGGTGTAAGGCACCTCTTGAGTGCGTACATGCTGATGTGATGGGGTCGTGCGTCACCCGTACTTATGGAGGCAATAAGTATGCGCTGGTTCTGGTGGATGACTATACCCGCTATACGTGGGTATACTTTCTGAGGGAGAAATCAGAAGTGTTCAGCAAGTTCCTCGAGTGGAAGGAGCTTGTGGAGGGGAGGCTGAACCGTAGAGTCAAGAAGCTGAGGAGCGACAATGGAGGGGAGTTTACCTCCAATGAGTTTGCTTCTTTCTGCAGGAGGTTCGGCATTCGGCGGGAGCTCTCCTGCGCGCACACCCCGCAGCAGAATGGGGTGGCAGAGAGGAAGATCCGCCATCTGGTGGAGACTACCAGGAGTTGGCTACATGCCAAGAGCATTCCCAAGGCCTTGTGGGCGGAGGGAATGGCGTGTGCTACTCATGTGATCAACAGGCTGCCTCTGAGTCCTAACAGGATGGTGTCTCCACACCAGCTCATGTTCGGGGAGAAGCCCAATGTGGGTCACATGAAGGTGTTCGGTTCAACCTGCTTCGTGCACGTCCCGGACGCTCAGAGAACAAAGTTGGAGCCGAAAGCGAGGAAGTGTATCTTCATCGGCTACGATGAGCGGAAGAAGGGGTGGAAGTGCATGGATCCGCAGACTCACAGGTTCGTCGTCTCGCGCGACGTTGTGTTTGACGAACTGGTCTCATACCAGGGAGTCTCTTCTGTGGAGCTGCCGGAGAGTGGAGAAGCTAGCAGGGAAGAGGAGTGGGTCACTGAGGACCCTACTGTGGAGTTGGAGTTATCTCCAAGTGCTCCATTGCCATCTGGCTCAGGAGGAGCTTCTGGCTCAGGGGGAGCTTCGAACTCAAGAAGCAGGGAGAGTACCGCTTCAGGAGGAGTTCAGGGAGGAGCTCAGAGAGGAGCTCAACCAGAGGAGTCTACCGGAGTGGTAGATAGTGGCCAAGCCTTGAGGAGGTCGAAGAGGACGATCGTCCCGCCTGCTCGCTATAAGGAGGGGAACTTCGTGAGTCTGGTTTCCTGCTTCTTCGCAGGACCACTCGATGAGAGGGAACCTGCCTGCTTTGAGGATGCAGCTGGCATCAAGGAGTGGGACGAGGTCATGATCGAGGAGATGGAGGCCCTAGAGAAGAACGAGACATGGGACCTGGTTCCCATGGTGGAGGGCATCAAACCTGTCACCTGTAAATGGGTGTACAAGGTTAAGAAGAGGGCTGATGGAGAAGTGGAGCGGTACAAGGCGAGGCTTGTCGCTCGAGGCTTCTCACAGACCTACGGAGAGGACTACGAGGAGACCTTCAGTCCTGTAGCGAAGATGACGTCGGTGAGGACGATCATCGCTTTGGCAGCGTGCCGAGGTTGGAAGCTATGGCAGCTTGATGTGAAGAATGCGTTCCTGTATGGAGAGATAGACAAGGACATATTCATGGTGCAACCGCCTGGATACGTGTCCAAGTCTCACCCACATCATGTCTGCAAGCTGAAGAAGACCCTCTATGGTCTGAAACAGGCGCCGAGAGCCTGGTATGGGAAGATTGCGGAGTACTTGCAGTTCTGCGGCTATGATGCCTCAGACTCGGACTCCAGCATGTTCGTGAAGAAGGATGGAGGTCTTCACGTGCTGGTGCTGTTATACGTCGACGACATGATCGTGACAGGGAACAACCCTGAGGAGGTCGCGGCGCTGAGAGAGCAGCTTTCCATACGCTTCGAGATGAAGGATCTTGGTGAACTGCACCATTTCCTTGGTCTCCAAGTAGAGAAGAGAAGAGGCGGACTGGATGTTTCCCAGAGGGCTTATGCCGAGAGGATCGTCGAAAGATTCGGCATGAAGGAGGGGAAGAGCAGTTCCGTTCCTCTGGAGGCTGGGTTGAAGCTTCGGAAGGAAGAAGGGAGAATTCTTCCTGATCTGAAGATCTTTCGGGCTCTGGTGGGGAGTCTTATATATTTGACTATCACGAGGCCGGACATCGCCTTTGCTGTCGGCCGAGTCAGTCGGTATATGCAGGAGCCGCGGAAGCCTCATCTGGAGGCAGCCAAAGGGATTCTCAAGTATGTGAAGGGCACCCTTGAGATGGGGTTGTCCTATGAGGAGAAGTCTGACTTCAAGCTGCACGGGTACACGGATGCAGACTACGGAGGCGACGCTGATGATCGCAAGTCGACATCAGGGTATGTGTTCTTGTGTGGAGCAGCTGCTATCTCGTGGTGTAGCAAGAAGCAGGACTCCATTTCCCTTTCCACCACGGAGGCCGAGTACAAGGCGTCGTCCTTAGCAGCTCAGGAGTGTGTCTAGCTAAGGAGACTAGTTGAGGATGTGGACGAGGAGGTCAGCGGACCTACTGTGCTGCGCGGGGACAATGAGAGTGCATTGAAACTGGTAACCAACCCAGTTTGTCATGCTAGGACCAAGCACATAGAGATTGAGCATCACTTCATCAGAGAGAAGGTGCTGGGTGGCTTGATCGCTATGGAGCATGTGCGAAGTGAAGAGAACCTGGCGGATATATTCACAAAGCCCCTATCTGCGGGGCCGTTCCGGAGGCTTCGCTTATTGCTTGGAGTTGTTCCCGGAGCTCACTTCAAGGGGGAGTGTTAGATTTGTGAAGTGAGCGTGCGAGTATCCGCATGCTCGCGTGCGAGTATCCGCATACTCGCTAGCGAGTATCCCATACTCGCCCCCCCTTGAATTGCCTATAAATAGAGGTGTACCCCCCCCCCCCCCTAAAGAGTACCGATTCCACACTTTCTGACAGTGACGAGTATAGCTATCAGAAGTGGCGAGTATCCTCAACTCGGAGCGAGTTAGAGATACCGGAGGGCTACCTGGCGAGCAGCGAACTTGGAGTGAGTTCGGCGAGCTCCCTAGAGCGAGTAGCGAGGAGCGGTGAAGAGGCGAGCAGCGAGCTCGCGAGTACCTACTCGGAAGATAGCGAGTATTGAGGAAGTGTGCGCGGTGAGCGTGCGACTATCCCTGGAGCGCGAGCAGCCAGCTTGCAAGTATTGGAGATATCGCCTGGCGACAGCGAGTATCAGCATACTCGCCAGCAAGGAGCGAGTATCACCAGCGAGGTGTGCTCGGGAGGAGAAGCGGACCTTGTCCGTGACCAAGTTCTTTTCTACTATTGGCTGTTGTGATTCAAGTTGGATGCAACTTGTATTCAGCCGTGTTCAGTTGTAATCTCATTGTGAAATATATATATTACTGCTGTCCTTGTTCCGTTTTGGTATCCTTGATTGGTAGCACACACAAAAAAATTCAACAAAATCAACTAGGAAACCTGTGCCAACAACATGGGTGACATTTTCATTGTTATGGCTGTTGGAACAACACTTTTTCTGCGATTAGAACTTACAATCCAAATCAATCTATCAACTAAATTTATGTTGCTCTGTTTTTCCAAGTCCATCGTAAAAACATAAATATAAAATTTTAACTCGTGCTTTCATACTAACTGTAAGTATATATATATATATATATTTATATATATATTTATATATATATATATATATATTTATATATATATATATAGAGAGAGAGAGAGAGAGAGAGAGAGATTCAAATATTAGTAGTAATAAATAATGTACTCTTGTTTTCCTTAGATTTTTCTTGACAAATCTTTTACTACGCTGATTTTCATGAGGAAACCCGCCTCTATTACAACTAAGCATTATCCTATGTTTCGCACGTGCAGTGATCTTATCAGCCCTTAGGATTGTAACCACAAATCTTCTTCTACTTGCAACATTTTGGGCACAATCAATTAAATTTTCCTTGCTTGGAAACATGGTGTCTGTGATGAATTCGTGCCCAACATCTATGTTGTATTATTAATTGACTACTCAAATTTCACTATCTCTTGTTCATAACTCATCACGCACAAACACAAAAATCCCTGAAATTTAAATTTGCATACATTGAATAAACACACTATTATCTTTAATTTTTTTAGAAAAAATCAACCACCAAAATCTTATATGTTTTGGGACAAAAATGTTCCCCCGGGTGCCCTAGTGTAATCAAGCTAGACCTTGACGGAGCCTAACATCTGCTATCTCAGGTGACAGAAAATTTAAAAAGAAGCAAACATATTTTATTATCAATATCTGCTATTACATATTACAAGATTATTTATAGACCTGATCCTCTAACCGGCGAGGCCCAGGATTATTGTGATATTTGACAAAGCTTGGGTGTTTAGACTAGGATTTAATGTTTTGATATTGAAAAATTTTATATACCGCTTTATGCGAGTAAATTTGTAATGCTCCATACCCATTTTCCACTTCATATTTTACTTCATTTTCTCCATTTATTGTCACCTTATTACAGTTTTTGTGGGGCTCACATACCATGGAAGTCAAAACTCATAATGATGAAGACATCAATCCTCCGAACACGAGAGCAATTGCATATGATATGTTAAATGTTGGCTTGGGTGATATCGGAAAATTAAGGTATTGATTTTTTCCTTTTTCTTTTATCAATTTAATAGCTTTATTTGTTAAGATATTAACATGTTATGATTATAAAAATCAATCCTCGTGTATCTCCTTTTCTCATTTCCGCATTATCCTTCGTTTTTTTAATATTTTTTACTGTCAGCATGTTTTTATTTAATGTATATATTGTATCAACTTAACTGGAATGACCGTCCACTAAAGATCATGAATAAATAGATTCGACAAATCGAGATAGTTAGGGAGAGAGAGGCGAAGCTCTAAATTATTTAAACTAACATTACTTAGATATGCATATTGTAACGACTCAAAACCGCCACACAAATTAATTCGGATTTAAAATTAAATTAAAAGATTAAACAAACTCCTCGATGATGAGAAAAATAAAAATCAGTGTCATGCATTGTGTAAAGTTTCATTAGGTTGCGTTCGTTTGCATGATTTTGGCAGGAAGCTTTTCGTTTTGGGTTTTTGAAAACCAAATATTAGTGTTTGTTTGGCTATATTTTTGTCCAATTTGTTTTTGGCTCAAAACCAACACGTTTTCAAGTCTTCTAAAAACATCCCCCCTAAAACCGACCTAGGGGGTCGGTTTTCGTAGTTTTGGGAACAACGCAGTCCCGCATCTCTTCCCCGGCGCCTCACGCAATACCCCCTCCTGCAAGTGGGTGAGGATTACCTCATCATAGTTTAGATCATGCACGAGTTACTAAATTCTTAACCGGCCGCAAGGGTTGGTCATGGATTTACTTACCTCCAAGTGAATTCACAAGTGTAACATCTAAGGACGTCATTCGAGTCTAAGTTGGCTAGTTTGATGAAAATGATGCTATTTGAAATGCATGGAGGTAGGAAAATGCGAATTTGAACAACTCTGCTCATGCATGGATCATAAGTGAGCTCATTGAAATCACTCTGCTCATGTTCTGATCAGTGTTAACAATTTGACCAAAACGGCTTGAGTTGAACTACACAATGATTTGAAAATAAAATTGACTAAGCAGACTCATAATTGCTATCGATTAATGATATTGCATTCTAGGGATCATTATGAACACAAAGAGATCACTCGGGCCTTATTCTGAAGTAAATCGATTAGTTTAACTAACATCAATCAAATTGAACTAGAAGTGACCCAAATGTGAAATTGAGCAATTAGACTCGAAATTAATCTCAGTCATTTCATCGGACTTCTTAGATTGAAATAAACTCAATAAGATTGGTCGACCCGATTCTAATCAAGGTTGGTAAATTTGACCAGCACAACACTGAATCAGCCTATTCGAGTAATTATAGAGCTAAGAATTGATCCTAATGGCGCTGACTACATTTAATGAGAGTTGGCCAAGACAATAATTAGCATGACATTGCATGAATGACATATTTGGCTCTCCCCGACCACCCTCCATCTCTCTCTCCCCATCCTCTTTATTTTCCCCTCCATTATCTCTCTTCAATTATGAAATCCAAGAAGATTGAGAACCCATCTCCTCTACCACCAGGAGGTTGAAATGAACCTATTGAAGGTTGATCAAGTCACCATCGATGGTCTGGGGTGCAAGGGGAGCATCATCGTGACCTTCACCGGCCAATGGCGCCACTCAACAATCTCAACCTATCAGGAGCCCTCATATCATTCTTGATGGAGTTAAATCATAGGTTAATCTATAAAAAATCTCTCCTCTACCAGTCCCGAGGCTCTGTCGTCACCTGGATTAGGGTCCATGTTATGGAGCCAATCTTTACCCTTACGTTTATTTAAAATCAGAACTCAAATTGAGGCAGGTCACCGGACCACCTATCTTGGTATCATCGTTTGTTGACAACCCTATTGAATGTGGCACTGCCCTTCACTGACATCCCTATCACCAACGACAAGCCTACCTTGCGTCCAATATGTTTTGCAAGCTAAATCATGGAGCCTATTTTCCTCCATCTTTCCCCGTCCAGGAAACCCATTCCTAGCCATCCTTGCCGCAACCCCGAACCAAAACCTCCTCTGGACAGTCACTGCATCGCCTTGCGCCACCGAATCTCTCCTTACACAACAGACCACCCCTTTGTGAGTTTTTATATTCTTTGTATGGATCTTTGTCTTCTAAATTAGTATATGGTGTTGAAATTCTCATGTGCTTGGTTATTTAGTATTCTGGAATTTTGTTCTATATGTGCTTGTGATTTGCATTAAGAACTATTTGTTGCACACTTGGCTTTGGCCCTCCCCGCGGAGGAAAGTCATTGCGTGCTAGCCTAAAGAAAAAGTTACTTTCACTTGTTTGTTTAAAATTGCGTGGGTTAATGTTTATTGTTTATTCTTGATCTTGTTGTTGTTCCTTGTATGGTTGCATTGCATTTAGAGTAAGGGTAGAAGAGCCCAAACCCCATCAACCACTAGAATTGCATCGTAGTCTCGCGCCTAACACCCTACCCTACATCACTTTCGCTCCTGTTGATGCAGACTTAATTAAAGACCCATCTTGATGATCTGCTCATGATCATTAACCTAAAACACCGTTTTAGCGTTATTCTAGTGTGTTGGGTCCATGTGAGCCCTGTCTAATCAAATTGGTGGGTTTGGGCAACCCAGACATTGTTGAGGTAGCGCCTTACCTCAATTTGTGGCACTTCTACTCTGATTTGCTAAAATATCAATTTGGGTAGCTCATGCTTAGCTTGATTGGTCAAGTTGTGAAATTGACCTAGATAGTCATTCCATTATGGACCACTGGCTCTATTAGGTCTCGTTGGGGCAATTGCCACAACTCACCCCTCCAATTGGAGTGTAATTATCTGTATGGATAATTTTTACCAACACAAGCTAATTTGAGATTGACCCGAATTAACTCGATTGGATATGATCGTTGTTATCTGTTAGGTTCAATGGTGTTATTGACCATGTCACTCATCATTGAGAGACTTGGTGCCACTAAGTTGATGAAATTACATCGCTTGGCCAATTATGGGTTACATGGGCTAACCCATTTGCTCAATTTGACCAGTTGAGTCAAATGACCCCAAAAATCGAATTGCACGTAACCAATTGTCTCCCTGATCTTGGTTTAGTATATTAGACGATGCCCAGCCTTAATTTGGTGATGAAACCTCTATTTAGTTGTTTTGATCAATTGATCTAATCTGAATTATTCCGTATTGACCAATTGAACACAGTAATTGAAATAGATAGAATTAGTGAGTCTCCTTGACTTAGTGAAGTTGCGTCGATACCCTATTTATCAAGTTGGATTAATCGGACTAAACTATGGTGACTCAAGGTAACCAATTTGTTCAAGTTGACTAATTTTGGGATTATGATGTTTGTCTTCCTCCAGTGAGATTCATACAAGATGTTGAAGATGTTGTGACACGATTGTATGGTTCAATTCAATATAAAACCCAAGAAACTATTTTGACCTAATTTGGGCATGCATTCTTAACGGAGCCTGATTTTTTATAAATGTTATCCACGAGCTTGAATTAGTCTGAAGACTATGTTATGGTGTTTGAATACACTCAAAAGGTTTATACCTTCAATTAAATGGAATTTTTGTCTGATTTTATTGTATATGCTATGTTGTCGTCTGTCCTCAAACTGATAACCCACTTTGATTCCAATTGAAGGATCAAGTGTTTACCCAACTGGTCCATAAGCTCGAAGTTATGGAAATTGTTGATTTCCATTTAAACAACTGACAGTGCAAAGCCACATACAAAGTGTCGTGCGAGTAAGAGGTGTTGCGTTGTAAGCGCCTTAGACTGAGTGGTTAGTCACACTCAAGTCAAAGAGAGGCGATAGATCCATCATACAAAAAATTAAAGTTGTTAAATTGTCCTCAAATTTAAGGAAAAGACTCTTTTCATCACCTTTATATTACTTGTTGTGACAGTTACAAATACAGTCAGAACGATATAAATGACACATTCCTTTTTTGTATGCTCAATTTCATTTTTTGCCGAACAATGGAATTAGAATTTAGGCCAATTCCAATTCATGAATGAATTAAAATTGATCTCAATTTGTGAATCTATTCAAATTCTGTCCAAACGAACATATCCTTGATGAACATCTATGTTAGCTCAATATGAATTTACCTTCGTCACCCCAATCCATTGTTATTTTGGCCTAATGTCATCTTGTTCTTTGTCATTTTGACATTGTTAACCAGGATTGACCAATGGGTCAAGGCATAATGATTAAAGCTATATCAGATTGTATAGCCGGTACATGAGCATTTAGCTATGAATCTGATGATTTTTCTATCACTAATCTTTATAAATCTGATACCTTAGCGGTAGTAAATTAAAACTACACCAAGATCCCATCCTCCTCCTCTCATCTCGCTCGATTCGACTTCGCCCGACTCAATTTTGCTCTCGCTGATCTCACCAGGGGTATCCTAGGTCGTCGCCTAGGTCGTCGCTTTCCACAAACATAAAATTGGGCACCATGATCTCTCAAATTGGACATAAAAAATTGGGCATTATCAACTCTCAAATAGGGCATTATCACAGATTTGCAAAAAAAAAATTGGGCACTATGACCTCTCAAATTGGATATTATAACAAACATATAATGTGCAGAAATATGAATAACAAAGCAATGTTTAGAAATCACATATAAAACCAATGCGTTGTTTAAAAGTCAAAATCATTGTTGTATTTTGTCACAAAATCATTGTTGCAAAAAAAAATCCCAGGACGGAATCGACAAGTGACGTGTAATTTTGTCACAAAATCATTGTTGTATTGTATTTATCTAAATTTTGAATTTGAAAATTCATATTCGAATATTTACGTGAAAATATTTAATCTTTATCTATTTTGGATCTGCGAAATTGCCTAAAAAAGGTTGAATTTTGGCTGATGAACTGGGTATATTGTCTATTTTATTTATCATGACTAAGCTTATGCAAATTCCGAGGGGTTACTTTAGTGGGTGCTTTAATTTTTGAACCAATTATGAATTTTTTTCCAAAAACAAATCGATGTACAAAAATAACTATGGCTCTGTTTTGTGCGGCGTTTTTGCTCCAGTGAATTTGGACAGAAAAACTACAGTAATAAAATGTATGTTTGTCATGATAATGGTTTTGACTGCCGCCAACAAAAGAAAACTAGTTTTGAACATAAAATGTAATGAAGTTCGATATATTAGGTTGAACGTACATGAACCTGGTTCATAACTACCGCGTTCACGTCCGCTACTTGCCGTGCCAAATAGATCCGAAGTTATTTGGGTGCATCTACTTTCAATTTAAAATATTAAACCATAATATGAAGTAAATTGAAAATTTTGTTTTGTAATTAAAGGTGTTGATAAATAAGTCAATTGATTTCAAATAAAAAAATTTCCTGGGCAAGTTCTAGTTATTTAGGTTATCTTTGTTTCAATTAATTAAAAAAAGCAATTTTTTTAATTGAAACAAATTGAATGTTATGGTGCGAATAGAGGGATGGGGGGTGCGAATAGCTGTCTTGATCTAGGGTTTTATTAACCCCCCCCCCCCCCCCCCCCACCCCCCGGAAACAATCCCCTCCCCATTTCCCCGATCCCTCTTCCTCTCATCTCTCTCGTTCGCACAGCCCAGCCGCAAAGCCCCTCCCACTCGATCCCTCTCTCCCGATCTCGCCCTCCTGCCCTCCTCTCTCTCGTTTTCACACAGGGAAGTCAAGCACCTCCCTCTTCCCTACCTCGCCCGAGCTCCCTCTCTTCCCCGTCGGCCTGGAGCTAGGATAGCCGCCCTTCCCTCCCTCTCCCGAGCTCCCTGTCTTCCACGTCGGCCTGAAGCTAGGGCAGCCGCCCTTCCCTTCCTCTCTCTCGAGCTCACTCTAGGGCTGTCGCAAGGGGAGACCACAAGCCGCGACGGTGTGCGCCCGCTTGGAGGAAGAGGAAGCTCCGGCGTAAGCTTGGAACGTCGATTGGCGGCTCGAATACCCGAGTGGAGGTTGATTTCGTGGAAGCCCTAATTTTAGCATGCTTGCATGAAAGCCCCCACCGATTGGTGGAGGAAATGTGCTTTCCAACGGATTGATACGTTCTATGAAAGCCCCCACCACTAAGCTCCATTATTTTCGAAGGTTTTGGTCAGGTGGAATTGATTTTGGTCTCCCAATTCCAAAACCTATGGTTTTTAGTTTTGAACCTAAACCAATTCCTCTCTCCCAAAACCCGCCAAACGAACGTAGCCTTATGTTTTTTTATTGATTTCATTTTACAGTTAATGTCTATTTTATATTGTTTTATGGCTAATGATTCACTTGTATTTCTATGTTCTTTAGATTTCAGATTCACTGGTGAACGAATGTTTGGATTTCCTTAACAATGCTAGCATGTGAGTTTTCTCATCCTTAGTTTAACATATTTTATGTGGTATGGTGTATTGTATATTGATAGTGTTTTATTTTGATGCATTATATATACTTTCATATTGTTTAATAGAAAATATCTAACTAAAACTTTTGATGTTGGGTTGTCCATATCACTCACTATCATTCTCATTCATTTAAGTTGGTCAAGATAATTTTGTGCTAAGACAATACCAGAATCTTGTATATTGATGGTACAATTTTTTTTAAATAAAACAAAATATTATATATAGCTACATATATTCCCCCTCTAATTGTTAAATAAATTTAAATAAAAACTTTTTTTATGCCCCATAAAATTGCCTTTTTACTTGAGGCTAATCTAAATATGTATTGCCTACTATGTAATTTTCGCGTGCTCTTTCATATTTTCACTAAAAATTTCTTCATCAATCAATCATTTTATCATATTATGCATGTTATATCTAGTCAACACGACAAACTAAAAACAAGACGGCGACAACCAATGATATTTCTAAATCTGACATCATCACTGTGGATCTACTCATACATATAAAGGCAACATCTGTTGGACCTCGGAACACCACGTGGTGAATGTAGACTTTCTCTGTATGTGTGTCAGATGTCTCCTCCTTGACTATTGGTCGGTCTAATTGACTAGTTTTAGGCTCTGTTTGGCACGACGGTAGAGGTCGTGAACTTGGTGATTATGAACCGTCATTTGTGAACCCCCGACCTCACCCAAGGAATTTCATTCACTTTTATGTTGAAACAAGGTGGCGATAACCAATGACATTTCCAAATCTGGCATCATCATTGTGGATCCACTCATACATATAAAGGCAACATCCGTTGGACCTCGGAATACCGCGTGGTGAATGTAGCTTTTAAATTTGGGCAATTTGAGAGCGCCAAACGAACTCGAACGGGCATCCAGTGTTCCTCATTGGATGGAGGGTTCCGTGCTCATTCCGAAATGATGTTGTGGGCAAAAATCGGACAACCAGTTCAAAAGTTATGTCTGTTAGAAGTTTGAGTGTCATTTTGAGTGAAATCCCGCATCTCCATTGTGTCTTGCTTTTCATCGACCATTCAAGATCTGAAGGTCGCATGTTCGTTCTGTTTGCACCAAAAATGTATCAAGTCCACACTGCTCAAGCTAAAGGATAAGGTGGTAATTGTTGAGTAATCGGTTACTTTGAGTCACGAATCAATGAGCGAGAGAAGGGGTGAGGAGAAGATTGTCGCAAGTAAGCGGCGACACCAGATTTCCCACAGCCACGAATTGCACTGGCTGTGGGTGATTTTATTGATATAAATCTTGTATTAGATTAGGGGTTGCATCATGATACATGGAAAAAACATAAAACATAGCCTACAGAGAGGAGCTCCCGCTCTCTGAAGAGAGGTCGACCAGGCTGATCGTGCGACCTCAAGAGGGATGTCCGCCCTGGCCGACTATAGAGCTCGCTCGGTCACTTCGAAGGAGTTCGCAGCTCCTGGCTCCCGTGCCTCTCTCCTCCCTCTGCTCGAAAGGGGAGGTGGTGCAGTCACTAAAAGGGGTGACCATGAACTCTCTAAAAAGGGAGGTTCTTCGGTCACTAAAAGGGATGACCACAACCTCTCTAAAAGGGGAGGTGTCGCGGTCACTAAAAGGGGTGAGCACGACCTCTCTAAAAGGGGAGGTGTCGCAGTCACTAAAAGGGGTGGCCGCGACTTCTCTAAATTAAAGGGGAGGTGGCGCGGTCACTAAAATGGATGACCGCAACCTCTCTAAAAGGGGAGGTGTCGCGGTCACCAAAATGGATGACCGCAACCTCTCTAAAAGGGGAGGTGTCGCGGTCACTAAAATGGGTGACCACGACCTCTTTAAAATGGAAGGTGGCGTGCGCGGTCACTAAAAGGGGTGACCGCTGGTGCGGTCACTAAATGGGATGACCGCGATCTCTCTAAAAGGGGAGGTGCCGCAATCACTAAAAGGGGTGACCGCGACCTCTCTAAATGGGGAGAACCACATGGCCGAGGTGGGCACCTGAAGCGGTTGCCTCGGAGGAGGTGATTGCCCACTTCAGGGTAAACAGGGGTGGCCATTCTTCTGCCATTTTTTCTTAGCTTTTGACTTAAGTGGTGGTAGCCGTGTGAGTCACGAGGAGGAAAAAAAACTCAAGCGCTATGTGATTTTCTTCTTCCTTTTTGGCTTATCATTCACGTGCAACGAATCACGAACCCGTTACGCACGAGTCCGGTGGTTTTTTCCGCATCGGATGCGAACCACACTCCAACAACATTTTTGTCCAAACTCACCAGAGCAAAAACGTCGCGCCAAACAGAGCCTTAGTTGTGTAACATGCATTTTGTTAGCTTTCACAGAAGAATATCATATTGACAAAGTTGTGTCTTTGTTTTCATTTAAAAAAAACTAACTTATGTTTATTATTTATGAACTCTTTATTGCCAGGGAAAAGCTTAAAAACTTGAAGGTCAGTCAAATAATCTTATTTTTAAATTATTATCTTTATGTGTAGTTTACTATGATTATTTGTTTGAGATATTTTTTGTGTTGTAGTGGATTGGGGAGAAGGGAGCAAACTATATTCTTGAACTTCGTGAAGAGTCCCTGCCCTTTTCAAGAATGTAAGTAGTTTTCAATGAGGGGCATTTACTAAGGCCTCTCTTCTAAATTTTTTAAATTACAGGTTGCACCCCTCTGACTTTTGAAATTACAAAACCTTCCCTTGTAAGTTTATATTTGATAACATTCATGCACAAAAATATCCTCTTGAAGTAAATTTACAAGGGAGGTTTATTTAATTATGCTAACTTCCTAGGAAAGTTTGGTAATTATTACTTTTTAACGGTAACATTTGTTTTGCCAACATATTCTTCTTACAAAAATGCCTGCTTACTCATACACCTAACTGAACATTGTGTCCCTTGTGGCCCAGATTAATGATCTTAAAGGGTTGGGTCTTTCTTTAAACCAGGTAATCTTTCTATATTTATGATTTTTTATTTTAAAATATGTTGTTGTGATCGACGCTCAATATTTCAACAAGGGATCGGTTGATTCCTCGGGAAGATATTGAAACTAACAGGTAGCAATTCTGTTAAAATAAGATTTCAAATTCCTTATTAGGCGTAGAATGCAGTGCAAGAACTGAACTAGAGTCTTATGCTCATCCACCTTCTCATGTGAATCCCTAAGATGGGCCTTCTTATGTGTGTGTGTGTATATATATATATGCATGTATATACTAAGAGAGTGAGAGCTTTTAAATGAATTATCGTTCCCAATTTAAGTAACATGCATTTAGTTAGCTTTCGTAGAAGAACATCATATTGACAAAGTTGTGTCTTTGTTTTCATTTAAAAAAAAACTAACTTATGTTTATTATTTATGAACTATTTATTGACAGGGAAGAGCTTAAGAACTTGAAGGTTAGTCAAGTAATCTTATTTTTAAATTATTATCTTTATGTGTAGTTTACTATGATTATTTGTTTGAGATGCTTTTTGTGTTGCAGTGGATTGAGGAGAAGAGAGCAAGCTATATTCTTGAACTTCGTGAAGAGTCCCCTGCCCCTTTCAAGAATGTAAGTAGTTTTCAATGAGTGCCTTGTATAGTTTTCAGTGAATATGCGTTTGACCGATGGTGCCTAACACTTCGTTTTTGTTCCTTAACAAGTACTTCTATTCATTATATTGGCTTGTATAGTTATTATGGTAGTAATGAGTACCTGTAAACATACATGCTCAGCAGTTCCATTGACAGCACCATGCTCTTAATACTTCCGATTTTAGTACTTGTTTCTATTTCTCATATAATAGAAATGCAGATTTTAATTTTAATGAATTTATTTAAAATCAGGTGGCCACGATGAAAAACTAGGAAAGTAAAGCATGCCGGAGTGGGATGGATAATTCATTTTGATTATAACACTAAGGCGTGACATGTTTTTGAGTGAGTAAACTTGAGCATAGTCTTACTGTTTCATTGATTTCTTTCACTGATGTATAAAATTGAGCATATGCTTTTCAGTTTGAACATTAACTGTCTATATAAACGTACAATAAAACAAAATAATGATCAAAATACCTCTATGCATATGATGTAGATACTTGATTTAAACTGTAAGGACTAAGCTATAGAGCTTTTTACCAACTCTTCAGTTTTACCCCGTTCAAATGACCACTACACCCCATTAGTGTTCTGAAAACTAGCGGCATTTAAGCTCCAGAGAGAAATCAAGAACCTATCTTTTATGCTCATGACTTTTAGTATACCTTGTACATTTGTCAATTTTTAATACATTCATAAATATCTCTTGATAACTATGATTCTAGCATTTTTTAGAGTTCCTGTAGCTCTTAAAATTCTAGTAACTCTTAGAATATACCAGCAATTCTGTTAAAATAAGATTTCAAATTCCTTATTAGGTGTAGAATGCATGGCAGATGTTGAAACTTGGAATAAACAAATATTATCAATGTTTTGCAAAAATAAAATAAAATATTGTTAACAACAATCCTTCGTCTCATTAGTTAAAAAATGAATGAGATTTACACAATAAAAGAAACTAACATGTAGTGATTTAAGTCAGGATTGAACATCAAATCTCCAGTGGAAAGAAGAAAATTGTCAATCTCTTTAGTCAATAATGTTATAATTCATCTCATGTGGAAAAAACATAGCCATTTCCTCGTTCTAGGATGCTTTTGACTTTTCAATAAGTTAAAATTTACACTTAATTTTGTCTGGTCATCACACCATTGCTTAAAAGATATTTATGATCTGGTGCTTTAATTGTTCACACTATATTATAGCTTAAAATTTACACTTAAAAGAATATACCAGAAATTCCATCCCTGCATGTGCGTGTGTGCATGTGCGTGTGTGCGTCTGCGTGTAAGAGAGAGAGGGAGAGAGAGAGGGTACACCTGTAAGTGGTGCTTTAATAACATGCATGTGAAACAATATAGAAAAGGTTGGTGTCTGCGGCTGCAGCACTCCATGTCTCCATGGCTGCAGCTTCACCGTCCACAATGCCTATGAAGCTGTCATCACAGCAGCTATGCATGTGCTCCTCCCATATTTCTGCAGATTCTGCAGGGAATCAACTGATACTCCCCCCCCCCCCCCCCCCCCCCCGGTCGGGCCTCACTCTGGTAGACTGAATCCGACTGAATATCATTATTTTATTCAGCGCAACCTAAGAAAATATAAAATATAACGAATCCCGCCGCTTCAATCCCGCGCCCCTTCATTTCTCCTCTCCGTACTCAGCTCTCCTCGCTCTCCTCGCACAGCTTCCTCGTGATTTCTCTAGGGTTTGATTCCGGCGCAGCCTCCCCCATCGTCTCCGGCAATTAATCACAGCTCTCCGGCGCTCCTTTTCCAATCCGATTCAGTCTACACAGGAGCTCTCCGACGCAGCCTACCCATCCTCTCCGCAAGGTACGTATCGCATCCACCATTATCATGTTCGAACCCATTAGGAGAAACGACTCTACCCGGAGAGCCAGTGGCTATCCGAGGAGAGTAGAATGGCTCTCCGCGTAGAGCCAGTGGCTATCCGAGGAGAGTAGAATGGCTCTCCGTGTATCGCATCTGTTTGGCTCTCCGCTGATGGCTATCCAAGGAGAGTACAATGGCTCTCCGCGTAGAGCTAAACAACTCTCCCGCTGAGATCCACTGGCTCTCCGAGGAGAGCCCTTTGTCTCTCCGCGGAGAGCCGGAGAGCGGTTTGGCTCTCCGCGGAGAGCGGTTTGGCTCTCCGCGGAGAGCCGTTTGGCTCTCCGCGGAGAGCGGTTTGGCTCTCCGCGGAGAGCCGTTTGGCTCTCCGCGGAGAGCGGTTTGGCTCTCCGCGGAGAGCCGTTTGCTCTCCGCGGAGAGCCAAAAAGTTTTAATTACTGTTTTTAGGAAATACGTTTATTTGTTCATTCTTCTATGACAATCCTTGGAAATAAATTATAATTAGCATATAATTTGGAATGTGAGGTAGGAAATAACCTAGGCAAGCTACTATAACCAATTATAATTACTCAAAATAGGATGCTAGTATTATGGCTACTAATCTACCCTTTGGGTTTGGTGACTAGATTATTTGACTATTTGTCTTTATCGGCAATGAATGGTGTTGACATTGTGCTGCGGGACATTGCGAAAACACAACGATCAGTAGAGACCCTCGTTCATCGCTGCCCTGAAATTCTACCCGAATCGATTCCGACGCAAACGCCTCCATTCTATTCGTCAGCCTTCGACCGCCCCACTACTGAGCCGTGCATTTGTGGGAAGCAATCAGGCACGTTGAACAAAATTCAGGAAGATTGGATCAAGACCCAAGTGAAAATGATGGAGGATGGCATTCGCCTTCCCATCCGAATCGATCCGCCCGTGCCACTGTGGAACAAGCGACCTGACCTGAATGCGTATCTTTTGAAACCGTTGTTCGTGATTGATCCGGAACGGCAGTACGGCGTCAATGTGACAGCGGGTGCATGTCCATCTTGCAACAAAGTCGGCTTTCTTTCCCGCAAGCAATTAAGTGCTCCGCGAGTTGTCGATTGCATCGACACCACTGCATTCTCTATCAGTGCTAGATACATGTGCAAGAAGTCGAACACCTCCGGCGGCTGTGGTGTCACGTTCCAGGTCATGGACGAGGCAAAAAACGAGAAGTTGATCCCGACAGCCATCATCCTTAACTATCCTGTGCAGCTTTTCGAACAGAGCGCACACGACGTCGGTCTTGTTCAAATGGCATACGACTTGTACACGTCCCGTTCCGGCATTGCTGATGCAGCCAAGGTGATTCGTTGTGCACGAACGACTCGATACATGCGTCAAGCCGCACTATATCGTGGTCACGTGTCGTGGTATTTGGATATGCGCTTATGGGATGCAGCAATTGGGCAAACGTCATCGCAGAAGGATCCAGCAGTGTTCCCTGATTTCCCATCATTTTTTCAGCATTGTAACGGGTACAATGGCACTCTTGGTCCAGTGGAATCAACGCTATCACGCCTAATCAATGACTGCATTGCTCGCCAACTTTCTTTCTTCAACCGAATGGAAGGCGCCATAACCGGGACTCATCTCTCGGCTGACCATCATCACAACGTGCCGGGACGCATGAAATTGACGGACGAGTTCAATGGCAGGAAATTTTCCCCCGTTGAAGGATTGCACTCCGTCATGAACGAGCGCCAACAAATTCTCTCCCATCAATTCACATCAACTACGGGCAATGCAGAGCGTCGATTTGTTGGTCGAAGTTTGCAGAATCGGTACAATGCTTACAATATTGATACTTCTCTGCTCATCATGTACCTTGACAAGTGCTGCGATGACCGAGAATGGCTACAAGATTTCGACAACATCATTGTTCTCCTAGACAATCATCACCTGATCACGAGGTATAGGGACAATTCGAACGGCACGGATCGTGCTCGGCAGGAACTATTTATGGCTGGCGTGGCCGAAATCATTGTTGGCAATGGAAATGCTTCAATGCGGGAAGGCTCCATCATTGAGGCTGAACTGGATGCATTGTTGGAGAGCATTAAAAGCTGGGAAAACGAGAATGATGTGCCACAGTCGAAGCGCATTGTGACGACCAAACTTCTATCTTGCCACGAGACGCAGAAAAAGCACATCAGAAATTGCTTAACACCGCCTGTAGGGGGGTCAAACACCGTCGTGGATCGCTTCTTCCGTTCGACTCTACGTCGTGGATCGGGGAAGAACGAAAACTTATGGCGTCAAGGACGAGCCATTTTCCCGGAGACTATTTCCCTGGATGGAGGGATCTTGCTGCTCCATGCCGTGGTCGCTCAAATCAACTTTCGCGGCGAACTCCAATTTGATCCTCGCTGGGCATATTTGCCAATCTCTGGTATGCATATCATTCTCACTCAATATCTCGCAGCTCTTACGACCGACGGCATAACTCCCTCCCAAACGTCTCTTTCGACAATGTTTCATATGTTGCCTCTCTCGATTGAGGATTGCCACGGAGAGTTTGGATTAACGGAGGCATTTGGACAATCCCTTCCTCAACTTCCAGAAATTCCAGCAGGTCAGATAGAATCCGTTGGAATGATTGCCGAAGCAATAGCTGATAATGCAATTTGGTCGAGCCACACGTTCGATGCGATTGTGAACGATGCGCTTGAGGTTGCCGCAACTGCTGTGGAGAGGACTCCGAACGATGATCATCACTGCATTGGAGAAGACGAAGCACTACCGCTAAACCATACTGATATAAGCAACACGCCCCATTCTATTCAGTCCAGTCGCAAGCGCAGAAAACCCGGACCAACATCGCATGGGCAAAGCTCTGCTTCAAATCACCATAAAAAATCACGCAGCCTCAACGCGTTGGGAAATGAACGTCAATCGGCATTAGAAGGCCTTAATCTCTGGGAAAAAGTGATGAGCACTTCACCAATGATCAACCCCTTCGAACGGCGCTTACTCAGAATGGTGGCTCTCAAATTTCTTCAACCCGATGAACTGCTTGATCTAAAAGATTTTCCAATTGAATCTTTGCATATTCCACAATTGCATCGAATTTGGTCTGTTCTTGTCTCGGCTTTACATAGCACCAATTACGCTTTCAAACGGTTCATTCGGCCAAAAACAGAACAGGTTCTTAAACAGCACTTGGAGGATATGGTTGCCCAGTCTCGTTTCAGATTGCCCATTCAACGAGCAGCGCCAAAACGCAGCATCATTACTGCACTAAATCTGGCCGCGTCATTGATTGCTCCAACGCAGGCGGGCCGTGAGGATAGTTTCATCCAGTTAGAAGAGACTGTCACCACAACAGTAACTCGAAGCGTCACTTTTACAACCGGCGCCCCAAGTCACAGTTCAAGTCAGCCCCTTGCAACAGATCTGCAAACGTCCCCGCCCGATCTAGTAATTGAAGGATCAGCGGACGATATCATTGATCGAATTGTTCAAAACGAGATTGATGCTGGGCATGCCGGCAACATTCACTGGACCAAAGTGGTCGCCCCAGCTTACGCCCGCATTGCTGCACGCCGTGAGGATCTAGTTCAGATGACCCACAAGGAGATTCAAAATCGTTGGGATTATCTTAGACGTCTCAAAAGGAAAAGGACATCAAACACTTTGCAGTCGCATACCGAAGCGCAAAAGGAGCTCGGTGATCAAGACGCCATCTACATTCAATCATCGCCGGTTGTTACACAATCATTGCCAGCCGAAACTCCGTCCACAAATAATTTAACTCAACCAGCGTCTTCTGCAGTCATCACGACGACGGAGGAACCTAATGTGGGCATCTCGTCCGCTGTCAGCGAGATTGGTTCTCGTCCTCCATTCATGGTAAATCAACAATTGCCGACTTTCAATCAGATAATGGAGGCCATCGTCCCCGCCCCAGCTACAGGAGAGCCGTTCTCCCAATCGGAGAAGGAGCTGCTCAATTACTTGCTAACTAGTCCAGCAGAGCGCTCCCATGTGAAATCGTCGACTGGTGATCAAATGTCTTGGAAGAGCCTAGCCAAGCGTTTCTTGTACTGGGGGCGAGTCGCACGGGTGTTGGGGATGAACCAGTTTCGGGTTCGATCCGATGTGCAGCTCAAGCAAAAGGTTAAGGATATTAACAAAAAAAAGAGCTTGCAACAGTATGTGTGAAACCATGAAAGGTATGTTTTTTATATGTATTATAGTAAAAAAATGATTTGAAAATAACACAATAATTTGCACTTATTATTCCATGATACAATTGTACCTCATTTAGGCCATTACCCAATTGGATCTCCATGGAGAGCCAATTGGATCTAAACGGAGAGCCAAATGGCTCTCCATGGAGAGCCAATTGGATCTAAACGGAGAGCCAAATGGCTCTCCATGGAGAGCCAATTGGATCTAAACAGAGAGCCAAATGGCACTCCATGGAGAGCCAAATGGCTCTCCACGGAGAGCCAATTGGAATGGCTCTCCGGAGAGCAAATGGCTCTCCCCGGAGAGCCAAATGGCTCTCCCCGGAGAGCCAAATGGCTCTCCGCGGAGAGCCATCTGGCTCTCCGCGGAGAGCTACATAGCTCTCCGCGGAGAGCCGTTTGCTCTCCGCGGAGAGCCGTTTGCTCTCCGCGGAGAGCCGTTTGCTTCCTCTATTTCTCTCTCCAATTTATTCTTCTTGTCCCTCTATTGTAACATATGTTTATAAATTTTGCAGATCAATGGGGCAGAAAAAGATCCATTTTTTGAGCTCGAGGTGCTATTTAAACTCATTTGTTGGCCTAAGTTCAGCAATACTAGAACGATTGGAGGAGGATCAGAAGAAGATGCTGATGGATGCCAACATCTGGCATATCTTCCATGCACCAAAGGTATCGCAGAACACTCCCCTTCTTTACGGTCTACTAAACTGGTATGATATAGAGAAGGATGTCTTCGTCATTGGATCGAGGGAGCTAACCTTCTCCCCCAATGACGTGGCAATGATATTGGGTCTGCCGAACCATGGGGAGGAAGTCATCCTGACTACCAAGCCATTTGGACCGCTAACGAAATCCGATTTGAAGACGGAACTTCAATCGATGGAGAAAGGGTCGTCCCCTGTGACGATGAAGATATTGATTTTGCACCTTCTGTGCAATTTCTTCTTCCCCTCGAGCGCGGAGAGGATGCCAATGTTCTTCGAGGAGGTCTCCAGCTTGGAGAAATTTCAAAAGTTCAATTGGCCAGAAGCGATCTATACCTTCGTTATGAGGTCGTTCAGGTCGATGGTGGAGAAGCTGCCACCTGTTGCAGAAGAAGGCCAACTGCAACATTGGCCAGAGTCTTCAATGGGATACATCTATGGATGCACCCATGTTCTCGTTGTAAGTATCTATATTTCTAATTCCTAAAATGAAATTTGTTTAATATGTTCTAAGCTATCGCAATGTTTGATATAGATTTGGTTCCTCGAGCACACCACCACCTTCGCTCCGCACTATCCGTCGTTGAGACCACGAATATTAAGATGGTCGGAGAAGGTCACATTTTCAATGAAAGAGATGGGGACTGTTGCAAAACTCTTGGATGAGCAGGTAAATAATTTAGTTTATTCGATTAATAACCACTTTTGAACTATCCAATACAATAGTTGTATTTCTTCTTTTTAGGTGTTGGAAGTACTAGATGAAATAACACCGACAGAGAAGTTGTTATGTTCAGACGTGACAACACAGTGGACACCACCACCTCCCACATTTAAGAGAAAACCAATAGTCTCGCCATCTAGGGTAGTAAAAAAAATGAAGTTTGCACCACCACCTCCCACATCATTACCACCTCCCTCATCATCATCACCTCCCCCATCACCCAGCACATCAGCACCTCCCCCACCACCTAGCACACCATCTATCCCTCCGTCACAGTTTTGGATTGATTTCCAACATAGGATGTTAGATCAATTTGCTTTATTAAATAGCAAGATAGATAGTTCTGTAGATAGATTAGACAAAAAAATAGATAGAGTACATAGTGATTTAATTAGTTTTAGTCACAGTGTAGGTGAACGTCTTGAATCCATGAGTGCTGATATAGACACACTCATTCATCATTCCTCGCCATCATCTAGCCCGAGTATCTCTAGATCCCCTGCCCATCAAAACGCTACCACCCTCACTACCCCTCACGATACTTCCATTACTAATATTCTAGACTCCCCATTGGGAGAAAGAGAAATTAAAACTACAAAGGCGGATGAAATTGATGTGTACCCCGTTGACTATCCGGGGAGACCGCTAATAGCTGCAGAAGATAGAGATATCATCCATCAGCGTATGAGCGCCATACCATCGAGGTGCCCTTTTGACATTATACACTTTTATATTTTCAAAATTTTGATCTATGCACATTGATATTGACGATGACTTTCTAATGTTTCAGGAACGACCAAGCATTCAATAAATGGAATATAGTCGGATTTCGAGATGGCATGGATGCTCTTCTGACGGACAAATACGTCGAAGATTGTCACATTGATGCCTACGCAAAGATCTTGACTTTGCGTAGAGATCGGGATAAAGAACCGTATCATCCGTTTATGTACATCAGTCCGAACTTTTTGGTATGATCTCCCTATCAGTGCTTTATACATTAATAATTCTGTTTGCATTGCTAAAAAATGTTACAAATTATGTAGTTGCACTTCCCAAGGTCCAATGACGGAGAATCTAAGCTTGTAGCTGCATTCCTTGAGGGCATTACCAAGGAGAATCTTGCCAATATCAAAATGATTCTAATGCCAGTATGTTATAGTCAACACTGGTATTTATTGGTGGGTATGGTTAAAGAGAAGAAGTGGCTTATACATGACTCTCTGCGTAATGCCCAACGAAAAGTTTCCGCTAAAGAAGCTGTAAGTGCAGTTCATTGACATGCATTGTAGTATTGTACATTACGAGTTACTAATGTACGAACAAATTTGTGTTAATGCAGATTTCTGCGCTCCAGAAGGCGACCGTTAAAAAAGTCCACGCAGGATTTTCCAATTGGAAACTCGACTTGACTGCTGGTATACCACAGCAGGAGAACTCCGTGGATTGCGGTGTCTTCGTTATGAAGTATATGGAGCACATAGCGAAGGAAGGGCTGATGAGCTGGGAGAGTTGCGTAGACTGGCAGAAAAATATGCCTATGTTTAGAGCCCAGATCTGTGCAGACATCTTTAAAAATTTTGTGGTTGATTGATGTAAATTAAGAAACATTATTCGTGTACATTTGTAATGTTTGTCTATAATAACAATTGTTTCATGGATGAATACCGTTTTCAAATGGGTCAAAATCATAGCTTTAAATGAAATCAGTGAAGATACAGAAGGCTCTCCGCGGAGATCCAAAAGGCTCTCCGCGGAGAGCAAAAAGATCTCCGCGGAGAGCAAAAAGCTCTCCGCGGAGAGCAAAAAGCTCTCCGCGGAGAGCAAAAAGCTCTCCGCGGAGAGCAAAAAGTTCTCCGCGGAGATCCAAATGGCTCTCCGCGGAGATCCAAATGGCTCTCCGCGGAGATCCAAATGGCTCTCCGCGGAGATCCAAATGGCTCTCCCCGGAGATCCAAATGGCTCTCCGCGGAGATCCATTTAGATATCCGCGGAGAGCCATTTGGCTCTCCGCGGAGATCCATTTGGCTCTCCGCGGAGAGCCATTTGGATCTCCGCGGAGAGCCATTTGGATCTCCGCGGAGAGCCAAATGTCTATCTTTCGCAAATTGTGGCCGCGTTCTCTCCCTCCCTCCCTTCATTTTTTCTTCCTTTCCCTCTTTTTTCTTTCTCCCTCCCCCTTTCCCTCTCCTCCCCCTCTTTTTTCTCCTCCCCCTCTTTTTCTTTTTTCTCCCCCCCCCCTCCCCCCTTTTTTCCCCCTCATACCAGAGTGGAACCCGGCGGCCCCCCCCCCCCCCCCCCCCCCCACACACACACACACACACACACACCTTGGAGATTCTCTCCTTCCCGATATACATATATACATATATACATATATATATATGTGTGTGTGTGTTCTCTTCTTAATTTGATGCTCGCAAGAGCCACTACAACACATTTCCAAAGTGAATTAAAGCATGCAAATCGTTAATACTAAATATGTGTACAGTTAATTTATACTGCCTGCTTTCTCTCGTATGAAATTATATCTCTAAAACTACATCTCACGAGCTTATTTCTATTTGGATGGATCTTAGAAATATTGATGTTAAGATAGAAGATGAGGGTATTATACTTATTTGTTAGTTTTACCTGCATCGTATGATAATTTGTGAACTTTTCTGTATCAAAAAATATTTCATCATTCTGTAAGAAATCGGGTTTAGTATTCATATGCAAAACCTTACTTAGAGGGCATCTGGAAATTTAGGAAGTTCTTCCATTAGATTAGTAGTCATGATTTCTAAATCCAAGTGTAAGAATAACGGCGTAGGAAAGTATAGGATCTGTAATTACTGTAAGTATTGTTAAAGATAGAGTGATGCATATTTTAAGGGTGCTTTTTCTATCATGAAATGAATTTATTATATGCACTACTAGGTTCCATGGTGACAAGTTCTGTTCAAAATCTCATTTTGCATAAGTCTGGGTCTGACCAAATTAAGTTGTGCTAAAATTTAGGGGTGCAAGTTTAGTCGAGCCGGCTCGTGAGCTCGATGAGCCGGCTTGAAAAAAGCTCGATTCGAGCTCGAGCCAGTTGAGCTCGAGCTCGACGAGCTCGATTTTGAGTCGAGCTCGAGCTTTTTTTTTTGTATTTTTTTAAAAAAATATAAATATAAATATAAATATAAATAAAAATGGGCTCATGAGCAAAAAGCTCGCGAGCAACTCGAGCTCGACTCGAGCTCGAAAGCTCGAGCTCGAGCTCAATATACTGGTCTCGAGCTCAAGCTCGAGCTCGAGTTTGGGATTTTTGTCAAGCTCGACTCGAGCTCGACTCATTTACACGCCTATGCTAAATGTGGCGTAGGATACGCCCATAAGAGGAATGTTTATTCTCAACAAACAAAATCTTCTTGGAGGTCACAACGCCGAGAATCTTTAATTTTTTCGATATCATGTCTGTAGGAAGCACTGTAGTATTAAGTTCTCAGTGGTAATCCATAATACAAAGGCCACTTTGGAGAAATCTCTGTTAAAGTAATTTTTTCATTATTGGTGAACCTAAAATAGGAGATATGGATGGTGGTGTATTTTTTCATTATTGGTTTCTTCATTTATGGAGACACATCATATGGTGATGGTGGTGTATTAATAACTGAACCATGGTTATCTTCAGTTAACCATGCTGGTTAACTGAAGCATGGTTATCTTCATGTATTAGAATATTATAATTTAGATTCAGTTTGATTTATTTTATACAATATTTCTAATGATTAAATAATTTTATTGCAGGATATATCTAACCGAAATACGAACTGTATGAAACACTTGTGGGAGGTGGAATCCGCATTTTGGTTCTCGAGATGTTCATGGTCATGCTTCACAAGCTTATGTGTCTACAATTTACTGGAACATACATCTTGGAAAAACTTTGTATTTTTATGGAAAATTTTGCTTTCTTATTGTAAATTGAAACAAGATATTACATGAAATGTTTATCTTCATTTTGATGTATTCTCTTGATATAATTGGTATTTAGTTGTGATATTGTTCCTCTATGGTGATAGGTCTGCAGAGCCTGGCGTTTATTGCAATAAACCTTGAAGAGCCTGGCAACCTTTTGTACTTTGCTTTTAATGATCCTGTTGCTTTTATGGGGATGTTATTAGTAAACCCTTAATGGATGCTAGCAAACTAAAATAAATCCGATTCTTCAATTTTTCACATTTGTCTCTCTTCAAAAAAAAGTTACCAGCAAACCATTTATTGAGCCCCGTCATCTAAGAGGAGGTCGGCGAGGATCTGCTGTTGCGGAGAGGATCTGGAGTGGAGTACACAGAGGATCTGTTGTTGCGTTTCGCCTTTCAATCCGGCAGCGACGAGATTGAGGGCTACATCGAATGAGATCGGGGAAAAGGCGAGATAGGATCTAATGTTGTGTTTCAGCCTTTCTATCCGGCAGCGACGAGATCTTAGGGAGAAGCTCGTCGGGGGGGGGGGGGGGAAGCCATGGATATATATTTCCCTTTTGAATCGGAGAAGCTCGTCGGGGGGGGGGGGGGGGGGGGGGGGAAGCCATGGATATATATTTCCCTTTTGAATCGGTTATTGTTGGTTGATTTCTGGTTTTGGTTGGTGATGGTGTAGATTCAGGAGCTTGTTTGTTTCTTTTTGGATTATTATTTTCCAATATTGGTTTTGATTGCCAAAATTGAGGGCTCAATTTTCTTCTTCCTGGCTTATTTTTTTCTAACTTTGGTTTTGATTGCAGAAATTGAGGTCGGCGAAACCGAGGGTAATTGAGGTCGGCGAAACCGAGACCCTCGTTCAAACTTATGAAAAAGGAGGAAGGGAAGGGAATTTTTCTTCTTCTTGTGGTTTGCTAGTAACAATTTAATTTTTAAATAACTATTTTCAAATTTTATGATTTGCTAGCGGTAATGGTTTGCTAAAAACTGAAACGAGCTTGCTAATAACAACACCCTTATTTTAAAGCTATACCTTTTAGTTTAATATTTGTACTGCATTATTTATATTTTTCTTAAAAAAATTATATTTGAAATATAATGTATATATATTTGCTTCAGCATTAAAATCATTATAATAAATTTAATATTAATATTTATTTATTAAGCATTTGTCTTTGGTGTCTCATAATATACAACCAACGTGCAGCAATATGGATCCCTAGTGCTACACACTGCTGTATGTGAGCAACAATATGCATATGCAACAATACTATATCAACAACTGCTCATGATGCACAATGCGGGCGAGAGCTAACAAGCCGGGCCCACTACAACCGCCGGCCACCGTCACCACGGGGCGGCTATGGGTACCATCACCACGGGGCGGCTATGGGTACCTTGTGCATAAAGCTGTCACATAAAACCGAAAACCGTAAATCGAACCGGAACTGACCGGAACCGCAAAGAACCGAACCGAACCGTTCACGAATTATTTTGGTTCCGGTTTGATTTTTGGAACCGTGAACAACATTGGTCCGGGTGTGGTTCTTTCATTTTATTATCCGGATCGGAACCGGAACCGGAACTGCAATATACAAGTCTTAAGCGGTTTCGAGATTTTTAGAACCGATCCGAACCGGACCGAAGCAGAACCGAACCGCAACCCGTTTATTATTATTATTATTATATTTTTTGATACTACTATTAAATAGTAATCATGAAAGATAAATCTAATTGTAGCCGATAAATTAGTTAAATTGATTAACTAATATATTTTTCAAATAAAATTTTAATTGTAAAATAAGATTTTAAGAGCAACATTCAAAGTTCTTTACCCTATGTTGAGTCGTGATCTTCAGCAACATGAACATTACATCAGCATTACACGATCATGATCTTTGAATTTTTAAAATCGGCGCGGCCTTGTGCAATTTTGTGGTTTTGCGGTTTCAGTTATTAACTTTCAGCCCGACTTACTATATATTATACAAAAAATACTCCTCCTTGGTGTAACGAAAAATTCCTGGGCCCGAGCCTGAGACTTCGAAGTCCTTCAATTCTTGCAAAAAAAACTGAACGGGTATACTTTTCCGCTGAGGATTTTTGTTTTTGACCTCCCTCATTCATTCCGCCAAGTTTGTTTTGATTCTAGTTGGAACCGATTGGAACCGAACCGAACCGCATAGAACCAGACCGAACCGTTAGTGACCGGTTTGGTTTTGGTTCTTGTTGAACCGTAACCGGAACCGTTAATATGATGGTTCCAAAAATTATGCTGGAACCGGAACCAGAACAGGAACCGGTCAAACCAAATACGGTTTTGGTTCTAATTTGAAGAACTGTTACTTTAGCGGTTCGGTTCACGATTTTAGTAGAACCGGAACCGAACCAAAACCGTGACAGACATTACTACTCATATTAAGTAAAAATAGTTTGTGTATACAACTCTTAAAAATAAAATTATAGTCAAGATTCAAGGTCAATAAGAATAATATTAATAAATTAATAAATTACAAATACAATTAATAACTCATACTTAATACGTTCATAAATTATACAAAAAAATAAAATTAATGAAAGCTTTAAAAAAGTAGCTAGACTGAGACTTTTAATTAACTCTTTCACGTTGACTCACATGAAACAAAATCAAACCTATAGACTCACATGAAACAAAGTTATGACCGTTCAATGCCGAGTTATGATCAAATCGTGATTCATGGATTCTTCTTCTTCTTCATGGATAGGCATGCATGTCATTAACAAAAGTAGCAGAAACGCCGGAAGGCAAACTTGTTTTGAGTTCTTCCCATGCCGAAGCGGGCAATAATACAAAATCGGCATACTTTCCTGCAGAGAGGCTGCCTATTTCCTTCTCCATGAAGCAGCCGTACGCGGCTCCAATGGTTTACCTACAATTCCCATTCAATTTTTCTCAGTGTTTTTCTTTAAAACATGCTCTCCCTCTCTCTCTCTTCTTCCCCGCACGTTGTTTCCACGTGCTCTCTCTCTCTCTCTTATTGTCTCTTCTTTCTCTCCCGTTGTCTCTCTAATGGGCAATTTTTTGGTGCGTGTAACGCACCATTATCAGTGTGAGATATAAATCTCACTGTATAATTCATGCAGGCACAATTTTTGGCGCATGTTAGATTAAAAATAAAACCGGATTTTCAATTATATTTACAATCGGATTATTCCACTCGAAATGACTCTTTTTTTAAGTAGTTATTAGCCTGAAATTCAACTAGATTTTTATCCCGCACGTTGAAGATGGTACACACCAAATTTTTTTTTGCCCTCTCTATCTCTCATGTGCATGTGTAAAGAGTAAAAAAAGATATAAAATAAACGAAGAAATGCTAGGGCACATGGTGCATCACTATAGAAAAAACTTCTCTTTTATAAGAAACATTGCGAAGAGACAAACTTTGACATTAAAAAATGTTCCATTATATATTAATTTTACTTTCATTAATCTATTTATTCTCTTGATTTATTTTCTTCTTCCTATATCTGCACTGAGATGTAAATATTGACACCCCTCACATATTGGTCATTTGCAATGATCTATAATGTACAACCCTCATATTTGCCGAGTTGGGGGTGACCCGGCGCAGTTGAGATCGTCATAGAGAAAATGACCGTGACCAACAATTCGACCGATCGAAGGCAACCGAAATCGACTGGGTGATGAGACAAGACCCAGGGGAAGAGGAAGTGGACCATATGTCCACTTCCCCGCTTGGGCGAGTGGACCTAGTGGCCCACTCGCCCAAGGCAGGGGCAGGTGGACCACTGGTCCACTCGCCCAAGCCCCAGCCAGGTATGGTCCACTCGCCCGGGGTAGGGGAAGAATGGACATATGGTCCACTCGCCCCAGGCATTCGGGCGAGTGGACCATGGGTCCACTCGCCCCTATGGCAATGGACCTTTTGGTCTGTTCTCCCTGCCCCCGGTAAGGGGAGAATGGACGCCTCGGCTTCCACTCGCCCCCTCTCCCGTCTCGGTCGTTTAGGTTCGTAGTTGAGCTGCGGATAGTAGAATTGTGGCTATCCGCAGCCCAACTTTGGGAAGTCTATAAATAGACTCCCATGGGCACCTTGGGAAGGGATGTTGGTACCCTCCTCCCTCGCGTGAGTATTGTGAGCAAGCACTACCCCTCCCCTCCCCCTGTCAGTGAAGGTGGACGGTGAGGTGACCCTTAGTGCCCTCCAAGGTGCTCAGGCTCAACATTGGCTTGGGAGGGGAAGCTCTCTTTGAACTTCCGGCTGTGTGGTGGGACCTCCACGCTGAAGCTTAAGAGGTCTGTTCGTGGACTTAGGTGTTTTTCAAGGGTAAGGTTCTTCGGTTCTTAGTGACTGGTCAAGGGTCTAGCTCGGGTCAAGTAAGGGTTAGCTGCATCCCCCTTTCGAACGTCGAGACCAGTTTTCTGGTTTCAACATTCTGGTGCGGTGAGCGTGGAAGCAGCTAGTTCAGAAAGCCCCGAGCGAGTCTCATGGCTAGAAGCAAAGAGCCAAGGAACTCACCTCCTCCTAGCAGGTCACGGTCGTTGACAAAGGAAGAGGAGGCAGAGGAGGCAGATCAGGTGTCGGATGATCAGACTAAGTTGGAGGTGGCAGAGGAGGTGAAAGAGAAGGAGGTCGTTAGCGGCAGTGGAAGGCCGAAGAAGGTACGAATCAGCGGAAGGCTGAGCGAGCAAGATCAAGAGAGGATCCGAAGATGTGTCCAACAGAATGTGGACATCTTCGCGTGGAGCGCTGCAGAGATGCCGGGTGTACAACCCTCATTCTCCGAGGTAGGCCCATTCAAAGCCACGTAGGCTGAAGTCAAGGTCAAAGGGTCAGCACAGGAACCGGCAGTCCAAGACACAAGGCAACTCAGCCAGCAGGAGCAAGAGGCGAGCTGGGCGAGCAAGGGGCGAGCTGGGCGAGCAAGGGGCGAGTATGGCGAGCAAGGGGCGAGCAGAGGCAAGCTTGGGCGAGTATCTCGCGAGTATGGGCGAGTATCTCGCGAGTATGGGCGAGTATCTCGCGAGTATGGGCGAGTATCTCGCGAGTATGGGCGAGTAGCACTTGTAACTCGCGAGCAGAGGCAGTATACTCGTCTGTACCCCCCCCCCCTAGGATTTCTCTATAAATAGACCCCCAGGGGTACTAGAAATGGCACTTTTGGAAGTGGTCGAGGTCCCCCCAAGTTGGATACTCGCCAAATCCATGCCCGTCTAGTACCTCGCCCAGCTTTTGGTTGCGGAGGGGAAGTTTCTCCCAAACTTCCGGGTACGTGGTGGGACCTCCCTGCTGGAGCACCTGGGGTGTGCTTAGTCATTTTCTCTCTCCTATTTTAGCTATCAGAGCCGTGGAGTTGGACCGCAGGATCAGTAACCTCGGGCTGCATTGATCCGAATCTTGAGGTCAGGATTTTCCTGGCGTCAACACTTTGGTGCGGTGAGCGTGGATCGTAGTCGGAGGAAGAAATTTTTGCGAGAAGGCTTCATGGCTTAAAGTGGCGAGATGGAGGCCAAAGGCAGCAACTCGCGAGCATTCGACAAGTTGGGCGAGTTCCAGAGGCGACATCCTGAAGGCGAGTTCCAGATGGCGAGATCCCTACTCGCCATAGGCGAGTTCCAGAGATGGCGAGATCCCTACTCGCCATAGGCGAGTTCCAGATGGCGAGATCCAGAGCCGAGTTCCAGATGGCGAGATCCCTACTCGCCATAGGCGAGTTCCTGCAGGCGAGATCCAGAGATAAGTTCAGACCAGCGACTTTACTCGGAAGAGAGGCGAGCTTCCTGGATAGTGGCGAGATCCTTCCTTACTCGCCATCCTTACTCGGCCATAGGCGAGCTTCCTTGCCACTCGGCATAGGCGACTTCGTGCAGGCAGGCGAGCTTCTTCAATACTCGGCCATAGACGAGCACCTTCAATACTCGCCCATAGGCGAGCTTCTTCCTTACTCGCCCATAGGCGAGCAGCATCAAATGAGGCGACTTCAGGCAGGCGAGCAAGATTCTTCTATACTCGCCCATAGGCGAGTTCTCTACTCGCGAGGGTGAGTTCTTTACTCGCAAGTTGGTGAGAACCTGGTGCCTAGTTAAAGAGTGGCGGGTTCCTGAAGGCCGATTTCAGGGCCAGGCGAGTATGGAAAATAAAAAATTTCCAGGGGCGCTGCCCCCGACCCCGCAAGGGGCGCTGCCCCCTTGACCCCCATCCGCTGACCGGGCAGCGGAACCCCCGAACCCTCTGCGTAGGGGGTCTTATGTAAAAAGGGACACTACTCCCCTCAGTTTCCTCCTTCTTCAATGTCAATGATTTCCACACATGATCATACTGACGGATGCTTTGGTAAAGCCCGTGAGTGCTTTTGTCTGACTAACAAACAGGATGATTCATGACGAGTTCGCCACCAAGGGAAAGCACATAAAGCTACTCGCGAGGTCTCCAAGTTGATGCTCGGCGAGCTCCTAGTCGCGATGGTCTTCTTCAGCAAACTACTCGCGAGGCCTCCAAGTTGATGCTCGGCGAGCTCCTAGTCGCGGTGATTTTCAAAGCTAGGATTCAGCGAGCTCATACTCGCGATGATCTTCATCAAGGGCTTACATTCCACGAGGATGTTTACTCGTGACGTCTCAAAGCTGATGTTCCGCGAGTTCCTACTCGCGATGATCTTCATCAAGGGCTTACATTCCACGAGGATGTTTACTCGTGACGTCTCAAAGCTGATGTTCCGCGAGTTCCTACTCGCGATGATCTTCATCAAGGGCTTACATTCCACGAGGATGTTTACTCGTGACGTCTCAAAGCTGATGTTCCGCGAGTTCCTACTCGCGATGATCTTCATCAAGGGCTTACATTCCACGAGGATGCTGACTCGTGACGTCTCAAAGCTGATGTTCCGCGAGTTCCTACTCGCGATGATCTTCATCAAGGGCTTACATTCCACGAGGATGCTGACTCGTGACGTCTCAAAGCTGGTGTTCCGCGAGCTCATACTCGCGATGATCTTCATCAAGGGCTTATGTTCCATGAGACTGCTTACTCATGACGTCTCCAAGCTTGGTATTCTGCAAGCTCCTTACTCCCGATGATCTCCTTCCGTCGGCTATGATCCATGAGGGGTCTTACTCATAAGGAAACAGGTTTGGTCGGCATTCAACACCCAAGTAGGATGGAGACCTCGTGGTGGTGTGTTCTTTTGGAATCTCCCCGACTGTCAGTCCCCTTCATGGTGTGTTCTATGAGATGAAGAACTGCTCAGAAGTACCTAAAGGCTCAACAGGGAGATCACTTGTCATCGAGAAGCTCGAACTGAAATAGGAGGGATCTTTCATCGTTCAATAGGCATTCGAGACTGGCAGAGACCGTCTGTAGAATCATGAAGGGGAATCGCTTGGGAATACCTGGAGCGGTAATGACCTGAAAAGGTTCTATCCCTGAGCAGGAAGGTCTATTCTCCCCCTCCTTGTGTTTATTCCATTTAAATAAAAATTCCTCGCCCCCTGAAACATGGGCCGCGAGAGTTGTTTTTCTCTTATGGCAAGAGCTTTTTGAAGTAGGTGAAACCGATCTCCACGACAGGTTGGGAAACGAGCCTCCGACTTGATTCTCGTAAAACCCAGAACGGGTGATGGGACAATGCCTCGGTATACGTCCCCCTAAGTCCAAGCCTCTGCAATGACGCCCGAGATCAGCTCCCCCCTTGCACGTTGGCCGCGGTTCCCACCGACTGCATTTCTCATCCGACTGGTGAGATTATCAGGAGAAAGTCTGGACGCCGACCTCCCAACTCGTCGAAGCGATGATCGATTTACCTGACTGAGGGACCCTTGTATAAAGGTGTCATTTGACCTCTTGCGACAAAGCCTAATATCTCTTGTATTTTATTCCAATCATATGGGTTGATGCGGTTAATCCCCTCTGATTGTTGAGTGATAGTATGAAGACTCTTCTGCAACCTGGTGACCGATTGGGGGATAGGTCTCCGACTCGACTCTCGTAAAAACCCAAGTCGGGTGGTGGGATAGCGCCTCGGGAGAGAGTCCTCCTAAGACCAAGCCTCTGCATTGACGGTCGAGATCAGCTCCCCCCTTGCACGTTGGCCGAGTTACCCCCCGACTGCACTTCCCATCCGGCTGGAGAGGTTATCAGAGGAGAGTCCGGACGCCAACCCCCCAGCTTGACGAAGAGATGATCGATTTGACCGATCAGCATTCAACAAACGCAATAGGATGGAGGCATCGGGATGGTTTGTCCCCTTGGACCTCTCCACCTCTAGTTGAGCTCGGCTCCTAGAAGGTGTCGACCTTCTCTTCACCTCCAGTTGAGCTCGGCTCCTGCGAGGTGTCGACCTTGTATCCACCTCTAGTTGAGCTCGGCTCCTAGAAGGTGTCGACCTTGTATCCACCTCTAGTTGAGCTCGGCTCCTAGAAGGTGTCGACCTTCTCTCCACCTCTAGTTGAGCTCGGCTCCTGCGAGGTGTCGACCTTCTCTTCACCTCTAGTTGAGCTCGGCTCCTAGAAGGTGTCGACCTTCTTTCCGCCTCTAGTTGAGCTCCGCTCCTAGAAGGTGTCGACCTTGTATCCACCCCCAGTTGAGCTCGGCTCCTGCGAGGTGTCGACCTTCTCTTCACCTCTAGTTGAGCTCGGCTCCTAGAAGGTGTCGACCTTCTCTCCACCTCTAGTTGAGCTCGGCTCCTAGAAGGTGTCGACCTTGTATCCGCCTCCTGTTGAGCTCGGCTCCTGTGAGGTGTCGACCTTTTCTCGCCAGAAAGACAGCTCGTCGAATAAGGGTTGGATGATTCTTTCCGAGCAACTACGTTACTCGCAAAGAGCGGGGATTGTGTACAACCCTCATTCTCCGAGGTAGGCCCATTCAAAGCCACGTAGGCTGAAGTCAAGGTCAAAGGGTCAGCACAGGAACCGGCAGTCCAAGACACAAGGCAACTCAGCCAGCAGGAGCAAGAGGCGAGCTGGGCGAGCAAGGGGCGAGCTGGGCGAGCAAGGGGCGAGTATGGCGAGCAAGGGGCGAGCAGAGGCGAGCTTGGGCGAGTATCTCGCGAGTATGGGCGAGTATCTCGCGAGTATGGGCGAGTATCTCGCGAGTATGGGCGAGTATCTCGCGAGTATGGGCGAGTAGCACTTGTAACTCGCGAGCAGAGGCAGTATACTCGTCTGTACCCCCCCCCCCTAGGATTTCTCTATAAATAGACCCCCAGGGGTACTAGAAATGGCACTTTTGGAAGTGGTCGAGGTCCCCCCAAGTTGGATACTCGCCAAATCCATGCCCGTCTAGTACCTCGCCCAGCTTTTGGTTGCGGAGGGGAAGTTTCTCCCAAACTTCCGGGTACGTGGTGGGACCTCCCTGCTGGAGCACCTGGGGTGTGCTTAGTCATTTTCTCTCTCCTATTTTAGCTATCAGAGCCGTGGAGTTGGACCGCAGGATCAGTAACCTCGGGCTGCATTGATCCGAATCTTGAGGTCAGGATTTTCCTGGCGTCAACACTTTGGTGCGGTGAGCGTGGATCGTAGTCGGAGGAAGAAATTTGTGCGAGAAGGCTTCATGGCTTAAAGTGGCGAGATGGAGGCCATCGGGATGGTTTATCCCCTTGGATTTTCCTGTCGACCTTCTCTCCACCTCTAGTTGAGCTCGGCTCCTAGAAGGTGTCGACCTTGTATCCGCCTCCTGTTGAGCTCGGCTCCTGTGAGGTGTCGACCTTTTCTCGCCAGAAAGACAGCTCGTCGAATAAGGGTTGGATGATTCTTTCCGAGCAACTACGTTACTCGCAAAGAGCGGGGATTGTGTACAACCCTCATTCTCCGAGGTAGGCCCATTCAAAGCCACGTAGGCTGAAGTCAAGGTCAAAGGGTCAGCACAGGAACCGGCAGTCCAAGACACAAGGCAACTCAGCCAGCAGGAGCAAGAGGCGAGCTGGGCGAGCAAGGGGCGAGCTGGGCGAGCAAGGGGCGAGTATGGCGAGCAAGGGGCGAGCAGAGGCGAGCTTGGGCGAGTATCTCGCGAGTATGGGCGAGTATCTCGCGAGTATGGGTGAGTATCTCGCGAGTATGGGCGAGTATCTCGCGAGTATGGGCGAGTAGCACTTGTAACTCGCGAGCAGAGGCAGTATACTCGTCTGTACCCCCCCCCCCTAGGATTTCTCTATAAATAGACCCCCAGGGGTACTAGAAATGGCACTTTTGGAAGTGGTCGAGGTCCCCCCAAGTTGGATACTCGCCAAATCCATGCCCGTCTAGTACCTCGCCCAGCTTTTGGTTGCGGAGGGGAAGTTTCTCCCAAACTTCCGGGTACGTGGTGGGACCTCCCTGCTGGAGCACCTGGGGTGTGCTTAGTCATTTTCTCTCTCCTATTTTAGCTATCAGAGCCGTGGAGTTGGACCGCAGGATCAGTAACCTCGGGCTGCATTGATCCGAATCTTGAGGTCAGGATTTTCCTGGCGTCAACACCGGGTATCGATGCGAATTTGGCATGTCATCGCCTCAACCTCGACCCAAGCGTCTGCCCCATTCGCCAGAAGAAGAGAAACGTGTCGTCTACCCTCGTCGGGCCAATCGAGAGAGGAGGTGGGGAAGCTGTTGGAGGCAGGGTTCGTGGAAGAAATCTAATATCCGGGATGAGTTTCTAATGTGGTAATGGTGAAGAAGGGGGGCGGGAAGTGGAGAATGTGTGTGGACTTCTCTCTGTTGAACAAGGCATGTCCTAAGGATTGTTATCCTTTGCCTCAGATTGATGCATTAGTGGACTCGGCCGTCGGCTTCCCGATGATGAGCTTCATGGACGCGTTCTCCGGCTATCATCAAATCTGAATGCATCCTCCCGATGTTAAGGACGTTTCTTTCATCACAGACGATGGGTGCTATTGTTATAAGGTGATGTCTTTCGGATTGAGGAACGCGGGAGCGACATACTAAAGAATGATGGATTGAGTCTTTAAGGAGCAGAAGGGGCGCAACCTAGAAGTCTATGTGGACGACTTGATGGTCAAAAGCAAGGACGTAGAGTCTCACCTACGGGACTTGGGGGAGACTTTCACTACCCTTCGGAGGTTCAAAATGAGGCTCAACCCTTCTAAATGTGTCTTCTGAGCCAGCCGAGGAAAGTTCTTAGGCCATCTACTCACCCCAGAGGGGGTCAAACCAAATCCGGACAAGGTCAAGGCCATCCTAGAGTTGGAGTCACCAAGGAGTGCGAAGGAGATTCAAAGGCTGATAGGGAAGTTAGCAGGGTTGAGCCGATTCCTCTCCAGATCAGGGGAGAAGTGCTCTCCCTTCTTCAGAGCCCTGCCCCAGGGTCAGAAGTTTGAGTGGACGCCAGAATGTGAGACGGCTTTTCAGGCGTTAAAGGAGCAACTGACGCAGGCTCCTTTGCTCCAGGGACCGAGAGAAGGGGAGAATCTTTTTCTCTACCTAGGGGTAGGAGTCGAGGCAGTGAGTTCGGTCCTGGTCCGGGAGGAAGGAAAGAAGCAGCTGCCAATCTACTACGTTAGCCGAGTCCTGAAAAAGGCGGAGCTCAGATACCCCGCCCTGGAAAAATTGGCGTTCGCTTTGATCATCTCAGCCTAGAAACTCCGTCCCTACTTCCAGGCTCACTCGATCAGAGTAGTGACCGATCATCCCCTCCACAGCATTATGGAGGGAGTGGAGCACTCGAACAGACCGGCAAAGTGGTCAGTCGAGCTTAGCGAGTTCGATGTCACATTTGTCCCTCGGCTATCAATGAAAGCGCAGGAGGTAGCAGACTTCCTGGCAGAGTATGTAACCGAGGTAGAGGGGTCGGAGCCCCCTGGGTCAATGGCATGGGAGTTGTTCGCAGACCGAGCATCAGGAAAGAATTCCCTCGGCGGAGGGGTGGTCCTGGTCAGTCCACAGAAAACAAGGATCGAGCAAGCGATCGACATCTGATTCCCCGTGACCAACAACCAAGCCGAGTATGAGGCAGTGGTGGCTGGGCTTCGCCTGAAAAAGGAACTGGAGATCCGAGATGTGAAGGTTTTCACAGATTCGACGGTGGTGGCCTCCCAGGTTAAAGGAGAGTTCGAGGCGAAGGAGCCGACCCTCCAGAAGTATCTGATGAAGGTTAAGGATCTCATCGGGTGGTTCCGCACGTTCTCCAGCCAGCATATTCCGAGAGAGGAAAATGTCCAAGCAGATCGGTTGGCGAAGTACGGCCCTTGCGCGGGAGAACGGTGACCGAGTTGTTCCACCCATCCATAGAGGAAGGGGAGCTGATGGAGATCGACCAGGGAGCCTCGCGGGTGGATCCGATCCCAACCTTCCTGGCCTCGGGGAAGTTCCCGGAGGGGGTCCCGGATAAGAGGTGATTCCGATACAAGTCAGCATACTACCTGATGCGAGAAGGAAGCTTGTGCAGGAAGACTCTGACTGTGCTCCTAGCAAGGTGCGTAATGGAAGATGAAGTCCCAAAAATCTTGGAAGAAATCCACTCCGGGGAGTGCGGAAGCCATTCCGGAAGCCAAACCTTAGAGAAGAGGGTGTTGAGGCAAGGGTACTTCTGGCCGACCCTTCGGAAGGACACCATGGAGTTCGCGAAGAAGTGTCAGAAGTGCCAGCTTTTTGCACCACTCCAACTTCAGCCCGCGCAAAGACTCAGGACAATCACAGCACCCTGACCCTTAGCCATCTGGGGAATGGACTTGGTCGGCCCATTCCCTCAAGCCAGCGGCCAGAGAAGGTTCCTGTTAGTCATGATCGACTACTTCTCCAAGTGGGTGGGGGTTAAAGATTTGACGAAGACGACCTCGCAGGTAATAAAAAAATTTATTTGGGGGGAAATAATCTGCAGGTACGGGCTCCTCCTCGCCATAGTGACAGACAACGGACCACAGTTTGCCAGTGGGGAACTCATTAACTTCTGTGGTCAGTTGGGCATTGATCTTCGCTTCGCCTCCGTTCATCACCCCCGGAGCAACGACCAAGTGGAGGCAGTGAACAAAGTGATAGTCAACCTGCTGAAGAAGAAGGTGGAGAATCTGAAGGGTAACTGGGAGGAGCAGCTTCCCTCGGTATTGTGGGCCTTGAGAATGACACCCAACACGGCAACGGGAGAAACGCCCTTCAAGCTCTCTCATGGATCTGAGGCCGTACTCCCAGTGGAATTCGAGGTTCGGTCCCCCCGGGTCGTGGCCGCCCAGGAAGGTGGCGAAGACTGAAGGATAGACAACGAGGAGGAACAGCGGCTCTCGCTTGACGTGGTTGAGGAGCTCCGAGACCTCGCATCGATTCGGCAGGAGGAAGTGAAGCGTCGAATTGGCAGGTATTTTGATAAAAATATTAGGGTCAAGCAATTCATCCCAGGATACCTAGTCCTCAAAAAGGTCGACGTCGCGGGAAGATCGGCGAACGTAGGAAAGCTCCAGCCCAATTGGGAGGGACCCTATGTAATCCTGGAAGCCCTGAAGTCAGGAGGGTATCACCTTCAAAATGTTGAGGGAATCCCCCTTGGTAATACTTGGAGTGACGACGATCTTAAACGTTTTTATCCTTAATGTATGTTGATTTTCTCTTTCAAAAGACTTCTTATTCCAGCTTATAATAGTTACTTTGGCCCATGAGGGAAAAGGTTGGTAAGGTTTTAAGAAGAGAAATCACATCGCTGAAGCCTCAAACTCCTCCATCTCCGGGTGAGGTTAGCTCATTGGGAGGGCGTTGAGTTCCTCTGCCTCCAGGTAAGCTAAGCACCTAGGACGTGGACGGGTACTTCCGCCTCCAATTGGATTGGGAAGGCGTCGAGTTCATCTGCCTCCAGGTAAGCTAAGCACCTAGGACGTGGATGGGTACTTCCACCTCCAATTGGATTGAGAGGGCGTTGAGTTCCTCTGCCTCCAGGTGAAGGTAAGCACCTAGGACGCGGATGGGTACTTCCGCCTCCAATCGGTAAGATCCCCGACTAGAGACCATTCTCCGGGCTCAGTCATGCTGGCAGATGGGAGACTCATCAGGTCGACTCTCTATTCGGTAACCTAGATTGGGAGGGCGTTGAGTTCCTCTGCCTCCAGGTAAGCTAAGCACCTAAGACGTGGATGGTTACTTCCGCCTCCAATTGGATTGGGAGGGCGTTGAGTTCCTCTGCCTCCAGGTAAGCTAAGCACCTAGGACGTGGATGGGTACTTCCGCCTCCAATTGGATTGGGAGGGCATTGAGTTCCTCTGCCTCCAGGTGAATGTAAGAACCTAGGACGCGGATGGGTACTTCCGCCTCCAATCGGTAAGATCCCCGACTAGAGACCATTCTCCGGGCTCAGTCATGCCTGCAGATGGGAGGTTCATCGGGTCGACTCGATATTCGGTAACTAGGTTGGGGAGATGTTGGTCTTTCTCCACCTCAGGTCGAGTTCGGCTCGACTAAAGGTGTTGAGTTTTCCTCCACCTCAGGTCGAGTTTAGCTCGACCTAGGGTGTGGAGCTTTCTCCACCTCCAGTTGAGCTCGGCTCACAGGAAGGTTCTTAAGTGGAGAAAGATTCGCCTTCCACCTCAGGTCGAGTTCGACTCGACTAAAGGTGTTGAGTTTTCCTCCACCTCAGGTCGAGTTTAGCTCGACCTAGGGTGTTGACCTTTCTCCACCTCCAGTTGAGTTCGGCTGACAGGAGGGTGGTTAAGTGGAGAAAGGTTCGCCTTCCGCCTTAAGTTAAGTTCAGCTGAAAAGCTCGACAAGAGTAACCCGTTGGTGGGGCCCTCCGGGAGTTCCTCTAAAGCCCCACCTACTCGTCAAATAGGTGGGTTGGACTTTCTTTTCGAGCTTAGGATAAGCTCGAAAAGAGCGGGGATTGTGTACAACCCTCATATTTGCCGAGCTGGGGTGACCCGACGCAGTTGAGATCGTCATATAGAAAATGACCGTGACCAGCAATTTGACCGATCAAAGGCAACCGAAACCGACCGGGTGATGAGACAAGACCCCATGGGAAGAGGAAGTGGACCATAGGTCCACTTCCCCGCTTGGGCGAGTGGACTTAGTGGCCCACTCGCTCAAGGCAGGGGCGAGTGGACCACTGGTCCACTGGTCCACTCGCCCAAGCCCCAGGTGAGTGGACTTATGGTCCACTCGCCCAGGGGTGGCGAGTGGACCATGGTCCACTCGCCCGTGGTAGGGGGAGAATGGACCTATGGTCCACTCACCCCCAGCATTCGGGCGAGTGGACCATGGGTCCACTCGCCCCTATGACAATGGACCTTTTGGTCTGTTCTCCCTGCCCCCGGTAAGGGGAGAATGGACGCCTCGACTTCCACTCGCCCCTCTCCCGTCTCGGTCGTTCAGGTTCGTAGTTGAGCTGTGGATAGTAGAATTGTGGCTATCCGCAGCCCAACATTGGGAAGTCTATAAATAGACTCCCATGGGCACCTTGGGAAGGGATGTTGGTACCCCCCTCCCTCGCGTGAGTATTGTGAGCAAGCACTACCCCTCCCCTCCCCCTGTCAGTGAAGGTGGACGGTGAGGTGACCCTTAGTGCCCTCCAAGGTGCCTAGGTTCAGCATTGGCTTGGGAGGGGAAGCTCTCTTTGAACTTCCGGGTGTGTGGAGGGACATCCACGCTAAATCTTAAGGGGTCTGTTCGTGGACTTGGGTGTTTTTCAAGGGTAAGGTTCTTCGGTTCTTAGTGACTGACTGGTCAAGGGTCTAGCTCGGGTCAAGTAAGGGTTAGTTGCATCCCCCTTTCGAACGTCGAGACCAGTTTCCTGGTTTCAACATATAACTTGTTAATATGCTGCTACAGAAGCCCTAACTGCCCCACCACCACCACAAACGGCGCTGGAGTTCTCCGCCTCTTCTCCCACAATTGCTTCGTTTTCAGCTGCGACGCCCACCCTCCTCAGCTGCATCTTCGACCTGAAGAATCATCCAGAAATTTCCTTCTTTGAGCTTCTCTGTCCGCCCATGATTGTCGGCGAGTTTGCTTAGTTCTGCTCATAGTAACGTCATTTTTGCTTTGTCTCAACCCCATCTCCGGCCTTAGTGACGCATGGTAGGTTGTGTGTGTGCCAACACTCTGGTACGCAATCTTATATATACTGATGGTCGTTCACGAATAAGTAGTTGGTTGGTAGATGGTCATTCACGAATAAGTAGTTGAGACGATTGTAAATGCAGATGTTGAGTAATTTGTCTAAAGTTTGCGACATATGAGTTGTAAGCATCCAGGATATGTTTGATCTCATTCTGTATTTCCATATTAAGTCCATTACTTTCTTCCATACAGTGTGAGGTCTCATTTTCGGCGTCGTAGATGAACATCTGTAGAAACCGTGGTTTGTTCCCCAGAGTAGGAATAAGAGATCCAATCTTATGATATATAGCACCATGTGCTCTGAATGTATACAAACCCTGGTTGAAAGCAGAAAGTGTTTCGCCAAGTGTCACGCCCATGGATGTGAAAGAGAATACGTGGTTGTATGCACGTATATTATTTTGTCAAAAATGTCGCCCTTTTGTGGACTGATCAGTGTAAAGAGCCAGTAACTGTGGGGGACATGAATGCCTGGTAAGACTACCTTGCCAAGATTACATCACAATTTTTTTGATTATTTGTGGAATAATCAAGCTGCACAGTGAGGGCAAGTTGTCGATTGCGGGATCCGATAGACGCTGACGTTGTCGGAGGAACGATAATTTCTTGCTATATTTCGATGGCCTACTCTCGAATTGGGCGCAGAACGATTATGTCCACCTTCAATCAGTTGATTTGGAGGTTCTGCATCATTTGTTTGAACTACCACGGTTGTTGGCATAGTCACTGCTGAGCGCGACTGTCTTTTCCTCGCATTTACTATGCTCCGTTGTTCCGTAGTCAATGACCGTCTCCAATTACTAACACGTATCCTGGTTGCTCCCGAGCTTGCTCAGTCGTTGTCGTCGAAGTCGAAGGCCTCCCCCATTTACGTTGGACCGTTCCACCCCTGTTTGCGCTCGATGACGATGGCTCACCTTGGTTTTGGTCTGCCATTTACATGTGTTTGAGATAATTGATTAGGAGTTGTACCCTGACTTTGATTTGAGTTTATCATAATTTGAGTTGATCGTATTTGAGTTTATCTTAATTTTAGTTCATCTTTATTGAGTGTGGAGTAGTATTTACCTCATTGATAGATCAAAATTTCCTTCAGAAATAACCACATAAAGATCAATTCAAGCAAAATTAGATTGGAAATAATAGTATTTTTTATTTTAAATCTAAGCATTCATGGTGTTAAGAATTATGACATAAGATTGTGTAGGAAAGCCTTTTAATTTGTTTCATTTCAAAAATCAACAATGAAAAAAATATTGCTGCACCATATCTCAAAATTTTATACCACATCGCAAAATGTTATAGCTTCAACAATTATAAGTCAAAACTTGCAAGAACTAAACTTCCAAATGGAAAGGCCTTTGAGAACTAAACTTATGCAGCAATTATAAGTCAAACTAAAACATTGATGCTCAAGGTTACTAAATTTCTGTTTTAGCAAAAATTGAGAAGCATCCATTTCTGATTTGTTGTTCTTTCTTCATTTTGCTACCGACTCATTGCCTAATTTCCATTGCCTAATTAAAGTCTGCCATTTGAAAATGAGATATTAAAGTTTTCATCATTTCGGCAAATCTAGAAAAGTCTGCCAGGGTTTAAACTTTTTTTTTAAAGAAAAATCGCTTAAAGTCTGCCATTTTCTTCAAAGTGAAGCTTTCATCGTTTCGGCAAATCTGGGAGAGCCCGCCAAGTCCCCTTCCGCGCGGCAAGTCCTCCTCTGAATGAACCGCATTTAAGAGCATATTCTGAGTACATTTTGTATGCCTCCTCCTCTGAATGAACCTTGCGAAACAATAATTCCTCCTTGTGGACCTGCAAATATGATGTTATGGTGGCACGCATATACTACAGCAATAAGGTCGTATTCAGTGCAATACGTCTGTATCGTAGAAATAAGGTCGTATTCAGTACAGTACGACTGTATCGTAGAAATATTGTCGTATTCAGTACAATACGACTGTATCGTATAATATACAGTGGGAATAAGGTAATATCATACAGTTTTCAGCTCCTCCTGCGGTGCAGAATGAATCATGTCCTCCTCCTCCTCCTTCGACTTCTCGGATGGCAGATTGCTGGACGACATACCAGTATATAAAGCAGCAGACGGAAGATATTAACGTGAGTTGCTATAGAAGATCTCCCTCGCCACCAGATTAAGTTCGAAGTCTTGTTGAACGTCGAAAGTCTTGGCTATGAACAAAAACGATTTCAGTCAACCATAAAGAAGGGATCTTGTAGTTTGTGAAGAGAAACGCAAGCTCAGCGTTCTCCTCGACGAAGGGGAGTTACCTACCAAAGCGTCTGAGCCCACAGATTGAGTTCGCCGCGGCTTCCCGATGCTATTTCCGAATGCTTCGAGCTAGGGGGATCGCCAGTGGATGCTCTGCGAACTTCGCTAGGGCAGGGAGATTGCTTTGCAAACTCTGCTTGGTGCCATAAATTCTCGCTGGGTGCAGGGAGAAAGCAAGCTGGGGGTCGGGGAGAAAGCAACACCGTAAATGCGAAAATAGGAGCGGGAAAACGTAAGAGCAGGAGAGGAAATAGAAAATTGCGACATCCTTTATAATACTCACCAAAGCTTATGTACGTATACGTACCAAACAATTTGTCTTCCTACCTACACCTCCAAAATTTGAACTATGTGACGTCAAGATGTCATGTTATGCTCCGAAATTTTAAATCTGAACTCGTGTTTTTTTTTTTTTTAAAGTATAATATTATTTGTTTGAAGTAAATATCATGCTAATAAAAAATGATGCTGGCGTATTTCGTGTATCTGGCATATTCTACTATATAAAGATTGAGAGAGTTGAAGGATGGAGCAGAGCAGAAGGCAAGGTCACGTGAAGAACAAACAAAAGAGAGGGGCAGCAGAGCTTTTAATGTAAAAGCTCGCTTTTAATGATAGCTCTGCAGAGCTTACCTTCTCTTCTTTTAAAGCCCTCCTCTACAGTATGAAATCCTCCACTGCCGCACGCAATCTTCTGTTCATCGTCTGCCGCACGCAATCTTCTATTCATATCTTCCCGCAAGCAAGCAAGCAAGCAAGCAAGCAAGCAAGCAAGCAAGCAAGCTTTTAGCCGGGAACCTGCAAATCTCTTCCTTCCCGCAAGGCTGCAGGCTCCTCCTGCCACCCGCCGAAAGCTGCGCGCAGGTTCCTCCTGCACGGCCTCCTCCTGCTTTACCTCCTCAAGTCTCCTCCTCCACAGGGAGACCCCCAACCTCGCTCGCTGCAAACCCTCCTCGAGATCTGCCTGTGCAAATTAACCCTCCTCAAGAGCTGCCTGTGCAAATTATTAACCCTCCTCAAGAGCTACCCGTGCAAGCCCCACCTCCTCCACCGGTGCATAGATTCTTAACATAGTTTATTTTTTTATTTTTTCAACTTAGTTTTTGTCATTTTGAAATCGAATCGAAATGAGGTTTCTTAGCATAGGTTGGCCTGTAAATGCCTTATAATGTGGTAATATAATAGATGTCTGTGGGCCTCTCATTTGCTGCTTCAGGCTTTTGCATCCCAAAATGCATTTGATTTCAAGCAGATTCTTCCAGCTGAATTTTTGCAACTCTGTTTAGGACAGATTTTCTGTTCAGGACAGAATTTTTGCAACTCAGCTTCCCTGGTTTTTTCGGATTTGGACTAAATAGCATTTCTATTTTTGAGTTTCAAAACAGTTCTCAGCATTTCTTCAAACTATTCTGCTACTCACCGTGATTTATTAAACATCATTTTTTCCTGAAAAGAAATTTTCCTATGATTTTATGGGCTGAAATTTTCCTGATTTCTGCTACTCACACAATCTTTTACTCACTATTATTCGATTGTTTAGACTTTCAGTCCAAAACATCATGCACTCACTATTATTTCATGCACTCACTATTATTTCCTGGACTATTATTTGATTAGTTAAATGCTTCATTGTTCATCTTTGGTTGGCTCTAGGGAGAAGTTTTTCATTTTCATGTTCTATTTTTTGTCAAATATTGGTTTGATCCTTTTACTTGGTTTAATCCTTCATATGGTTGGTTTTAAAGGGTTTCCAATGAATGATTTTTTAATCCTTCATATGGTTGGTTTAGGATTTCCAAACGATGTGCCAACATGTATCAACTTTCAGATGGTTCATCTTTTTTTAATCCTTCATATTTGTTTAAATTGGTATCAACTACATTTTTATAAGGTTCAATCCATAATGATGCTTATGTTTTTGTAGAGTTGCCAGCATGTATCAATAATTGCCATCTTCAAATCCTTATAAAAATGATTTGCTTAAAAGGTGTATTTAGAAATAAACTGTAGGTGCAATCTCCACATGTTGTTTTCCTGATTGTATCAGCAAGTTATGTTTTTGTTCTTTGTTTGATTTACATGCTATCAAATTAAACAATTTAAGGAACTAATGTAAGCAATTAGGAACTAAAGTTATAATGAGCCTGTCCTGATACATTAGTTCCTATAGTTTATAATTGCTTACATTGGTACATTAGTTCCTATAGTTTATAATTGCTTACATTTGTACATTAGTTCCTACAGTTTAAATACAATAGTTCCTAATTGCTCATTGGTTTTCACATACATATACACATATATGTACACATATTGAAGAATCACTCATTGGTTTTCATTTTGCAGAAGTTCAAATATATATGTGTTTGAGAGCGGGATCCTGGATTCCTAAGAGCAGCTTCAAATACATATATATTCATACATTGCAGAATTTCAAACACATATATTGCAGAAGTTCAAACACATATATTGCGGAAGTTCATATATTGCGTTGTTGGATCTGAAGCTGCTCTTAGGAATCCAGAATACCTGTTGTAAAATAATTCTTCTTGGTTTTTATTTGGATACCTAAAAAGCCCTCAAAAAACACCTCTTATATTCAAAATATGTAATATTTTTGTCATTTACTGTTTCCCGCCTATTTTCCCACCAAATTTAATTCATGCTCTCCAAAATCTGACAGTTCAATTTCAAAAACAAGTATCTTTCCCTCTAAGAGCAGCTTTTCAGCTCTCCAATGTCTGTAGTGCTTTAATGATTTACTGTAGTGCTTTAATGATTTAATCCTGTATTTGGGCTTCCTCCAATATTGATAATTAATGATTTGCTTTAATGATGATTTTAGTGTTCATGGCTTTCTGTTCTGTACTTTTTTGGCCCAATATATGACTGACATAAAATGTGACAATATGACATTTTTTGTTTTATCTCCATTGTTGTGATATATGCTGTAAACTAACCTGCTCTCAAAATAGAATTCGATTTCAAAATATGCCCAGAATCTTCATTTTTATAAACTTTGTTCTCCATTTACAGGATCGTGCCTCAAAAAAGTCATTGCTGAGTTTTTGGTCTGGAAATTCTCATCTTCTACCACAACATCATTGGGTAATGTCATGTTTGATTTTACTGCTTAAGGATCATTCATGCATCCTCCCTGTGATTTTCTTAATGACTGTTGCAATCATTTTGGTTTATGGTTAAGAATCATTCATGCACTGCTTAAGAATCATTCATTCATGTTGGTTATGGTCTCTTAAGAATCATTCATGCACTGCTTAAGAGTCACAAATAAAGATGAACTCAAATTAAGATGAACTCAAATCAAAGCCAGAGTATCACTCCCAATCATATTCCTAAGGATGCACCTCTTAAAAATTTTTCATAGCGTGACTTCTCTTCTTGCATGCCACCCACAACCAATGTCATTGGGTAATGTCATGTTTTATTTTACTGTAATCGTTTTTGAAATTCATCAAATTCATTTTTTTACAAAGCCATTTCTATTGCTATGTCTGTATTGTTGTCAGCATTCAAGTTTTCATTTATTGCTTCCTTGCATTGATGCTACTGCCCGAACCATGTTATGCTTGCTCCCTGATTTCTTGGAATTTGGGATCTTCTCCTAATTATTAATTAACAAATTTGCGATCTCACTATCTTATCACTTTCTGAAAACTTCACGTTGGAGATGGTTTTTGGTGGATTTGGTTAAATTTTATATGGTGATCATAAAAATCTTATTCATCTTCCAAACAAATGAGACTATTTTATTAGTTTTGTATTTTCCCCCGCCTAATTTCATTTAAAACTCTCCAAGCTAATGAAATGATTTTTCGTGTAGAAATATGAGCACAGAAGAACTCTCCATTTGTGTCTTTTATGTATTGGTTTTGTACACCTTAGTGCAAGAACTATGATTGAGATTAGACTCAGTTGGTGTAAGTTTGACGATATGACTGGTGGAGAAGGAATTATAATCAGTTTTTTCAATCAGTTTTTAGTTTTTTTTTTTAATTAGAGTCAATTTTTTAAAATGCCAAATCAGTTTTTAAAATTAGAGCACAGAAGAGCTCATCGTATATGCATATTATCATGTCCTCCATTTGTGTCTTTTATGTATTGGTTTGGTACAACTTAGTGCAAGAACTATGACTGAGATTAGACCCGGCTGGTGTTTTTTGAAAGATTAGAATTTGTTTTTTGAAAAAAATATGCTTTTCCATGTGATTGGTGGAGAAGAAATTTAGACGGTGACCATTCATGACAATTATATGATGCTCAACTTAAGGATCAACATCAAGAATAAGTTTTTTTGAATCTGTTTTTTAAAAATTAGCATCAGTTTTTTAAAATGTCAAATTAGATTTTTAAAATTAGAAACAATTTTTTGATTGAGATTAGAATCAATTTTTTGAAAAAAATATGCTTTTCAAAAAACATGCTTGGTGATTCATTTCAGATCTTTAATTTTATGTTGTTGAGAATTGCACTTTCATTTTAGTTCTGGATTCTCTTTAAATTTTATGAATTTTTTGTGACCAATTTACCTATCTATGGTGATTCATTTCAAATTTGGATAATTCATTTCAGATCTTTAATTTTATGTTGTTGAGAATTGCACTTTCATTTTAGTTCTGGATTCTCTTTAAATTTTATGGATTTTTTGTGACCAATTTACCTATCTATGGTGATTCATTTCAAATTTGGATACTGCTCTGCTTTTCTCCTCCCAGAGTGAAGAAGCAAAAACAAAATTGTGGCAGGTATGGTTTGTTCTACTTCCCTCTATACTGATTTGTCCCATGTCTTATTATCAAGGATTTGCTAAATATCTTCTTATAATAAATAGTGCCCCATGTCTTATTATCTAGGATTTGCTGTATCTTTGGTGATTTTCTGACTTCAAATCAGGTATTTTTATATTCATCTAGCTTTGTTTTATCAGTTTCTGATTTTATATTCATCTATTTTATATTTAAGGTTCCTCTATCTTTCAATTTTGTGAAGAATGAGGAAGGACTCTATTTTTACGAAGAATGAGGAAGATCTCTATTTTTATATTGTGTGTAGTATGTTTTATCTATACTAATTGTGACAGTTTTATTGTTTAATTACATACTATAAGATTTGAGAAGTTTAATAATTTATAAAGTTCCTCTTTTCAAACTTCTTTATTCAGATGATCTATACATTATTCTCCGAATGTCGCCCCCCCTCCCCCCCGAATGTCGCCCCCACGACCAATGTTGCCGCCCATGATCAATGTCGCCCTCCCAAACAATGTTGCCCTCCACGATCAATGTCGCACCCCACGACTAATGTCGCCGCCCACGACCAATTTCGCCGCCCACGACCAATGTCGCCGCCCACGACCAATGTCGGCGCCACACCCAATGTCCCCGCCCCCGCCCAATGTTGCCGCCCCCGCCCAATGTCGCCTCTCCGCACGGGGTCTCCCGGGCACGGGGGTCCCCGTTCGCGGGGGCGGGGGGAGGGTCGACATTGGGGGCGGCGACATTGGTCGGGGCGGCGACAATGATCGTGGGCGGTGACATTGGTCTGTCCGGTGACATTGATCGTGGGCGGCAACATTGGTCGTGGGCGACGACATTGGTCGTCGGGGTGACCTTGGTCGTGGGCGACGACATTGGTCGTCGGGGTGACATTGGTTGTGAGGGGCGACACTGGTCGGTGTCATTGGTCGTGGGGGGGGGGGGGGGCGACATTGGTCATGTGCGGCGACATTGGTCATGTGCGGCGACATTGGTCGGTCCGGTGACATTGATCGTGGGCGTCGACATTGGTCGTCGGGACGACATTGGTCGTGTGGCGACATTGATCGTGGGCGTTGACATTGGTCGGGGCTGGGACATTGGTCGTGGGAGGCGACATTGGCTGTGGGAAATGACACTGGTCGTCGAGGCGACACTTATCGTGGGGGCGAGACATTCGGCGGGGAGGTGGGGGGTGGGGGTGGGCGACATTCGGCGAGGGAGGCGTCATTCGGCGGGGGAGGCGTCATTATGCGGGGGAGTGTAGGGGCGGCGACAATTGGCGGAGGCGACGACAATCATTGGGGGCGGCGACAATCGACGGGGGCAGCGACACTCAGAGGTGGCGGGGACATCCGACGTGAGCTGGGACATCCGACAATCGGCGGCCGAAACATTCTGCGGGTGAAAAATTCGATGGGCGAAACATTTGACGGGCTCTCTAAGGGATCTACTAGACTGCACGGGGTCCCAGTATCACCCAAATGTCTTAACATAGCTAAAAGAATAATTGATAATATGGTGTTTGATAAGCATTTTTATTTAATCTGACCCACTAATGTTGGTTGCGAAGAATTATATCAAACACTATATCAAACACTTTATGTGAATGAAGGAAGATCGGCACCATTCCGGGAAGAATGAAAGAAATCACCCATCCATAGGTTACATGCTGCAAAAAAAGATAGATGAAAGCATAAAACATTTATATGAACCAAATATCTATTCGGAAGAAGAGGTTACCATCTCATACTATCATGTGAGGTCATGATAATATTTGGAGAACTGTAAAAAATTTAGGAGTAAGAATGATTCTTTACATGTTGCATTAATGCACACCAACTCAATGATTTGAAGCAATTGGAGAATAAGATTAGCTCATAATCAGGCAGAAAATTCAATTTAATTAAATGAAAACACATATCAAGGAGTAAAATTTAGATGCTAAGCCTGGATTGACAGCATGGAGAAAAAGAGTCTTCACCTTCTGCTATCATCAAAGAAATAATTGGTGCAAGCTTTCCACCATAGTACTCGCCATCAATATAGACAGTTCAAGAAAAAATCACGGTGATTACCACTGCATCATGCATGGATGAAAATATATCTCTATGAAGAACTCCTCATACTTAAGATATTCTTAAGTCTATATTCCCTTGATCCCACCTTCATAAGAAACTTGAAAATTACTTTTTAGGATTAAAATCATCTAGGTCTTAATAATGAGCATCTTAAGAGAAAGATAATCAAGTCGAATTACTTTATCTAATTGTATCTATTTTTATTTTCACCAACCAAATGCGCCCTCCTACTGTCAACCAATTCATACCAATCCAGCAGCCATACATGCAAATTTGAGCTATATCATTACATACAAATTGAAGCATTACTTGCCTTTTAACTACAATACTGTACAACCCTCATATTTGCCGAGCTGGTGTGGCCCGACGCAGACGAGGTATCGGTAGATAGACTAGTTGGTAAGCGAAAACTGACCGAACCAGAAGGAGAAGGCCTGGGGGGGGCAAACCTCCTTCGACGAGTGGACCTTGGGTCCACTCGCCCAAGGCCCCGGGCGAGTGGTTCCTTGGTCCACTCGCCCAAGGACTCGGGCGAGTGGACCATTTGTCCACTCGCCCGAGTGGGGGGGGGGGGGGGCGTGGACCATTGGTCCTCTCGCCCCGAGCAGCTGGGCGAGTGGACCAAGGGTCCACTCGCCCGGTGGGTTGAGTGGACCGTAAGGTCCACTCGTTCGACCCCCGACAAGGGGGGGGGGGAGTGGACGTCTCGTCCTTCACTCGCCCCCCTCTTGCGTTGATCATTCGGGTTCGATGTTGAGCTGCGGATAGTAGAATTTTAGCTATCCGCAACCTAATTTTGGGAAGTCTATAAATAGACCCCCATGGGCACCTTGGGAAGGGATGTTGGTACCCCTCCCTCGCGTGAGTATTGTGAGCAAGCACTACCCCTCCCCTCCCCCTGTCAGTGAAGGTGGACGGTGAGGTGACCCTTAGTCCCCTCCAAGGTGCCCAGACTCAGCATTGGCTTGGGAGGGGAAGCTCTCTTTGAACTTCCTGGTGTGTGGTGGGACCTCCACGCTGCAGTTTAAGGGGTCTGTTTGCGGACTCAGGTGTTCTTCAAGGGCATGGTTCTTCGGTTCTTAGTGACTGGTCAAGGGTCTAGCTCGGGTCAAGTAAGGGTTAGCTGCATCCCCCTTTCAAACGCCGAGACCAGTTTTCTGGTTTCAACATTCTGGTGCGGTGAGCGTGGAAGCAGCTAGTTCGGAAAGCTCTGAGCCAAGTCTCATGGTCGGAAGCGATGAGTTGGGGGACCCACCCCTTGTCGGTGAGTACGTGAAGAAGAGTGACTTCGACGAGTTTAAGAAGTCACTTTTGGAGCTCTTGCAGGTCGCACTCCCCCCTAGCGGCGAGTGCTCGACGCCACCTGCACCCAGGATTGCCTCATCACCTTTGATGGAGGCAGGGCGAACTTGTCAGCAAGGGAAAGAGCCGGCCTCGGAGGAGGGATTGAGCCTCCAAGCGCGAGTGCTCTTCAACAGCTCGCCCAGGACCAGCTGCCCCGGTGGGGAGGCAGTGAGAACGTCTCCATCTCACCAGGGAGGAGGGGGAAATCCTTTCTGCGAGCTCATTAAATGTCTTATCTTTTTTCAATGCATTATCATTTAATGCATTGACCAAAAGCTGCAGCCTTAACTCCTCAAAAGCAGCAACTCTTCAAAAGTTGCTACTCCTTAAAAGCTGCAACTCAAAAGCCCTCTGCCTACGCTGCAACTCTTCTCTCTTCCTCGACTGCTACCCGCTGAAAGCAGCTTTAACCCTACCTCCAATCGACAGAGCCATGCCGGCAGCGTGTATACATCCTCGACCAAGCCTCAACTCTCCTCCATACTGCCTCACCTCTACAGCTCCTCCTCCATTGCGATTTCGAAGTTTCCCTGTTTTAGGACCTCCGCAACAACTCCTCCTCCTCTTCAAGAGCTTCCTTCAGGTGCTTGCGCAGTAGAGAGGTTTCTTAAGGTGCGATCTTCAAATTTCTCCATCATTTTCAGCTCGACTTCGGAATCTCTGATTTCAGATTTATTTTCAGATTCTAGATTTCAGATTTATTTTCAGATTCTAGATTTCAGATTTAAGGTGCCTGCGCAGTAGAAATTTCTCCCATTTTCAGCTCCTCCTACACCGTTTCATCAGGTACCATTTTCAGATTTCCTTTCTCTGGATAGAGTTCTTCCAGTATTTTTTATAGAGTTCTTCATGAAATGGTTGCACGCCGCAAGATACTTTTTTTATAGGTTAAAATTGCACCATCAACAACTCTCTTCGATTTAAAACTGAAATCTGCAAGCATGTTTTAATTAAAACTGGAATTCATGTGTTAATATAATTTTCTCTTCGATTTAAAACTGATTCTCTTCAAGTAAAATTGAAATTTTTAGTATTCCAACTGCACAGTGAGGACCAATGTCGTCAAATAAAACTGAAATTATTAGTATTCCAGCTGCACAGTGAGGACCAATGTCGATTTTTAAAAGAATCAAACAATCTGCAAATATATATTTCAGTATTCTCTTCTAACCGGTTCTCTTCGATTTAAACCTGAAATTCACTTTACCATCAATTTTGTTGAAGGGCTGTAAAATTTCCTGCTCATATTTTCTTCCAGGTTAATGATTTCAGTTCCTGCTCTCTGCCTTTTTCTCTATACAGAAATTTTTTGGGTTGCTCTCTGCCTTTTTCTCTTCCTTGAACTGATTTTTTTTTGCACTGTGCCTTTTTCCATTCCAGCTTAAACACATAAATCTCTGAAAGTTTGTGTTTTTAGAAATTTTGGTTTGAGCTAAAACACATAAATCTCTGAAATTAATGCGTTCTCAGAAATTTTGGAATATCCAAACCCCATGATTACATTCATTTATACCTCATATGATTTTAAAGGTGACATTTGGTTTAGTGAAATGCTGATTTTAAAGGTTGCATTTGGTTTAGTGAAATGTTGTTTTCAGAGTGAAATGCTGGTTTTGTTCTCTTTTTTCCCTTACCTCCAAATCTCTCTTTTTTTGTTGATTTTTATTATGAGTGAAATGCTGTTTATTTGATCAGTGAAAATGGGGGAGTTCTTGGTTATGCAAGAACTGTTTTTTGGAGCACAAATATCTTGACAGTTTTCCTATAATTGAGATCAAAGCAATAGCATAGCTTTGATGCTTGCGAGCTGTTTTCCAAAGGTTTATTAATACATTTTTTAGCAAGGTCTATTCCTCTAATAATTAAGTTCAAAATCTGTGTAAAGCAAAACATATCTTAACCTCTACGTATAAACCTCTATTTGGATGTAATATATCTTCCTCTAGTATTAGGGTTTTAAATAACTAGTCAATCAAGCGGGCGAAGCCCGCTTGATTGACTAATCAAGCGGGCGAAGCCCGCTTGATTGCGGGCGAAGCCCGCAACGACGCATCGAGAACGGGCGTAGCCTGTTCGAAGATGCTAGTATATATATATATATATATATATTGGATTTTACTTTTTCTGGACCAAATAGCATTTATATTTTTTAAAATTGGTATGCTTATATTGTTGTAGAGTTCCCATCATGTATCAATAGTTGCCATCTTCAAATCCTTGATATTTAGTGATTTGCTTCAAGTGCATAGGTGTATTTAGAAATAAACTATAGGTGCAAGCTCAACATGTTGTGTGCATAGGTGTATCAGCATAGAGTTTTAATTCTGCAGTGGTTGTCCTTCTTTTCCCCTCTTCTATTCTCTTTAGCAAGTTTAATGTTTTCAATTTTATAGTTTTGAATACTTTTTCACAAGATTTTAAACTGATATGAAGTGTGTGAATAAAAATTTGCATATATGAAACACATTGCCTCTCTACAAATGTTGTGCTAAGATTCCTTTTTAAAGTTTCAAATTATAAATTTACCTATTTTCTTTAGCAAGTTTAATGTTAATTCTTCATAGTTCATGATTCCATATAATCTTTGATTAGCTTGGAAGGTCAAAGGGTTGAACTTGGGCATATGTGATTTCAGATTTTTGTAAATATTCAGGATTCATTGAACATGGGATAAATGCTTCATAGGTGATTTCAGATATTAGAACTGTTAAACATGAGAGTTAAAAATCCTACGGAGCTTCTATGAACAAGGCTTTTATGATTCTGTGTTTAATTTGAACTCTTCAAAGGTGTGAACTCTTTAAAGCTCTTTAACACTCATGTTTAATCATTTAATGTTCAGTTCCCCGACATGTTTGGGTTGATTGTTCCCTTTGCATTTTAATTTCCAATTGCATTTTCATTCCATCGCATTTTCATTCCATCGCATTTTCATTCCATTGCATTTTCATTCCATCGCATTTTCATTCCATCGCATTTTCATTTTAGTTTCCAATTGGATTTTGGCTCAAATGCCATATTTTCTATTTCATCATTTGTGTAGTATGATGGTAAGTAGCTTCCACGACCAATGTCGCCCCCACAGCAAGTCCCCTCCCGTGCGTCAGTTGTTTTCTTCTTCTTCCAGGTCAGATCCATGATTCTTCTTCTTCTTCCCCCCATTTTAATTATCAGAGCGTGCAACCAACAATGTATATATGTTTTATTTTTGGTCCCTGTCAGCATCCAACTCAACTTTTCATTAGTACTTTCCATAAGCTTCTGATATATTTTGAAAAATATAGTCCAATTTCAGCATTCTAATAGTGTTACAGACTAATTTATTAGCATCAAAATTTTTAGAACTTGTTTTATAAAGTACCTTAATTTTAGGGACTAATTTAAGACTTTTTCCCTAAAACCTTTGGGAAAAATTCAAATGTTTTAAAAAATAGAGTAACTCAGAATATTGTCTTGTATGAAACAAAAAGCTAAATAAAATACAATCGAAAATAAACTAGAAAAAAACAAATGCACGAAATTAAATAGGGCTTCAGTGATGTTCTGTAGGGCATATCGGAAAAACTAATATGTTTGATCCCTATTTTTTCAGTTGCTTGAATATCCTACACTAACATAAATTGAATATAATGCATGACTTTTAGTGCATTGATAACTATTGTGGTTATTTAAGCAATACACTATCACCAGTGACTTGTATCTTTTGATTTCTACCAGTTACTGCTTTTATTTTGTTTTGAACTCATTGTACGTTTATTAATTGCTTAACTAAAATTTGATTATAAGTTTGTATGGATTGCTTGCAAGTTGCTTCTTACAACCTCCTGCAAAACAAGGAACATAGCATGGTAGTTACCAACCAAGCATTGTATCCCAGTGAGATATGCTTATCTACGAGTTGTAAGGTGTTTATTGTGATATTTGACACAGCTCGGGTGTTTAGACTAGGATTTACTGTTTTGATATTGAAAATTTTTATATACCGCTTTATGCGAGTAAATTTGAAATACACCATACCCATTTTCCACCTCATATTTTACTTCATTTTCTCCATTTATTATCTCATTATTACAGTTCTGTAGGGCTCGCATACCATGGAAGTCAGAATTCATAATGATGAAGACATCAATCCTCTGAACACAAGAGCAATTACATATGATGTGTTTAATGTTGGCTTGGGTGATATCGGAAATATTAAGGTATTGTTTTTTCCCTTTTTCTTTTAGCAATTTAATAGCTTTATTTGTTAAGATATTAACATGTTATGATAATAAAAATCAATCCTTGTGTAACTCCTTTTCTCATTTCCGCATTATCATTCGTTTTTTTAATATTTTTTACTGTCAGCATGTTTTTATTTAATTTATATGTTGTACCAACTTTACTGGAATGACCGTCCACTAAAGATCATGAATAAATAGATTCAACCAATCGAGATAGTTAGTGAGAGAGAGGCGAAGCTCTAAATTATCTAAAGTAACATTATAATTATAAATTTGTTCAACATAAGTTATTTTATTAATAGGGAAAAAGAGGGTGAGAGATAGCCCAAACCCCTCATACATAATAATATTATTTTCAACTATAATTAAACTAAATACAAAAAAATATTTATAATGAAGAAAATTCTATAAATGTGCATTCTTTAGCACATCTGTGACATCCAACTGATATCTCTTCTCCTCTCTTCTTTAGCACATCTGGAGTTGCTGCAGGAGTAGAATGATAATCCTTTCCCTCTGCATGTCAAGAGTAAACTAGGTGGAAAAACATAATGAGTTTATCAAATGTCAAATATAAATAAATGATGTTGATGTTAATAATCAAATGAACAATTCCATGTCCGACAACAAAAATGTGATGTATTTCCCAAGGGACAAAATCGGCATTGGTAAGAGAAAACTACCTCCACAGATGATCATGAATCTCTCCTTTGCCGGTATCAAGCAGTAAGGGTTTGTCATCTATAAGGACAAACCAGGCAAAGCCACAATGAGTAAAAAAATAATTTCTCACATAAAGGTATGCAGAAAACATCACCATTAAAGTTGATACCATAAATAATAATGACATAATGAAGCATAAATTTATTGCCCTTGCAGAAAACATTACGCTGATTATCAAAAAATTAGGAGAACAATTTATCGGTTTTATCTATAATCAGGTAAGCCTAATTGATATTTTAAGGAACCAGCTTGCTTCTTCACACCTATAAAAGTGTACACAAAAAAGGTGTACATGAACAAAAATCTAGAAAACTAAATATTTATGCAGTTTTGCATCAAGTCACCTCATCATGAACATCCTAAAATTATAAAGAATCTTAAATTAAAATATAAAAGATAATTTAGCAATTTTATTTTACAAGAAGACCTTTAAACCATACAAAAACTAGATTCAAGAAAATTTCACCATGTTGCATTCAGTTTGCAGAACATACAAGTTTAGTCAATATACACATTTCTCATTAAAACCAACTTACATATTCATAACATGTACCAATAATACAGAATTCCTAAAAAGAATGCTTACAACAATCAAACGCATCTTATTGGTTATTCCTTGATAATCAACCGCATATCAGAAGGATCTGAATAGAAAAAATAAGTTATAAATAGATTGATCAACAGTCATGCAACATAAACAAATAAAGTAGTGATCGATCAAGAACAAAATAATCATGTGGAAGAGATTATATAACACCATGGGAAATTTATGAATTTTCTACATGCATCTGGGAAGTAGATGGCATAGAAGCAGATTAATAATGAACTATACACTGAAGTTCATAATAGAAACACTTATATAGCAAATAATTAGAAAGCATGAGACATTTAATTCAAAGCATGATTTTATTTCCCGTTGGTGTATAGACTTTACACTGTTAACCTATTTAGCATGATATAAATGATATAACATAGATATCCATTTGGTGACCTCTTTTAGCAGAAATACATTAACTTTATAATTGTGATAATGCTCTAATTTTCAAATTTTAATGTTTTGATCCATGGGAATGAGCTAAAAAATCAAGCCAGAAACATACCCGCAAGAGCTTTAATCTCTTCTATTAAAAAAATTCTATCATTAAAATATAAACTATTGGAGATTATGAAGGAACGGTTTTGTTTCCTTAGGTGGCATTGTATTTGCCGGAATAAGTTTGTCTAACATCTTCATTTATGACGATGCCGCGGAATGCCAAAAGTCATGGGAACGCATAAATAGAATGAGGATCATTTCAAGAACCTCGAGCCCCTCGCGTGGCGGCCATGACGATGGAGATGGATTGGGAGCAGAAGGAATGGGAGGAGGTCGAGGGTGCCTGTGTGATAGAGGATTGGCTGGAAAGCGCACATGTCTACCAGAACAACCCCGGCGACGTGCGTATGAGATGGAGACCGAAGTTCAACAAAAAAAAAAATGAATGGTTTTCGTATTACAACACATTGAATTAAAAAAATGGATTTCAGCCTATGCACATAAGGTCTGCCGATAAATATAAAAAATGGATTTCAGCTTATGCACATAAGGTCCAGGCCGCAATGCAGTGCTCCGCTCAAGGCTGCACCGCAACGCTCCGCTCCATGCCGCTCCGCAGCGCTCCGCTCTAGGCCGCTTCGCACCGCTCCGCCCAAAGCTGTCTCAGAGCACGCTTCGCCATGCTCGGCTCCCGAGGACATAACAAAATCTCTGTAACGAGCGGTGGCATGTCACCCTCGAAAAACAATTCACTCTGCAACTCACAAAACTAGTGAATCATTCAGAACTGGGCTAGGCCCCGTGGTTTTTTCCCTTTCCGGGTTTTCCACGTAAAAATCCTGCTGTCTACTGTTGGTTCTCATTTTTGACTGTTTGCGCGTTCGGCTCACTCTCGAGCTAAGGCGGTTCAACTCGACCGGCCCAGGAGAGCGTTGAACGACCCGCAACAGTTTGACGCCGTCTGTGGGAATAAGGTTCCCAACTTTTTGAAGATTCTTGGAAGATAGTGCTAATCAGTAGCACTCTTGACCAACAGTGATGACCAGAAGAAGCTCCTGCGCTGCAAACGGAGCAGCTGCTGTTGAGTAACACATGCTCATGATAGAAGAGCGCAAGCCGAGATGCTTGATCTACTGAGGAACCTCGGGGCAACCCACGCCCCCATTCCAGCTGACGCCCAAATTCCTCGGCCTCCGACAGTTGCCGGTCAAGTTCGACCTGAAAACGTCGCTCGTGCGGAAGCCAATGCTGAGGGCGAATTTTCCAATGTTGACAGTTCTTCCCACCCGGTGCAACCTGGGGGGCATCTAGAGGGAAGGCAGCACGGTCCCATAGCGGGGGAAGCAAACAGAGAGCAGGCAAATGTAAGGATCACCCGCGAAGGGGTGCGCGAGATGATCGAGGAGGAATATGGTGTCGGAAGGCGACAGGCTGTAGTTGCACGACGGCCCATTCGACATGGCTCTCCGCTGACTCCACCAGTGCTAGCACACCCCGTCCCGCACGGTTTTAAACTACCGAGCATCGAGGCTTACGATGGAACAGACGATCCGCTGGAGCACGTCAGCCATTTCGCCACCATCATGAGGATCTATAATGCCTCTGACCAACTTTTGTGTCAAGTGTTCCCGACAACACTAAAAGGACAAGCCCACACCTGGTTCCACTCTCTGAGGGAAGGTGTGATAGACAACTTTGCAGAGTTATCTCAACTATTCGTCGACCAGTTCATCTCGAATCGTCGGGTTGTTCGAGATCCCTCCCACCTATCAGGAATCCGCCAGAAGGAGGGCGAAAATCTCAAGGATTTCTTCCGCCGCTTCACTACTGAGGCACAACAGATTCCAGGGGTCGATCCCGAGCTTCTACGTGGTGTCTTTTTAGGAGGACTCCGACCAGGCAGCTTCTACTCAGCCTTAATGAGGGAGACTGTGTCTAGTTATCCTGACCTCGTACACCGGGTCAAAGCTCAGATTGCAGCGGACGAAGCAATTGAAGCACATTGTCAACAGTTCGAAGGAAGCTCGAAAAGGAAAAGGGATCAGGAACCACTACCAGATTTCGGGAGAAACAACGAGAATCGTGAAAACTCCCGCCAAGACCGGAGAACTCGACAACATCAGGACTACACTCCCTTAAACACCACCAGAACCAACGTGCTCCTTGCCATCCGCGATAGCGAGGAGCTTCGTAGGGCCGAGCCGCTTGCTCCAAATAGGGGAAACCAGTCGCAGTACTGTGAATTCCACCGCGGATACGACCATAGGACCGAAGGCTGCAACCGGTTGAAGGACGAAATCGAGCGCATGGTCCGACAAGGTCTATTCAGAAGATTTGAGCAAGACCCATCCCCGGACCAGCTCGCACCGCGGAATGAAAATCCGGCCGAGGACCCTGCTTTGGCCCGACGTGCATGAAGCAGAAACCCTGGGCTGAGGTCTCTCCCCCGGTAGAGAGTGCAAACCACGCGCCTCATTTATCTCCTTTTCCTGCTTTTGGATGTTTCCTTTGATGTAATAAGCCGCATTATGAAGGTTGCGCGCATGTGTATACTTTGTCTTCTTCAACAACGCAACGACATTTTTTTGACTTCTGTTAGCAGCACAGAACTCTCATAGCAAGGCTCCTGGGGTGAAGACCACTAACCCCGATGTCAACCCTGAATAACAAGCTTTCCATACTATGGGAATTTGGCTCAACTATGAAGCAAAACACCTCGCTCCCACGCTGCAGAGCATCATGCTCCCGCGTTGCAGGGCACCTCGCTCCCACGCTGCAGAGCGTTATGCTCCCGCGTTGCAGGTCACCTCGCTCCCACGCTGCAGAGCATCATGCTCCCGAGTTGCAGGGCACTTCGCTCTCACGCTGCCGAGCATCAGGCTCCCGCGTTGCAGGGCACTTCGCTCCCACGCTGTCGAGCATCACGCTCCCGCGTTGCAGGGCACTTCGCTCCCACGCTGCTGAGCATCACGCTCCCGCGTTGCAGGGCACTTCGCTCCCACGTTGCCGAGCATCACGCTCCCGCGTTGCATGGCACTTTGCTCCCACGCTGCCGAGCATCACGCTCCCGCATTGCAGGGCACTTCGCTCCCACGTTGCCGAGCATCACACGCCTACGTTGCAGGGCACCTCACTCCCACGCTGCCGAGCATCACGCGGGCTCGCTCCCACGCTGCAGAGCATCACGCCCCCGCGTTGCAGGGCACTTCGCTCCCACGTTGTCGAGCATCACGCTCCCGCGTGGCAGGGCACTTCACTCCTACAATGCATAACATTTGGCTCCCGCGTTGCAGGGCACCTCGCTCCCACGCTGCAGAGCATCTCGCTCCCGGACTGCATAATATCTTCACCAAAGTGAACGCCTCGAGTCCTCCTACGGATACCAATCAGGATGAATATCGAGTATCTTGTGTCATTTAATAAAAATGCACTCCGGGTCCAATAGCACGACCAATACAAGGGAGCAACTACCGAGCAAGCATCCCTCTGCATGACGGCCCAAACATACGCCTTCAGGCTTAGCCAAAAGAAATATTTAAAGCCGCAAATGAAATATTGGAGCGCGTCCTCGACCGCACTCCTCATCAGAGTGCGGCCCTAGGCTTACCACTCCCTCTTAAGGGAGCGGCGCCTCTCTGTGCTCGCGCCTATCGGCGTGCCTCCCCGCGCGCGCGCCATCCCGTGTCTGCCCAATAAATCTCCAACCCTCCACATCGAGAGCGAGTCCGAGCCATTCATCCGCTCGGGTCCTACCCCCCTCATGATCGGACAGGCACCGCGTTCCCTCAACAAATCTTCAAATGAAAAGACAAAAGCCTCAGACAAGATGGAGCAGCACTCCGAACCGCGAAAAGTCCCGCGCTCAAGGTGCAGCACTGATGTGTTCTTCTTAGGCATGACAGGCCTCACCCAGTGGAGCGACCGCGTATAGCCGTGCTCTCGGGAGCACAGCAGTACTTAGGGTGCGGCAGAACTGCGCCCTGGGTGCAGCATCGCCGCGCTGTCCGTGCGCGGCAGCGCCGCACAGCCCGTGCGCGGCAGCGCCGCGCAGCCCGTGCGCGGCAAGGCCCCGCCCTGTGCGCGGCAGGCGCAGCCCGCGCACGGCAGTGCGGCGCACTGCATGCGCGAGGCTGCACTGCCCCCCGCGCGGCAGTGCCGCGCGCAGCCCGCGTGGTAGTGCCGCGCGCGGGAGAGGCAGTGCCGCGCGCAGCCCGCGCGGCAGTGCCGCGCACATCCCACACGCGCCAGTGCCGCGAACTGCCCGCACGGCAATGCCGCGCACTGCCTGCGCGCGGCAGTTCCGCACACTGTTCACGCGCTTCCCGCGCGCGGCAGTGTCGTGCACTGCCAGTGCGTGGCAGTGCCGCACAGTCCGCGTGCGGCAGCACCACATCCCATGCGCAACAACGCCGTGTCCCATGCGTAGCAGTGCCGTGCCTTTTTCTGAGTTATGGTAAGCTCAGGTGCGCGCCCTTTGCACATTTTCTGGGCCCGGCGCGCCGCTTTGAGGTGCGGCGTTCTCAAGTGCGCTCCGCTACGCCCCTTGTGCATGCTACGTCGCGAGCGAGCTTTCGTGTGATCTTCTTCGCCAGGAGCAAAAACCTCCTCTCTTGCGACCGTGGTAATTTTCTCCGTCCGGACAGTGGCGATCCTCCCTCGCAAAGGCTCCGTGAATTTTTCCACCTCGGTTCTATAATCGCCTAGCACAGTTTGTAGAGCACCAGGGCCGTCATGTCGAAACACTCCCCCGCGGACTCCCGGTGAGCGGTAGAAATTTTCGGACTATCGTCGGACCAAGTTTTTCTCATCACAGCCTCGCCCGGACCCGCTTGTCAGCCTCAATTTTATGTCCGGTCTTAATCCCACAGCAAAGCATCTTCGCGCTTCCAATTGTTCCTTAAAAATCGCTCAAGAGCACTTCCGCTCGCTCCTGCTCCGTAAGAGCGCTTCCGCTCGCTCCTGCTCCGCGGGAAGTGCTCTTGCGCTCCCGCTCGCTCCTGCTCCGTAAGAGCGCTTCCGCTCGCTCCTGCTCCGTGGGAAGTGCTCTTGCGCTCCCGCTCGCTCCTGCTCCGTAAGAGCGCTTCCGCTCGCTCCTGCTCCGTGAGAGCGCTTCCGCTCGCTCCTGCTCCGTGAGAGCGCTTCCGCTCGCTCTTGCTCCGTGAGAGCGCTTCCCCTTGCTCCTGCTCCGTGAGAAGTGCTCTTGCGCTCCCGCTCGCTCCTGCTCCGCAGGAAGCGCTCCCGCTCACTTCCGCTCTCATATGATCCTCAAGAGGCGCCATTATCATCCATCGCCGGTGGCGATCCCCGGTCACCATCACCACCAGGGAGGTTGCCCAGGCTGCCTAGCGTGACCGGGGGGCAAACTCGTCATAATCTCAAAGTTGACGATCTGTGTGCCCCGAATCAAGCATTCTCATTCGCTCGCCCAGAAATCGGCATGACGCAGTTACCAGAACGCTCTCCTCAAAAACTATAAAATGGGGGACATGCCTTCATTTGAAGGGACTTTTTGGCACTGGGGAGAAGAAAGAGCTCTTGAGTTTTCCGACAAGGACTCTTGGAAGATCTTCATCGACCTTCGAGCTACCCTCAGAGATCTCCCTCAGCACTCCAGCTTTACTTCAAGAACTTGGGAGGATCTCGGTGGCTTGCTCCGTGAGAGCGCTTCCCCTTGCTCCTGCTCCGTGAGAAGTGCTCTTGCGCTCCCGCTCGCTCCTGCTCCGCAGGAAGCGCTCCCGCTCTCATATGATCCTCAAGAGGCGCCATTATCATCCATCGCCGGTGGCGATCCCCGGTCACCATCACCACCAGGGAGGCTGCCCAGGCTGCCTAGCGTGACCGGGGGGCAAACTCGTCATAATCTCAAAGTTGACGATCTGTGTGCCCCGAATCAAGCATTCTCATTCGCTCGCCCAGAAATCGGCATGACGCAGTTACCAGAACGCTCTCCTCAAAAACTATAAAATGGGGGACATGCCTTCATTTGAAGGGACTTTTTGGCACTGGGGAGAAGAAAGAGCTCTTGAGTTTTCCGGCAAGGACTCTTGGAAGATCTTCATCGACCTTCGAGCTACCCTCAGAGATCTCCCTCAGCACTCCAGCTTTACTTCAAGAACTTGGGAGGATCTCGGTGGCTTGGGTCTAGGCTGCTCCGCAGCGCTCCGCTCTAGGCTGTCCCGCAGCGCTCCGCTCCCGGTTGCTCCGCAGCGCTCCGCTCCAAGCTGCTCCGCAGCGCTCCGCTCCAGGCTGCTCCGCAGCGCTCCGCTCCAGGCTGCTCCGCAGCGCTCCGCTCCAGGCTGCTCCGCTCCAGGCTGCTCCGCAGCGCTCCGCTCCAGGCTGCTCCGCACCGCTTCGCTCCAAACTGCTCCGCAGCGCTCCTCTCCAGGCCGCACCGCAGCGCTCCGCTCCAGGCCGCTCCGCAGCGCTCCGCTCCAGGCCGCTCCGCCCAAAGCTGTCTCAGAGCACGCTTCGCCATGCTCGGCTCCCGAGGACTTAACAAAATATCTGTAACGAGCGGTGACATGTCACCCTCGAAAAACAATTCACTCTGTAACTCACAAGACTAGTGGATCATTCAGAACTGGGCTAGGCCCTGTGGTTTTTTCCCTTTCCGGGTTTTCCACGTAAAAATCCTGCTGTCTACTGTTGGTTCTCATTTTTGACTGTTTGCGAGTACGGCTCACTCTCGAGCTAAGGCGGTTCAGCTCGACCGGCCCAGGAGAGCGTTGAACGACCCGCAACAGCTCCATTCTCATAGTTCCATTTGTCACTGCCATCGCCGAAACAAACAGACCCGAAATATGTAGATTTACTTCTTAACAATGCAAGGGAAAAAAGAAGAAAATTGAGAGAATGTGAAATATGATAAGGAGAATAAATCACGGAGAAACGATCCTCCTCATCCTGTGATACTGTAGCACTACTTCGTGATAATTTCACAAATCCGGAATCTAGGATCACAAAACGGTAAATATGGCGATCTGCAACATCGGAAATTCTACAAACCTCTAATAAAACGATCTTAAAAGATCCACAGGAAATGTGTAACGCCGCCGGAGGAAGTCCGGCGGTGTCGCTGGAGGCTAACAACTAGAGGAAGGAAATACTAATTTTATTAAAATCAACGTACCTTACATCATCTCATGCATGCATATATATATATATATTAATTATCTTATTTAGGAAATAGTGCTGAAAAGAAAAATACATAAAGGTAAATAATAGTATTTGCTTATAGCCGTTGTCTGAGAATTAGCTGTTGGGCTTGGACACGTGTCGTGCTCCGATATCTTCATCATCAATGTCACGGATTGCTGAGGTGGTTTGATCTCGGTCCTTGATTATGTGCTTTTGGCTGTTACAAAATGGAACGCGCATGTATTCCCCTGTTTGACCTCACGCTTTCAACTCCCGCACGGCAAGTCCCAAAGCCTCTGCCTAAAGCCTCTGCCGGCCCTCCAACTCTTCTCCCGCACGGCAAGTAACCTCCTTCACCTCTCTCTTCCTCGACTACCACCCGCCGAAAGCTGCCGCCAAAAGCCACAACTAATAAAGCTACTCGACATAGCCTTCTGCAGTCTTCTCCTCCACACAGTCTCGCCTGCCTTCAGCTTCCTCAAGACCTCCTCCACGCAGTCTCGCCTGCCCGCAGACGACGACACCCACGGCGGCGGTTCCTCCACGGCCGAAACCACAGACGACAGCGTCTCCCGTGTGCTTCTTTTTCTCTTCCTCAACTCCAGAAGTAGAGATACATCTCCTCCCCCTTTGGTAAAATCTCCTTCCTCTATTCTTAGATTTCTGTTTTGGGGTTTTTCTTTAACATCTCATTCCGCATTTGGCTTTCCATCCCTCTTCTCTTCTTAGATTTCTGTTTCGCACTCTGCATTTTGCTCTCTGAAATTTCAGATCTCAACGAAAACTCACATCTATTTCCGACTCTGCAGTTTTTGACTTTGCATTTTGCTTCATGCTTCCATTTCATCTTCCAGTTGGACTCTGCATTTTGCTTCAAATTTTGACTCTGCATTTGAGATTGGTTTGAGATTTTTGACTTTGCATTTCGACTCATGCTTCCGTTGAGATCTTCTAGTTGGATCCACGCCATATCTTACACTTGGACTCTGCATTTTGCTTCCATTTTTGACTCTGCATTTGTTAGACTGAAGCCCGATCCTATTTAAGCCACGAGATGCATGTATCTTGGAATTGTTAGACTGAATACAATCCCATTTAAGCCCAATCCTATTTTTGACTCTGCATTTGTTTCATATCTCCCAGTTGGACTGCTTTGTTCTCCAAGCTAATTTGGGGATGCAAAGTTTGTCTCGAATATTTAAAATCACTCGAAATGGTTTCAAATGTTAGCTAGGATTACACAAATAATATGTTTTTAAAATGGTGCCATCTTGCACAGGTTTTGAATTTTAATTTGTACTTTATATAAATTGTTTATAGTTGAATGTGAATTTTGCTCGCCAATGCCCAGGTATCCTCCATGCTAATTCTTCTTTTTCTTCAGTTTACCTATCTAAATGTCAGCTGATTGTATGTTTTCTTCAGTTTGATTCTTCTTATATGCACTGTCGACTGTTTAGGGTTTTTGTTTGAGGGAGCCCGGGTGGCGACTCGCTAGAGGCCAGCTGAGAAGAGGAACGGCGAGCCCTGACTGGCGTTTGTTCGAGCGATGGCGGCGTCGGCTCCAGTTGACGAAGGGCGGGACTTGGAGCTGGGACAGGCTGCGGGAGAGGTATGTCTTGGCAAACTTTGAATCTGTTTCCATTGTTGGATCTGTAGATCTGGGCGAGAAGGGTAAGCATCCTTGCATTATGGGTACTCCTTGCGTTATGGGTACTCCTTGCGTTATGGGTACTCCTGGCAAACTTTGAATCTGTTTCCTAGTTGTTTTTTTTGTTGGGTTTATTGGTTGTTTATGTTGACTGATTGGAGTGGGTGTGTTGGTTAGTACTGGATTAAGGTTGAATGCTGCTGGTTGGTATCCCTCATTTTTCTCTGCTTGGACAAGCGCGTCTTTTTTCCTCCGTTGCATACTGATATTTTTGCATGTCTCAGGCCAATATGTAATGTTATTTTGTTAGAAAACATGCATCCAACCTAAAACCAATTCAAGAAAATGAAATTCTTCCAACTAATTTTGCTTGTCTGATTTTCAGACAATTTGATTAAAAATAATGTGAGATTCTAATATTATTTATAATGTTGTTTTGGCTGCTAAATTGGTCAGAGCATGTGTAATTATTAAATCCTTGAATAAATCACTTTTGGTGGAGAGGATTATATGCTCGTTCATTTCATATTTTTGATTTTTATAATATTTATGCTCTCCCCTAAATAATAATGTAATGCTCAGATTTTGCCTACCATCATCTTTGGAGGTGATAATGTCAAAAATCCCCCCATCCAATCACAACAGGCAATCTTTGTATAAGCCTTTTTCTTCAATTTGCCTGATGTGTGAAACTGCCCAATTATTCCCAGACGGAATCTGGGCAGCGCTGATCCAACAATACAAATGCTCTATATCTCAACATTTATGTCAATAAGGCTTCAAATAAAGCTCCAAACGCAAGATTTGATTGTTCAAATAAGGCATCAATTTTTTGCTTGTGTATTTAACAAGTTATTTTTTTTGGTCATGACCACCCACGCCTCTGAACATATGTAGTTGTTGTTGCTGCGCATATTTTAATCCAATACTTCATGGAACATTTATCATCATGTGCGTGTATATTTGCACGATATCTCGCCAAATTAGAACTTTATATTGCGTTCCTCCTCCATAAGCCTAATTAAAGGAAATAGGGTATTAAACATATTAAGATATTAAATTTGAAATATTTTCTTGTGATTATAATCTCAACAAACTAGAGAGCATGCACAATACTTGCAAATATTAGTGCAACACTTGTTATAAGAAATTCAAAAGGCATAAATTTCAACAATCTTCTTTACTTAATAGTGCGACAAGAGAGTGTTGTTTCATTGGGGTTTAGGATGCTTACTGGTGGTTTCAAAATATTATTATGTGAACCAGTCTAAATCATACTTGTGTGAATCTATACATTAGGAAACCAAGCCTTCTACATATTTCGTCCCTTGTCTAATAGTCATTCTCTTGATGCCCTCCTGGAAGTTGTTCAGAAGGTGGTCGCAGCTCAGTACGGGCGCAAGCTGCGCCAACTCCTGCTGGAACTAGCTCAATTGTGGGTCTTCGTTGTCTTCGGTTTTCAATGAACTATATCCATCCTAAAGTTAAGGTGATGCGCATTATCATAATCAGACTGCATGAAAATAATTTTGAACCAAACTGCATGAAATTAATTTTGAATTAAAGTGGACTTAAGGGGCTACAAGTTTGGTATAGACCACTTTTCCTGTAGAGGGCGCCGAGTATTTTTAATAATTATTTTGAACCACATCAAACTGCATGAAATTAATTCCTCCAGCCAACGGCTGGGATAGCCCCGACCTGGGTTGCCTTGATCCTTGTTTTCCCGGCCACCTAAGCGCTGCCCCGGCCGACCAAACGAAGGTGGTGGCCGGCGAATGGGTGTGGTTGGCCGGCCGGAGGTGGCCGAAACAGTGGAATCGAGAGTGGATTTAAAGCTCCAAATTGGAGCTTTGCAGCCTACACGATTTGGGGCCTTTTGGCCTCAAACCTTGCAGCTGACCTGATGGAATCTATCCACAGAGAGAGAGGAGGGGAGGACCTGTTGAGGGGGGCAAACCCTTGTCGATTGCCCATCACCATGGCCGGCCTTGGAGCTTTTGGCAGCTTTGCAATCCCCTGTCTAGACGGGCCGACTTCTTCAGTTAGGTGGGGGAAAATACTCCCCTCGGTCTAGTGATGAATATAAAAGGCTCAATTGGGGAGGGGAAGAGGTGTAACTTCCAATTGCCATGAATGACCATTAATGAAAGAAAACGCCAAACTGAATTTTTTGAATCCAGCCAGCTAGGGGGTCGGCCATGGCTATTCAACTCCTCAAAACTGATGGGGGCAAATGTACAAAGCCATTGGAGGTGAGGAGAGCTCTTAATCTCCCATGGACATCAATGACCTTCTCTCTCCTCTTTCTCTCTCCTCAAAATTGGGGAAAATGGAGGTTCTCTCTCCTAATTATCATTTCCAGCAATTGAATGGCATTCTAGGTAAATATCAGTCTCATGAGGCTGGGTTACTCCAATTGGGCATAGCCCAAGTAGATTGAGCTTGATTAGGTCAAAATAGGGCATTTTGACCTAAAATTAGGATGGAATTGGCTTTGGTTAATTTGACAAGGTGGAGGCCAAATTGACCCTAATTAGACTACTTTGACCAATTTAGGGTTAATGTTGATTTTGGTCAACTTAGCCTCTTTGGTTGACACCAATGGGTCCTTGGTGCTCTAGGGACCCTCCAAAGGGTTAGGTGTGCCATGGTGGGGTCAAGGGGTCAAGGTGAGTCCCTAAATTCCAATCCTAAACTTGGTAACTGGAAATTACTATTTGCAGACCAAGGTGCTCCTCCCCTTCAAGCCTAAGGCCAAGTGGTCTCTTCAAGCTTCCTAGGGTTTTGTCATGACCTAGTCATGACAAAATCACTCTAGGGGTCTAGTTGTTTGGGGGATGTTACAGTGAGCCAGCGACTCCCTCAGCTCTTGCTTAATCTTTAAAAGTGCCTCGGCATCCTTCTTCCTCTTCTTCGTCTTTGAGAAGCGCAGCCAGAAGCTCCAACGCAGATCCTTGAACGCGCAAATAGAACCCACAAGGAGCTGGTGAAACCAATCCCTCGCCTTCTCCTTCAGAGTGGTAGCAAAGAACCGACACTGGAAGACGTCCGACATAGGCAGGATAGAGATCATGTTCGCGAACCACTGTAGGTGCAGGACCGGGTCATCCTTGCTGGTATAGTCGGTCATCTCCGGCCCTCTGAACCCCTCCGGAATCGGGGCAGAAAAGATCAACTCACAAAAAGGGCTCCCTTCCCCCACTCGGCGTGTGGTGTGCTCTCGCGGAGCCAGCTCACAAACCTTCGCACTCGCCGAGCTGGCGAAAAGCTGCCGCCCGGGGAGATCTCGCCCACTCGCTTTCGCCGCCACCTCCTTCCCGGGTCGCTGGCCGGGAGCGTTCTCGCCTATCTGCTGGGGCGGGACCATCAGACTGTGGGTGTGACGCAGGGCAGGCCGTGTAACTCGGGTGTGCTGACTCTAATGCGAACCTAAGTGGATGTGATGCGGATGGACTCAAATAAATGCGACCTGAATGAAATGCAAATGGATTTTAAAACTTTTATTCGAAAAGGAAATTTTGCAGTGTTGGTTTTATAAGCAAGGCAAATTACCCAAGTTGAATAATAATTTTTCGACGCACAAGATAATCACGCTGACATTCACACGAAATGCTTTTACGACAACTTACACGATTAAGCTTTGTAGAAACAAAGAAAATAAGAAACAATTGCACTAATGAATTAAACTACCCAAACACACACGAAATGTTCTCCAATATTCAATAAAGAGAAAATAAGCACCGCACAAGTTGGTGGACAAAGAGGATTCGGTGACGGCGACGATTGTGGCTCCACGAATTGGTGGACACGGCTCTGTCGGATTCGGGAAATGGGGGGTATGGTTTGTTGTGTGGTGGCAGACAGGGTATGACTGTCTTATAGCTGTTGACTGGTAGTTCCACGACAAGGATAGGGAGATTGGAAGGTTGGCAGAGGGTTGACTGTGGACTGGAGGCGGGAGGTAGGGGCGCTGTGGAGGAAGGGGTGGTTTCCGGCGGCCAGTGGTTCCACGATTGAGATGGTGGGAGGAAGAAGAACAGTGAAGGAGTGCGGTTACTAGCGGCAAGTGGTTCCACGACAAGGATGGTGGGCAGAAGAAGAACAGTAGAGGCGGAGGGTTCCGCTTGACAGTGATAAAGGGAAGAAGATGGGTTGCACCAGAGTTGCAGGGAGCAGGGAGCATCGGGTTTTCTGCGGAGGGAGGCGTCGCCGTTGATGTCCAGCGAGGGATTCACGTCGCTTGCGGTAGAGTAACACTCGATGGTGAGAAGCGAGTAGGGTGTCGAGCGGCTATGGCAGAGGAAGGGCTAGGGATTGCTGTCGTCCCTCTCGTCGGCGAGGAAGAGGAAGACGAATAGTAGCGGGATCGGTTTTCTTTTTCAGGACGATGGGGATCGTGGTGTGATAGCGTGGATTTACGGTTAAGTCATGAAATGAATGGTTTAGGAAAGAGTCGACGAGAATACAGTGGGTTTAATTTCACGGGAACATGGAAATGACAATTAGGAGAACGGGAATAGGAAGCCGGGAAGTCGCACCCCGGGTCTCGCGGCGTCGCACCATGATTTGATTGCAGATTCTGGAATCACCCACAAAATACACAATGACCATAAAGCGCAACACCCGCCCCTATTTATAATAAGAAGGGGCGGTTGGGCACCGGGCGTGTACGACTATGATTGGCCGTTACGCTCGTGGCCCTAAAATACTAAAAACAAATCCAAAAAAATAAAATAAAATACATAAAAATAATAGCGCGACGAGCCGGACGCGCTTGCGGTCTCGGATCGCCGATCCGATCATCGTGTCCTGCGCGAATATACAAAAGTGGGCCCCGCCGACTGAAAAGCATTCATTTTCGATGAATGGAGATGATCGTACTGACGTCAAAGATCGGGGTCAAGTCTATCAAGCTCCGCCGCGGACATCCAAGTATCATCACAAATGGGGCGTCGGCTCCAGTGTACCGGGTAGCGGCATGAAGGGCAGTCCACGGTGGAAATACACTCATGCCCCGCAATATCAGTAATGTGCTCAACTCTCACCTCTCGTGGTGGTGGATCCAGAAGAACCGGTGGAATCATAGGTGGTGCGGGCAAGTTCGTAGGTGTTTGACCAAAGTGTTTAGGGTAATAGTCAGGCTGTGACAGGTAGGATGTAGGAAGTGGATCAAGGTATGGATCCATATGCTCGAGAGGCTCAAAGTACGATGTCAATTCTTCAGTATTAAATACGGGATGAATACCCATGTCTGCTGGGAGATCGATCTCATAGGCATTTGTTCCAATTTTCTTTATAATTCTATACGTGCCCATTCGCTTCGGTTGTAGCTTCTTAGCGACTCCTTTTGGGACCCTCTCCATGCTAAGTCGGATCATGACTTGCTCGCCTACTCGAAAATGTTGTTCACGCTTGTGTTCATCTGCCTGTGCTTTATATAATTCATTACTGCTAGCAATTTTTTTTCGGATTAATTCATGCAGTTCATGTATGTGATGAATGTAAGACTCGGCGGATTCACTAGGACGTGACTCTAAGGGAACAGGGGCAAGGTCAATAGGTTTCCTAGGCTCATAACCTTATACTATATGAAATGGACTCATGCCAGTAGGCCGATTAACCGAACTATTGTGCGCGAACTCCGCTACGGGTAACACAGAATCCCAAACTGACGGGTGATCACCAACTAGACACCGTAACAGATTCCCTAAACTCCTATTAACGACCTCAGCCTGGCCGTCAGTCTGTGGGTGATAGGCGGTATAGAATTTCAGAGTCGTTCCCGTCTTATGCCATAACGTTCTCCAAAAGTAGCTAAGAAATCGAACGTCACGGTCAGACACTATGGATTTGGGTAATCCGTGTAATCGAAAAATGTCTTTCATAAAAAGGGCCGCTATGTGAGCCGCATCGGCGGTCTTGCGGCAGGCAATAAAATGAGCCATCTTCGAAAACCGATCTACCACTACGAAAATAGAATCGTGTTTCCTCAGAGTACGAGGAAGACCCAATACAACATCCATACTAATGTCGACCCATGGCTGATGTGGGACTGGAAGAGGAGTATAAAGTCCAGTATTTTGTTTTGAACCCTTCGCAGTGCGACATGTTCCGCAGTGTCGCAAAATACGTGCCACATCCCTTTTCATGGCGGGCCAATAAAACTGATCCTCAACTAACGCAACGGTCTTATCTCTGCCAAAATGGCCAGCTGCGCCGCCATTGTGCATTTCCCAAATCAAGAAGTCCCTGAAAGACGTCCTGGGGATGCAGAGACGAGATCCGCGGTACAAGTGTCTGATACCTCCTAGGTATCGGCGGGCGGCAGTGGGGGCGGAAACGATGAAGGAGGCGGTAGGCGAAGGTGTCATCGGGCGGCAGCGGCTCGTTACCGAGCGAGAGCGGGAGAGAGGTAGGTCAGAGAGGGAGATAGAGGAGGAGATAGAGAGAGAGAGAGAGAGAGAGAGGAAAGGGGAGCAGCCCTACTTAGCATAAATGATCCAAAGATACAAACTAACCCTAAGGTGATCCCTTATATAGGAGGGATCCACCATACATCAAAGAGGTTTCCAAAGAACATTAAAATAATACAATACTTCTTAAAATAAAGCAGGATAGCAAAATAAAGATAAAGGGGGCCGGTCGGCCCTTAGAGTGCTTCCACCGCACCGCCCGGTTCGGTGCTTGGGCCGGTGTTGTTCGTTCCGCCCCTTGCTCCCGTGTCGCCTCGCTTCCTCCTTGAATATACGTGCCATTCCGGTTCCTCTGCTTGAACGTCGGTAACAATACCCCCGTCTGGAAAATTAGCCTTGTCCTCAAGGCAATAATCTGGAAACTGACGACGGAATTTGTCCCGCAGTAGCCATGTAGTGGTGGTGAGAGGGCGGTCACGCCATGCGACTCGAATCTCTTCCGGAAGCATATCTCCTGGGGTATGGTGGCGCCGATCTACGATCGAAGCTGGGTACAACGGTGGGGAGTCGGCGTGCTCATTATCCGCCGGAATGTGGTCGGTGACAAGGTGGTCGCCGATGGCGCGACGAAGCTGGGAAACATGGAACACCGGATGGATGTGGCTATGGTCCGGTAGGCGCAGGCGGTAGGCGACGGCTCCAATGCGGCTGAGGATTTTGAAGGGCCCGTAGAAACGAGGGGCCAACTTCGGGCAGGTGCGACGGGCCACGGTCAGTTGGCGGTATGGGTGAAGCTTGATGAAAACACGCTCGCCCACCTGAAAGGAGAGATCGCGTCGCTTTCGGTTAGCGAACGAGAGCATTTTTGCTTGGGCGCGGCGAAGATGGTGTTTCAAACTATCCAGAATCACGTCCCGGTCGTATAGATGATCGGCCAAACTGGCCACAGGGCATTCGCCCGGAAGGTGTCAGAGAATAGAGGGCGGTGGTCAGCCATAGACCGTCTCGAAGGGCGATATATGGGCGGAATGATGGTAGGCGGTGTTGTACGAGTACTCCGCCCAACAGAGCCACTTTGCCCACGTCTCGGGTCTCTCCCCGATGAAGCACCGTAAATATGTTTCCAGACAACGGTTCAGCACTTCGGATTGCCCATCCGACTGGGGGTGATATGCGGTACTCATCTGAAGTCGAGTGACCTGAAGACGAAACAACGATGTCCAAAAACTGTTGAGGAAGAGAGGGTCCCTGTCACTCACAATGGAGCGAGGAAAACCGTGGAGACGCACTATCTCAGAAATGAAATAGTCGGCCACTGTCGCTGCTGTGTACGGATGCCTGAGTGGTACAAAGTGTGCGTACTTCGTCAAACGGTCAACCACCACCAAGATGCAATCAAACCCGTTCGAACGCGGCAGACGAGTGATATGCGGTACTCATCTGAAGTCGAGTGACCTGAAGACGAAACAACGATGTCCAAAAACTGTCGAGTGACCTGGGGGTGATATGCGGTACTCATCTGAAGTCGAGTGACCTGAAGACGAAACAGCGATGTCCAAAAACTGTTGAGGAAGAGAGGGTCCCTATCACTCACAATGGAGCGAGGAAAACCGTGGAGACGCATTATCTCAGAAATGAAATAGTCGGCCACTGTCGCTGCTGTGTACGGATGCCTGAGTGGTACAAAGTGTGCGTACTTCGTCAAACGGTCAACCACCACCAAGATGCAATCAAACCCGTTCGAACGCGACAGACGGGTGATGAAATCCATCGCTATGTCCTCCCAGACACGCTCGGGAATCGGCAGGGGCTGCAGTAGGACGCTTGGGAACAACGTCTCGTACTTGGCCTTCTGACAAGGCAAACAATCCGCCACGTAGGCCTTCACTTGGCGGAGCATGTGGGGTCAATATAAGGAAGCCGCTATCCGCCGATACGTCCGAAAGGCCCCAGCATGACCCCCCGAGGGGGTAGAACTCGGCAAGAAGTAGAGGAATGCGGGAAGATGAGGCGGACAGGACGAGGCGGCCCCGATGGAATAGTCAGCCCCCGATGAGAGCATAGGGCGGTCGGGCTGCTGGGTTGGCAAGTAAGGCAGTGTGGATCGCGATCAGGTGTGGGTCGGTATCCGCCTCCTGCTGAAGAATGGGAGCGTCCTCCCAAACAGGCCGCGAGATGGCGGCTAACTCTGGAGCGTGGGGGCGGCGGGAGAGAGCATCGGCCGCTCTGTTGGTCTTGCCCGACCGAAACTCAATGACGAAATCATAGCCGAGAAGCTTGGCTACCCAGAGCTGCTGCGTCGGCGTAGCAATCTTCTGCTGAAGCAAGTACCGGAGGCTGTGATGATCGGTGCGAACAATGAAGGGCCTGCCGAGCAAGTACGGTCTCCAATGTTGTACTGCCTAAACCAAAGCCATGAGCTCATTCTCGTAAGCCGATTTGCTGCGCACGACCGAGGAGAAAGCGCGGCTAAAGTAAGCCACAGGCCGACCTGCCTGCATCAAAACGGCGCCGACGCCCGAGCCGGAGGCGTCGCATTCCACGATGAACTGTTGCTGGAAGTCCGGTATAGCTAAGACCGACCCTCAGATTAGGGTTGATTGTAGCGCGTCGAAGGTCACCATGGCGGCCGGCGGCCACGAGAACGGACCGTCGTCGGTGGCCTTCAGCAGCTGGGTGAGAGGGCGGGCCAACCCGCCGTAATCCCGAATGAAGCGCCGGTAATACCCGGTCAGTCCAAGGAAAGCCCGAACGTCTCAGATGGAAGTGGGCGTCGGCCATCGAGTCACGGCGTCTATCTTGTCCGCGTCCATGGCCACGCTCAGGGCGGAGATGGTATGGCCCAGATAGCTGACCGTCGTGGCACCAAAAGTACACTTCTTCCGGTTGACGGTAAGGTGGTGGCGGCGAAGAGTGGTAAAGGTCTCCCGCACGTGGCGGAGATGGTCCTGCCAAGAAGTACTAAACACAAGAATGTCATCAAAGAAAACGAGCACATGCTTACGAAGGACCGGGCGGAAGATGTCGTTCATGGTGGCTTGGAAGGTGGTCGGGGCATTGGTGAGCCCGAAAGGCATCACCAGGAACTCAAAATGGCCGTCATGTGTCCTGAAGGCCGTCTTCGGCACGTCTTCCGGACGGACCTGGATTTGGTGATAGCCTGCGCGGAGGTCGAGTTTGGTGAAAAAGGCGGCGCCATGAAGCTCGTCCAACAGCTCTTGAATGACAGGAATGGGGTATTTGTCGGGTACCGTAGCCTTGTTGAGCTCCCGGTAGTCCACACAGAAACGCCAACTGCCGTCCTTTTTGCGGACCAAAAGCACCGGACTGGAGAAAGGACTAGCACTGGGCCGTATCAGCCCCCCCAACAACATTTCCCGCACGAGTCGCTCCATCTCGTCCTTCTGCGCATGCCCGTAGCGGTAGGGACGGACGGAGACCGCCGCCGCCCCCGGTTGGAGGATGATGGCGTGATCGGTCGGCCGCGGGGGTGGAATGCCGGGTGAGGTAGCAAAAAGGTCCTGAAATGCGGTGAGAACGCCCTCCATGTCTGCGTGGAGCCGGTCGTCCGGCTGGACCGTCCATAACCAGGCGGAGAAGTCGATGTCGGTGACACGTGTCATGGCCCGGAAAGACACCGGCGAGCGAAGGAGTGCAGAATCCCCCACCAGACGGTAAGGGTGTCCTTGGTGCAGGAAGGACATGGTCATGGAGGCCCAGTTGACGCGAACGTCGCCTAACGTCTGTAACCAGGCGACACCCAGAATGACGTCGAGACCGCCCAGCTCGAATAAGTAGAAGTCGGCTGTGACCGTGCACGGACCCAAAGACAGAGTAACCCCCGCACACTTCCCCAATGTGGGTCGGCGACGACCGTCCCCAAGGCAGACAGAGAAATCGGGGGAAGGATCGTAAGGCAAGCCGAGGTCCTGTGCTAGGTGGGCCGACATGAAGTTGTGGCTGGCGCCACTGTCAATCATAACCACCACGGGCCGGTCCTGAAGTGTGCCGGTCAGCTTCATCGTTCGTGGACCCGTAAGGCCGCCCACCGAATAGAAGGGTAGTTCCAAGACATTGAGTGGTGTCGTCTCCGCGTCTTGCGGCGGATAATCGGGCGGGGATTCCAGCAACGAGGGATCGTCGGGGCATCGTCACCGTCACTATCCACAAAAATGACATGAAATTCTTTAACCGAGCATACGTGTTGCGGCGAGTACGGTTGGCGGCAACAAAAGCATAAGCCGCGGCGGCGGAGGTCGTTGTAGTCGACGCGTTGCGGTCTTGCGGAGCATCCGTGCGGGGTGTCCGGCCGGTGCCCGGAGGGGGCACCCGCTGGCCGGGGCCGGCGGCGGCACGGGCCGAAAGATGGTAGGGGGGTTCGGCCCCCGACCAAGATCCGCCTCAACGGCCCGGGCAAGTTCGAGAGCTTCAGAGACCGTGTGAGGATGGTGCGTGCGGAGGCGAGAACGGATGTTTAGGACGGAGACCTTGGAGAAAGAAACCCAAATAATGGTCGGGCGGAAGGCCCGACACTTGCGTAACGAGCGCGACGAAGTCGTCGATTGGCGGGTCGTGCAAAGACGCTCGATTGCGGAGCCGGTGTATCGGGAGTCATAGCGTCACATCATTTCTTGTTTAAATTCCGTCCAAGAAATGGCGGGTTGAATTTGTCGCAACTAACGAGCCCAATGGAGGGCTGAACCTTCAAGGCCGACCACGGCCGTGCTGACTTTGTTCGCTGGAGAGGTCTTGTTGAGGTCGAAGAATTGCTCGGCCCGAGCTATCCATCCCAACGGATCCGTGCCGGTGAATGACGGAATATCCAAGGCTAGGGCGGATCGATCGGCGGTGAATCCGGGCGGAGGAGGCGTGAATCCAGGCAGTGGAGGCATGCCGAGTACTGAGGCGGCCTCCGTGTAACACAGCGGGCTGGTCGCGGCGAGGCGGGCTGGCGGTGCGGTGCGGCTTATTTTCGGAACGCTTATTTTCGGATAATTGGCTATCTCACAGAACCATCCTCATCTGTTTCCATGCATGAATTTCTCCTTTCCAAAAGCAGGGCAATGAGAGAGTGAACTGAACTGGTCATGAAGAAAAAATAGTGGAAGAAACTAGCAGTGAAGAAATTGACTTGGACTGCACCACCTGGAGGAGGAGAACGTCGGAGGTTGGATGCCTGAAGTCGGATCGCTAAGACAAATAAATTCGAATCAAAGCGAAAATACAAAATTACGGTAATAAATAAACTTAACTAAAGCAAGGAAAATACATGAATTAAATTGCGGAAATGAAACTAAGTTATGAATTGAAATTACATGACAAAATTGAAATTGCAGAATTATAACTACACTGCGAAATTGAAATTACAGAAATGGAAATGCACGAAATAAATACTAAACTTATTTATTGTTATGATAAAAAGATTACAAGAAATAAAATTACATAAAAAAACATTACAACATTTAAAAAGAAAAATACAAAAATCAAATACACAAACTAAGGTGGAAAAGATGGTGGAAGATCACCCAAAAGGGCAATCCACGAGCTCTTATAAGTGAGTGGGTAGGGTTTTATTTATAGACAAGTCTTGGTGTGTTGGGGAAGCTGGGTCTGCGGTTAGAGATTTCAGGAAGCTTCTAGAAGGTGGGCCGGAAGGTGAAGCGCTAATTTTAGCATGTTTGCATGAAAGCCCCCACCGATTGGTGGAGGAAATGTGCTTTCCAATGGATTGATACGTTCTATCTCCGTTTATTAATTGCATTTAGAATCCGGAAGCGTAAGTACGGAATAGGCATGCTGTGTGAAGCTCATCTGGACAAGTTGGTCTAGATTGGTGATGTTTGATGTGCTTACTAGGATCACCCCCTCTAACTTAGCATAATTATAGGAATCTCCTATCTAATTTTCAAATTATTAAAAACAGCCTCTCTTAGTTTACAAAAACAAACTCCTTAGCATTTTTTTGTACATGTACATTAAGAATGTAAACTTAGAGGGGAGGTTTCGATGATTTTGAAAGATTAAGGAGGAGATCCCTGTAATTATGTAATGTTAGAGGGGAGTCTTTTAATTATTCCTATTATAAAATAATGATTCTTTTCATTTTTGTAGGCTGAAGATTGTGCGAGAAACAATCGTTCACCAACCTTTACGGAAGACTTACATGAATTATCAAATGTGTTTCCGTCTATGAGGTCTCGTTTCACAAGCTCAATACATGAGGGCGTGGAGCCTAAAACTCCAAGTTCTCTACTAAAGGTAATTATAACTACTAAGCTCCGTTATTTTGGAAGGTTTTGGTCAGGTGGAATTGATTTTGGTCTCCTAATTCCAAAACCTGTAAGTTTTTGGTTTTGAACCTAAACCAATTCCTCTCTCCCAAAACCCGCCAAACGAACATAGCGTTATGTTTTTTTATTGATTTCATTTTACAGATAGTGTCTACTTTATATTGTTGTATGGCTAATGATTCACTTGTATTTCTATGTTCTCTAGGTTTCAGAGTCACTGATGAAGGAATGTTTGAATTTCCTTAATAATGGTAGCTTGTGAGTTTTCTCATCCTTAGTTTAACTTATTTTATGTGGTATGGTGTATTGTATATTGATGTTTTATTTTGATGCATTATATATACTTTCATATTGTTTGATAGAAAATATCTAAAATGAAACTTTTGATCTTGGGTTGTCCATATCACTCACTATCATTCTCATTCATTTAAGTTGGTCAAGATAATTTTGTTTTAAGACAATACAAGAACCTTATATATTAATGATACATTTTTTTAAAATAAAACAAAATATTATATATAGCTACATCTATTCCCCCTATAATTGTTAAATAAATTTAAATAAAAATTTCTTTGATGCCCCATAAAATTGCCCTTTTACTTAAGGCTAATCTAAATATGTATTGTCTACTATGTAATTTTTGCATGTTGTTTCATATTTTCACTAAAAAAATTATTTATCAATCAATCATTATATCATATTATGCATGTATATCTAGTGAACACGGCAAACTAAAAACAGGGCTGCGACAACCAATGACATTTCTAAATCTGGCATCATCACTGTGGATCTACTCATACATATAAAGGCAACATCTGTTGTACCTTGGAACACCGCGTGGTGAATGTAGATTTTCTCTGTATGTGTGTCAGATGTCTCCTCCTTGACTATTGGTCGGCCTAATTGACTAGTTTTAGGCTCTGTTTGGCACGACGGTAGAGGTCGTGAACTCGGTGATTATGAACCGTCATTTGTGAACCCCCGACCTCACCTAAGGATTTTCATTCACTTTTATGTTCAAATCTAGTTTTCTTTTCAACACTGCGAACATAAAACAAGGTCGCGACAACCAATGTCATTTCCAAATCTGGCATCATCACTTTGGATCCACTCATACATATATAGGCAACATTCGCTGGACTTCAGAACGTCGTGTGGTGAATGTGCAGTCTTTATCTATGTGTGTCGGATGTCTCCTCCTTGACTATTAGTCCGCTTGATTGACTAGTTTTAGACTCTGTTTAGCACGACGGTAGAGGTCGTGAACGCGGTGATTATGAATCATCGTTCGTGAACGCCCGACCTCACCTAAGAAATTTCATTCACTTTTATGTTCAAAACTACTTTTCTTTTCAACACGACGAACATGAAACAAGATGGCGACAACCAATGACATTCCCAAATCTGACATTATCACTGTGGATCCACTCATACATATAAAGGCAACATCCGTTGGACCTCGGAACACCGCGTGGTGAATGTAGCCTTTATCTGTATGTGCGTCGAGTGTCTCCTCCTTGACTATTGGTCGACCTGATTGACTAGTTTTAGGCTCTATTTGGCAAGATGGTAGAGGTCGTGAACTCGGTGATTATGAACCGTCAATTGTGAACCCCCGACCTCACCTAAGGAATTTCATTTACTTTTATGTTCAAATCTAGTTTTCTTTTTGTAGACAAAAGCCTTGGCTTGTATGTATTGCTTAATAATAAATACAAAGAGAGAGTACATATATATAGGAGGGAGAAGGAGAGAAGAAATCCTATACACGATGTGTGACTAAAGAAGAGAAGCCTTAATGGGCCCAAATACGGGTCCTGTACATGGGCTTTTCCAACACTCCCCCGCAAGTTGGAGCGTACAAGTCGTAAGAGCCAAGCTTGGACATGCATTGATAGAAGAGAGTACTAGATAGGGCCTTTGTGAGGGCATCCGCCACTTGTTCGATACCCGGAACATGCTTTAACTCTAGCTTCTTCATTTGAACTTTCTCCCGGCCGAAATGACAATCTACTTCAATGTGCATAACAGATGGACTATCGCACAAGAGGAGGGCTGGTGAAGGAAGTTTTACACCAAGGTCAGTCAGGAGGCTCTCAAACCATGTGAGTTCAGAGACCACAGATGCCATTGCCCGGTATTCTGCTTTGGCTGAGGATCGCGCAACGACAGCTTGTTTCTTACTCCGCCAGGTAGACCTCCAAAGTATGTGCAAAAACCACTGGTTGACCGTCGATCGTCCAGGGACCCAGCATAATCAGCATCAGAGTATGCCACCAATTTTGGAGTTGAAGATGATGTTTTATAAACCAGTCCCTGACCAGGAGCTGTTTTGAGATATCTAAGAATCCTTTCGACGTCCTGAAGGTGAGATCTTCGAGGGGAGTGCATGTATCTGCTGACCATACCCACGACGAAGGATATATCAGGTCTTGTTACCGTTAGGTAGATTAATTTTCCAACAAGACGACGATAGTATTCTGGGTTTTGAAGTTGCAGATCTGAGTCGGAGGCCTGAGCACATAGTTTGTGATTAAGATCCATTGGAGTGTTAGTTGGTTTGCAGCCTGAGTATCCCGCATCATGAAGGAGATTGAGACAGTACTTTCGCTAAGAGAGGACAAGACCATCTGGTCTTCTGGCGACGGAGGCAGGTGGAGACATCATCCCTTGAAGCTGTTGGAGCTGGAGGCGGAGTGCATCAAGATCGGCGCGGGAGGCCGAGGGGCTGTCATCAGCAACATCGGCAATTGGACGGGGAGGATTACCAGGCTTCCGATAGCAGGTCGTCTCAAAGTGGCCTTCTCGCCCACAAAATGAACATTTTGGTCGAGAACGACCACACGTCCCCTTCCCCAAGAGGCCGAACGTCCACCACGAGCCGGTGTAGGCAAAGGAAGTAAGGGAGCAGGAGTGTTCTGAAGAAGGGCCGGTGAGGAAAGAGCCGGAGCTGCCAGAGGTGCTGAGGTTTGAGGAGCATGGAACACACATCTGAGAGGGAGGGGTAATGACCGAGGCCAGAACCTGATTGCGAATGCTTTGCAGGTGTGGAGGAACACGAGCCATGATCATAGCAATGATGACAGCTTCCTTTTGAGCAACTCATCACGAAGTTTCAGAGGCTGACTCAGGCGGTCTGGTTGAGGAGGGGCATGCACCGTGTTGGAGTCCACAGATGATCCCATTGAAAAAAATGGGAAGGGCGGGCTGACCAAGGAAGACCGCACGGTCTTGATGATCACACCAGCGACCAAGGGAGGCCGCGTCCAAGAGCGGGTAGCAGTGAACTGAGATGGCAGCAGGACTGCGACAGCAGCGGACAACAGTGGACTGAGACGGCAGCAGGAGCCGTCCGAAGGGATCAGGTCGCTCCATAACTTGCAGGAGGGAGACCGCACGATCTAGAGGGAGAGCTCGCAGCGAGAAAAAGCGAGAAGAGAACAAGGCCGCTGGAGAGCTTGCCGGAGGGAGACCGCACGATCTGGAGGGACAACTCGCAGCGAGAAAACACGAGTAGAACGCCCGGCAGCGGGCGCGACTTGAGCTACGACCTAGCAGGGGGAAAGCGCGGGCGGTCTGCGAGTTCAGCAACTGCGACTTGGCTGGGGGGGGGGGAGCGCGGGCGGTCTGTGAGTCGGCAGAGGACGCGGCTTAGAGCTGCGACTTGGAAGAGGGATAGCACGCACGGTCTGCGATGGAGCAAAAACGAGAGAGGCCGCAGATGGAGGGGCCCACTTATCAGGCTGAGAAGCTTATAAAAGCGACGAGGCGAAGAGGAGAAGGAGCAAATGCGGAGCAGGGATCTCCCAGGTAGGCGGGCTGTGGTCTGAAAAAGCAGAGACCGTACGGAAGGGCAGAGAGGTTAGAGAAAAAAAGGATCGTTTTGCTCTGATACCATGTAGACAAAAGCCTTGGCTTGTATGTATTGCTTAATAATAAATACAAAGAGAGAGTACATATATATAGGAGGGAGAAGGAGAGAAGAAATTCTATACACGATGTGGGACTAAAGAAGAGAAGCCTTAATGGGCCCAAATACGGGCCCTTTACATGGTCTTTTCCAACACTTTTCAACACGACGAACAAGAAACAAGGTGACGACAACCAATGACATTTCCAAACCTGGCATCATCAATGTGGATCCACTCATACATATAAAAACAACATCCGCTGGACTTCAGAACGCCGTGTGGTGAATGTGTGTAGCCTTTATATATATGTGTGTCAGATGTCTCCATGACTATTAGTCCGTTTGATTGACTGGTTTTAGGCTTTGTTTGGCATGACGATAGAGGTTGTGAACGCGGTGATTATGAATCATCGTTCGTGAACGCCCGACCTCACCTAAGAAATTTCATTCACTTTTATGTTCAAAACTAGTTTTCTTTTCATGGTGGCGGTCACAGTTGTTGTCATGCCAAACATACATTCCATTAAGGCGACCTTTGTTGGGTTTGAGAGCGCGCAAACCTGACCTGAGCACCTACAAATTAATTTGGTGAGAGCACCTATGCGATCACTTAGCAATATCCAAACACAAGCAAACAAAAATAAAAATTGTGCACGAGAAATTTTTAATGTGGAAAAGCACCAACTTCAGTGTCGACGACACTTCTCCTCGGATGTCACAACCTCGACGCTCCTCTTTCACGTACGCTGCAACCTCGGTGAAAAATAGACGAGATCTTCACTGCTGAGCTCTCGGATATCTGAACTCCTTCAATCCGCTTGCTGCCACTTATGAGGAGTTGCTATGATTTTTCTCCTTCACTCATGGTCCAATTTATAATGGCAGTTTGCGTTTACATCTTTCCTTCTTACCTTTTCCCTATTTTTTTATATTCATTTCATCACATATGCTGCATGGGGGTTGTTGGCACCAAAAATGTCCCAAGTCCACACTGTTCATGCTGAAGGATAAGGTAGGTAACTGTTGAGTGGACAATTACTTTGAGTCACGAATGAATGAGCGAGAGAAAGGCTGAGGAGAAGATTGTCGCAAGCAAGTGGCGACATCAGATTTCCCGCAATCGCGAATTGCACTGGTTGTGGGTGATTTTATTGATGTAAATCTTGTATTACATCAGAGGTTACATCATGATATGTGTAAAAACAGAAAACATAGCCTACAGAGAAGAGCTCGTTGTCTCTAAAGAGAGGTCGACTAGGCTGATCGCGCGGCCTCAAGAGGGTTGTCCGCCTATAGAGCTCACTCCGTCACTTCAAAGGAGTTCACAGCTCCTGGCTCCCGTGCCTCTGTCCTCCCTCTGGTCTGGATCTGACCACTATTTATAGAAATCAGGGGTTGCCGGATGGGCAGGCGAAGGAATCTCGGGATGCCCGAAAGGGGAGGTGCCGCGGTCACTAAAATGGGTGACTGCGACCTCTCTAAAAGGGGAGGTTGCGATATCACTAAAAGGGGTGACCGCGACCTCTCTAAAAAGGGAGTTGTCGCTGTCACTAAAAGAGGTGACCGCACCTCTCTAAAAGGGGAGGTGGTGCGGTCACTAAAAGGGGTGACTGCGAGCTCTCTAAAAGGGGTGATGTCGTGGTCACTAAAAGGGGTGACCGCGACCTTTCTAAAAGGGGAGGTTCCGCGGTCACTAAAACGGGCGACCGCGACCTTTCTAAAAGGAGAGGTGGCGGGTCATTTAAAGGAGTGACCGCGACCTCTCTAAAAGGGAGGTGTCGCGGTCACTAAAAGTGGTGACCACGACCTCTCTTAACGGGGAGGTACCGCGGTCACTAAAAAGGGTGACCGCGACCTCTCTAAACGTGGTGAACCACATGGACGAGGTGGGCCACCTGGAGAGGTCGCCTTGAAGGAGGTGATTGCCGACTTTGGGGTAAACATTATCCCCGCATTTTTTCAAAGTTTCAAAAGAACTTTGAAAAAATAGAACTTACCCAGGAATGTCGCGATCCACCTCTTCTGAAGCCACAAAACTAGTGTATACAGAAGAGAATGTAAGTACCTGAGAAACTTGCTAGTACCTTAAGAGAACTTGCGAACACTTACTTATTTCTGTAAAGGATAAATGTCAGAGCAGGTATAAAAGAAACAAAAACCGCGAGTACCTGAGGAGAACTTGTGGACACCTGTTGTATTCATGCAAGAGGAATGCTAAAACAGACATAAAAGAAACGTAAACCGCGAATACCTGAGAAGAGAAATCGAACTCGCGAACACCTGTTATTTCTACAAGAGAATTGCCAAAACAGGTAAAAGGAAACATAAATCGCGAGTACCTGTGGAGAAGGAGAACTCGCGAACACATGTTATATTTCTACAAGAGAAATGCTAAAACAGGTATAAAAGAAAATGTAAACCACGAGTACCTGAGGAGAAGGAGAATTCGAGAGCACCTGCTATATTTCTTCAAGAGAAATGCTAAAACAGGTATAAAAGAAAATGTAAACCACGAGTACCCGCGGAGAAGGAGAACTTGCGAACACATGTTATATCTTTGCAAGAGACATGCTTTGAAGAAGAATATATGAAATAATATCTATCCGCGGAGGAGATTTGAATTCCACTCGTGGTTGCTCATCTCAGATGATAGCTTTGATGTTTGAACAAATGATGTTATTCCTTTCTAACTGATATTACTATGATCTGAGAGGAGAACTTTTAGCTCATAATATTAACATAAATGTCGATCTGGGCGGACTCCCTGTCATTTGTCTGTGTTTATAATATCTGACAGAATCCCGAGTGATGTTTTGTAGGGCGATCACAGTGGCGTAAATAGCTTTCGTAATTAGTTGGCAGTTGTCAGTTGCTCATATGACTTTCAGTTTTCTCAACTTAAATAACATGATTACCCTGCATTGTGTAATGATTGACAGCCAATTCTTCGTATGAAACTGCCCATAATGTATTGTGATGCCCTTCTTGAAGGAAAACCAGATTATATTATTATAAGATTCCACGTCTCCATGAACCCATATAACTTAAACCCTATCATAATAAGGTTGAATGGGACCAAGCGGTCACTATTTACTTGATCGCAGAGTATAATTATATTCCCACTTAAAAGTATCTTATCCCTTAAGATAACTTGAGAAGAGGATTGTCGGCGGTCTGATATAGATAAGTCCGAATGATAAATCCAAGTGATAAATCCAAAAGATAATTCTGACCGCATTGTCAGTTTATAGGAAAGTCCAAATAATAACCTGTATTTTCAAGAAAATCCCCAGCATAATGTGAGGTCCACAAGCTTAGGTGACCAATTTGGCAGGTGTCTATGACATTGCTTTCCTCAGAGAGGTCATCACAGTTGTAGTTAACCCCTTATAAGGCGGCCTTGACGATCATACTTTCCACCAGGCATGACCTATACAGGTCACTTGTACATTCTCTGCCCATAGATGATGCAGGGCTCAACTGATGGTCAAATATCTCCTGAAAGCTCGGTTACCATAATTATTTTTCCTTTGCCACGCGTGATCGATACAGATCACCCACGAATTTTTACCGCCCATAGGTGTTACAGGGCACAGGCGGCGGTCAAATGTTCCTGACCACCTCATTTCAAAAACCACCTCTTTTGAGATGCCAAAGAGTATTCGGAGGTTACATGATAAGATGACCAATTGGGCAGGTGTGCGCGAAATAACATTAACATTGCTTTCCTCAGAGATGTCATCAAAGTTGTAACGATATCCCCATCGATGCTCGACAGAGCTGAACAATCACCCGAACTTCCCTTCATGCGGGGGTGTGTTAGATGCCGACAGAGATCCAGCATCCTAAAGTCCACCACACGAGATTGTTCGAGCCCTCACTCCACGACGCGAAATCTCCCCGCTACATGTGGTCTTGGTTGTATTACGCTGATGACTGCAATTCGTGGGGGAAACAAGTAGGATCCGACGATTTCTCCTTGACGAGATTTTTATTTTTACATTTGTCCCCCACTTAGGATTTCGAATTTTGGGACAACAACCTTGAAAAAGATGAACCTGCTTTCTCCATTCTTGGGAGGATGTTTTTTAGTTACTGGCGGTAGCCTTTAAGGAATATAATGCTCCGAGCTTCAACATGATTAGATTAGGGAGACCTCTATAAGGTGAATTTTTAACCCAATGATCTATATTTGAAGTTGATCCATGCAGACATTTTAGAAGAATACAAGTATAAGAGTATTTGAAGTAGAGTTTCGGATAGGTGAATCTAACCACCGAATGTCCTCGCAAGCAATGTATTCTTGTTGTCATCCTTTATAACAGTTCTTCCACAAAGTTTCAAAGAGCTCAGCACTCTTAATTATCATCTCCAATTTTATGTGTTATTAATGAAAGAAATCTCTGTCAGAAATGTCGAGATGCAGATGGACATGACGAGAACATCCTATGTTGGGGCATTGGCGGATAGGATTACACTTTAACACCAACTAGAGCTTGTTCCCAACAGATGACATCTAAAGAGGGGGATGGATTTTCTTCTTCTTTTGAAGGATGTACAAGCTCACTAACTCCCCGAGGATGAGTACTTGGCCAAGTATTCTTTATCTCTGTTAGGTGATCGCTGGCAGGATTGGGAACTCTTTGCATCAGGCTGCACCATTATGCTCATCATGGCTATTGGATGACTTGTCTTCAAGAGTTGTCGCAACTTTGCCATTGAATCAACTTGACTTATCTCTAGAGGCAAGCAAACTTGGTTAGTAGGAGATTAAAGTTGTTCGCTCCTTTAGACATGTATTTCTGGTTCACTGGTAAGATTTTTGGATGACTTTCTCGACAAATCCATCGAGACAAAAAGTGCCGAAAGAGGAAAATTGCGATAACTTTTGAACGGAGTTAAATTTGGGAAATCTGAGAGCGCCAAACGAACTCGAACGGGCATCCAGTGCTCGTCATTGGATGGAGGATTCCGTGCTCATTCCGAAATGATGTTGTGGGCAAAAATCGGACAACCAGTTAAAAAGTTATATATGTTAGAAGTTTGAGTGTCATTTTGAGTGAAATCCCGCATCTCCATTGTGACTTACTTTTGATCGACCATTCAAGATCTGAAGGTCGCATGTTCGTTTTGTTTGCACTAAAATATCCCAATTATATATGTTAGAAGTTTGAGTGTCATTTTGAGTGAAATCCCGCATCTCCATTGTGACCTGCTTTTCATCGACCATTCAAGATCTGAAGGTCGCATGTTCGTTCTGTTTGCACCAAAAATATTCCAAGTCCACACTGCTCAAGCTGAAGGATAAGGGGGTAATTGTTGAGTGATCGGTTACACCAGATTTCCGCAAGTAAGCGGCGACACCAGATTTCCCACAGCCACGAATTGCACTGGCTGTGGGTGATTTTATTGATATAAATCTTGTATTACATTAGAGGTTGCATCATGATACATGGAAAAACATAAAACATAGCCTACAAAGAGGAGCTCGCGGTCTCTCAAGATAGGTCGACCAGACTGATCGTGCGACCTCAAGAGGGATGTCCGCCCTGTCCGCCTATAGAGCTCGCTCAGTCACTTCAAAGGAGTTCGCAGCTCCTGGCTCCCGTGCCTCTCTCCTCCCTCTGCCGAAAGGGGAGGTGGCGCAGTCACTAAAAGGGGTGACTGTGATCTCTCTAAAAAGGGAGGTGCCTCGGTCACTAAAAGGGATGACCAGAACCTCTCTACAAAGGGAGGGGCCGCGATCACTAAAAGGGGTGAGCACGACCTCTCTAAAAGGGAATGTGGCGCGGTCACTAAAAGGGATGACCGCAATCTCTCTAAAAGGGGAGGTGTCGCGGTCACTAAAAAGGGTGACCGCGACCTCTCTAAATGGGGAGAATCGCATGGCCGAGGTGGGCACCTGAAGCGGTTGCCTTGGAGGAGGTGATTGCCCACTTCAGGGTAAACAGGGGTGGTCATTCTTCCACCATTTTTTCTTAGCTTTTGACTTAAATGGTGGTAGCCGTGTGAGTCACGAGCAGGAAAAAAAATTCAAGTGCTATGCGATTTTCTTCTTTCTTTTTGGCTTATCAATCACGTGTCAACGAATCACGAACCCGTTACGCACGAGTCCAGTGGTTTTCTCCGCATCAGTTGCGAACCACACTCCAACAACATTTTTGTCCAAACTCACCAGAGCAAAAACGTCGCGCCAAACAAAGCCTTAGTTGTGTAACATATATTTAGTTAGCTTTCGTAGAAGAACATCATATTGACAAAGTTGTCTTTGTTTTTGTTTAAAAAAAACTAACTTATGTTTTATTATTTATGAACTCTTTATTGGCAGGGAAGAGCTTAAAAACTTGAAGGTCAGTCAAATTTCTTTATTTTTAAATTATTATCTTTATGTGTAGTTTACTATGATTATTTGTTTGAGATGTTTTTTGTGTTGTAGTGGATTGAAGAGAAGAGAGCAAAATCTATTCTTAAACTTCGTGAAGAGTCCCCTGCCCCTTTCAAGAATGTAAGTAGTTTTCAATGAGGGGCATTTACTGAGGCCTCTCTTCTAAATTTTTTAAATTACAGGTTGCACCCCTCTGACTTTTGAAATTATAAAACCTTCCCTTGTAAGTTTATTTTTGATAACATTCATGCACAAAAATACCCTCTTGAAGTAAATTTACAAGTGAGGTTTATTTAATTATGCTAACTTCCTGGGAAAGTTTGGTAATTATTATTTTTTAACGGTAACATTTGTTTTGCTAACATATTCTTTTTACAAAAATGTTTGCTAACATATTCTTTTAACATTGTTACCCAGATTGATGATCTTAAAGGGCTAGGTCTTTCTTTAAATCAGGTAATCTTTCTATATTTATGATTTTTTATTTCAAAATCTGTTGCTCTGATTTTCAAAACTATTATTAAAAATTCTTCGTTTACAGATCAAAGATATGATATCACAATTAATTTCAGATATCACAAATAACTATATCGACGAAATGGTGAGCTTATTGGTGATGAATTTGAATTTCTACTTGACTTGTATTCAGACTATAGATTAATTTGTGCAAGTTTTTCTCTGCTTATTATCAACCAGCGGAAGTTTTTTCCACTATAACTTGTTTTAATGTTGCAGTAAAATTATTGGACTGGGGCGGAGATGAGTTTACTACAGAAGCCAAAACTGCTGCTCTTCGGGCATCCTTCCAAAAGGAGGTTGCTGTCTGGCATGAGCTCGATCACCCAAACGTCACAAAGGTAACTTTTCTTATCCCTGTATATTTACTAGAACTCATGCAATGGTTTTGTTTCCACTTAGACTGGAATATTATTGCTTTAACCATGTTATCCCTAGTTATGTTAGATATGTTAAAAGAGAAATCTCGGGAAATCTCTTATAATCATGTATCACGACAAAATAATAATAAGAAACTTTGATGCAACCTCCAGGGAGTTAGGAGATTTCAAATTGTTAGAGAATAACATCCGATCTGTGGAGGAGATCCTTATCATTATTAAGTGCAGAAGGCTACATTAGTTTTCTGATGTGGGACTATTCTCAATACGCCTCCCCACGTGCACAAGGTCTTTAGCCTCTAACACATTTTTAAACGGGTGGTGTAGGAGTTGGTTGTTAGGCCCATGCTAAAACCAATTGGTTGTGGGTGTAGGGGTCCATGATCTACATTATGTACGAAATGGTATATTCGTTTTTCAATATGAGACAATTCGCAATACATGCCTTCTCACATGTTGGACTTTTTTTTAACCAGGCCACATGAGAGCGGGTTGTTTGTCCTTGTTTGCTTTGATACCATTGTATAGCTTAAGCATCAAATCTAAAATCCAATGGTTGGGTGGAGGGGCCCATGCGCTGTATTAAGTGTTATATTAGTTTCGTTATGAGAGACTATTCTTAACACAAATCACATTAACTCCTTGTTCTCCATTCTCTGCAATTTTCACTCTCAATTTGTTATCTCGAACGATTAAAAATTGTTAGATTCCTAACAAGATAGAGAACAAGACTCAATTTCTTCAAATTTTGCTGATTTTTCGCTAATGTTTAATTCAGAATAATATCCCCGGTGGTGCCTTTATATTCAATTTATCGGGGCATCAATTTCTACCGGGGAGCTAAAACTTCAACAAAAGCATTCCACAAGCAATGGAAGCAAGCCTCTTCCTACCCGGGCTTGCTGTGTTGTTGTAGAGTATATTCCAGGTCGTACATTGAAGCAATTTCTGATAAAAAAACATGAGAAAGAAGCTTTTTTATAAGATTGTAATCCAACTTGCATTAGGACTCGATGATTATGAACCGTCAATTGTGAACCCCCGACCTCACCTAAGGAATTTCATCACTTTTATGTTCAAATCTAGTTTTCTTTTCAACACGACGAACAAGAAACTAGGTGGCGACAACCAATGACATTTCCAAATCTGACATCATCAATGTGGATCCACCATACATATAAAAACAACATCCGCTGGACTTCAGAACGTCGTGTGGTGAATGTGTGTAGCCTTTATATATATGTGTGTCAGATGTCTCCTCCTTGACTATTAGTCCGTTTGATTGACTGGTTTGAGGCTATGTTTGGCGTGACGGTGGAGGTTGTGAATGCGGTGATTATGAATCATCGTTCGTGAACGCCCGACCTCACCTAAGGAATTTTCTTCACTTTTATGTTCAAAACTAGTTTTCTTTTCATGGTGGCGGTCACAGTCGTTGCCATGCCAAACATACATTCCATTAAGGCGACGTTTGTTGGGGTTGAGAGCGCGTAAGCCCGACCTGAGCACCTGCAAATTAATTTGGCGAGAGCACCTACGTGACCACTTAGCAATATCCAAACACACAAGAAAACAAAAATAAAAACAGTGCACATGAAATTTTTAACGTTGAAAAGCACCAACTTCAGCGTCGACGACACTTCTCCTTGGTTACCGCAACCTCAACGCTCCTCCTTCACGTACGCTGCAACCTCGGTGGAAAATAGACGAGATCTTCTCTGCTGAGCTCTCGGGATCTCGGAACTCCTTCAATCCGTTTGCTGCCACTTATGAGGAGATGCTATGATTTTTCTCCTTCACTCATGGTCCAATTTATAATGACAGGCTGCGTTTACATATTTCCTTCTTACCTTTTTCCTATTTTTTATATTCATTTCAGCACATATGCTGCATGAGGGTTGTTGGCACCAAAATGTCTGAGTCCGCACTGCTCAAGCTGAAGGATAAGGGGGGTAACTGTTGAGTGGACAATTACTTTGAGTCACGAATGAATGAGCGAGAGAAAGACTGAGAAGATTGTCGCAAGCAAGTGGCGACACCAGATTTTCCACAATCGCGAATAGCACTGGATGTGGGTGATTTTATTGATATAAATCTTGTATTTCATCAAAGGTTACATCATGATACGTGTAAAAACAAAAAACATAGCCTGCAGAGAAGAGTTCGTGGTCTCTAAAGAGAGGTCGACTAGGCTGATCGCGCGGCCTCAAGAGGGTTGTCCGCCTATAGAGCTCGCCCGGTCACTTCGAAGGAGTTCGCAGCTCCTGGCTCTCGTGCCTCTGTCCTCCCTCTGGTCTGGATCTGACCACTATTTATAGAAATTAGGGGTTGCCGGATGGGCAGGCGCACGAATCTCGGGATGCCCGAAAGGGGAGGTGTCGTGGTCACTAAACTAGGTGACCGCGACCTCTCTAAAAGGGGAGGTGGCGTTGTCACTAAAAGGGGTGACCGCGACTTCTCTAAAACGGGAGTTGTCGCGGTCACTAAAAGAGGTGACCACACCTCTAAAAGGGGAGGTGGCGCGGTCACTAAAGGGGGTGACTGCGATCTCTCTAAAAAGTGAGATGTCGTGGTCACTAAAAGGGGTGACCGCGACCTCTCTAAAAGGGGAGGTGTCGAGGTCACTTTAAGGGGCGATCGCGACCTCTCTAAACACTGTTTCATATAAAAGAGAAGTTTTTTCTATAGTGATGCACCATGTGCCCTAGCATTTCTTCATTTAGTTTATATCTTTTTTTACTCTTTACACATGCATATGAGAGACAGAGAGGGAAAAAAAATATTTGGTGTGTGTACCATCTTCGTGCGGGGTATAAATCTAGTTGAATTTCAGGCTAATAACTAAGTAAAAATTGAGTCATTCCGACTGGAATAATCCGATTGTAAAAATTGAGTCACTAAAACGGCCTGCCCTCCCCACCAGAACCCCGGCCTTCCCAGTCCTCCCCGCTGCAAACCACCGCCTCCCAATCCCCTCCCCCCCCCCCCCCCCCCCCCCCACCGCCCCGCTACAAGCCGCCGCATCCTAGCTGCAAACCTCCACCACCTACAACAACTTCTAGAGCTTCTCCAAGGCCCACTTGCCCCACTTCCTCCAACAATGTCGAATTTCGTAGCTGAAAATGAAGCACTTGTGGAAGAAGAGGCGGGGAGAACGCCAACGCCGGTTGTGGTGGGGCACTTAGGGCTTCTGTAGCATATTAACAAGTTACAAACAATTGCAAATGACCAATATGTGAGGGGTGTCGATATTTACACCTCAGTGCAGGTATAGGAAGAAGAAAATAAATCAAGAGAATAAATACATTAATGGAAGTAAAATTAGTATATCAAGGAGCATTTTTAATGTCAAAATTTGTCTCTTCCCACTGCTTCTTATAAAGGAGAAGTTTTTTCTATAGTGATGCACCATGTGCCGTAGCATTTCTTCATTTATTTTATATCTTTTTTACTTTTTACACATGCACATGAGAGACAGAGGGGGCAAAAAAATATTTGGTGTGTGTACCATCTTCTACTTGCGGGATATAAATCTAGTTGAATTTCAGACTAATGACTACGTAAAAATTGAGTCATTCCGACTGGAACAATTCGATTGTAAATATAATCGAAAATTGTGCCTGCATGAATTCTACAGTGGGATTTATATCACACATAGATAATGGTGCGTCACACACCAAAAAAATGCTCATTAGAGAAACAGCGGGAGAGAAAGAAGAGACAATGAGAGAGAGAGAGAGTATGTGGAAACAACGTGCATGGCAGAAGAGAGCGAGGGAGAGCATGTTTTAAAGAAAAACACTGAGAAAGATTGATTGGGAATTGCAGGTACACCATTGGAGCCGCATGCGGCTGCTGCATGGAGAAGGAAATAGGCAGTCTCTCTGCAGGAAAGTATGCCGATTTCGTTGTATTGCCTGCTTCGACATGGGAAGAACTCAAAACAAGTTTGCCTTCCAGCGTTTCTGCTACTTTTGTTAATGGCGTGCAGGCCTATCCATGAAGAAGAAGAATCCATGAAGATGAAGAAGAAGAAGAATCCATGAAGAAGATGAAGAAGAAGAAAGAAGAATCACTCTAGGCTTTATGATACCTTTCTCATTCAATATTGTGTTGGAATATTTTCTTATATATTCCTATATTAATATTCAAAATTGATATATTTTCGATTTTAAAACTTTTATAAAAAACAGCAGATATAAAAAATATATATATAGACAGCAATATCAATATTTTGCATGAAGGAGATGAGAAATAAAAGAGAGAGTAATATATAGTTTAGAATCGAGCCTGGGTAAGGCGTGTGATCACTGCCCTAAAGAAGTTGCACCACCCTCCGGCAGGGTTTTCACCGATGCTCACTCCTCCAAGGTACAACACCCGGCTAGATCCCGAAACTCCGATTTGCGCGGACACCGAAGAAGCACAGAGCACCCGAACAACCACTTGATGAAGCAAACGTAAAGAAAAGGAAGCACGTAGAATATCGTGAAAGCAGAGAGAGCACAAGAGCGTATCAGAGCATGTAATCGAGTGTTAGAAGAACTGCAGAAAGAACGAGTATATATAAAACTCGGATAGCACGATCTCCTCCAAAATAGGATCTCAGGAAACGGCAATAAAATAAATGTCATAATAAAGATTAACGGTTACAATAGGAAGGATCATAATCAGGAAGATATACGTTGAAAAGTTTCAACGTAAACCATGGCGAGAAACACGCATAAAGGAGCGGCAAAGAGAGCGCGTAAAACGGCAAAACGCGTGAACGCAAATCGACGTTGCGTCGAGTACTTATCGACGCCACGTCGAGTTCTATCGACGCAAGGCTTATCGACGCTACGTCGAGTTCACTCGACGCATGCGTCGAGTTCAAAACGACGCCACGCAACTCCAACAGGCAAAACGACGCTATGTCGAAATCTATTCGACGCAGCTCTGAATTATAATCGACGCAACTCCGGTTAAAATGCTATGAAACTTTTTGGAACAAAAAATACAATTCAATTATTCTCCAAATCCCAAATCCCAAATCCGGATCCGGTCCGGTGCGGTGCGTGCGCGCGCGCGCGCGTGTGTGGTTCATAGTTTCTCCTTATGTTCTTTTGAACAAATAAGAATGTGTGAAATCATATATAAACTCTTTGGCTAGAGAGCTAATAAGCAAGGTGGGACTAAAGGTTCATCCTTTCATTCATGAAAGGTTTCCCTCCAAATAATTTGGATTCCCTCCAATTTGGTTTTGAGCTTTTTCATCATAATGAGGAGCCCAAACACCAAACACCATTTAGCTCCAATCAAAACATTTAATTTTATAATGTTTTATAATTAAAATTTCTAACAATCCCCCACAAAAGCGAAAAACCAAAAGCGAACTTCATAAATATGATGTTACTAATTATAAATAAAATCAAATACAAATTTGCTTCATCAAGTTGTATCTAATGCAATGGGTATAGATGGAATGGTTACCTTGAATCTATACTTAGTACTTACTTCCTCTACCGAAGAGTATAATGTGCCAGAGGCTTTGAATTATAAGTTTTGACCGGTAAATTAGATAAGCACACAAAAGATTGGTTGTTCTTGGGTTATGGCGGTGGGCGCGTTAATGGCCATGCGCATTCATTGATTTTTCATGAGAGGTATTTTTGGGTTCAGCCCGGATCCCAAAGTTGCGGCCTCACAACAACCCCCACATAGGTGGTGCCTCAAGAGATAATCGTAACCAATATCTCGCAAAGAAATATGCCTTTGACAACCATTAAGAACTTAATTAAGTTCATCCTAACTTGTTACGTAGAGCACAACATCATAGGAATGGGGAGAAGGTTTTCTCAACCTTATATTTTGTGCTCCCAACTACGCTACATCAACGGCTTCGTTTCTACCACATTGAACCCACTTCATGGGATCTCCAATCACATGGGTTGGGTATCCACCGTTGGCAGCAAATCATGTGGGCTTAAGCCCCATTCCCCTCGATGACAATAATATCTCCCTTCGGGACAATCCCTTGGTAAGATTATCAGCCAGATTCAATTCTGACTTTACATAGTTGAGTGATATCACTTCTTTTCTTCTTTGCTTCACGGACTTGTACCTGATTCTCATGAACTTATTCATTTTGGAATTAGTACTATTAGAAGCAGTTAAATCAATAACACTTTTATTATCACAATGTAAAGAGATAGCAGGCATGGGGTTTTCAATTAATGGAATTTCACTAAGTAAATTTTTAATCCATTCTGCTTCGGCACATGTAGTGTCCAAAGCTATAAGCTCCGATTCCATGGTGCTTCTAGAAATAACTGTTTGTTTTGTAGAAGCCCATGAAATAGCAGCACCTCCAAGGAGGAATACATAGCCCGTCGTTGACTTAACGTCTAACGAATCAGTTACCCAATTGGCATCTGAATATCCTTCTAGTACTCCGGGAAATCCCGTGTACACTAAACTATAATCCATAGTTCCACGAAGATATTTAAATATTCTATTTAAAGCTATCCAATGTTCATCACTTGGATTACTAGTATATCTACTAAGGCGGCCTACGGCATAGGAAATGTCGGGCCTAGTGCGGTTAGCTATGTATAGGAGTGATCCTATCATTTGTGCATACCTATGTTGATCAATAGGTTCACTAGTATTTTTACAAAGTTTTACACTAGCGTCATAAGGAGTAGAAGCGGGAATGGAATCATATAGGTTGAATTTAATCAGCATTTTCTCAATCGAGTGCGAAAGAGATAATGATACGCTAGAATCATTTTTGACTAGTTTCATTCCTAATATAATATTTGCTTCCCCCAAGTCTTTCATATCAAAATTGGATGATAAATTATTTTTGGTTTCATTAATAATTTTAATTGAGTTTCCAAAGATTAAAATGTCATCTACATAGAGACATAATAATACAATTTCATTTCCGTTTTGTTTGGCATAAATACATTTATCAAATTCATTAGATTTGAAACCAAAAGTTAAGACTACGAAGTCAAACTTTTGATGCCATTGTTTAGGTGCTTGTTTTAAACCGTAAAGAGATTTAATTAATTTACAAACTTTGGTTTCTTGGCCCTTGACCACAAAATCTTCGGGTTGAGACATGTAGACTTCTTCATCTAAGTCTCCATGCAAGAAAGCGGTCTTGACATCCATTTGATGAATGATCATCCTATGGATCGAAGCCAAGGCGACTAGAATACGAAGAGAGGTTATTCTAGCTACGGGAGCATATGTGTCTAGATAATCTATTCCTTGTTTTTGGGCATAGCCTTTAACTACAAGGCGAGCCTTATATTTATCTATGGATCCATCCGGGTTTAATTTCTTTCTAAAGATCCATTTACATCCTATGGCTTTGGCACCGGGAGGTAAATCGGTTAGGATCCATGTTTTATTTTCTAAGATAGAATTAATTTCTAGATTAATTGCTTCTTTCCAAAAGGGATAATCAGATGAGGTCATTGCTTCCTCATATGTATTAGGATCTCCTTCAACTAGATAAGTGAAGTAGTCCTCCCCATAGGATCTTTCGGTTCTAACTCTTTTGCTTCTTCTAGGTTCATCATTTTCTAATGGTTCTATAGAAGAAGTGGAAGGTTGGTTTGAGCTAGATGAAGGTTGAGATGAGTTATTTAGTTTATATGGAAATTTATCTTCAAAAAACGCTGCATCTCTAGCTTCTATAATGGTGTTGTTAGATATTTCACTAATTAGGGAATTAGTGATGAGAAATCTATTAGCACTACTATCGGATGCATATCCTATGAAAATAGAGTCTAAAGTTTTTGGTCCTATTTTCTTTCTCTTAGGTTCAGGAATTGCTACCTTAGCTAAGCACCCCCACACTCGAAGAATTTGGAGGTTAGGTTTTCTTAATTTGAATAATTCAAAAGGTGTCTTATCGTTTTGTTTAGATGGAATCCTATTAAGGATGAAGGAGGAAGTGAGCAATGCTTCTCCCCAGAGATTTTCCGGGGCACCGGACTCGGCTAACATGGCATTGACCATGTTCATCAAGGTCCGATTTTTACATTCAGCTACACCATTCGATTGGGGAGAATATGGAGCAGTCACTTGATGAATAATCCCATGTTCTTGGCAAAATTGGGTTAGTTCATTCGAAGTGTATTCTCCACCTCGATCGGATCTAAGAATTTTAATCGATGATCCTAATTGATTTTCTACTTCCGCTTTGAAAATCTTAAAATATGAAAAGACTTCATCTTTAGTTTTTAATAAATATATGTAACAATATTTAGTGAAATCGTCAATAAAAGTTACAAAATATTTATTTCCACCTCTAGTGGGTTGGCGGTTTGAATCACATACAAATCCTTTGCCAATAAAATTATCATTAAATGTTATTACAACTTTATTTGACTCTAAGACAATCTTGTAGCCTTTCTTCACTAGCAAAGATCCGCTAACAAGATTGTTCCTAACTCTCGGCACATAAAGCACATCATGCAAGGCTAGTGTCTTCCTGGATGTCAACCTAAGATCCACTCGCCCGCGTCCAAGTATTTGTGCCGAAGAAGCATCTCCTAAGATCACGCTTCCTCCACTGATGTCCTGAAAGGTGGCAAAGCAAGAACGATTAAAACAAGTATGAACATTTGCTCCGGAATCAAGCCACCAATCAGATGAACAAGTGAGAAGAAGACTAGGAGTATAATCTAACCTGAAGATAGGTTGAACTGGTGCTTGGATCATGTTGGCCTGAGGCTTGTCTCCAGTGACTTGCCAATCACGGGTTCTGTCTTCTTGTAGAAGCAGTTGGTGGACAGATGGTTTGTGCGGCCGCAGATGAAGCACCATTTCCCTTTACCTGAGTTTTGGTTAGAGGGACCAGGCTTGGGATGATTGGGTTTTTGATGGCGGGAACCTTGACGGAAAGGTTTCTTGAAGTTCTTTCCTTTCCCTTTGAAGTGATGGTGGGAAGAAGGATTGTCTTGCGATTCAGTGAGATTTACTTTAGGAGCAAGGTCTTTGGGGGTTTTAGAATTTTTGCTCTTATGTTCCTCCTCTATGCGGATTGCATTTTGGATCTGAACGTAAGTAAGGTTTGATTGGTCATGCCTTAGTCTAGTGCTAAAGCCGGACCTAGAATCGGGAAGAGAATCAATAAGACATGCCACAAGATAATTTTCGGAAAGGATTGAGCCATCGGCTCGGATCTTGGACAACATCTCATCTAGTTGATGGAGTTGAGGATTGATGGGCTTGTAAGCATCAATCTTGAATTTGTGGAGGTTAGAAACATTGTAACGTTCTATACCCGCATTGTCTAGGTTATAACGTGCTTCAAGAGCATACCATAAATCCTTAGCCGTACGATATTGGAGGAAGACATCGTAAAGGCTATCGGACAAAGCACTTAGGATTCGGTTACGACAATGATATTCAACATCTACCGGATCTCTATAAGGAACACGTCTTACATAAGTTCTAGTGGTGTTTGCAGTTGAGGATGAGGATGAAGGTAGAGACGAAGCAACTGCATTTGCAGTGCTAGGGATTTCAGTTTCTGAAGGAGGGGCATCGAAGATGGCAGATAAAAGACCTAGGGTATTTAGCCAATATTCGACCTGAGCTTGCCAACGACGAAAACCACTACCGTTAAATTTCTCGGGTTTGATCCCGGCAGAATCCTCAGATCTAGATGCCATAACAGATTTCTGAAATTTAAGATATAAATAATAAATTGCTGTACATGTGAAAATGAAAGCAGAGAAAGACATTTAAACTATTTGATTTTATTTATTCTGTTTATGTGGAATTAAAACTTCTTTAGATTGTTGGAATATTTTCTTATATATTCCTATATTAATATTCAAAATTGATATATTTTTGATTTTAAAACTTTTATAAAAAACAGCAGATATAAAAAATATATATATAGACAGCAATATCAATATTTTGCATGAAGGAGATGAGAAATAAAAGAGAGAGTAATATATAGTTTAGAATCGAGCCTGGGTAAGGCGTGTGATCACTGCCCTAAAGAAGTTGCACCACCCTCCGGCAGGGTTTTCACCGATGCTCACTCCTCCAAGGTACAACACCCGGCTAGATCCCGAAACTCCGATGTGCGCGGACACCGAAGAAGCACAGAGCACCCGAACAACCACTTGATGAAGCAAACGTAAAGAAAAGGAAGCACGTAGAATATCGTGAAAGCAGAGAGAGCACAAGAGCGTATCAAAGCATGTAATCGAGTGTTAGAAGAACTGCAGAAAGAACGAGTATATATAAAACTCGGATAGCACGATCTCCTCCAAAATAGGATCTCAGGAAACGGCAATAAAATAAATGTCATAATAAAGATTAACGGTTACAATAGGAAGGATCATAATCAGGAAGATATACGTTGAAAAGTTTCAACGTAAACCATGGCGAGAAACACGCATAAAGGAGCGGCAAAGAGAGCGCGTAAAACGGCAGAACGCGTGAACGCAAATCGACGTTGCGTCGAGTGCATATCGACGCCACGTCGAGTTCTATCGACGCAAGGCTTATCGACGCAAGGCTTATCGACGCTACGTCGAGTTCACTCGACGCATGCGTCGAGTTCAAAACGACGCCACGCAACTCCAGCGGGCAAAACGACGCTACGTCAAAATCTATTCGACGCAGCTCCGAATTCTAATCGACGCAACTCCGGTTAAAATGCTATGAAACTTTTTGGAACAAAAAATACAATTCAATTATTCTCCAAATCCCAAATCCCAAATCCGGATCCGGATCCGGTCCGGTGCGGTGCGTGCGCGCGCGCGCGTGTGTGGTTCATAGTTTCTCCTTATGTTCTTTTGAACAAATAAGAATGTGTGAAATCATATATAAACTCTTTGGCTAGAGAGCTAATAAGCAAGGTGGGACTAAAGGTTCATCCTTTCATTCATGAAAGGTTTCCCTCCAAATAATTTGGATTCCCTCCAATTTGGTTTTGAGCTTTTTCATCATAATGAGGAGCCCAAACACCAAACACCATTTAGCTCCAATCAAAATATTTAATTTTATAATGTTTTATAATTAAAATTTCTAACATATTGCACACCTGGGAGGTGATCCTTCTGTTCCTGCTGCTGTTTTTGCAATTTGTATAATTGCATTTTCAATACTAACATTTAATATATTCTATGTTGACTAAAATATATTGTAAAAATAATAACAAAATTTATCAATTCTATCTTTCCACCGCTACGATTGTTTTAGAGGTGTTTGGTTTCTCAATGGTGAGAAAAGTGCTTGTGCTTTCAGAAAAGGTAAAAGGAGCTTTCCACATTTTCATGCTTTTGTTTAGTAGGCATGTATTTGCTTTCTATTTATACTGTTGTACCTACAAATGTTTTTCTAACATCTCTAATCACACCGTTGGTTTCCCACCTTCACTTTTCCTACAGCCACTACCATACCAAACAGAGCCAAAATCAACTAAAAGCCACTTAATTTTGATCTCAATTAAAGTCAAAATCCATCGATCATGATTTGATCATAATCCGGCATTGAACAGTCATGATTTAATCGTAAACCAGCTGGTTGATACAAGCAGTCTGATTCCATCTGTTTGATGATTGCATTCACATGCTCGGTGTCTCGGTGATAACAGTTTGCTTCATGTGAGTCAACGTGAAAGAGTTAATTAAAAGTACAGTTTTAAATTTGCTTCATGCGAGTCAACGCGAAAGAGTTAATTAAAAGTCTCTGTCTTGTTACTTTTGTAAAGCTTTCATTAATGTTATTTTTCTGTATAATTTATGAACGTATTAAGTATGAGTTATTAATTGAATTTGTAATTTATTAATTAATTAATATTATTATTATTGACCTTCAATCTTGAATCTTGAGTCTTGACTATAGTTTTATTTTTAGGCCATTGATATTCGCACTACAATAATAGATATACCCACCCACCTTTAGTTTTTTTAGGGTTTTACCGAATGCATATCCGCACTCTTATTCTGCGGGTTTCATTTCACGAAAACCACTGTTCACCTTCTGTTTCGTGATAGACGGCGCTTCTGCCATTTTCGCCGGACTCCTGTGAACTGCCCCTCTTCCGCCTTCACTGTACCACTGCTCATCTTCCTCTTTCGCGATCCCGAACAATGCTCAACTTCCTCCTGTGCGATCCCGAACCAGTGCGCTTCTAACCACTGCTCATCTTCCTCTTTCGCGCTTCTGCAGGTATAGCCGGATAGCCGGATCATTCTCCTCTTTCAGATTTTGTTTAGGGTTGATCCTCTGTAAAATAAAAAACTAGATATGCTTCTCTTTCAGATTTTGCATCAGGTATAAACCAAGGAAAATTTTGTTCACTCTGTTTGTGTTAATTTTGTTCACCACTGCCCATCTTCCGCCTTTACTGTTTGTGTTAATTTTGTTCACTCTGTATCTTGTTAAGGGTTGTGCACATTGTTCCCAATTTTTTCCCAGATTTTTTAGGATTGTGCACATTATCTTTTTCAGATATCTCGAGCTCTTAAGTAGAAAGATGTCAACGAACGATTTGAAAATTTCATGTGTAGCTATAACCGGTATGGAGATGCACATTCTATTTTTTTGTTTTGTTTTTCAAAAGGCATAATTTATTTGTTATTTCTAAATCCATTGTTGTTTAATGTGAGGATCCAAACGTTGTTATTGAAGAAAATAAATCAAAGGTTCAAGTTGATGTGAGCAGTCATTTTGAGATAGAAAATGTATTTCATTCTAAGGAAGAGTTAGTGGATTGGGCTCGTGGTGTTGGAAAAAGTCTTGATTATGTTGTGGTGATTAAGGCCTCCGATAAGGTCGTTGGTCGGTCCAACCCCCGTGTGTTGTTAGGTTGTGATAGAAGTGATTACTATCGAGAGAAACAGAACATGAAAGGGTGCGTTAAACAAGGACTTCGTCGAACGGCCTTCAAACGTTGTGTTTGTTTATTTGCTCTGAAGGGACAGAAGGTAGCATATTTAGATGAGTGGAGAGTGGAAGTGCTTTGCGGAGTGCACAATCATGAGAATGTGCATTTAGAAGCACATGCATATGCGGGGAGGTTAAATATGGAGGAGGGCAAGTTAGATGAGCAGATGTACAGTGCATGTGTTAAACCAAGGAAAATTTTATCAGCTATCAAGTGTAAAACATTGCAAATACGACTACGATTCGAACAATTTATAACGCAAGGGCTAAACTACACAGGAAACAGTTAGAGGGACACTCCTATTCAGTTTTTATACAAGTGCATCACCAGTGCAGACTATGTTAGTTTCAATAAAGTCTATGATAGTACTAAGAAACAACAAAGTTTATTTTTGCACATCCCGTTTCAATCAAATTGACACTACTAGAAAAATGACTTTTAGCTACACATTTTTTTGCCAGGGTTCAAAAACCGTCATCGAAGCCCTAGGAAGCGCCCTCGCCAACAAATACTCTGAGGGCATGCCTGGAAACCGCTACTACAGCGGCACCGAGAACCTCTGCCGCTCTCGCGCACTCCAAGCCTTCCACCTCGAACCCAAGAAATGGGGCGTTCTGGGGTCCGTCACTCGTTTCTAAAGTTTTAAAGCAGTCTGAATAATTGCAACTCCTGATCGCATCTTCATACTTTTTTTCTTCTATAGAAACATGGTGTCGGTGCCCTTTATAGTTCTCTACTTGAAAAAACTTGCCGCATTTCTCTCTAAGAAGAGTGATTCGGCTACCAAATTCCTGGAGCTTTTGTTCGAGAGAGCTAGAGAGAAGGCTGGGCCGGTAGTGGAGTTCCAGTGGCTGAGATTGATGCTGTTTGTCGCGGTTCCGTTTCCCGAAACTGGGGCTTGGACGGGCGCCATCGTTGCCGCCATTCTTGACATGCCGTTCTGGTCTGCGTTTTCTGAAAATTTCTGCGGCGTGGTCTTCGCTAGGCTTCTGGTGAATTTACTTGTGAATCTTGGTCTCAAGCGGTCATGGTGGGCATACTTCTCTTCTTCATTTCAATGGTCATGTGGAGCTTGTTGAGGAGTTTCGGGAGTACTCTGTCCAGCAAACAATGACCATCATCTTCATGGTTTCATGAGGACTGATTTATGCGTGTAAGAGCTCCACACCTTATTTTCATGGAGACTATTTCATGCCTTCCTGCTTGTGGAAATCTATTTCTTTAGTTCATTGATATCACCATAATTTGAAATTTGAATAGTGTTGTTTCATGTCCCTAATGCCATCTAAGATAGTCTTAAACCAGTTCTGAAGAAGCATTCCCCAGTTTCAATTTTATTCTCAGTTGTGGAGACGGGGAAGAACAAATGAGAAATTCAAGGTGATTATGCGTAATTAAGATTGTTTGAAAAGCATAGACCCAGGAAGATAAAATGCATGAACAACAAAGGGTTGTTGTATTGATTCTTAAAGATATATATATATATCCTTAGGCTTAGCAGAATCCTCCCATTAATCGCTTGCAAACCAGCTTATCCTAATAACAGTATTGTCGGCTGTGCAACAGTTTAGTAAGGGTCCGTTTGGCATGGCGGTGGCGGCCATGAACGCGGTGGTTACGAGCCGTCGTTCGTGAACACTAAACGTCATCAAAATTAATCCCCATGATCGGATCGTCGGTCTCGATCTACCTTCTGGAGGGACATCTCACATATGGATACTGCACCGCCGGAGGGAACAATGTTTTGTTCTATTGCTTAGTTTCTTTGTCAGATATCTATGTGCTAGATTTATGGCTTCATCATGTGTCAAGTTCAAATACAATACGCAATGTTTATTAAAATATGATGGTGATTTTGAAGTTCAGTGTACAAAATTCTTTTCTTTTGTTGAATCATTGTCCTTCTCGCCTTTATTAGACGATTTATAACTATTCTAAACACTTTTGTTTTCATTTCCAGTTAAAGTAACCTTGCTGAAATTACTTTTTTGTCCGAACAAAATAATGAAGGGTTTAACACACGCAAATGCCAAGTAATTTGAACTTATTTAGGAGTTCCACATGCTTCCAGTTTGGGTACTTAATACATTTTCTCTTAGTATGTAATCACTGTATATGAGGTACAAACTTCACCATTGATAATGTCATGTATTCTTGTCTTCTTCATTAAGTTATATTTTCTTCACTTTTGCCAAACTTTGCATCAGTTTTATGACAGGTTGTTATGGTTGCTGATTTTGGAGTTGCGCGTGTTGTTATATGGTATGTTGTTTCGTATTTTATTCACAACAAAACACATCTACTTAAATTATGATATGATGTAGTTGATGAATGAGAACTATGCGAGAAGCGCAAGCATAGGAATTATTAATAAGATTCAACATTTTTGCTTTATAATTTCAAGATTTTAAAGTCATACTTCCACTCTGTTATATATGTCATTAGCATGATATGCAGTCATCATGCATATCCAGCATTCGATATTGAAAATGAATTGAACTGCAGTTGTGTTGCAATTTAGTTACAACATTGCTTCTTGACAAGAATAAGAAAATGGAGCATGCGCTGACTCAATTGAAGGTTTGATATGGTTTTGTTAAATCTGATCCGTGCAAGGGAAAGAATAGAACACATGACATTATAAATCGGATCCTTCCATCTATCATTAAATTGCTTAATCCATAACCTTGCTAGTTTTTGTTTTGGTTTATTTCTTTTTTGGCCGTTTAATTGTAATTATTTTTCTCTAACTTGCATTGATACATTCTACAGTTATTTTTCTCTAACTTGCAAAAAAGGACATCAACGGGCAGAGTTCAATTTCTAGCATACGATCTGAAGCAACCGGACGATTCCCGACGGGATCTCTTCAAGAAGGTTATCCTCCTAGCGCGATCTTTTCCTCCTACTTTCGTTGAATATAGTATTTACCTTAATCTATCACTGCTTGGAAGCCTCTCTCTGCCCTCTCCAATCCACTCTAGATTATAGTAGATGAGCAAAGGAGTTAGTTAAAATTGATATTATGAAAATTGGATTAGAATTGATTATTTTATAATAAAACTAAAGCGGCGAAAGTGAACATATTTTGAACTTGATGTTGCTTTTGACACGAGAGTTTGATTGGAATTTCGAATTTCATCGGAAAATTTATGTTTCAAAACTTAGAAGTGATTTAATGTGTTTTGGTTGTAGAAATAATTCATTTATAGATTATTTTTACATAACTAAAATTGTTTACTCATTATACACAATGATATTGATGTTTTTTTTTTCTTTTTAATAGGAAAACCCACTTTTTGTTCGCATAAACTTGCATCCCACACCTTGAAATCTCTCCAAAAGAGTGATATTCAGCATTGCTAATTTTCATCCACTCATTTGTTCCCTTTTTTTCTCCTTTGCATACTATAAGGGTGGAACTCTTTAATGGAACAGGTGGTCTACTACAAGGTTGCATACAGAGAGCATTGATAGGATTGGTTCAGATATTATCGCCTGGAAGAGCCAAGTTTTCTTTGCCCCGAGGGCATCCAATGACATATATTTGCAGCTTTCAGCGAGTAATTGCATGCGGATTTTTAACATTTTTGCCTATTTCATTTCCATGGATGTTTGTATATCTATATTAATCATGCAATTTACTGGCTCTTTCAACACCTTAAAAGGAGGTCGTGCATATTGGATCATTGAGAAATGCATTGTAGGTATCTATTTTGAACCGGGTGATTATTATGTTTTTAATAGAAGTTCTTAGAGTTTTGGTATTTTGTTAAAATGGACGAGTATTATGATTTGTATTCATGTTATAAATTTTTAGAAAATCTTGCAAATTGTTCTAAATTCTTTGGAAACCTTGCAAGCAAGGCTATTTTTTTAGAGTTATTCCAAACTTTACTAGATCATGAACATATCCCAGTGCATATAGTAAGCTTTTAGTTTATACCATGGTTTATCTCAAAATATGGTATACATGCCAAGTTAAATATACTTGGTTGTAATTTTAAAAAAATTGGGGATCTAATTATAGGTCCTAAAGCTAAACTTAAACAACATCAGTTTATATGTTAAAACACTTGACCGTGTTCTTTTAGACATATACATTATATTTTAAATATTAATATTTTAAGAAAATATAAATATTGCAGTACAAATAGTGAACTAAAAAGTAATGCTTTAAAATAATCATTTAAAGTTATTAAAGATCAAATTGTGGCTTACCTCTTTTACTGAAGTGACGTGTATGTTCATGGACAATGTTATAAATATTGGGAAATGTTATTCATACCCCATAAATGGATATTCTCCCCCATTTACATCTTATTTTTATTGAATTTTAAAACCCCCCAAAATTTATTATTTGTACCCACACTTTCCCCTCTCTTCTCTCACGCATGCTCGATTAACCCTTCCCCCTATCGTCGATTCCCTCGCCCGCTGTCGTCCTCCCCACGTCCTCATCGTGCCCTCACCCTGTCCCTCCGCTCGCCGGCGCCTCACCCTGTACCTCGCTCGCTGGCGTGTTCTCGCACGTCCTCGCCACATCCTGTACCTCGCTCCTTGTTTTTAAGACAAACATGTATGAGTACGATTATCAAGCATGGGTACAAATATCCTATTTGGGTACAAATAGCCGTGGGTTAAACATAGCCATTTATGGGGTATAAATAACATTTCCCTAAATATTTATGAGGTTCATTTAATATTTATAATTAACTTGCCGGCAAAATACTCAAATTGGTCCCTTAACTTTGAGTCTAGTTTTAAAAAGGTCCTTCAATTTTCATTTGCTTCAAATAAGTCCCTTTATTTTTAGTCTGGTTTCAAATAGGTCATTTAATTTTCATTTGCTTCAAATTAGTCCTTTAACTTTGATTCTTGTTTCAATTAGGTCCTTTAATTTTCAGTTGTTTCAAATTGTTCACTTAACTTTATATTTTATTTCAAATAAGTTCATAAACCACCACTATTCATATTACTAATCATGACGAGACATTTATGTGGTGTTGATAAATCGCTTATCTACACAATAAAACATTTTTTCCGTAATTATCTAATAATTATTATTATTATTTTCTAATTTATAATTTTTCAAATTAATTTTTCTCAACACACTGTAAATTTATATTCATTTATTAAAAATAAATAGCAAATATTAGAGATTATAGAAGTCAGCACGTCATTGAAATATTAAAAAAAAAAATTATAACATAGCATTCTCGATGACACTTATTTATACTAATTATCATCTAATTTATATATTTTTGTGAAAATAAGTATCACATAAATTGTTACATTTTAAATTTCATTCATTTTTTTAATATTTCAATTTTGTGATGAGTTTATAATCCCTATTTTTTGTTATTTTTTCTAATAAATAAATATAAATTTATATTGTGTTGAAAAAAGTAATTAAAAAAATTATAAATTAGAAAAAATAGTAATTATTTTTATGAGATAATTACAAAAAATTAGTTTATCAGCACATAAACGATTCGTCAATGTTTCGTCCGTACCTAGTAATCTGAATAACTGTGGTTTATAAACTTATTTAAAATAAAGTATAAAGTTAAGAGACTTGATGAGGATTCATCATGGGCTCTCATTTATGGGAGAACAGGATGGCGGTTACTCCCATAAACCACTCCTTCCACTAATTTAGTGGGAGAGAGTGGGAGGTCAAGGCCGGAACCGTCATTCCCGCCGCTAACCGTCAATCCGAAAACGCGCGCTAAACGCGCCAACCGCAACGCGCACGGCAACGCCGCCCCCTCCCGCCGGTGAGCGGGCCACACCAAACCGCACCCATAGGGTGCGACCAAGCTGCACCCATAGTGGGGTGCGGCCAAACCGCACCCCTAGTGGGGTGCGGCCAAGTCGCACCCCACATGGGGTGCGGCCAAGCCGCACCCCCAACGGGTGCGGCTGTGCCGCAAGGGGTGCGGCCGGCCGGGCCACACCCCCTTGGGGTGCGGCCAAGCTGCACCTGTAACGGCCCGTAGTCCATCACAATTATCGGTAATATCATCACATATATTCATAAAGCTTTGAGCGCGCATTTGCATTCACATAACAGTTAACTTTTCACAATGAGTATAGACATACATCATATCCAAAATATGTACAATACCAAATCCTATTATTTATTACAAAACTTTAACTATTTAAGCAAAACATGAGTTCATAAGCACTCTACATATGTCACAACTATATATTTATAGAACAAGTGAAAAGCCCATCTTTTCTTTTTTTTATTACTAGATTGTATACCCCTTCGTATACACTGCAAACTTCATTAACGGGGTCCTGAATGTGACTTTCCTTTACCTAAAAAAATTGAATTGGAAACCGTTAGCCTTTAAATAAAGACTAAGTGAAACTTTATCTCTTTACCTTGCTGTACATGCAAACAGTGAAAAGTAAATTATAACAATATGCATAATCGTTTATGAGCAGGTACTAAAGCTTATGTAACCAAAAAAACATATAAACATTTCTATGATCAGTAATATACAGGATTATGAACATATTCATTATTTGCGTACATCTCAAAAGAGGTAACAATTGCAATAATCAGTTATATACATTCTACGTACATTTCATTTCATGGAAATATTAAGGGCAAGTGAATCAATTCATCAGTCATCATTTCATTTCATTCTTTGGGCCCACCCTTTCGGGTCATCATTTTACCAAAACCAGTACGGACAACCCGCGTTTATGCCTTTCGGCTCGACTGGTTTGGTACATCATCAGTACTTTATCATTCATGTGCATGCAATTCATTTTGCCCTTAACATAACCTCGTGTCGACTCGCTTACATATATAAACTTTATGAGTTATCTATTTTATATTCCCCTCAGAATTCCTTCTCCTGTTTGCCTCTTTCAAGGTCATACATCTTAGCGAGACTTTTATTCAGTAATATATTATTCATGATGATACATGCAACATAAATTCTGTTCATCCTCTTTAAAATAGTGCAATAGGGAAAGTACTTGATATAAGCATAAAATAAAAAGATAAGTCTCACCACTTCTTTTTCCTTTCTCAAGTCACGCCCCAAATCACCGTCACCTCTACCGGTGGATGCCATCCTCCGCGATATCTGTTATGACATTCATTAAAATTAACAAGTATTCTAGCGGGGTTGCATCACATCTATAGCGTTGACGTCGACTCCTAGGGGTGACTCAAACATCTAAGGATTTTCTTCATAAGGAACACATCTTATTGAAGGGAACAATAGAGAGTGGACTGCATAAGGATAACAAACAGCTCTCTCTTAATGGACTGTAACATTAAAGATAAACAGCAACAGTACAAGTGTTGTATCTAGCATAAATAGCCAATAAGACAAGAGAACAAGCAGCCGGCCAACAAAACAAAATGAACAAAACAGTTAACTGGAACTGCAGCAGTTGTAAATCCCAAACCAGTTCACTATCAGCTAGCTCTCATTGGACAGAGGAAAACATCACAGGCAACTAAAACTGCAGCAGCAGGATATAAGCTCGCAAGTAATTGGGACTGCCGTAGCCGACCAACAAGAAACCAACGAAACCCTCAAACTGAAGAGGCAACATAAAAGAATAACAGAAATCTCCCCATATGAACAACTCACAACCAGATCTGAACCCATTCCAGTCATAGCAAGAGAAAAGCCCAAAAATCAAAGTACTGAGATTAACAATATCCTAATGTTTTCCAGCAAGGCAACTTCATAACAGAAATGGAAGAGGAGAAAGAGATCAAAAGCTCACAGTGATTTAGGGTAAAAAGACCAAATTCCGCTTTCTCCCAAAACCAAAATCCGACACAGCTCCAGCTCAAGCAAAGCCACAAGCTGCGATTCCTTGCCCACGATCTTTGAACAGCCCCGAAAAGCACAGTTCTTCCGTGAGATTCAGAGAAAAAGAAGGAGGATGGAGAAGATCGGCGCCGTGCCCTAAGGCGATACCGTCAAGAGGGGAGAGAAATAATAAGAGTCGAAGACATCTGGTAGATTAAGAGGCAACGTAAAACAAAACCCACCGCTTAAAATTCATGCCAGCCATAGCCTTTTAACAGCTCATCATAAGCCCAAATTAAGCCCACCTTTCAATTCATATAGCAAACCTCTATTAGCACCCCAAAATGTTTAGCTATAAGGAAACCCTTATTAGTACACCACTTGCAACTAGGCAACCTTTTAGTAACACCCCAAGTTATTTATTACACTGTTATAATTCATTCATCATAGGGGAGATTTACTTATAGAAAAAAAACAATGAACTCATAAATGTCGTAAAACGAAATAAATAACTTACGTGAAAAAGTCGAACGTTACAAATCTTCCCTCCTTAAGAATTTTCGTCCTCGAAAATTGTTTAGTTTTCATTATCAGCAAATAGTGAAGGGAAAAGGTCTCGCATAGTATCTTCTAGTTCCCAAGTCGCTTCATCTTGCGGATAATTTTTCCACCATACGTGGACAAAATTCACATCTCTGTTTCGCAACTTCTTACTTTGACGATCAATTATTTGCTTTGGCTCAGTTGGACTAGACAAGTCTGCATCGATTTGAACACTCTCGGCATCACCACAAATTCATAATGCCCATACCTTGTGCTAAAGGCAGTTTTGAAAATATCTTTCTCTTTGGGGCACAATTCCCCGTTCCACCGTTCGCTCAGAATGCCTCGCAACGCGACCAAAGCGCTTCCATGTTCGTTGCGCGCTCAGAACGCTTCTGAGCGCGCTCAGAACGCTTCTGAGCGCGCTCAGAACGCCTCCGCGCTCACACGCGCTCAGAACGCCTCCAAGCGTGTTCAAAGCACTTCCATGTTCGTTGCGCGCTCAGAACGCCTTCGCGCTCGCACGCGCTCAGAACGCCTCCAAGCGCGTTCAAAGCGCTTCCATGTTTGTTGCGCGCTCAGAACGCTTCTGAGCGCGCTCAGAACGCCTCCGCGCTCACACGCGCTCAGAACGCCTCCAAGCGCGTTCAAAGCGCTTCCATGTTCGTTGCGCGCTCAGAACACCGGATTGTAACCTCTCAGAAGATAGTGAAGTTTGGTCGGCACAGCTCCGGCCGCGTGGTTTTTTTACCCTTTCCGGGTTTTTCCACGTTAAAAGTCTCAGTGTACTCAACGAATTCCTCTTTGACTGTTTGCGCGCTTGGTTCGCTTCCGAGCTAAGGTGGTTCAATTCAACCGGTCTACCAAGAGCCCCAAGCGACCCGCAACAGTTTGGCGCCGTCTGTGGGAATCGAATTCTCAAAACTCTTTAAGGGCCAACTACAATGGCAAGAAAGAGTGCTCGCACTACTGAAGGGTCAATGCCGGAAGGACGCGTCGACCCAGCTCCTTCCCACTCGCTCATCAATGCGCCTCCCGCAGGAGAGGCAATGCCTGCGCCCGCAACTGGGCTGGAAGGGCGCATGCAGCAGTTTGAAGAGCAGCAAGCCAAAATGTTAGCTCTCGTAAGGAATCTCGGGGCACCTCAAGCCCCGGTTCAACCGCCAGCATTGAACGCGCCGCCGCCCCCAGCTCCGAGTCATGCCCCAAACGAAGAGCCTGTTTGGGAGGAAGAAGCTTCCGAGGGATTCTCCAACGCTGCAAGCTCCGCTCACCCTGCCCTGTCGGCTAGGGGGCCGGAAGCTGACCATCATCATCATCACCCAAGAAGAGATGCCCCTGACCGAGCAATAAGAAGAACCACGCGAGAAGAAATACATGATATGATAGAAGAAGAGTACGTCCGAGCAGGGCGACGCGCAACTCTCACCCGTCGTCCCGCACACCACAGCTCCCCACTGCCACCTCAAGTCCTGGCCCATCCAATTCCGAATGGTTTCAAGCTTCCCAGCATCGAAATATTCGATGGAACGGACGATCCATTAGAACATATCAATCACTTCACCACCGTCATGAGGATTTATAGCGCCCCTGATCAGCTCCTCTGTCAAGTGTTCCCGACAACCTTGAAGGGACAAGAGCGCACTTGGTTCCACTCCCTGCCGAATGGGGCCATCAACAACTTCACGGAACTGGCACAGCAGTTCGTGGACCAATTCATAGCCAACCGCAGAATTGTCCAAGATCCCTCTCATCTCTCAGGGATCCGCCAAAATGACGGAGAGACACTCAAAGATTTTTTTCCGACGCTTCACTACGGAAGCTCGACAAATCCCAGGAGTTGACCCTGAGCTCCTGCGGGGAGTTTTCCTTGGGGGACTCCGCCCAAGTGGCTTCTACTCAGCTCTCATGAGAGAAACCGTGCCAAGTTACCCCGACCTCGTTCACCGAGTTGAAGCTCAGATAGCTGCGGACGAGGCCATCGAGGCGCATCGCCGGCAGTTCGAAGGTAGCCAAGGAAGGAAGAGGGGGTCGGATCAAGCCCCCCGCGAGCGAGAAGAACGACGCGGCGGGGAGCATCGCGGTGGCGAACGTCATCGTAATCCCCAAAGAGACCCGGAACCGCAGTCGCCCAGAATCTACACCCCGTTGAACACTACTAGAACGAATGTACTTTATGCCATCCAGAACAACCCAGAGCTCCGCATGCCCCGGGTTCCACCCCCGAATCCGAGGGGCGACCAATCCAAGTACTGCGAGTTCCATCGAGGGACCGGACATACCACCGAGGAATGCACTAGACTTAAAGACGAGATCGAGCGCCTCATCCGCCAGGGACTCCTGGGAAGATTCCTGCAAGGCCAGATCCCTAATCAGCCCCAGCAACCTAGGGAGGCAAGGGAGCAACTGTAAGACCCCCCTCCCAAATCGGCAGTCCGACCGGGGGATCTTATCGCACACCACCCTTTTAGCACGACGCCGAAGCGATCCCGAAGGGTGGAGGTACTAGCTTCTCCAACCCCCTTCCTAGAACAGCCCGTTGTCACGCCTAGGGGTGATGTTAAGCGAAAGTCACTACACACCAACAGAGTAGGGAAGCAGTATTCTAGCGGAAGACATCATCAAAGAGTGCATATTATAATACTTAGCGGAAGACGTCATCAAAGAGTTCACTTTATAGCACTTAGCGGAAGACGTAGTTTTATCACAGAAACCACAATTTCAAGACCTGTAAATAATCTACATATCACTGCCGCATAAAATCCTAACCATCAAGGATTTATTGTCATTATATATATATATACCCTGGGATAGGGCACAACAAAAGGAGATGCGGCTTAACAAACTTATACCTGACTTAGCCTGCTCTGTGGTTTCATCCACGCACAGATGTTGTCACTCATCCGCACCTGTCACATGTGCCAAAGACAAGTTATTAGAACCACGAACAGAATCCAACCCCTACTAACAAAGAGACATAATATAACATTTATAAGGGAGGGGATATCTGGACTCTTATTGGGCCGAGGCAGTCTTCCCACGACCACCGCCTACGTACTCCGTATCATCCTGCATACGGTCTCAGACCCACGTAGTTCTATTAGTTTTGCACGGGTTGCCCTCCCAGACCGTCCGTCGTGCGGGTTGCCTTAGAGTAAAACTCATAGGCCATCCGACATTCTCCCAAGGCACATTTTATATTCCCGGAGGAATACTTCTCGAAGGCACAATATATTTCCCGTAGGAATATTTCTCGAAGGCAACATTTCATTCCCGTAGGAATTACTTCTCGAAGGCAACATTCCATTCCCGTAGGAATTACTTCTCGAAGGCAACATTTCATTCTCGTAGGAATTACTTCTCGAAGGCAACATTTCATTCCCGTAGGAATTACTTTCTCAAAAGCAGCATTTCATGAGAGGAGAAAAGAGAACTCTTTAAGGCTTAGCCATATATCCATCCGAGAATTTAGTAGAGGGAGAGAAGAGGACCTCCTTATAAGCTCCCATATCTCCATCCGAGAAGGTACAACTATTTTAACTCGACTTCCATCGCTCTTTTGGATTGCTTGGCAATCAAACCCAAGCTATCTGCATAAGTCACATTGGTATTCATGTGGCCGGGCTCTCGTCGATCACCTGAGTGCTTTAGAGATTAAGCCCAAGTCACACATAAATTTTATGTTCATTTATAGGCACCAGAAGTAGCATAGTAGAGTGAAAGAGAGAAGATAGAACTAAGATGAAGAGAGATGAGGTGCATGTCATAGTAAGCCATGGGTGGTCAACTCCCATAGTTACCATATTCTATCGTGAGTTCATTACCTCATTCAAAACACCCCTTACTTATATAACCGACTCAACTTCCAGAGTTATAAACAACCAGTTGGGCAATGACCATAATTAACCATAAGCCGTTGATGGTGAGTTTGTTTTCCTACATATATATATATATGTATATATGTTGATCATCCAAGGTCTGTCCAAGACATCTTCAATCCGTTTGGGCATTAACCTATCCACTCACATCTATTTCGGAGCAAGAGGGGCAGAAGAATTAAGTCATCGGAGCATGGAGTAAATAAAAATAAGTAAAACTCCTAAGAAGCTTACTACTCCATCAATAGAGAGGTGAGTTGTCTATCCCTGTCAATACATTAACTACTCATACAAGAACCCAAGAGGAGTTAATTTCACAAAACATGTTATGTTCTGAAGCAAAGGTAAATGGTAGATAAATATGAGCCCTTCCTAAGCATGCGATGGAGAGTAGAGGAGAACTAGAGTAAAAGGGGAGGTGAACCTTAGCAACCCAATAGAGATCCCATAATGCTCCCTTACAGCCTCATCTCCTTATAAATCTTATCCCTAACAGCCGGGCACCAATAATAAACATCATAAAGCTACAAGCAATCAGTTTTTTTCTTACTGCTGCCTATATGGAACATCCATCTCACTGCGATCTTAGCCATAGGAAGTTGATTCTAGATCCCTTGAGGAGGAAGCCCCTACAGAAAAGGTAACGACATGGTTTCTGTTCTAAGCCTTCATGCAACTGAACCCAATTAAGAATAAGAGTGGCTGCAGCATTTGCATTCTAATAGAGGATGTAGGGAGAGAAAGAGGGGGGAGAGGGAGAGAGCCCCACTACTTACAGTCACTTTCGATTGTGATAAATAAAACGCATGCACCTGAGCTTGTATTTTCATAGAATCACTACTCTTCAACCAAGAGCGTGATTGTAGGATGATCAACTCTGATAAGGAAATCAAATAAAGATTAGTGACACTATTCCTAGCAATCTTCTCACATATTATAAATATTCAGTGTTTGAACCACTCCAACTCTCAAAACCTTATTGAGAAGCTGCTTCAAGGTTCTATAAAGTATAACTTAAGCAACATAAACTAGGTAATCGGAAATGACGAGAAGGGAGTTCAGTTCAAGGGATTAGCAAGGATCTCGTTTAAGCTCCAACTGAAATCAACTACCCTTCCCCAACCTTAAAGAAACATACACCAAGTTAGATTAAAATTTACCAACCTTCTCAAGTGAAATTCCAAGATAGGCCCTCTATTGAGCAAGCTTACAACTCATATATACCAATATATAAGAGCTTGCTTAGAGAGAGAGAGAGAGAGAGAGAGAGAGGGAGAGAGAAAGATATTAGCACATCAATCATATGTAAAGCTCTTAGAGGGAGAGTAGGAGCACATGAAACATCCAAAGGCTGCAACAGAGCCTTTGCTCATCCACCTTCTCATGTGAAGCCCCCTTCTTATGTGCATATATATATGTATAAATATGTGTGTATATATATAAAAACTTGCACAGACAAAGAAAGAGGGAAAGAGGGAGGGAGAGAGAGACGTTGGCACCACAAATTGACAACATCCCCCCTCAATAAAATCGGAATATTTTCATATTTCATACTCCCCCATCATCAACCAAAATAGTTATTCGAAATGAATTCATTTGCCGAAAAATTTGAGGAGGGGGAGACGCAGATGGGGGAGGGAAAACCATTGCTGTGTACTTAACAAAATTATCATATCAAAATTCTTTTAAGCCATTCTATTTCATCACCAAACAAGAGGAAGCAAAAGATTAAGGGGTATTAATGGGTTGTTTTAGCTAAGAAGATTATGTGACTGGTTCCTCTTGGGTGATGCTTATGGTGTGAAGAGTCCCCCATAAATTTCATGCCTACGCATATAACCGCCTTCTTACTCTCCTACCAGTTCGGAGTGGCACGACTCCATTCCACACCGAATCGAAAAGGCGAGGAAAAAAAAGAAATAAAATAAGTGGCAGATTCCTGCCATGGGAGGGAGAATTGAGGTGGGAGGAGGAGGGGAGATGGAGAAGAGGGAACCTTGCCGTGAATCCCCTGCTTTCGAGACGAAGGTGATGCCATCCTTATATAGCCGGGATTGGCCAATCGGAAGCTCTCAGGGAAGCTCCTTTTTCCGAATCCAAAAGCACAGGTGGCCTTCGTTCCATGAGTGCTCGTCTAGGGAGGAAGATCGAGCCTGGTTCGCACTTCCTGTCCGGCTTGCGATCCTAGCACCGGAGTTCGCCCTCTTCTTTCCGCCCCTAGGTTCGCATCTGCTGTTTTTTTTTGTTATTAAAGTTTTCTATATCAATATATATAATCTTATATATATATATATATAAACGTGTATCTTTACACATATAAATGTATAAATGTATATATATATGTGTATATATATATATTCATAATGCCCAAAGTGAGCATGGGAGAAAATGTGCAGAGAATGTCATTTTGTTCGTGTCAACAATACGAATCCAATGGGATCAATCAGTGTTGATTCCGAGTATATTTACTGTAGTTATTTGCTCGAGTCGACGCGTAACTCGTAACGACTTATTTCGTCCAATTTTTCTCGACTCTCCTTGAAATTGAATGAAACAAATTGCATCACGCTTGTATAGGTCATATTAATTCAACTCAACCGACTGCGATCGATTTGGACCATTTGCTCAAAAAGTGTTTCGTGATGGCCGTGTTGAGCGACATGACCTACGACGGTCACTTCTGCTAGATGACCTCGGATTCGAGCGTAATGAGTTCCGATACCCTTGAGTTGACTATACGAGTCTAATGCAACTGATGGAAGTTGATTCAGAGCACGTATGCTCACTATACTAAAATAGCTCCGTCGTGACGTGCTACGGTACTCAAAACGGTCACTTTCACTAAATGACCTCGGATTGGAACGAAACGAATTCTGTTGCACTCGTATTGACCATACGAGTCTAACGCAACTGACGGAAGTCGATTCGGAGCACGTAAGCTTCATATTCTAAAACTGCGTCGTCGTGACGTGCTACGGTACTCAAAACGGTCACTTTCACCAGATGACCTCGGATTGGAACGAAATGAATTACGTTGCACTCGTATCGACCATACGAGTCTGACGCTACTGACGGAAGTCGATTCGAAGCACGTATGCTCAATAAACAACTTTGACGTTGTGGCGAAGCACGATGCTACCCAAAACAATCATTTCTCTAAATGACCACCACTATGTGGTGAAGATCGGGTCGTGGTTGCCCTATGACCCGGCCTAGGTTCCTCCAAGGGTTCAACTGAACCGGCTAGACCCCTTTTCAAAGTTGGGATGTTACAGCAACCTCCCGCTCCCCGAGGCGCAGGAGGAGGAAGGCCGATGGTGGGAGAAATTGAAACGATCGCCGGACCCCCGTCTTAGCATCACAAATCCTTTCAATTGCCCAACCCATAAGAGACCACGAAGACAAGAAGCTCAAGCATGACATTACGATCGCTTTCGGAGAAGAAGACTTGCAAGGGTTGCGGCTTCCGCACCAGGATCCGCTCGTAATTAGCGCAGGGATAGGGGACCCTTGCTTCAAGGTGAAGAGAATACTGGTCGATAACGAAAGCTCGGTGGATGTTCTGTTCCTCTCCACTCTGCAAAATATGAAGCTCACGAAAAATCAGCTTGGCCCTGCAGCCAGACCCATCTACAGCTTCGACAATAGACCTGTCCCAGTTCTAGGAATGATCACTCTCCCCGTCACATTGGGCGAGTTTCCAAGACAGTCGACATACAGCATCCAGTTCGTGGTGGTGGAATCCACCTCCACCTATAATGCCATCTTTGGGAGGCCGCTCCAGTATATCTTCAGAGCAGTCCCATCTATTCCGCACCTAGCTATGAAGTTCTCAACCGCCGCGGGCATAGGGGTTGTAAGAGGAGACCAAGAAGCAGCCAGAACCTGTTATTTGAAGCAGGCCCAGCCGGTGAAGGCAACCGCTCTCAACATCAATAACTTCGACCTCCGAGACGAGGCCACTTTGCAGCGAGGAGCGCTTGTTGAAGGACTAGTAGAAGTACCGCTCTCCCAGCAAGACCAGACTCAGACTGTTCAGGTCGGGTCACTCTTATCGCAAGAGGAACGAGAAGAGTTCACAACCTTCCTGCAGAAAAATGAAGACATCTTCGCCTGGAGCCCGGAAGACATGCCTAGGGTAGATCCTGAAGTCATCTACCACTCTCTAAACATCAATCCCGCCTGCAGGCCTGTAATTCAAAAGAAGAGGAACTTTGCCCCTGAACGGTTGAAGGCGATCGAGGAGGAAGTAGCCAAACTCCTGGAGGCACGATTCTTACGCGAAGCAGAATACCCTACATGGCTCGCCAACGTGGTCATGGTAAAAAAGGCCCCGGGGAAATGACGAATGTGCGTCAACTACAGCAACCTGAACCAGGCATGCCCAAAGGACAGCTTCCCCCTCCCAAGGATTAACCAACTCGTCGACGCGACGGCCGTCCATGAGCTACTCAGCTTCATGGACGCTTACTCAGGTTACAACCAGATAAGGATGAACCCAGCGGACGAGGAGCATACCGCTTTCCGCATTGACAGGGGAGTCTACTGCTACAAAGTGATGACCTTCGGCCTTAAAAATGCCGGAGCCACCTATCAAAGGCTGATGAACAAGGTCTTCAAGAATCTCATCGGGGAAACGATGGAGGTTTACGTGGACGATATGCTGGTAAAGAGCGTCCACCGTTGCGACCACTTGAAAGACTTGGAAAAGTGCTTTCAGCTTCTCCGTCGCTTCCAGATGCGACTCAATCCCATCAAATGCGCGTTTGGTGTGACGGCGGGAAAGTTCTTAGGTTTCATGGTAACCCATCGGGGAATTGAGGCCAACCCCGAAAAGATCAAGGCGTTGGAGGATATGTCGCCACCTCGTTCAATTAAGGAAGTGCAACGCCTGAATGGGAGGATCGCTGCGCTGTCTCGTTTCCTATCGCAGACAGGAGACAAATACCTCCCTTTCTTCAAAATCCTCCAGGGAGCACGCCACTCCGGTTTCCAATGGACAGACGAGTGTCAGGTGGCCTTTGAACTTCTCAAACAATACCTGGCTTCGCCACCGCTTCTGTCGAAGCCCACCCCCGGAGAGACTCTGTTTTTGTACCTAGCAATATCACCTGTGGCTCTTAGCTCAGTGCTCGTAAAAGATGAAGGAGGGGTGCAACACCCAATCTACTCCCTCAGCAAAGTGCTCATCGACACCGAAACCAGATATCCCGCAGCGGACAAGACAGTCTTGGCTCTTGTTTTCTCAGCAAGAAAGCTTCGACCCTACTTCCAGGCTCATACCATGAAAGTATTGGCACATCTCCCGCTACGAGCGATCCTCCAGAAACCAGAAGTCTCAGGGAGACTGGTAAAGTGGGTCGTAGAACTCGGCGAGTTTGACATCCAATTCCTGCCTCGGCCTGACATTAAGTCGCAAGTGCTTGTCGACTTTGTTGTAGAATACACCATCCCACCAGAAACAACTCTTGTCAAAGACGCCCCTAGCCCCCGGTGGACTCTCTATGTCGACGGTGCCTTAGGAGCCGAAGGGGCCGGGGCAGGATTGCTCCTCGAAAGTCCCGATGAGATCACCCTGGATTACGGACTCCGGTTAAAATTCCCCGCAACAAATAACATTGTCGAGTACGAGGCGTTGATCGCCGGCCTCCGGCTCGCCATCAATTGCAAAGCAGATAATCTGACGATTTACACGGACTCACAACTCGTAGTCTCGCAAATTGAAGGAGACTACGAGGCTAAGAGCGACCAGATGACGGAATACCTTGCATTCGCGAAGTTACTCCTTCAAAAGATCTCGTCGTATCAAATTCTACACATCCCCCGAGAGAAGAATTCCAGGGCCGATGCTCTATCCAAGCTCGCCACTTCACCCTCCAGCTATCAGTCTCGAAGACGCCGGATCGAAGAGATCGTGGTTCCAAGCATCCAGGGGCCATGGGAGATCGCAACCATCCACCAAGAAGAGTCATCCTGGATGACCCCATTGCGAGCTTACCTCGAGCACGGACACCTCCCTGAAGATAGCTTAGAGGCGCGAAGATTACGGATGCGGGCAGCATCATTCACCGTTATAGACGGGGAGCTTTACAAACGGGCGTTCTCGGGACCGTATCTAAAGTGTCTACCGACATGCGAGGCGGACTACGCCCTCAGAGAAGTACATGGGGGAGTCTGCAGAGAACACCTAGGCGGGAAGTCGTTGGCAAAAAAGATACTACGCCAAGGTTTCTATTGGCCAACAATGAAGAAGGATGCGACCGAACTAGTCCAAAAGTGCAGGAGCTGTCAATTGCATGCCAACGTACCTCACCAGCCCCCGGTCGCACTTTTCGCACTCCAAAGTGCATGGCCATTCGCACAATGGGGAATCGGCCTCCTCGGCCCGCTACCTCTAGAATCCAGGCAGAGGAAGTTCATCATCCTGGTCATCGATTACTTCACCAAGTGGGTAGAGACGGAGCCCCTAGCCAAAATCACAGAAGAGAACACCAAATAATTTGTCTGGAAGAACATCGCCTGCCGCTTCGGCATCCCAACGACAATCATTGCCGACAACGGCACTCAGTTCACCGGGAAATCCTTCACCAAGATGTGCGAGGACCTGAAGATTAACCTTCGTCATACCGCCGTAGCACATCCGCAAATCAACGGAAAAGTAGAAGTCACGAATCACACCATCCTCAAAGGGTTGAAGACACACTTAGAAGAAGCTGGGGGACAATGGGTGGACGCACTCCCAAACGTGTTGTGGGCATATCGCACAACAGAGAGGACCCCTACGGGAGAGACGCCTTACAGTCTCTGTTACGGTACTGAAGCTATCATCCCGTCGACGTCGGCGTTCCAAGCACTCGGGTGCTAACCTTCGATCCCAGCAAGAATGACGGGCTGCTTCGGGAAAGTCTCGACATAATTCCTGAAGTTTGGGATAGCGCTGCCCAACATGCCGCATCCTACCAAAGGCGCGTAGCCCGAAACTATGACAAGAGGGTGAAACTCAGGCCAATCAACGTAGGAGATCTCGTCCTACGTAGCATCGAAGCAGCCGACAAAGGCCCCCAAGGAGATAAGCTCTCACCAACCTGGGAAGGCCCATACGTTGTCACTACGGTCGTAAAGCCTGGAACGTACAGGCTCAGAACGACAGAAGGGAAGATTCTATCACGCACCTGGAACGCCCAGAACCTGCGCCGCTTTTATCAGTAATGCAAAGCCTTCTATCATGCACTAAGCCGCGAGCTCAGACTCGCGCAAACTTGTCTTATGTTATATATTACCTACTAAACCGCGAGCTCAGACTCGTGCGAATTTATCTCATATTATTTAATGTGTACTAAGCCGCGAGCTCAGACTCGTGCAAACTTATCTTATGTTATGTACTAAGCCGCAAGCTCAAACTCGCGCGAACTTATATTGTATTACAAAAGCTATGTGCAAAACGATTTCTTACTGTAAAATGTATATATATACTTTGCCACCTATATTCAATAAAGAAAAATCTTTACTTCGGGGCCCTGCCCCGGGGACTTTGCACCGCCATCGATTGAAGGTTCGTCCTTCTCCTCCGCCGTCGAGTCCCAGCGTCGTAGGGGCCTGCCCCCCTTACATTCGCCTCCGGTTTGAATACACCAGCTATTCACCGGCCACTTCGGGGCCCTGCCCCGGGGACTTTGCACCGCCGTCGAGTCCCAGCGTCGTAGGGGCCTGCCCCCCTTACGTTCGCCCCCGGTTTGAATACACCAGCTATTCACCGGCCACTTCGGGGCCCTGCCCCGGGGACTTTGCACCGCCGTCGATTGAAGGTTCGCCCTTCTCCTCCGTCGTCGAGTCCCAGCGTCGTAGGAGCCTGCCCCCCCTTGCGTTCGCCCCTGGTTTGAATACACCAGCTATTCACCGGCCACTTCGGGGCCCTGCCCCGGGGACTTTGCAACGTCGTCGATTGAAGGTTCTCCCTGCTCCTCCGCCGTCGAGTCTCGGCGTCGTAGGGGCCTGCCCCCCTTGCGGTCGCCCCCGGTTTGAATACACCAGCTATTCACCGGCCACTTCGGGGCCTTACCCCGGGGACTTTGCACCGCCGTCGAGTCCTGGTGTCGTAGGGGCCTGCTCCCCTTACGTTCACCCTCGGTTTGAATACACCAGCTATTCACTGGCCACTTCGGGGCCCTGCCCCGGGGACTTTGCACCGCCGTCGATTGAAGGTTTGCCCTTCTCCTCCGCCGTCGAGTCCCGGTGTCGTAGGGGCCTACCCCCCTTACGTTCACCCTCGGTTTGAATACACCAGCTATTCACCGGCCACTTTGGGGCCCTGCCCCGGGGACTTTGCACCGCCGTCGATTGAAGGTTCGCCATTCTCCTCTGCCGTTGAGTCCCGGTGTCGTAGGGGCCTGCCCCCCTTACGTTCACCCTCGGTTTGAATACACCCGTTATTCACCGGCAAAGCCGCGAGCACAGACTCGCGCAAACTAATTTTCTATAATATAAAAGTCGGGAGCACAGACTCGAGCAAATAATTTTCTATTGTGAAGAAGCCGCGGGCTCAGACCCGCGCAAACTCATCTGTAATTTTGGAAAATACCATCAAACTATGCAGGTGCCAACAGCAAGAACGACAAGATCATACAAGGAAATAAGTATGACGCATACAACAAGAAGATACAACCACATCAAACGAAACACACAAACAAACAACAAAGCTGAAAGCGGGAAAACGAAAGATAACCAACATCAGTCCTCGGATACATCCGAGTAGTCATCCCCAGAAAGATCTCCAACTCCGAGGCCAGCGGTGTCGCACCCAAACATCCTCCCCATCATATGGAGAGTCTTCTGAATGCCTCTCTGAAAGGCGACTTCGCGCTCGTCCGCTATCAGGGGCTCTACCTCCTTCGTCATAACCTCAGCGCGGATCTCTTCCACCATCTGGAAGCGCTCTTCCACAAAAATAAGGGAATCCTTGTACTCGGCTATCCCAGCCGCCTTGGCCTCCTCGAGACTGTGCTCGATCGACGACAGCCGGTCCACCTCGCCCCTCAGAAAGCCCAGCTCCCCCTCTAGGCGAAACATCCGCGTCCGACAGCTGACGAAGGGCATCCTGGGCAAGCGCCTTGTCCCCAATGTACTCTGCCCGCAGCTTCCCAACTTCAGCCTCCAACTGCTTGATGTGAGCTGAGTTGCGGTCCCTCTTCCTCTGCAAGACGGACATATCGCACCTCGCCACGCATAACTCCTCCTGAAGAGCGAAGTAGTTGTCTTTGAGGCCCACATAATGATCGTTCCATGTGAGAGCAACGCTAGTCAAAGCCTCTGCCTGCAAATAAAAGTTAAACGGTTAGCAAGCGTAAATAATGATGGAGAGTAAGGGCTAAGATCAGGAAAGAAGAGCTTCACTTACCGCACAAGCCATCGCCTGAAGAGAGGAAGAAACTCGCCTCGCCGGCATGAGGGGAGGTGGTGGCGGAAAATCCTCCTGTGGGACCCGATCGGCAATAGGAGACGCCAAAATCTCCACCTCCGGATCGGGCGAAATCGGCTCTCCCCTAGGACGGCTCGGGCCGGCCTCGCGATCTTGACCCATAGGCGCCAGCGGAATAGAGCATGAGCCGGAAGGACCGTTCTTAATAACGACCTTCCTCTTTTTCCCACGGTCTAAGGGAATAGCAGCCTCTCGCTCGGGATCCCAGGAAAGCCCCACCGAGTGCAGTCGACTTTCCTCCACGCAACTAGAAATGCAAAGCAAGGCCTTCGACAGCCCCTCTCGGCCAGGAAAACCATGGATATGAAGGAACTCATCCTCCCGTCCAGTCTGCCGGCGACAACGTCCATGAAGCGTTCTCCATAACTCTGGCAGCTCCCATCGATTCCGAACATACCCATAAAGAGTATTCCCATGGAGGTAATCAGTCTTCACCCCCAAAGTGGAACCAACTCTTGTTGCTCCAAACTTCAATACGACCGCCCGAGTCGGTAGAAACCTCGCACCAATCTTTAAAAATCTCGAGCGAAAAGCGCGCGCTATGTTCTCAAAAAAATACCACCATCCCCATAATGTTCACCATCCCAGCCGGTGTAAACTAGGTAATCTGGACACCGCAGAACCAGAATATCTCAACAACCTCCTCGGGCGGAGGAATGCGAAACCCGGATTTCAAACAACTCTCCGAAAGGGTCATGAAACCGGTCGGCGGATTTTGAGCGCGCTCTTCCGCCCGTGGGACCTTCACCTCAACATCAGGGGGCAACCCGAACCGCTTACGCCATATGTCAATCCGCGCACCATCAAGAGTAGAGCGCAGGCGCATCAGCCTCGACTGACCACCCCGTTTCGAAGCCTGAAAGCAAAAATTCGCGCACATAAATGCATACACCAAATGAAATAAATGCACATGTATAAAAATCCCGGAAGACGCGCGTCAAGCGAATTCAACCCGCCGGCGCGCAATCATGCCAACCAACCGCATGAAAGAAATGAGCCGTGCGCACTCCGCAATTCGCGTGCAACTAATCGCACGCGTGCAATAAGTCACACGCACAACAAATTGTTCACGCAGCCCCCCCCCCCCCCCCCCCGTGCATAACGAACCGCACGAGCGGCGAGCCGCACAGACCCGACACCCCGCATGCCCGGCTAACCGCCGCACGCGGAGGGCACGCATGGCAAACCCCCGCGCGGCAAACCCCAGCGCGCGCGCGCGGGGACGCGCGCGCATGCGGTGACGCGCGCGGCAAACCGCCACGCGCGCGCGTGGTAAACCACCACGCACGCGCGCGGAAAACCGCTGCACGCGCGCGGGGGAGGGGGCGCGCGCACGGCCCCCGCTGCCCTCGCTGCTCGGGTGCGGAACCGTCGCACGGGGGGTCTCCCGGCGCAGGCCGCACGACCCCCTCCGCTGGCGGCCCGTTCCCGCGGCCGGCAGCGCCCGCGCGTGCGATCCGCGAAGGCCGCCGGCGGCTCCCGCACGCGGGCCGCGGAAGGCGCCGTTGGCCTGCTCCCGTGGCCGGCTGCACCCGCGAGTGGGCAACTTTCGCCCACCGGATGCCAGCTTCCGCGACCGGCTCCGCTCACGCGCGGGTGTGCGCCCTCCCGTCATTTCGCCCCCTCGGTCGGAACCACCCTCGCGGGCGCGCTCCTCCATCTTCTCCTTCTCTCTTTGCCTACGAAGCAAAAAAGAAAGGATGAACTTACCTCCACCATGATTCAACGCACCGCCCGCCAACAACGATGATGACCGGAGCCAATGTAAGAGAGATGAAACCTTCGCACTCCTTCACACGGAGGATCGGACTCCGAAGGTTTGGGGGGCTTATGATGAGGATTCATCATGGGCTCTCATTTATGGGAGAACCGGATGGCGGTTACTCCCATAAACCACTCCCCCCAGTACTTTAGTGGGAGAGAGTGGGAGGTCAAAGCCAGAACCGCCATTCCCGCCGCCAACGGTCAATCCGAAAACGCGCGCTAAACGCGCCAACCGCAACGCGCACGGCAACGCCGCCCCCTCCCTCCGATGAGCGTGCCACGCCAAACTGCACCCATAAGGTGCGGCCAAGCCGCACCCCTAGTGGGGTGCGACCAAACCGCACCCCTAGTGGGGTGCGGCCAAACCGCAACCCTAGTGGGGTGTGGCCAAGACGCACCCCACATGGGGTGCGGCCAAGACGCACCCCCCACGGGTGCGACCGTGCCGCAAGGGGTGCGGCCGGCCGGGCCGCACCCTTGTCGGGTGCGCCAAGCCGCACCCCTCCCCGCGACGGGGTGCGGCCGAGCCTCCTCCTCCTCCCACTTTCTTCACCGGGGGGCTTGCAAGGGGCCCTCCCATATTCGCGCCCCTCGTTAGGCGCGTCGGGCCCTGATTTCTCTTTGGGCACAATTCCCCGTTCCACCGTTCGCTCAGAACGCCTCGCAACGCGACCAAAGCGCTTCCATGTTCGTTGCGCGCTCAGAATGCTTCTGAGCACGCTCAGAACGCCTCCGCGCTCAGAACGCCTCCAAGCACGTTCAAAGCGCTTCAATGTTCGTTGCGCGCTCAGAACGCCTCCACGCTCACGCGCTCAGAACGTCTCCAAGCACGTTCAAAGCGCTTCCATATTCGTTGCGCGCTCAGAACGCTTCTGAGCGCGCTCAGACCGCCTTCGCGCTCACACACGCTCAGAACGCCTCCAAGCGCGTTCAAAGCGCTTTCATGTTCGTTGCGCGCTCAGAACGCTTCTGAGCGCGCTCAGAACGCCTCCTCGCTCACACGCGCTCAGAACGCCTCTAAGCGCGTTCAAAGCGCTTCCATGTCGTTGCGCGCTCAGAACGCCTCCGCGCTCACGCACACTCAGAACGCCTCTGCGCTCACGCACGCTCAGAACGCCTCTGCGCTCACGCACGCTCAGAATGCTTCTGAGCGTGCTCAGAGCAGTCCCACATTTCCGACTCGCTCACATTTCCGACTCGCTCACTTTTTGTCTTTCCAGTTTCTCACTTTTCAGGAACAGCTTGTCGCCTTTCCTCGAAGGGCAAGATGGTCATTTACGAAAAATGGTGATCCGTGTGCTCCGAACCGGAAAATATGATTCGTCCCCACAGGTGGTTATGGTGGTTACAACGACAAAATTACCGGGCTACCCCCGGCCAAAGCTATAAAAGGAGCCCCAAGGCTTCATTTGAGAGGATCCCGCCTTCATGACCCGAGAGAGCTCCTTGAAGATTTCCATGGATTTCTCCTTCGGCGCTTGAAGATCTCCATCGCGGACTTGAAGATTTCCTTCATCCCGAAAGGCGACTCGTCATTCTCACTTTCATTCTCCAAGCGTTCTCGCTTTCGTTCTCCACAGTTCTCAGAAGGAAAAGACTTAGTTTTTCCGAGAGGTGGCCTGTCAGCGAAGGCAAAACTGTGGGTTTGGAGTGGGGATAACCCGCTGTGCACATCTCCCTGTGGCCATGAGTCGTCAACCCTCCCGCACCGGTACGAACGGTCCGCGGGCGTGACCGACCCGCCACTTTCAAAACAATCTTCAAATAGCTTAAACATGGAGTAAGCGCTTTAAATCTTGACGCACCATTCTTAATTTGACCGGTCACTCGACTTTTGACCGGGAGGCTCAGCGGTAGGAGGGCTCCTTATTTAGGGCTAACTCGGGATGAGGGACTCAACTCTGGGTTTTCCCCAACTAAGGCCTCACAGAAAGGAGGAGAAGCACCGCTTGCCAGCGTAGGACCGCGGTTAGCACTAAAATATATAGAGTGCGACATAAGCAGTAAGGAAGGCCGGAAGCAGGGGCCAAAATATTAGGACTAGTACGAGACTGAAGAAGTGAAAGTATAGAAAGCAGTAAATAAAGGACCAGTGCGAGACTGGATTACTGGAAATGAACGAACAGAAATATAAGTAAGGGGACCAGTGCGTGACTGGATTACTGGAAATGAACGAACTGAAATATAAGTAAGGGGACCAGTGCGTGACTGGATTACTGGAAATGAACGAACTAAAATATAAGTAAGGGGACTAGTGCGTGACTGGATTACTAAAAGCATAAACAGAAAGCAAAAGTAGGGGGACCAGTGCGAGACTGGATTTAAGGAATAAATGCAGAAAGTAAATGCAGGACCAGTACGAGACTGGAGAGCAAAATAAAAGGGTTAGTAGTCCAACCACTCCATAACAGGAGGCTTTAATGTCGGCTCCGTTCCTAGGAGGAAGTTCCGTTCGATCCCCGTTTATAGGGGTCTTTTCTCCGTTCATAGGAGCTTACTTAGATTTTAGGTGATTCCTTATATTTCGTGTGCCTTGGGTTTACATTTCTTTAAATATCCGGACGTTATCGAATTGGCGGTGTCGGCTCGCGATTGCGACCCAAATTGCGCGTCGGCACTTTTACTTAGTCGATTCCTTAGATCGATGTGCATAATTTTTTACTATGTAGCTAAATTACGCGTCGCGAGCCCGCCGATTTATCCTAATTAATTTCGCTCACTTTCGGACGTTTATTTTGCTCGTAAAAGGCTTTAAAGGACCAAAAGAAAAGGTCACACCTTCAAACTTTGGTAGTAGTTGCAAAATACCCTAAGTTAGAGCCTATAATTTTTTGGGAATTTTCCAAATTAATTTGGGATTTTAATTCTTTAAAATAAACCTTGCATAGAGGTTTAAAAATTGCAACACTCCTCCTAAAAATCTCAAACAATTACAGGAGGTGCCCCTCTGGTGGGGAACATTTTTCATGTTGGGTGATTTGCCAAAATTGCCCCATTTATCCTCAAAAAATAAAATAGAGGAGGGGCTTGTTGGGCTGCGGATAGAGGAAAGGGGAGAGAGCAGGGGCGCTGCACCGTGCGCCCTCCTGGGGTCCCCACAGCGGATCTGCAGCAGATCCGTTGCGGGGGGCACATATGTGGAGGTGGGGCGGGAGTTAAGGAAAGGGGAGCCGCCCGATTCCCTGGAGGAGATCGGACGGCTCCCGCTTTCCCAACGGGAGGCGGCCGGTGCCGCTGCCGGGCAGCGGCCGGCTAGGGCCGGTGCCGCCACCAGTCGGTGCGTCGGGGGCCGGCGACCACTCCGGTGGTGGTCCGGTGGTCTAACGTCGTCGGCCGCCGCCGGGGGAGGGGCTTTTTCCCGCACAGGAAACAGAGCGGGAGGGGGAAGGGCGCGAGTGCCGCCGGAGGCGCGTCCTCCGGTGGCCCTGCCGCCTCCTCCCATCGGAGCTCAGGTCCCCTGGTGGGGGCCTGCTCCCCCAGTGCCACCACCGACACTGGGGGTGCAGGTTTACGGCCAGCCCCCCACCCGAACCTGGGCAAGGTTCAGGGTGGGGCTGGCGGCGCTCCGGCGATGGGGCGGGGGGGGGGGGGGGGGGGCGACCGGTATGCCTCAGGGAGGTAGGAAGGAGGAGGAGGAGGGTCTCTGCCTAGGTTGGAGGGGCTCGGGAGGCTGAGGGGAGGCTGGCCATGGGGGGGGAGGTGGCTCGGTTGGGAGGAACTCCGGCATGGGTTGGGGGAGGGCTGGCCGGCAAGGGAGGAGGAGGAGGCTGAGTGGGTTCTGTGAGTCAGGAAAGGGGCTGGGCCCCTCCTTTTATTGGGGAGGAGTGAGCCATCCCTCCCTTTACCCACGATGTGGGACTAAAGGGAGGGTGGGTGGGGGAGATATTTTCTCTCCCCCCTCCCCTCCACTACCCTAGGGGGTGCCCAATCATGGGCAACCCCCTCCCCCTTGGGGGAGGAGATTCTCTCTCCTCCCCCCTCATTTTCTCCTCCTTTTCACAACTTTCAAGTTTGGGGAGGGGGGGGGGGGTGACCAAAGTCAACTCAGGGTGAGGCCCTCCATGGTCCCGGGGGTCCACCAAGATTTACCGGGGTCGATTTCGAGTTCGTGCGCTCCGTATTTCATGCGTTGTGCTGAGGCGGTCTGCATAATCCTAAAAATGGCATATTCTCCATATGACCTCGGGTTGAAATGGAATGAGTTTCATTACACCCGTATAGATTACACGAGTCTGACGAAACTGACAGAAGTCAAATCGGAGTACATTTGGTCACTGTACCCCAACGACTTAGTTGCGGCGCACAATAATACCCAAAACGATCGTTTTCTCCAAACGACCTCGGATTGGAATGGAACGAGTTCCATTACACTCGTATTGATTATACGAGTCTAACAGAACTAACGGAAGTCAAATCGGGGTACATTTGGTCACTGTACCCCAACGACTTAGTTGCGCCGCACAATAACGCCTCAAATGGTCGTTTTCTCCAAACGACCTCGGATTGGAATGGAATGAGTTCCATTACACTCGTATTGATTATACGAGTCTAACGGAACTGATGGAAGTCAAATCGGTGTATATTTGGTCACTGTGCCCCAATGACTTAGTTGCGGCGCATAATAACACCCAAAACGGTCGTTTTCTCCAGACGACCTCAGATTGGAATGTAATGAGTTTCATTACACTCGTATTGATTATACGAGTCTAACAGAACTGACGGAAGTCAAATCAAGGTACATTTGGTCACTGTACCACAACGACTTAGTTGCGGCGCACAATAATACCCAAAACAGTCGTTTTCTCCAAACGACCTTGGATTGGAATGGAACGAGTTCCATTACACTCGTATTGATTATACGAGTCTAACGGAACTGACGGAAGTTAGATCGTAGTCCCCTAGTACACAATCCTATATCGGGTCATTTTCTATTGCTCGGGCCTACTTTTATTAGGCTCATTAGGGTCTAGTGACCCAATAAAAGTCGGGATGTTACAGTCGGAGCTTCCTGGCCGAAACGATTAAAGCAAACGCCAGCTTCTACAGAATGGGGTATAGTATCTGAGCTCCGCCTTCTTTAGGACCCGACTGACATAGTAGATTGGAAGTTGCCTCTTTCCCTCTTCTCGGACCAGGACCGAGCTTACTGCCTCGGTGCCCACCTCAAGATAGAGGAACAAATCTTCTCCTTCTCTCGGACCTTGCAGCAGTGGAGCTTGCGTCAGCTGCATCTTCAGGGCTTGGAATGCCGCCTCGCACTCTTGCGATCATTTGAACTTTTGATTTCCCCTTAGAGCTTTGAAGAAGGGTGAGCACTTCTCTCCAGCCCGAGAGAGAAACCTGCTCAACCCTGCCAGCTTCCCTGTCAAACTTTGGATCTCCTTCGCACTCCTTAGTGACTCCAACTCCAAGATGGTTTTGACCTTGTCCGGGTTGGGCTCTACCCCCTCTGGGGTGAGTAGGTGACCAAGGAACTTTCTTCGGCTTGCTCCGAAGACACATTTAGAAGGGTTGAGTCTCATCTTGAACCTTCGAAGGGTGGCGAAGGTTTCCACTAAATCCTGCAAGTGAGACTCCATGTCCCTGCTGTTAACCATCAAGTCGTCCACATAGACTTCTAGGTTTTTGCCCTTTTGATCCTTGAAGAATCGGTCCATCATCCTTTGGTAGGTTGCTCCCGCGTTCTTCAATCCGAAGGGCATCATCTTATAACAATAACACCCGTTGTCTGTGATGAAGGAAACATCCTTAACGTCGGGCCGATGCATTCAGATTTGATGGTAGCCAGAGAACGCATCCAAGCAGCTCATCACCGGGAAGCCGACAACTGAGTCCACCAGTGCGTCAATTCGGGGTAAGGTGTAACAATCTTTTGGACATGTTTTATTTAGTAGAGAGAAATCGATGCGCATCCTCCATTTCCCTCCACTCTTCTTTACCATTACAACGTTGGAGACCCAACCCGGATACTGGATCTCCTCTACGAACCCTGCTTCTAGCAGTTTCTCTACCTCCTCTCTGATCGGCCCGACAAGGGTGGTCGATACAGATCTCTTCTTCTTCTCCGTCCTTCTGCTGCCGCTGACGACCTCCATTTCCTTCACCTCCTCTGCCACTTCCAACCTGGCCAAATCTTCTAACAGTACATGATCTACCTTCCCTGCCTCCTCTTCCCCTTCCAGGTGCCACGGTTTGTCAGGGGGGAGGAGTCCCTTGGCTCTTCACTTCCAGTCATGGGACTTACTTAGGGTTTTCCGAACCAGCTACTTTCCACGCTCACCGCACTAGAATGTTGAAACCAGAGAACCGGTTTCGACGTTCGTAAAGGGGGATGTAGCTGACCCTTACATCACCTAAGCCTGAACACGTGACTGATTATGGAGAGTCGAAGAACCTTGCACCAAAAAGACTTGAAGTCCCTAAACAGACCCCTTGAGCGGCAGCAAGGAGGTCCCACCAAACACCCAGAAGATCAAAGAGAGCTTCCCCTCCCAAGCCAATGCTGCGCTTGGGCAGCTTGGAGAGCACTGAGTAACACTTGCCTATCGACTAGTCGAACATGGGGGGCAGGAGTGCTAGCTCGCAAGTAACACGCGAGGGGGAGAGAAGACCGACCCTCCCCAAGGTGCTCATGGGGGTCTATTTATAGATTTCCTGAAAATGGGCTGCAGATAGCATGATTGGTCTGCCAATAGCCAAGTTCCGTTGTTCACAACTACTACCCGCACCCCCTTGAAAAACATCTAGTACTGGGCAAATGAACCAAGATCGACTCGCCCATTGGTGTCGGGAGGGCGGGTCGAAATCCCCCCCCCCCTTGCCTTTGGGCGAGTGGGGATGCTCCCCCTGCCCGCCCAAAGAGGTCGGGCGAGTGGGAGGGCTCCTCCCACTCGCCCACAGAGGGCGGCGAGTGGGAGCGCTCCTCCCACTCGCCCAAAGAGGGCGGGCAAGTGGGAGGGATCCTCCCACTCGCCCGAAGAGGGCGGGCGAGTGGGAGGGATCCTCCCACTCGCCCCCAAGGGGGCGGGCGAGTGGGGATGCCCCCTCCACTCGCCCCAAGGGAGGGGGGAGGGGGCGAGTGGGGATGCCCCCTCCACTCGCCCCAAGGGAGGGGGGAGGGGGGGGGGGGGGGGGGGGGAGGGGGCGAGTGGGTGCTCCCCCCTCTTGCCCCGTCGCCCCTTTTTCCTCCTCCTTCGGATCTATTTTTGCCTCGGTTGGTTTTAGACACCTATGAGCGGTCATTTTCACCTGTCACCGTTACCTTCATCATCTACCCTGGTCTCGATGGATTACGGGTTATACACAACAATTTAACTATTCTAGTCATTCCAAAGTTTTCATTATACAACACCTCATGTTGATATATCTCTTAGTAAAGATCATGTCAGACTTGATTCCAATCATCAATCATGTAAACTGCAACAAAACATTAAAAAAGAGAAGAAATCGTACCTTTATTTCAAAAATTTTGGTGAGAATCGGCCGAACAAATGCAAAATGGGGAAGCACAGACCTTCCAGAGGAGTTCTCCGGCGTCCAAGGCTTCTTCTCCGGCGGTTTTTGGCGGCCGGCGGCGGGGAATCGAGGGTTCGCGACTGAGAGGGCGAGGGTTTCACGGGACGACTATGGTTTCACGAGACGGCGAGGGTTTCACGAGCAGACAAGGGCTGCTATTAGAGAGGTCTAAAATCAAACACTGGCTATTTTTTATGTTTATTGGGGCTGCCAACAGCCACACACGGGCTGCCAATAAAAATTCACTTTATTAATCACCCAAAAACATAAAAAATGAAGGCTGACCACCAAGGCATCAAATATATTAAGCTAAGTAAAAAGTAGCCTAAATTTTCATATTAATAGTTTAATACAGAATACACGTAGTGCATATTTTAGCTAAAAAAATACCTCTCCGCGCAAACAACGCTATTTCGGGGCAGGATATAAACCCTAGCTTTGCCTCTTTCTGACGGGATCAGAAGACTGAAGAGCCTGCCATGGATGTTAAAATCGGGAGGTTTTTCGATTCTGTCGGATCCTTCTTTGGCGGTGGCGATAACATCCCATGGTGCGATCGCGACATCATCGCTGTAAGAATCTTTGCTCTCCCCTTATCCGAAACACTTCGATTTTCTTTTGATGTGGATTTTATGCCATGGCGATGAAATTGAGTATTCTCTCTTACTGTGTTGTTTGTTTCAGATGCTATTTGTTTTCAACTGCTTATTTTGACAAATCTGACCAGTTTGATATGGTTCTAGATCAGGGTTATAATTTGTATGATGCTTACTTTTGCTTGTTCATCATGTTTAGATTTATATTTTCCATGTTTGATATAACTTTCCTGTATCTGTTAGACAAAATAAAAAGGGTGGCTAGATGCTGGTGCATATGCTGTATGCATTGGATTGCCTAACCGGTCTTATTTCTCCCCTAATTGTTCTTCGTTAAGCTAATTGCAGTGGGGACGTGATTGACCCTAAGTAGCTAGTTATGAAATTAATCGTGATTAACCTAACTTTAATTGCTTAATTGGAGCCAAACAAACAGCCCCTGAATGCCCTTTTTGCAAGTGACGGCTTTGATTTGAGTAATTGATAGGTGATATGTTTTATATACTTATATCTTGATTTTTTGTTTCTGCGAGAAGATTTCCTATTGATTTATAGCTTGCTCAGTTTCATTAGGTCAATTTTTCCATTAAAATTCAGCGTTGGAATATTTGCAACTTGTTTAAGTTCATGAGTTCAACAAAGATTTAAGCTGTTAGAAATTTCTAATTTTCTCAAGTCATTAGTTTCTATGTTGGTAAAAATTGAGTTTGCTCGAGCACCGGTAAACTCAACAACAAGGATAAGTTAACTCTAATATATATAGTCTAAAAAATAGCATATGAGATTCACAGGGCCTTGATCCTATTGTCAACTCGATAAAATTGCGCTATGCCCCAATTTTCTTGAAAAGTAAGTTCTGGTCTACCGTGGTCTACATGCACCTTGGTTATTTAGCATCATGTGTCACAAATCCCATACATAAATTCTTGTTGCATGTTCACGCTTCAAAAGTTCATGCTCGTAACTCTATCTTCCATGCCCTCTCCCTTTGCACCCATGCGTGTTTGCTTGCTCTTCACTAAACGATGGTTGTGATGCAACTAAAGATGCACCTTTACTTTGTTCTATGTACTTCATATTTTATGCAGCGCATGGCTTCATGCATTTCATATTTACTATACGCGCGCGCTAGTCACTCTCATGTATCCATGCTTGCATCGCACATTTCATTCACACTCATTATTGCGGCTTTTTGGCATGACTGACCAATAAGTCCTTGAATAAATGAGTTCGTCAAATTAGCTTTAGCAATAGTTTGGTCAAACAATGAAATTAAAATTAAAGGGAAGTATTTATAAAATTAAGTAATTCTAAAAATAAAGAAAAAGAAATAATAACAAAATATTTTTCCCTTTAATTTTAGAAATAATTAACGAGAAAAATAATGAGGATCTCTACAATGAGTGCTTCATTTAATTTGTTGGTAAGAAATCAATTCGGTGATCTCCATCCATAAATGCTCACTCAAAATAAACCTGAACCTATTTCCTTTAAGAACCCAACCAACCTGATTATGGAAGCTTGGAATTAATAACAAAGCCGATAAAACTCTGTTTCCTTCCTCCAGACCGCCTCCAGATCTGTACTCGAATTCGTTGTTCCCCTCCAGCCACCCGACGATCCCCTTCCAGAGCTTGACGCCGTCGTCGATTGTCTCCACGAGCTCTGGGGTCCCGTCCCATCCACCACCTCCTTCAGACAGGTTCGGCGAATCCTCCGTCAGGATCGAGCACCCACTATCACCACCTCCTCCTCTATCAAAGTCAGTTCCCAGCCGACAACTCTCCATGGTGCTCCGACGAACTCCCCTTTATCACCCCCAGCGGAATCAACAAGCCTCTATTAGATCTATTACCTCTAATCACAAAGAGCGCGATTGCCGCCATTGACATCTCCAACTCCTTGTTTCTTCTCCGCCTGGTTGCCGTCTTCCTCCGATCAGTCTCCACTTCTCGTCTCCACCTCCAACTGGCCACCAGTTGCTACTCCAACCATTGTTCCCTCCTCCTACCAGTCTCCCACCACCAGAGCTCTCCAAGTCTAGTCAGCCATACTTCCATCCCGAGCATGAATTGATTCAGATGCCTCACTTGCGACCCAAATGTATACCTATCGCCACCCAAATGTATACCTCTCGCCACTCTCTTGCCCATGTCATGTTAGAAAAATATTATGCTTTATTTATTTACAACAACAACACTCAAGCCTTTATCCCACCAAAGTGGGGTCGGCTATATGGATCCTTTGTCGTCATTGCGCCCTATCTTTAGTCATAAACTCACTAATACCTAAGTACATCTTGTCATTCTTTATAGTTTCATTCCAAGTCTCTTTTGGTCTACCCCTCCCCCGTTTAACATGCCTAGTGGCTAAACTCTCACAACGTCTAAGAGGTGCCTCAAATGGTCTCTCCTTTGTATGTGCCCGAACCATCTTAATCGAGCTTCTCACATCTTTTCTACAATTGGTGTCACTCCTGTCTTATCCTTGATACATTTATTCCTAATTTTATCCAGTCTCGTGTGTCCACACATTCACCCATGCTTTATTTATTTGATCATTATAATTTCAGAGTTTGTCATAAATTATCGTTGTGCATGTTTGCCATTAATTTGAAAATCTCGTGTTGTTCTTCTTTCATTATTCTTGCATGTGAATCATAATTACTTGTCATTCATTTATCATCGTTTGAGCGTTGGTCAATAGTCAATTGAGAGCATCATGTTAAGCTCTAGGTTAATTACTTCTTTTACTTGCTCATCGAGACAGAAACATCGAGACAGAAAAGGAAAGTGCAAGACATTGATTCAAACATTAGTTTCCAAAATTGCTTCTATTTTTAGGGATATGTGAAATTATAGAGAAACATTGAGAACCAACAATGAACATAGCGTTTCAAATGTCTGCAATTATTTTTTAGATACTTTAAGCATATTCCCTGAATGTCTTTTAGCAATTCTAGGCTTCCAATAATGTTTGAAACTGAAAATCATTGATTGACTTGAAATCGAAAATGGATTTGCTTTGGCTTCAAGAATAATAGCTTGAAATTATTTCGATACAACCTAAAACGTATTTCTCTCTCTCACCCATGCACGCACACATGCACACACGTGCCTTATGACAGAAATGAGCACACACACATGCACACACGTGCCTTATGACAGAAATGAGCACACACACACACACACACAGCCGCACACCCCTCATCACAACCATGAGCACTCACAGCACGCCACAACCGTCAGCGCGCGCACACACCTCGTCACAGCCATGATCACACACAAATACCTCATGACAGCCATGAGCTCCCCTAAACCCTCATCAAAATAATCAGCGTGCGACACACATGCACACCCCTACCTCATCATAGTTATGGTCATTCGATGATATAATAAATTAAACTAAAATAAATAAGTATAAATAAAAGTTTGGTTTCAAATGGAAGTAGAAGAAGATGCCCCCCCCCCCCCCCCCCCCCCCAAAAATAAAAAATAAAAAATTGTACGATGCTGCAGAGTGTCGCAGATGTCAATTGGGGTACTTTCACCCATATACATTGTGCAATTGTATCGTCGCCAAATAGTGGACACAGTGGACACCGTACCACCAGTGCTAGTATATATGTATGTGTATATGTACACACATACACTCATATATATATAGTGATCTCATTTAAGAATAAAATAAATTTTTAAAATTAAGAAACTTGGTTACATTTAGACTCGATCTCGACTCTAGCCGAACTTGGGAAGTTAAAATTTGAGTTGGGCTGACTTGTTTGAATTTAAATTGATACCACCTAAACAAATGTCATGTGCAAAGCCATTAGTTCTTCTGGATTAATTTATGCAGGGTTGTGAAAAAGAGGTCTCTGATGCCGGAAATGCAGAGAATAAGAATGATTCTCTCATGAGATTGTCTTGGGCTCTTGTTCATTCTAGGCAACCTGAAGATGTGAATCGCGGAATAGCTATGCTTGAAGGTCATAATGCATTTACTAATTTTCCATCTGTATTTTCTTTTTATCAACTCTCAGTTTATCCTTTCTCTCTCTCTCCTTTGGTGTTTTAGGTTACCTGTGATCAGCTTTAGATTACTCATAATTAACAATTTTGTTTTATATCTCAGCTTCTTTGGATAGATCTACCAGCCCACTACAGACTAGAGAAAAGTTATATCTTTTAGCAGTTGGGTATTACAGAAATGGAGATTATACTAGAAGTAGACAACTTGTGGAACGGTGTTTGGAGGTATGCCCTTTCAGCTTTGTGGTATTATATATAGAGAAAGATGTGTTGTCAAACATATGACTCATGATGCTTATCTTTTCCTTTAGACCTTTATAATGCTTTGTAATTCTTTCAAAATTCTATAAACCTCTGATTTTGTATTGCTAAAGTGGCCTAGAAATCTGCCGTTTTATATCGATAAAATCACACGGTCCTTAGTGACTAGCTTATTGTTTATATCATTTTCCATGAATTTAAAATTTTAAAACTTCACTTTATTGTGTTTAAAGTGTGAATTGTTTTCGAGTTACAGTTATATCTAGTTAAAGTCTCCATGATATCTCACTTCACACAGTTACATTTTCCATAATACCTCACTTCTTGCGGTTTCTCTGCAAAGGTTTTCTAAATAGTATGTTCTTGGGTGATATATTTCCTTTCCTCTATTTTTTTATTGAAAATAAATTTGCTCACTTGTTTCTAATCCTGAATGCTAGTATGTTAAAATGTTTTTTATATTTTCATTCCGCGGAGAATATGGTTTTGGTGATTTTAAGTAAAACCTTAATTTTGTTTGTGTAATGTTGATTCTGGGACCCTTGGAGGTAGTGTGTAAGGACGGAAGAGACGATCTAATTGGGTAAAGGAGGGAAGACACGATCTAGTTAAGAGAGACGTGAAACCCGTCTTGATAAGAAGGGAATGTTTGAAGATGAAACCCTTCGGAGAGATTGTCGTTAATCAGATCAACGCACGCCCGATTCATAATAAAAGAATGAGTATTTAATAGAACTTAAAATAGAGGCAGTATTTTAATGAAATGTCATTTTAGAATGGTCAATTGAGAATGCAAATGATTATTTTCTTAAAACTATGGCATCAGAAGTCCAAATACCATACTTTTAAAGCTTAAACTTTGTAGTTTTTTTATGTAAATTTGCTAATAGAGGCATAAAAAACATTTATTTTAAAGTTGAACCCATTGTTTTAAATATAAAAACAAGGGAAGCTACAAACTATTTATCTTTTCCATTTCTGTTATTTTGGTGAGCTTTTGAGTCAACTGGAAAGAGAATTTATTTATTTATTTTTTAATTTAAAAGTTTCTTACAATTGCACCATTTTCGCAGTTTGCACCTGATTGGAGGCAGGCCCTTACTCTGAAAAAGGCTGTGGAAGACAAAATTGCGAAAGGTATTGAATGGAAGACAAAAATAAAATATTTTTTTTTCTCTCATGACAATACATGAATTTGCTGACACACAAATTCATACAAGTATAAAAATATCTTTGCTGCTGGATGATTCTTGGAACAGATGGAGTGATCGGCATCGGAATCGCGGCAACCACCGTTGGACTCCTGGTTGGCGGAATTGCTGCGCTCGTAGCTTCAGGTCGGAAGCGATGAATGCTAAGCTGGCTGCGACTGTTTTCCTGCTCTATTAATAATATCTTCTTCTTGTTTTCTAATATTATTTGTTTCTGAGCTGTGTTTTCTTCTACTATGTTGTTTGCTGTAGTAAAGAATTTTATAATATTCTGGACAAACTCTTGTGTAAAAATGTTGAGCAGGCATGTACATTTAAGTTCTTATAATAATATGATCATATTTTCATGGAATTCCACCGTAAACTCTTAACCTTGAAGATTTATAGGCTCCGTTTGGCGCGGCGTTCTTGCTCCGGTGAGTTTGGACAAAAATGTCACTGTCATAGAATGTATGTTTGGCATGACAGCGATTATGATCACCATCAAGAAAATAGTGGTTGAAGTTCCTTAGGTGAGGTCGGTAGTTCACGAACGAAGGTTTATAGCCACCGCGTTCACCACCGCCACCGCAGTGCCAAACGGAGCTTTATCGGTTCATCTATAATTGCATTGGAGTAGGGATTGAAGTTGGAGTGGAAAATTTAAATTAATTTGCTAACCCATATCATACAAAATGCCTTATTGGTTCACACTCAATGATAAGAGTGATATGGTTCTTCTATATATATATAAAAGTGAAAGCTTTATGAAGTATCATTAACTTTAGGGAATTGCCAAGTACATTGCATATTTGGTTGTTTTGCACATCAAATTTTATTCCAAAATTCTTCCTCAAAATGCAAGGTGCGGTTACCCTAAATCGCACACACGGCCTCTCGCGCTTCTTCCTTACCAACGACACTAACGATGCCCTCGCGATTATTTCTCTGCTGCGACACTGACTCCCCTCATGATCTTGCCTAGCAGCGATCTCGAAGCATTTGGTTGGTGAACTCAACACTATATGATAGGGATCAAACTTTGTGGCTTTGGTTCGAACCCTACTTTGACGTTGGAACCCTACCTCTACGCATCCAATCACATGGATGTCGGAAACCCTACCTCGACCTTAGCCGCGACCTCGATGCCGGCTGCTTGGACAAAACCCTAGGCATTAGGATGATCAGAGCAAAGGGGAACGTCGGAGTAGTAGGAGAATTTTGATGGAAAAGTGTGGTTTTCTAGATAAACTTGCAAATAAAATATCAAGACAAATACATGGATAAATCCCTAGATAAATCTCTAGAAAAATCTCTGGATAAATCTCTAGTTAAATCTCTGAATAAATCCTAGACAATCTTTAGATAAATGCATAAATAAATTTCAAGATAAACTTCTAAATAAATCCTAGATAAACCGCAAGATAACTACCAAGATTAATCGTTGATAATTATCTAGATAAATCTCTTGGTAAATCTATAAATAAATATTTAGATAAACTCTTAGATTAAATCCTAGATACACCACGTTGAACCCAGAAATCACGGTCAAGAGGAGTTCGAACTTATACGGGTAGCTTGCACTTCTCCTTAGTTAGAACATTCAGACAGGCACTCGAAGCAAAGAACATCACTCACAAGGGTGGATGACTAAGAATAGACCCCGTGAGCTGCAGCGAAGAGATCCCGCCACAAACCCGGAAGATCAAAGAGAGCTTCCCCTCCCAAGCCAATGCTGAGTCGGACACCCTTGAGAGCACTTGAGAGCAACATACTGTCAGCTCGGAAACCACAGCAAACAGAATGCTGGAGCTCTTGCCAACCAGAAACATCCGAAGGAGAGAGGAAACAAAAGTGTTGTCCTCTCCAAAGGTGCCCTTGAGGCCTATTTATAGTTTTCTGAAAACAGTCTGCGAATAGCGGGATCCCGCCTTTTGGAACTACTAGATGCAACCTAAATTGGTCTGCCAACATCAGAATCCCGCTGTTTGGAAGGCTAAATGTTGACCAAAATGAGATTTCCATGAAAAATGGGTTACCCCCTAGGGGCGAGTCCACGCCACTTGAGGCGTGCTCGCATGGGGGTGGCGAGTACCCGATGTGACTGGGTGCTCGCCGCTTGCCCCGAACCGGAGGCTGGTACTAGCTATCAGGGGTGCACTCACATATCGGCTAGAAGTCTAGCTGATCGGCTAGAGGCGAGTCGACTCATCTGGGCTTAACGCCTCACGGTAACGATACCGATGGCGATAGACGAGTCTTGCCCCTTCTACCTGCTGGTCTTGTTGGATCCACTCTGCAAACCCAAGGTTGTACACCCCCCTAAAAACTTATAGTTAAATTCCTAAGATAAACTTAAGATAAATCGTTAAATAAATGACAAGATAAATCTCAAGATAAACCCCAAGATAAATCCTTTCATAAAATTCTATATAAATTTGTAAAAAAATTATAACATAGCTCTAGATAAACCCTAGATAATCCCTAAATAATTTTTTTTGATAAATTACTAGTTAAATATATATAAAATCCATAGTTAAATCCAAGAGAAATCCCTAGGTATATCTCTCAATAAATCACTAGATTAATGATAAACAAAATCCCAAGGTGACTAATAGTTATATCTCTAGAAAATTATGTAGATAAACCACCTGATAAATCTTAGGGAAGCCCAATGCTGAATTCTTAAATAAATTCATAGATATACTTAAATAAAATGCATTAACAAAACCATAGATAAACCCTAAATAACATCTCTAAATAAACTTATGTATAATGTAAGACCGCCTCATAAAAATTAGGCACAACCAAATGGAGTCTAATGCTCAGAGCAACGACCAAGAAGAGCCTTATTATGACCTCATGTGACAAATCGTCGACAAGAGAGTCTCAAAAAGTATGATTTTTAGTGGAGTTTTTTAATTTTAAATAGAGGATTTTAAAATTAAACAAATATCTTAAACTCAGTTAAAAGAATAAAAATTTAGCTTGTGGATTTATAGATTTGGGCTCTAGAGATAGTGAAATATGTAGGTGTGGGTAACACATCATGATATTTAGGTGCGGGTGTAAATTCATCCGTAGATTGATAATCCAACAATATAAAATCTATTGTGTGATTAAATTTTCAGCTAATCACATATAAAAAATCGTGATTGCAGAAGATAGACGACCAAATTTTGATTAAGGCTCTGTTTGGGTTGGCTGAAGTGATTGGAGAAGCTGTGGTGGGAAGAAGTGATGAAAAAATCAACTCTTTTGCAGATAATTGAGAAAATTAGTAAAACTGTTTTGAAGAACTATAATTTTAGTGCTGTTTGAAAAAAACCTGTAAATTAATAATTTTAGGGTAATTATATTGGCAGCCCTTATTTGGCTATTGGCACACCAATTTCTATGAATTATAACGCGCATTTTGAAAATACGCTTTGTACATGCATTTTTAGGAAAAGTGTTCAACACGAAAATTGTAGATCTCATCGAGATCTACAACTTTCGTGTTGAACACTTTTCCTAAAAATGCATGTACAAAGCGTATTTTTAAAAATTCGTCAAAATTTTGCTATAATTACGATCAGGGCGGCAATACGCCTTGGGCGTGCATTTTTAGGAAAAGTGTTCAACACGAAAGTTGTAGATCTCGATGAGATCTACAATTTTTGTGCTGAACACTTTTCCTAAAAATGCATGTACAAAACGTATTTTCAAAAGGCAGGTTATAACTCATGAAAATTGGTGTGCCAATAGCCAAATAAGGGCTGCCAATATAATTACCCTAATTTTAATATAAAATAATATAAATATAAATTAAATAATACATTACTCATTAAGTAATAAATTATTTATTGACTAATATAATTTTAATTAAAAATATACTATTTATTATATAATAGTTAATACTTAATAGACGCACGAAAAAATAAGTCCCACAGATAACTTTTGCCCCGCTCCCAAAAAAAACAGCACCGAAACCACACCCGTCCTCCTCGATTGTCAAATTCGCTCACTTCCATCTCTCTTCCTCCGTCCCTCTTCCCCTCTCGCGCGACGAAAACCATTTTGGTGAAATTATCCCCTTCACTTGGCTTCTTCAAATGATCCCAAAACCCTAGACTTCTCTCGCTATCCCCGTAGCCATGGCGGACGACGAGCTCGCCGATTCCGTCGGCGGATACAAGCTTTGCGGATTCCTCCGCGCGGTTCTCTCGGTTGCCTCTTCTCCGGAGCCGCCCCGAACTCTACCTTCCCGCGATCCATGCTCCCTCTTTTCCGATGGACGCAATGTGGGTTTCAGAACCGAGGACGGGATCCTGCTGCTTCCTATCCCGGAAGCTGCTGCAACTAGCGAGTCGGAGCGGTCGGAGGGTCCTTTAGGAAACGGAGGGGGCCACGGCGGAGCGGGAAGGAAGAGGAGGCGAATGGGATTGAGAGAATGCATGAGCGTTGTTCATCAGCTGCACTCGCTGACGATGAAGAAGTGCGTGAAGATCCAAGCGAGGGTTCTGATGATTTCCTCCCGTGAATGTGTGGATTCTAGGGCTTTGGTGTTGGTAGATGTTTATTTGCCAATCGAGGTCTGGTGCGGGTGGCAATTCCCCAACTCGGGTGCTATGGCTGCTTCCTTTTTCAAGCATGTGAGGTGTGGCCTGTTTATGATTTCTTTTATTGAAAATATGAGAACTTGGTAGATACAAATTATGCGCGTAACGGTTTGGTTTGGTTCGATTTTGAAGCAAAACCGCAAGCTGAACCACCCCCTACATGATTCCAAAAATCTGAAACTGAACCGCATAAATCATTGGAACCAAATCGTTCGGGTCGGTTCGATTTATGTGGTTCAAAAGAATTTAAACATAAATACATAATCTAGGACCGAAAATATAAATTAAACGACACACATGATTTTTATCAAATAAAAAACTGAAAAATAAATATATGGTTCGGTTCGGTTATGTTTAACATTAAAAACCGTGAACTGAATTGAACCGTGCGGTAATTTAAAATTTGAAATGGTAACCGAACCGCCGACTATGAAAACCGAACCGAATCGTGCGGTTTGGTCTGCTTTGGCTTGGTTCGGTGATTTGGTGGTTCGGTTGGTTTTTATTTACACCCCTACAAATGTTGTCTCTGATTTTGCCTCGAACATTTATCCACATTCCTTACATCTAAGTAGCATAGGATTGTGGCTAATTTAGCTAACAGTTCGACTCATTATTTCGATCTCTATAATGTATTCCAGAGTTTGTTTTGTAGTCCGAGTAAAACTAATAGCCATGGTCAGCTCAAAGATTCGTCGTTTCGCACTGTAGATCTTGTTCGATACTTCTGAGCTCATTGCCCTTGCTTCACGAGGAGGTTGGAGAGGTGGTCATCGAGGATGCCATTGTTGTATTCATGATACTGATACTAGACACTTCATCCACTGGATTTCATGAGCACACCAAAGACACAGGTTGGTCTCTTCTTGGGAATTTTGAGTGGGCTTCTCAGACTACTTCCCAATCTTCCCGCTTTGATCGCATTGATGATGTCGGGAGTGGGAAGACTAAAGATATCTGATATTGGATATCACGACTCCAATCACTTCAGCTAGCGTCACAAGACTCACTACATAATGTCGTCGTTGTCCAAACCGTATAGCCGACATGCACCACTTAGCTCATTGTCCGTTAGTTGGTTGACTTTAGTGCTTCTGATCACCTTACCAACACCTAATGTATCTTACATTTGCATCACCCTCATAGTGGTACACCTATCACTGTTGTTAGATCCAATGCAACATCTGAGGATTGCTCTATATCTCACACTACCGCAGAAGTTATGTGGACTATGTTGATCCTTCAATAGATAGGCTACCATGTGTAGGACCCACTCCTCCGGCTCCTATTAAAACCAAGACCCAAAACCCTTCCTATTTACATCAAATTTCGCCCACCCAGTTTTACAGCCTGGGATAGTATCGAAAATAGACCATTCTCTCTGTTCTTGAAATACCTAGCAAGTACCCTGCCATTATTTTTTCCAGCTACTCGACAACTCCCGACTGGCCTCGCCATTGCCGCCGCTAGCCCTCCCAGGCTTCGGCGGCCACTCGTCCACTTCCTCCGTTAGATGTCGTTCTCCTTCCTCCTCCAGCCATTTCTGACGCCTACAATTGCCATATGTTTCTGCAGCCACCTCCAAATCACTCCTCTCTGCCTTTGTTTGCCCACCTGCGAGCCATTTCTGACCATTGAATCCCCTCACTGAGCTAATTAAGCGCCCCTTCATTTTAGCCCAGGCCACCCAACACTCATCTTTCTTGGCTCGTCTTCCTCCATCCCGAGCCAACCATCCCTCTTTCACAACCATGTTACATATTTATTATTTAGCTTATTTGTCCGACCCCTTAAAACCAGATTTGACGCAACACTTGAAACCTGAGTATATCTCTCACCCTATCTGATACCGACAGACGTGCACAACGTCAATGCTTACTCTAACTTAGACATAGGCATAATCCTTTGAATTGGTTTAGTCGAGCCTTGTTTCTCCTCTTACTCACATGTTGAGACTTAGCCATAACCTTGTGCCTAATCATGCTTTATTGCTATTGGAAATTATTATTATTATTGTAAATAAATTGCAAAAAAATTTAAATAAAAACAAAAGAAAGAAAAAGAAAAATAGAAACAAGTAGAACTTTTAATAACAACAACAACAACACTCAAACTTTTATCCCACTATAGTGGGGTCGGCTATATGGATCCTTTGTAGCCATTGTGCCATATCTTTAGTCTTTATTGGTCTACCCCTTCTGCGTTTAACATGCCTAGTGACTAAACTCTCACAACGCATAACATGTGCCTCTAATTCTCCTTTGTACGTGTCCAAACCATCTTAGTCGAGCTTCTCATATCTTCTCTGCTATTGGTGCCACTCATGTCTTATCCCTGATACATTCATTCCTAATTTTATCCAGTCTCGTGTGTCCACACATCCACCTAAGCATTCTCATCTCCTCAACTCCCATTTTTTGCTCATGTACACAATTCACTGCCCAACACTCAGAACCATAGAGCATCGCTAGTCTAATTGCAGTATGGTAAAACTTGCCTTTAAGTTTTAATGGTACTTTACGATCACATAAGATCCCTGATGCGCCTCTCCACTTCAACCAACTTGCTTGGATTCTATGTATCACATCTTTATCAACGCCTCCATCTTTTTGAACTATTGATCCAAGATATTTAAAGCACTCACTGCGGGAAATTTCTTGATCACCCAACTTAATAACGAAGTTGTTGAAGCCAGGAAAATCCTAGCTTCAAATATTCGGACCTAGGTGTAGCCGAAGATTACTGATTCCGCGCTTCAGCGACTTAGATCTAAAGGCTAGCGCGAAGAAGGAAATGAGAGATAATAGACAGACCCCAGAGAGCTTCAGCAGGGAGGTCCCGCTACGTACCCGGAAGCTAAGTAAGAGCTTCCCCTCCACAACCACAGATGGCTGAGCTTGGTACTAGAAACACACTGGCTTGATAAGAATCTCGCCTATAAGGGGGGATTGATCTCTGATTTTTCCAGTCTCATTCCTGGTACCCCTGGGGGTCTATTTATAGACAAAATTCAAAAAGGGGGGAGGCAGGCGACTATATCTGGCCCCTGCGAGATTGGATAGCTGAACCTGGTGAACGAGCGACTATTGAAGGATCTCGTCCATGCTTGGCGAGATTCTATTGATTGTCGCCACTTTAGGGAGGATCTCGCCCATTTTTGGCGAGATGTTGTTGATTGTCGCCACATATGAGCGAGTAATCCTGATACTCGCATATTGCATTGAACGCGCCTGTGGATTGTTGGTTGTCTTTGACTGGACCTTTGACTTTTGGCCCACGTGGCTTGAATGAGTCTTACCCTCAGAGAATATGGGTTGTACAGAAGTCATTCGTCCTTCTTGCACTGCTAAATTTAAGCTCCATATACTCCGTCTTTGCCCTGCTCAACCTAAAACCCTTCTTTTCTAAAGTGTCTCGCAAAGATTCAAGTTTCGCGTTTACACCCTCACGTGTCTCATCAACCAAAACGATATCATCCGCAAACAATAAACACCAAGGTATTGCTTGTTGGATATGTCCGGTGAGTTCATCTAAGATAAGGGTAAAGAGATAAGGGCTTAAAGCTGAACATTGATGTAAGCCAACAGTGATAGGGAATTCCTGTGTTAATCCTCCAGATGTCCTCACACTCGTCACTGAATTTGTATACATATATTTGATTATGTCAATGTATGATACATTTACACCTTTCTTTTCTAAGACTCTCCATAAGATTTCTCTTGGAACCCTATCATAAGCTTTCTCAAAATCGATAAACAACATATGCAAATCATGTTTTCTTTCTCGATAGTTGTCAATGAGTCTCCTCAAGAGATGTATAACTTCCATGGTCGACCGTCCTGACATGAATCCAAATTGATTCTCTGAGATGCTAGTCTCCCATGTTACTCTTCTTTCTATTGCTCGTTCTCATAGTTTCATGGTATAACTCATTAATTTAATTCCTCTGTAATTAACACAATTTTGTATATCTCATTTGTTCTTATACAAAGGTATCAAGATACTTTCTATCCATTGGTCTGACATCCTCTTTGACTTCAGTATTTTATTGAAGAAACATGTAAGCCACAAAATTCCTTCTTTCCCTAGATATTTCCATACTTCGATAAATATATCGTCTGGCCCAACCGCTTTTCCATTTTTCATCTTCTTTAGAGCATCATTTACCTCCGATACTTGAATTTTACGATAAAAATGTTATGTTTCTATACTCCTCTGATTTACTTAACTCTTCCAAGTTCAGTTCATTGTCTTTTGTTTTAGTATAGAGTTGATAAAAATATCTTTTTCATCGCTCTTTAATAGCCACATCATCCGTCAAAACTATATCTGTTTCATTCTTTATGCATTTAACATGACTTAAATCTCTTGTCTTTATTTCTCTAGCTCGAGCAATTATATATATGTCACGTTCTCCATCTTTGGTATCTAGCCGCTTATAAAATTCTTCATAAGCTTGACTTCTTGCTTTACTTACTGCATGTTTAGCTTCTTTTTTGGCGACTTTATACCTTGCTAAGTTTTCATCATTCTTACAAGCGTAGAGTATTTTATAACTGACCCTTTTTGCCCTCACTTTGTCTTGCACTTACTCTTTCCACCACCAAGATTCTTTATTTGGGGGCGTACGACCTTTTGATTCTCCATGTACGTTCTTTCCACTCATCCTTAATTGTGAAGACATAACTTCCCATGAGATACTAGGATTAACATAAGGGTCATCAACTAGTTGTTCCATAACTGCTGTCTTGAAAACAACTTATTTTTTCATCTTCAAGTTCCATCACTGAAATTTTGGCAACACTTTCGTTCTTGTGTTAAATTTATTATATTTGATTTACACGTCCAACACCACTAACTTATGTTGTGTTGTCAAACTTTCTCCTGATATGACTTTGCAATCCTTACAAATCATTTTATACATTTTGCAAGTCATAAAATAATCAATTTGTGACTTATTTGGGCCGCTTTTAAACGTAATTAAATGTTCTTACCTCTTTATGAAAATCGTATTTGTCACAATTAGCTCATGTGCTATGACAAAGTCTAAAATGGTTCTTCTTTCTTCATTTCTTTCTCCATACTCAAATCCTTCATGAACGACTGTATAATTTGTATTTTTCTTCCCTATATGTCCATTTAAGTCTCCTCCTATGAAAATCTTCTCTCTTTGTGGGATCTCCCTCACTAAATCATCTAAGTCATCCCCAAATTGCACTTTTATAGTTTCACTTAATCCTATTTGTGACGCATAGACACTGATCACATTAATAATTTTCTTTCCTATGACCAATTTAAGAGCTAATATTCTATCATTTTTTCTACTTATCCCAATAACTTCATCCCTCTGAGTAGTATCCACAATAATACATATTTCATTATTTATTTTATTTTTTCCTGTGTACCATAATTTAAAACCTGAATTGTCTAAAAATTTAATTTTCTCACCCACTCATCTTGTCTCTTGCAGGCATAAGATATTTATCCTTCTCCTAATCATCGCATCCACTACTTCCATCGATTTTCTTGTTAGTGTACCTATATTTCAACTTTCAAACCTAAGTCGGTCCATGTATATTGTTCCAAGCCTTATACCATGTATATTGTGGATTCTTACACCTATTTGCCTGGACCATAAATCACGACTGCAGTTACTTTATCTTAATTGCTACCAATATCTATTTGGTTGGGCCTGAAAATAACTAATTAGGGATTCCTATTGGCGATTGTTATGAGCAGACCACTATTAACTATGTGCGGACCACTTTTTCTTTAAAAAACCCTAAAAAACTATTTTTTTCAGCCCAAAACCTAATGTGCAGACCTCCTTTCTTATACTCTCGCCGCCCTCTCAGATATCATCCTTCTGAGCACCCAGTGCCTCCCTCATCGGTTGCTGCCGCCACCTCCCAGCGTCATGAGGAGCCTTCTTTCTTATGCTCGCGCAACCATCCTCCTCGCCAGAGATGCATTTCAGGAGCGCCGCCGATGTGGACGCCACCTATTTGGACTCCAATAATTCTCCGTCAATTTTTCCAGTACACCGCCAACTGCAAGTGATCTTGCCATGTGATGCGGCGCATAGATGAGGACTTGCCGTGGAGGATGAGTTTTGGGCCCGTTCGGGGCCAATTGGCGACTTTTCATATATGGCGTGCCCGGATCGACGATCGGACTCTGCATATGTGTTCGGATTCGCATTGCGAATCAATTTGATATATTAATTTATTATTTTTGCATTTATTTTGATGTATTTGGATGACCCCACCTCCGACCAATCATAGCCGTTGAAGGTGGGATGCCCTAGCCTTTATTTTATTATAAATAGATAGGTAGTGGGATGATGGAGGCTATTTGCAGAGTTTGAAGAATCGTATTCCCGGATTCCCGCGATCCCACCACGGTGCCAACTCCGTGGAACCCTAGGTGACGACTTCTAGGCTTGTATCTTCCTCCCCAAGGTTTGCCCTAACCCTAGGCCACTTTTCCCCCTCCAATTTCCCCTTGCCGCCACCTCCCAGCCCCCAAAATCCAGCCACTGTTGGCTGTCCAAAACTTCTATTTTCCATTCACGGTTACTATTCAAAAATGAAATTTACTATTCATAACCCATAGTTTTCGCCTCCTATTCCTCCGCCTGCCTCCAAGCCCTCTTTCCAGCAAGCCGCCGCCTGAGCCCCCCTCCTGCCACCGGGTTTAACACCTCCAACACCCCTCTTCCTGAAACCCGCCGCCCAGGGCTATTCCCTCCCCTAAAACCGCCGCCTCCTCTCCCCCTACTTCGTGCAGCCACCGCCCCTTCACCCTAATTCTCCCGTGCCGCCAGCCATTCCCCACGTGGAACCACCATCCGATTCCCCTCCTCATCCCGGATCAATCCAGATCCGGGAATTTCACCCCCTGATCCGTCATTCCCTCCACCCGTACTCCACCCCATAGCCCGAATCCGCTACCAATCATCGGATCCATCCATCCCTCGCCCGGATCTATCCATACGTGGCCGGGTCTATCCTTTTCCGGCCGATCCCGCCTCCCACCGCTGAGGACAACCACCTTTGCTATCTTCCGCAACCGGTTCCACCTCGGATCGCCGTGCACGCATCTCTGGCTTCAGATTCTTCAGTGCCTTGGTCAGCCCACTACTTGGTGAGTTCTTGTTGTATTGGATTATTATTTTCAGGCTTTCAGCATATTTATATTGGATTGGATCTTGTACTTGTTTGAATATCTTGCATGGTGGTTGTTTGTCAGATTATTATTGTGATTTGCAGGGTTTATTCGCCGCGCGCCCTTGCATTGACCCTCCACGCGGAGGAAAGCCTTAGCTTGTTTCGCCTTAATAAATTATTTTGCCTTGCTTTGAAATATTTGTGTGGGAGTTAATCATTTATTATCTAATTTTGATTCACATTGTTGGGCTTTGCATAACATGTAAGGCTAGGTCGCGGTTTATCTCGCCGCCTATAGATTCATCCTGCGTCACCATGGCTACTGGGCGTGGATTACTATAGTCGCACTATCGAAATTGGACGATTTCGAAGGCAGCATCTGCGAACAGAGTGTTACTATATTTGTGTGATTTATATTGTTAGTATTATTGTATACACTACTCTATTATATACAGAGGAGTGAACTACTGTTACGGTCAGGGCTAAGGGTTGCCTCTGTGCGTTACCCAACCGGGCGCACCGGGTCCCCTAACCGTCGAACCCCAGCCTCAACAATCCGCCGCATGAATAATGGGTGCGGAGAGGGGTTGGGGTGTAGGGGCTGCGAACCCTGTTACGGTTAAGGGACCCGGTGCACCCGGTTGGGTAACGCACAGAGGCGACCCCTAGCCCTGACCATAACAACTACCTTTAATTAATTAATGAATTTCAGTCTCCAACATGGTATCCGAGCCGAATAGACTTTCGCCCACCTTCTTTCGTCTGTCACTTCCACCGTTTCTCCATTTCCAAGCACCGATCTGTCCTCGATCACTTGGTAAACCTCGTACCCTTCTTACCAGTCGACACAGAAGCTTCTTCCAGTGAGAAAATCTAGTCTTCGTCGTGTTTGCGCCTGCTACACCGATCAATCAGTATGGGATGTTGAGCCCATTCTAACCGTCAGATCCACTTTAGTTTCCTTCCACAACTTTTTATCTCTCATCGTGTCATACTAAAGGGATCTTTGGATTTATTGGTTGGATCTTCCTAGATTTCATATGTAGGTTTTGGGATTCGTCCTTCTTTCTTGAGAAAAACGTCTCTACCGAACAACTGGCTCTTCTATGGCCCTCAAACCTTCAAAATGATGTGTTCTAGAGACTTGGTGGGCCCTAATAAGGGGTTTATCATTCTCTTACAGTTCCGGTGATTTCAAGCCAAGGGGTACGAACAAAGATCATCTTTTGTGTGACCATTGTGGTAAAACTCGACATACCCGGGAGACTTGCTTTAAGTTCCATGGTTTTCCCCTCTCGAGGAGGACATACCCTACGTGGAGACTGTGGTCGTGGGGGATCTCAGGGGAGGAGATCTTTTCCCCACCGCGTCGCTCATCTGACTGAAAGTTTTGACTCCATCGCAATGCCCAACACCCTTTCCATTGAGGAAATACATGCCTTCCACATGATGATGTAAGACCTCTCTACTGAGCCTTCTTCTGAACCGTCCTCCTCCCTTGCCTACATAAATATTTTGAGTGCCACTCCTCTAATGTACACTCATCATCTCACCAGATTATTGATTCTGGTGCTACATATCACATGATTAACTGCTCATCAAGTTTTGTTTCTTACTTTCCACTACCTGTCAGAGAAAAAGTATGCATTGTAAACAAATCTCTTTCCTCCGTTATAGGGAAATGATCCATTTTCTGTTCTTCTCTTATTTTAACCCATGTCCTTCATGTACCACACTTTAGTCAAAAATTGTTATCTGTTAGTCACTTGACTAATTCCATGCAATGCCCAATTATCTTTTCCCCCTCTCATCTTGTCTTTCAGGACCTGCAGATGAAGAAGGTGATTGACTCTAGTAGATGCAATACATTCTCCGTGTTATATCCTATTACAACCCAACCCCTACATGTCCCTCAAACTCCATCTTTGGACTATTGGCATCACCGTCTGAGCCATCCATCCTCTGCCTCTATGAGATTTTTATTTCCTAGCTTCCCTTTTCACGTCTTCCAAAACTTTCGTTGTGATGTATGTGAATTAGCTAAACATAAGCATGCTTCTTTTATGCATTCTTCATTGCCATCCATTATTTTAATTGATGTCATTCACTCTGATGTGTGAGGGCCTTGCCCCGTTGCGTCTATTTCTGGTTACAAATGATTTGTTACCTTCATTGATTGTTTTCCACGAACACTTGGGTTTATTTAATGCACCATAAAAATGAGATTTTTCCTCTGTTTAAAAATTTCCATACCATGATTTCTACTCAGTTTGGTGCCACTATTAAAATTCTTTGCAGTGATAATGACTGTGAATATACTGATGTCTCATTCGAAACATATTTGACTACCCTGAGGATAGTGCATCAAACCACATGTGTTCATTCTTCTGCACAGAATGAGGTCACTGAGCGGAATAGTCGTCATCTTCTTAAGTTTGCTCGTTGTCTCTTCTTTCTCATGCATCTTCCTTGATACTACTTGGGAGATGCTATTCTTATTGCTACCTACCTTATCAATTACCCCGTATCTTCGGAAACAAGACTCCTCTTCATACATTGGGTGTCTCTCATACACACCTTGCCTTAAAATTTTTTGGGTGACTGTGGATTGTTCATGTCTATAACATTGCACACTCAAACTTGACCTTCGTGCCCTCTGGTGTGTCTTAATTGGATACTCCTCTACTCAAAAGGGCTATAAATGCTTCCATGCTCCAACCAAGAGAATTTTTGTCTCTATGGATGCCATCTTTCGGGAAATAATCCTTACTGCGTGGCATCTCTTCAGGGGGAGTCTTCACATACATCGAAAGTGATTCCTCCTACTCTCCCATTGCCGATCCCTCCACCTTATATCATGTTATCCCATAATATTTCTAGCCAGGTGGAGACTATACCTCCTTCGCTGAAGACAAATCCCATGCAGGTTTATACATGGAGAAACAAGGACTCGACCACATTGGCTCCTTCTCCCATACCTGAACCAATCTAGGCTTTGTCTCCATCTCTTGCAAAGTTATCTATTGACATATGTGATCGTAAGAGTACCAAACACCCATTGTCTAAATATGTTTCCTATGCCTCTTTAACCTCATTGCGCCAAACATTTTTTACCCCTTTATCCTCTATCGCGGTTGCTATTACGTGGTATGAGGCACTCCAACATACAAAGTGGAAGAATGTTATGATAGAGGAAATGCAGGCTCTGGAAAAAACAGTACATTGGAACTTGTGGATCTTCCAAACAGGAAAAGAACTGTTGGGTGCAAATGAGTATTTGCAGTAAAACAAAATGCTGAGGGGATAGTGGAAATCTATAAAGTATGATTGGTGGAGAAAGGATATACTCAAGCTCATGGAACTGATTATCAAGAGACATTTGCCCGTGTGGACAAGATGAACTCAGTACAGGTTCTATTATCATGTGTTGCATGTAAGGGGGTGAAACTCCTAACAGTTGGATGTAAAAAAATGTATTTCTTCATGGTGAACTGGAAGAGGAGGTTTATATGTATATACATCCTGAATTTATCCCAAGTGATTCTGAAGGAAAAATATGCAAACTAAACAAGATTCTATATGGATTGAAATAATCCTGAGAGCATGGTTTGGTAGATTCCACAAAATGATGATTTATTTTGGATATACTCAGAGTAATACCGATCACACTCTATGTATTAGACGAAGGAAGGGAAAGTTTATAGCTTTTATTGTATATGTGGATGATATTGTGATAATTGAGGATGATACCAAAGAGATTACTATCCTCAAAGGGAATCTATCAAAAGAGTTTGAGGTAAAATATCTAGGAAAACTAAAATATTTACTGGGCATTGAGATTATAAGGTTAAGGCATAGGATATTTATTTCACAAAGGATGCATTATATCTATTAGAACAATCAGACATTAGTGGGTGCAAACCTGCCACAACACCGATTGAAGCCAATTATAGGCTTGGAAAGTGTAGAAGAACAGGATTGGAAACCACTCTATGGTATTATATTATTTCATCTAACTCAATACAAGAAGAATAAGTCCTTAAATAGGACAAGAGAGAGAGAAAGAAAAGAGAATAGGCAATGTGGGACTAAAGGATCTTAAGGAGAAAAGGCCTATACATGGGCTTTTATCTGTTTTAACACTCCCCCGTAAGCTGGAGCATACAAGTCGTAGGCACCAAGCTTGGAAAGACACTTCTGGTACAGAGAGCGAGGTAGGGCTTTTGTAAGAACATCAGAGACTTGATCAGCATCAAGAACATGCCGAAGAAAAATTTTCTGAAGTCGAACCTTTTCCTGGACAAAATGACAGTCAACCTCGATATGTGTGCGTTCGTGAAACACAGGATTTTCAGCAATATGTATAGCAGCTTGACTATCACAGAAGAGCCGAGCAGGATCCGGAAGCTGGACTCCTAAATCAGTGAGGAGACTCTCAAGCCAGGTGAGTTCAGAGACGACAACGGCCATAGAACGATACTCGGCTTCAACGGAGGAGCGAGCAACCACCGTTTGCTTCTTGCTTCGCCAGGTAACTAGATTTCCACCAAAGTATGTGCAGTAACCGCTGGTTGAGCGACGATCATCGAGAGACCCAGCATAATCAACATTACAGTATGCCACAAGGGATAAAGAGGTGGAAGGCTTGTATACCAGGCCTTGTCCAGGAGCATTCTTTAAGTATCTAAAATTCGTTCGACAGCCTGAAGGTGGGAAGTCCGGGGAGCATGCATGAAGCGGCTGACCACCCCAACCACAAAGGAGATATCTGGACGTGTGACAGTCAGATAGATAAGCTTGCCCACGAGGCGTCGATAATACTCTGGATTAGGAAGGAGCATATCTGAATCCGATCCGTGAGAACTCAGTTGATGGTTTGTATCCATGGGTGTGTCCACAGGTTTACACCCAGAGTAGCTAGCATCATGTAGGAGATCAAGACAATATTTCCGCTGAGAGAGAACCAAACCATCCGGTCCGACCGGTCGTCGAGCGATCTCAATCCCTAGGAAGTACCGTAGCCGACCTAGGTCCTTGGTGTGAAATTGAGAGGCAAAATACTTCTTGATGTGAACAATGCCAGCAAGATCATCTCCCGTGACAAGAATGTCATCAACATAGACCAAGAGAATCACTGTTCCGGAGGGACGTCGACGGGTAAACAATGAGAAATCTGTTGAGCTTTGAGTAAAGCCACACTCACGAACCACCCTACTAAATTTCTCAAACCATGCCCGGGGAGACTGTTTGAGGCCGTATAAGGATTTCTTCAGGTGACAAACTAGGGACTCCCTCGTGGTTGCATAACCAGGAGGTTGTTCCATATAAAACGTTTCCATCAGATCGTCATTGAGAAAAGCATTCTTGATGTCAAACTGGTGTAGAGGCCAATGCCGATGGACCGCAAGAGATATGAGCACGCGAACAATGTGAACTTGGCAACTGGAGAGAAGGTTTCCTCATAATCAATACCATGTTGTTGAGTCCACGAGCGACAAGACGAGCCTTAAGGCGATCAACCCGCCCATCAGGATGATATTTGACAGTGAAGATCCACTTGCAGCTAACCAGAGACTGGTCAGGAGGAGGGGGAACAAGTTCCCATGTGTTGTTCGCCCAGAGTGCCGTCATTTCTTCATCCATGGCGGCTCGCCACCCGGGATGTTGAAGAGCGTTCTGCACAGAAGAGGGAAGGGAAATAGAGGACAAAGAAGCCGCAAACCTCTGCAAATCAGGAGACAGCCGATGTAAGGAGACATAGTTGGAGAGAGGATGCGCGGTGGAAGGTGCGGGTGGATCAGCAGGCAGCGGAGCATCCGTGGTCGTCAGGGGCTGTTGCGAGGCACTAGTTCGAGGGGTGCGGCGAGAATAGACACGGAGAGGAGGAGGTGTTGGGAGAAGAGGTGGTAACGGGGATGTGGTAGGAACAACAGGACGTGGGAGATCACGAGGGGAAGACGGTGTCATGGGGGCGCTGTCATGAAAAGACGGTTGTTCAAGGAAAGTAACGTCCGCAGACGTAATCAGTTTTCGGGTAGAGGGAGAATAACAAACGTAGCCCTTTTGAGTCCGGGAGTACCCAACGAACATGGAGCGAGTAGCACGTGGGGCTAATTTGTCAACTGGAGGTCCAAGATGATGGACGAAGCAGACGCAGCCAAAGACCCGTGGAGTTGAGGGGAATGATTCGCGTTCAGGGAATAAGAGAGAGAAGGGGGTGGAGAAGTTGAGGACTGAGGAGGTTATGCGGTTGATAAGGTAGCATGCAGTGGAGATAACAAAATCCCAGTAATAAGTAGGGACGTTCATCTGAAAGAGGAGACATCGGGCCACTTCGAGAAGGTGTCGGTTCTTTCGTTCAGCGATGCCGTTTTCTTGCGGCGTGTAAGAGCAGGAGGTTTGGTGAATAGTCCCCAGGGAGCTGCAGAACTGTTGGAAGTCATTGCTAGTGTATTCACGGGCATTGTCAGTGCGAAGTATTTTAATGCTGCGAGAAAATTGGGTGGTGATTTCAACGGCAAAGGAACGAAAAATAGACCGGAGTTCAGAGCGATCATGCATCATATATAACCAGGTCATGTGGGAGTAATCGTCAATAAAAGTAACGAAGTAGCGATAACCAAAAAGACTTGTGGGTTTTGTAAGGTCCCCAAATGTCAGAATGCACTAAATCAAACGGGGCAATACTTCGATTACAACTAGGAGGGAAAACAGAGCGATGTTGTTTTCCATAGATACAAGATTCACAATTGAAAGAAGAGAAATGATAGTCCGACAGAGTCTTCTGAAGGATTGGAAGAGGGGCATGACCAAGGCGACGGTGCCAGTCAACCGAACTGATGGAAGATAGCGCAGGAGCAGGTAGATCCAAGATATAGAGCCCGTTAGACAGCCGCCCGCTGCCAATGATATTCCGCGTCTGCCGATCCTGCATAAGAAAAGTAGAGGAAGAGAAAGTAATAAGACAATCATGATCATTGGTGAGACGACTAACAGAAAGTAGATTAAAGTGAGAGCCTGGAACATGAAGAACAGATTTCAACGGGATAGTTGGAGTAAGCATTATATCGCCTCAACCAGTAACAGGGATAGTGTCTCCATTGGCCACGGTAATAAACTTTGGACAAGGAGAGTCCAAATACAGAGCCGGCTTTGAGGAGTGATGTGGTTGGTCGCACCGGAATCCAAGATCCAGGAGGGGTTATGGGAGACACAGGAGATACCTGCATTGGAGACCGAAGAGCCAGAGGAAGATGGCAGGGACAACAGACCACGTAGTTGCTGCGTTTCTCCCCTTAAGGCATCAATGTCAGGGTGAGAAGAGGCAGTCTCACGAGCAGTGGAGGCATGGGGTAGTGGAGAACCATGTTGCGGTGGAAACCCATGTTTCCTATAGCATACTGCTTCAGTGTGACCCTCTCGGCCACAAAAGGTGCAAGGACGGGTGTTCGGTCCTTTAGGGCGATGACGGTTGTCACGACCACTTCCTCGTGTATTAGAGCGGCCACCCCGAGAGGGAAAAGGTGGGGGTTTGTGATTTGAACCGTGATGAAGGAGCACAGGAGAGGGGGTCGGAAGGGTAGTAGGTGGCGTCACCTTGAGCAACATGGAGCAAACATCAGAGAGAGAGGGTATAGTGGGAGAGGAGAGGATGTTTGCTCGAACACTGTGGAGATGAGGAAGAACGCGGGCCATCATTAAGGCAATACCAACAGCTTCTTTCTGAGCCCGTTGAGTTGCGAGGTCTGGAGTAGAGGGCTGATGTTGTATCCAGGCCTCCACAAGAGTCTTGAACTGGGCAACATAAGAGGTGAGATCCCCATCAAGCCCGGGGTCAAGCTGTTGTAGAGCAAGAAAGATGTCAAACAGGTGTTGGAGACTATCTTTCCCAGAGTATAGGGAATGAAGCTCATCCCACATAGCTTTGGCAGTGTCACGATACATAGCCATCCGGTACTGTTCACCCTCCATGGAATTCAGAAGCCAAGACTGGACACGGCCATCATCGCAAAGCCAAGTCTCGGTAGGGTCAGTGGAAGGGGTGCAGGTAAGATGGTGAAGGAGACCTTTAGTCTGAAGGACCCGGCGAACGGAATGAACCCATTCCACAAAGTTCTTCTTCCCGGCAAGGGAGATGGTAGTAATCCTGAGCTCATCCCGGGGATCCGACACGGGAGGAGTGGTAGCAAGAGCAGGAAGACTGGAAGAAGTGGGGGCAGCAGCAGTTCCCATTGCCGAGTGGGAGCTGGCGAGCAAAGCAGAGTGGGATAGGAGAGGAGATTAGGTGGCGAGTGGAAGAGGGCTGTAGTAGGGTGGCGAGTGGAATTGGCTTTGGGTAGTTGGCGAGTGGAAGAGGTTGTGGGTAGTAGGGTGGCGAGTGGAAGAGATGTTGACTGTAGGCACCGAGATTTAGTGGCGAGTGGAAGAGATGTTGGTTGTAGGTTGGCGAGTGGGATATGTAGTTTGGCGAGTGGGAATGGAAATAGCTGTGGGTAGTAGGGTGGCGAGTGGAAGAGGAGATGTTGGCTGTAGGGTGGCGAGTGGAAGAGGAGATGTTGGCTGTAGTAGGGTGGCGAGTGGAAATGGTTATGGGTAGTTGGCGAGTGGAAGAGGGAAATGGCTGTGGGTAGTTGGCGAGTGGAAATGGCTGTGGGTAGGGTGGCGAGTGGAAATTGTTGTGGGTAGTAGGGTGGCGAGTGGAAATGGCTGTGGGCACCGGGATGTAGTTGGGATATCAAGTAGGGGGGCTAGGAGAGAGCTGTAGGTTGGAGAGGAGAGCCGGGAGCAAAGCATCAACCGGAAATAATAGGATCGGAACCTGCCTCTGATACCATGTAGAAGAATAGGATTGGAAACCACTCTATGGTATTATATTATTTCATGTAACTCAATACAAGAAGAATAAGTTCTTAAATAGGACAAGAGAGAGAGAAAGAAAAGAGAATAAACAATGTGGGACTAAAGGAGCTTAAGGAGAAAAGGCCTATACATGGGCTTTTATCTGTTTTAACAGAAAGGATTATGGAGAGCTTATAGAAGATGTGGCTGGCTACCAGAAACTTGTTGGCGGTTGATTTATCTATCCCATACTCGCCCAAATGCGGCATATGTCGTGGGAGTGGTTAGTCAGTATATGCACTCACCGAGAACTAAACACTTGGATGATGTATATAGAATCTTGCGCTACCTCGAGCTATCATTAGGAAAAGGTATCTTCTTCACTCATAATGACAAGTTGAAGATTGAGATTTATATTGATGCTGACTGGACTGGATCAATTGATGACATACGATCTACGTCAAAGTACTGCCCATTTGCTGGGGAAAACCTTGTCACTTGGAGAAGCAAGAAGCAACCTGTGGTGTCTCGATCCAGTGTAGAGACCGAGTTTAGAGCTACGACTCATGAAATATGTGAAGGAATGTGGCTTCACACATTACTGTTAGATATCGGAGGTCTTGAAGACAATCCAATAAACTTATATTATGCCAACAATGCAACTATCAGTGTTGCTCATAATCCTGTCCAGCATAACCTCACAAAGCATGTTGAAGTGGATTAACATTTTATCAAAGGAATATCGTGAAGGGGCTCATCTGTATTCCACTCATTCCATCAGAAGGACAACTTACCGCATTTTACTAAAGGCCTAAGTGAAAGTAGCTTTTGTAGCTTAATTAGCAAGTTAGGTATGAATTGCAAAACATGCCCAACTTGATGAGGATTGGGGAGTGTTAGTATTGTTATATGCACTGCTCTATTTGTATAGAGGAGTGACTTACCTTTTAAGTAATTAATGAATTTTAGTCTCCAACATATATAATCAACTTAGATATATTATTATTATAGTTACAAATTACGACACAACAGAGCTTAATCGATCGTTAGGCAAGTTCTTATATTTGGCAAACGTATAAGCCTCTTAGCTGAGATTTTCTTTTCTATATCTATTGTTTTTTTTCTATTCGGGCTAGGCTATCTCACCTAGCCGAGCCATTCACTTTATGGTGTGGGGTGGGGGGGTGGGGGGGGGGGGGGGGGGGGGGGGGATCAGTAAAGGAATTTCTAAGCAACCAAAAGGAGAGGGTTGGGGGGATTCGAACCCTCGATAATTCCTTGTTAAGAACTATACCGGTTTTCAAGACCGTGGCTATCAACCACTCAGCCATCTCTCCCAAAAAAAGCTCTATTTTTTTCCTACGAATATACAAATACAGCAAGTTCATACATTAACTATCTGCTCAACTTCATGCCCGAATAAAATAAAGTGGTAATAAGTTCTAATGAATCAATTCATGTATATCAAATCCCTTTATGATGCATTTTTTCCAATTTTTACAAAATGAGGGATCCAATGGTATAGTTCATTTGTTGGTAGTTTGGAGGATGACAAGCAAGACTATGGAAAAGCTATAAAGGTTGGATCTGCCATGCAAACCTGTGGTCTTAATCGTGTGAGTAGATTTTAGTGATTAATTAATAAATATACATTTTCTAGAGAATTGGTATAAAATCTTGTGGTATATTCACTTGAGAGATAAATACAAGTATGAGTACAAATATATAGGAAGAGAGAGGAGGAAGAAATCTTATACAAGAGATATGGGACTAAAAGAGGAGAATAAATGGGCCTAATATATGGGCCTTTACATATGTTTTCCTATATTCTCTAACACTCCCCCGCAAGCTGGAGCGTACAAGTCGTAGGCACCCAACTTGGATAAGAACCGGTGGTATAATGGCCGAGGAAGAGCTTTAGTCATGATGTCAGCAACTTGTTTTGCAGCTGGGACATGTTCCAATTCTATCTTCTTTGACTGAACCTTTTCCCGGACAAAATGACAATCAACTTCAATATGCTTTGTCCGCTCATGAAACACAGGATTCTTGGCAATGTGAATAGCAGCCTGACTGTCACAAAGAAGAGTTGCCGGAGAGGAGAGTTTGACACCATAATCTCCCAAAAGTCCTTCAAGCCAGGTTAATTCAGATGCGACAGCAGCCATAGCTATATATTCAGCCTCAGCCGAGGAGCGAGCAACCACAACTTGTTTCTTGCTACGCCATGTTATAAGATGTCCACCAAAGTACGTACAAAAACCAGTCGTGGAACGCCCGTCATCTGGAGAGCCAGCATAGTCAGCATCCGAGTAAGCAAGAAGAGATGGCGAGGTGGATGGTTTGTAGACAAGGCCTTGTCCAGGAGCGGTTTTCAAGTATCGGATGCGCTCAACAGCTTGGAGGTGAGAAGTCCTCGGAGTGTGCATGAAGCGACTTACAACGCCGACGGCAAACGAAATATCTGGTCGAGTAACTGTAAGATAAATCAGCTTCCCAACCAAACGACGGTAGTACTCTGGATTCTCAAGGAGTTGATCAGTCTCAGAACCAGCTGCCCATAATTTTTGGTTTGAATCCATAGGGGTATCTGCAGGTTTGCAGCCAGAGAAACCTGCCTCTTGAAGTAAGTCGATGCAGTATTTCCGTTGGGACAGGACCAACCCATCGGGTCGACGAGCGACTTCAATTCCGAGGAAGTATCTAAGACTGCCAAGATCCTTCGTTTGAAACGCCGAGTTCAGATGCTCCTTGAGTTGTTGTATCCCAGAGATCCCGTGGGTCCTTTTTTGATGAATAGAGAGAAATCAGCAGAGCTTCGTCAAAAACCAAGTGCCAGTAGGACTCTGCAGAATTTATCAAACCAAGCCCTCGGAGATTGTTTGAGGCCATAGAGAGCTTTCAGAATGCGGCAAACATAGGCTGCACGAGACTCCCCCGTGGTCTCAAACCCGGGAGGTTGGTACATATACACTGGCTCCTGGAGATCACCGTTCAAGAAGGCGTTTTTAATATCTAACTGAACAAGAGGCCAACGACGGTGGACAGCGACGGAGATCACCACACGAACAGTGTTTAACTTGGCTACGGGGGAGAAGGTTTCGTCGTAGTCCAAGCCTTGTTGTTGAGTGAAGCGAAGACCAATTTGCAGCTGACACAGTGTTGGCCGGGAGGAAGAGGTACTAGCTCCCAAGTGTGATTAGCTCGGAGAGCGACCATCTCTTCTTCCATCGCAGCGCGCCACCCCGGATGTTGTAGCGCTTCCTGCACAGAGTTAGGGAGGGAAATGGAAGAAAGAGAGGTAGCAAACCGGTGAAGTGGTGGAGATAGCCGGTGGAGAGACACGTGGTTTGCCATAGGATGACCTGTAGAGGCGGATGCTGGATCAACCGCTGATGGAGAAGCATCGGTAGCAGAGGGCGTCTGACGGGTACCATCCTTAGATTTACGACGATAGTATACTTGAATGATGGGAGGAGGCTGTTTAGTAGATGGTGGATGTACCGTAGGGGGCGGAGATGGTGAGGGAGTAGTGTCTGTCGGAACAAAAGGACGAACAGTAGTGAAAGGTAATGTGCTTGGAACAGAGGGAGAGTGGAATGATTGGTCTTCACAGAACGTAACATCAGGTGAGACAATGACATTGCCGGTAGTTGGAGAGTAGCACATGTATCTTTTTTGAGTCCGAGAATAGCCGACAAACATATACTTGGCAGCTCGTGGGGCAAGTTTATCGGCCGACGGACCGAGAAGGTGGACGTAGCAGACACCCAAAAACTCGAGGTGGAATAGGAAAGAGAGTAGTGGATGGGAAGAGGAGTTTCATGGGAGTGGCAAAGTTAAGAACGGAGGAGGGCATGCGGTTAATGAGATGGAAAGCAGTGGAGATGGCAAAGTTTCAGTATTCCGTAGGTACCCGCATTTGAACCATGAGTGCCCGAGCAACATCCAGAAGGTGACGATTTTTCCGTTCGGCGACGCCATTTTGTTGGGGGGTATAGACACAAGATGTTTGGTGAATTATGCCAAACTCTGTGCAGAGAGTAGAAAAGGAGCGGCCAGTGTACTCGCGAGCATTGTCAGTTCGAATTATTTTAAGTGGAGTGGAGAATTGTGTCCGTGATTCAGTCACAAAGGCACGAAATACAGATGGTAGCTCAGAGCGATCATGAAGTAAATATAACCAGGTAACACGGGAAAAATCATCAATAAAAGTTACAAAGTAACGATAGCCAGAAATACTTGGGACCTTATAAGGGCCCCATACATCAGAATGGACTAAAGATAACAGAGTCGTGCTCCGGGTACATGAAGGGGAAAAAGAGGAACGATGTTGCTTGCCGTAGATGCAGCCTTCGCATGTAAACTCGTGAAGAGGTACATCAGGGAGAGCTTTGCGAAGGAATGGAAGAGGAGCATGCCCAAGACGGCGATGCCAGTCAGCTGTGGAGACAGTCGAGAGAGTGGTAGGTGGGAGATCCAAGAGATAGAGCTCATTCATCAACCAACCGCTACCAATGATACTCCGTGTGCGGCGATCCTGAAAAACAAAAGACGAGGAAGAGAAGGTTACACAACAATCAAGATCCTGTATCAAACGACTCACAGAGAGTAAGTTGAAAGGAGAGCCCGGAACATGAAGAACCGAGGAGAGCGTTAGAGTGGGAGTGAGGTGCAGATCAGCAGCACCAGCAACCGGAGTAGTAGCGCCATTTGCGACAACAATAGACGGAGGGTGAGACGTCTGTAGATACTGAGGTGGTTTCTGGGAGGTGATATGATGCGTCGCTCCAGAGTCTACGATCCAATGAGAACAGTGAGATAGGCAGGTTATACCTTCAGTAGAGAAAGAAGCAACTGAGCCAGAAGAACGGCCAATACTGCCTTAAAGCTGTTGGAACTGGGAGCGTAGGTCATCATATTCCTGTCGAGTAGGACCAGGCTGATCGGTTGGTGAAGGCGCAGCAGGAGGTGCCGAAGTAGCAGCAAGATGAGGAGGGAGACCATGCTTACGGTAGCAGGTTGTTTCACGATGACCGTCACGGCCACAGTAAGTACATTTTAAAGGAGTTAGACCACCACGTCCTCGTCCCCGAGACGGGGGACGGCCACCGCGAGCAGAGAAACCAGGAGTAGGTGTTGGAAGGAGCGGTTGTTGGAGAAGAGCCGGAGAGAAGCTTGGTGGGGCCTCAGATGGAGGTGTAACCTTGATAAGCATGGAGCAGACAGCAGACAGAGACGGTGTGGTAGTAGAGGATAGTATCTGAGCGCGAACGCTGTGTAGATGAGGAGGTACGCTAGAGAGTAGCATAACAATGATCACTGCCTCTTTCTGGGATCTCTGAATAGCTAGATCCGGAGTGGGAGGCTGATGCTGAAGCCAAGCCTCATGAAGAGTCTTTGCCTTGGCGACATGAGAGAGCATGTCATCGGGCGCGCCAGGCTTAAGGTTCTGAAGGTCAGATATGATGTCATACAGATGTTGGAGACTGTTCTGCCCAGAGTAGAAGGCATGAAGTTCATCCCACATGGCTTTGGCGGTGTCATGATACATAGCCATCCTGTACGGCTCCGAGTCCATGGAGTTGAGAAGCCACGTTTGGACACGACCATCATCCTTAAGCCAGTCAGCAGTAGGCTCAGTAGTAACCTGGGTTAAGTGATGAAGGAGCCCTTTGGTCTGTAGGACTCGACGCACCGAGTGCACCCTTTCCACAAAGTTACGCTTCCCGGTAAGTGAGATAGTGGTGATTCGAAGTTCGTCACGAACATCGGAGATCGGAGCAGCAGTCGGAGCAGGCGACGGAATGGTAGTGGAGGAGGAATTGTCGAAGGCCATTGGAAGGGAGGCCAATGGAAGAGAAGCCGGCTAGAGACAAGAAGCAGCGGCAATGTCGGCAAGACTAGCTGCAGTAAGAGAAATCTGCTGCAAGGAAAGTCGGCGGCTAGGCAAGCAGCTAGAAGCTAGAGGAGAGGAGCCGGCAAGCAGAGGGAAGCCGCGGAGGAGACCGCGTGGACAATGGCAAGAGGAAGCCGCGGAGGAAACCGCGTGGTCGATTGTGAGACGGCAAGCAGGGGGAAGCTGATAGTTTATTTAGGTGTAGTCAATAATACCTAGAGGGGGGGGGGGTGAATAGGTTTTACTTATTTTCTTTGTTTAAACCTAAGGTTTCTATCTGCAGAAAGCACAATCACAGAAAGCACACAAGGATGTATAGAGGTTCCTCAAGACAGGGTGTCTTGAGTAGTCTTCTTTCCCTCTTCACCTTTTTCTTGACTGGACAGTCAGCAATGACATGTTCAGGCTTACTACAGCAATAACAAATTATGTTAGTTGAAACATGTTTACTAGATTTAGAGTCATACCTGTCCCCTTTGGGATGTTGCCTCTCCGATCTATAATGATCCTTCTTGGGATGAGAGGAGGAGGAAGGTTTGTTCTTCCAATGTTTCCTCCTAATCATCTTCTTGAACTGCCTTGTGAAGGCAGCAAATTCCTCATCGGAAGAGGATCTGTCTGAATTGCAGCTGTCAGATGTTTCAGATTCAGCAGCCTTTCTTGGAGGTGACTGCACTCTAACCTTGTTCTTCTTAGAGCTTTCAGCTTTGAGAGCAACAGATCTCTCCTTTGTGTGTGCCCTGGAGGAAGAGTCCTCCTCCTTTCTTGCAGAAAGCTGCATCTCATATGAGAGCAGTTTCCCAAACAGTGTATGGGTGGGGGTTTCTCCAAGCCTTGCCCCTTCCCTGATTGCACATATTTTAGTGTCCCAATCTCTGGTTAGAGATCTAAGGAACTTGTCATTAAGTTCATAATCTGTGAACACCCTTCCATAGGTTCTTAATTCATTTACAATCCTGAAGAACCTTTCATAGCACATGGAGATATTCTCCTGGCTCAGCTGTCTGAATGCTTCATACTCCTGATTGAGGAGTGACTTTCTATCATCCCTCACTTCAGCTGTTCCCTCCATATAGACAACCAATGTGTCCCACATTTCCTTGGCAGTTTGACAATGTACCAAGTTCTGAAAGGTAGTATCATCAATGACATTCATTATTATGTTTTGGGCTCTCTTGTCCATAGTGTACAATGCTATCTCATCATTGGTCAGCTCAGAAACCAACTTAGGTACCCTTTTAGTAGGGTCAATAGTGGATGCTTTCTCAAAAGTGTAAGGACCATTTTTCACTGTTATGAAGATCCTTGGGTCTGAGGCTTCCATGAACAGCCTCACCCTTTGCTTCCATATGCCAAAGTTTTCCTTTGAGCATATGAGCAACTTTATTGATCCTAACTCCTTCTTCATTCCACTGTTGGCCATTGGATTTTCAGATTTGACTACTCCTATATGGGATCTGATCATATCTGTTAAGTCCTTTTGATCAACCTCCCTCTGATACCACTTGATAGTTTATTTAGGTGTAGTCAATAATACATAGAGGGGGGGGGGTGAATAGGTTTTACTTATTTTCTTTGTTTAAACCTAAGGTTTCTATCTGCAGAAAGCACAATCACAGAAAGCACACAAGGATGTATAGAGGTTCCTCAAGACAGGGTGTCTTGAGTAGTCCTCTTTCCCTCTTCACCTTTCTAACAATGAGTTAGATAAGGCCCGCAAACTCCAATCTCGGCTCCTTGAGCTTACACCACAAGTTCCTCAGAACTTCTCAGATCAAGAATGATCCTACCTCAGGCACAGCAACCCTACACTTAGGCTCAACAGCCCTACACCTCAGAGTTATGTAACTCCTACCACTCAGAAATCACACAGATTTCCTACATCAGACCTATCAAGAAGTCCTACCTCTCAAGCTGTCAACACAGCTCTACACACAGGCTCAACAGCCTTTCACTCAGGCAACACTGCCTTACAAGGTTATAAAAGAGTTTGTATCAATTACAGATGACAAAAGATTTACTCTTAGGTCTTCTGATTCCTTTCTTCAGATTTGAAAAACAGCAGCTTCAGATTTGAATCACCTTGATCTTCTCCTTCAGCAAAGCAGAAGATCAACTTGCCCTTCTTGAGTTGGAACAGGAAGAGCTAACTAATCTCCTTCAGAAGATTAACTCCAGCTTCAGAGAACTACTTCACTAGGCTGGAACGAGAATACGCGATTGCGGCTTGCAGCAAAAACTCTTCAATGGAACAGTGTTGTTTTGATGTGCCCTAACATCTTCTTTTATACTCCCAGAAAGCTTCAACGGCTATGTCGATCCTCCTGACACAGTATGTGGCTGATTGGACTTGCTTTTCCCTTTCAAATGTCATTTGCGCCGAAAGCAGATCCCGTCAAAGAATTTGGATCTGTCTCAGCGGTTGGGCTGAGACAGCTTCCAGTCTCAGCGGCAACTCCAGTCCACTTCTCAGCGGTTGCTCCAGTCTCCTTCTCAGTGGATCCGCTGAGACGACTCCTCGTCTCAGCGGTTGTGCTGAGACTGATCTTCATCTCCTTGTAGATTATTTCTTCTTATCTAAGGTCATGTTTGTCCCTTCCTTTTGAGTCACCTGTGCCTGCATATCTTACACAAGTATAGCTATGTTAAATACAATATGTCCTTAGTATTGAGGTGATGCCTCTTCAAATCAAGGTAATATTGAGGGCAATATACCCAACAGAAGCCGCGGAGGAGACCGCGTGGTCGACGGCGAGTAGACGAGACCGCAGCGGAGAGGACGAGCAGCCGTTGGTGAGCACAGGTCGCAAAGGAGGCCGTGGCGAGATCAGGCGCAACAGGGGGGAAGAGAAGCCGCTGCGGCTAATACAGAATCGGAGGAACAACGAAAAGCAGGGCGAGAGGTCCGGCTTGCAGCGGATAGAATAGCGGCAAGCGAAGGGCTCGAGAGAAGAAGCAACAGCGGCGGGCCCTACCAAAATGAGTATAAAGAGGGGGGAAGAGGGAGGAGAAGAGAGGGAGCCCGGGAGAGAGTTTCCAGCGGGTGTAAGGAGGAGTCCGGTCGGTTAGGTAACCGCACGGTTAGAAATAGAGAGAAAAAACTTTAACCGGGTGGAGGACCGGTTGCTTTGATACCATGTAGAGAATTGGTATAAAACCTTGTGGTATATTCACTTGAGAGATAAATACAAGTATGAGTACAAATATATAGGAAGAGAGAGGAGGAAGAAATCCTATACAAGAGATATGGGACTAAAAGAGAGGAGAATAAATGGGCCTAATATATGGGCTTTTACATATGTTTTCCTATATTCTCTAACTCATTTGAAGGAATAATATATTATCTATCATCTTACCCAAAAAAACTAGGGTAAAATCTGTTGAAACTCATTCAATAATATCCTTGACCATCGGTTTTGTAATATTGCTCCAAAAATTATTTATTATTTCGTATAAAAAACTTGAACATAATAAAATGGTTTGCACTTATTATTTTTTGGTTTGCACTTAAAAAAATGCACACAACTATTTGAGGTCTGCTCATAACAATCGCCTTCCTATATGCCACTCAAGGAAATTCACAGTTGCATATATCTCACTGCCATAGGACATGAAAAATGGTGAACAGAAAAAAACATATTTTCCTGGACAAGTAACCACCTTGTACTTTTTCGGAGAGAACCGCGCACTTTACTTTTCTCTCTTCCACTCCCCTTCCCCTCCATTCCTTCCAAGATCTTCTTTCTTATTTGTCTCTCTACGGGTTCCTACATCACTCTACCTCGTCTACTTCGTCCCCGAGCCATCCTCTTGCAAGCCGCTACCGCCTTTATATCGTTTGTGCGAGGAGTCTCCGATCGTCCACCGGACCTTCCATTGACCACCTTACATTTACCTTTTCATACTCTGTGAGATCTTTCTTCAATTTTTTGGATTCGACTCTATCTAGCGTAAATTTTTTTAACCTAAATTTTTTTGTGAGGGAATTTTAGTTGTGTTTTTTCTACAGAGTTTACTTTGTCACGAGCAACTAGTTTGTTATTTTGGTTCGTATTGATTATTGTTGGGATGCCTATCATCGAATGCATTGCACCACTAAATCCAAGTGAATTTTTTATCTTGTGTAGGTGTCATTCTAAATTTGCTTTGTTCATCTAGTTTTTTTTTAAATTTAAATTGCATTTAGAATTACATTAGCATCTCATTCATCACATTATGTGCAACTACGAGTATATCAATATCAGATATTGCCATATTGGTTCAGGTTCAATAGAAAGTTCAAGTGTGAACTCTAATATAAGTGCAAGTGCATGATCAAATTGATCATTTACTTTAAGCTTAACCCCCAAGTGTACGTTCACTCTTAATTTCATCTTCCAAAAGATAAGTTTCTCCTAGTCTTTCCTCTAGCACATGATCATGAGAATCTACGTCAAAACCACTAGCAATATCACAAAAACTTTATAATCATCTTGTGAATTATTTTTTAAAACTTGATTAGAGTCTTATACATCAGGAAGGTTGATACAAATCCGATTTTCATAAATGTGAAATAAATGATTTTGTCGACAAAAAAAAACTGTTTATCAAGGTCTTGATCATCCTATTATACCCCACCATCCTCTAAGTATAAATGACCACATTGAGTTTCATCGTCAAATTATCTGCCTATTCAGGCAGATTCATATTAGGCGAATTGAGAGAACCCTTGGGACTTTCACTCCCCATAGGGACAAACACTTTAAGGGATTTCTTTGGAAAGTTCAAAAGGGTATATTTGTGTCCATAATCAAATTTTGTGGTGCTCATCGGCCTCTATCGGGTGAGAAAATTGAGATTGTTAATCAAGGTTTATTAGACACCCTTAGGTGTCTAGCAAGAGAACTTATGAACAAACACAATTTCCTCTTATAATGTACCTTACCTATTTGATCACCACTCCCTTCCATATTGTGATATCATTTTGATGGTCTTTTTTTGTCGGTTATTTAAAATTATGCATAAAATTATGACTAATAATTTGACAACATCTTCCGAGAAATATAAATCCATGGGCGATTTTCATTACCATGGGTTATATTTCTCTAAAAGAGATTGATTTCTTATTCTTTCAGGAAAGAGAGTTTGCATATAGGTCATGAGATGCATTAAATGATTTGTCCTTTGTCTGCCAACCTATCACAACCCAAAGTTTACCCCATGCATCTTGTCACTACCCGCATACCTACTTTGGAGGAAATGGACAGATGGTGATTTTCAACTAAACCATCGAGATGTACTTGCAATGCCTTGTGGGGGACAACCCCATATCTTGGGTGACCCACCTGACATGGGCCGAGTATTTGTGTATTATCTCTTACCATTTTTCGCTACAAACGACACCGTTTAAGGTGATTTATGGTCGTGGTCCGTCCCTAGTTCTACCGTATACGCGTTTGGAGGCTAAGGTGGAGAGAGTTGGTCAGTTGCTCCTGAACAGAGACATCAGTTTAGCCACAACACATGAGCATGTCCCTCCACTGTGCTAAAGGTGACTTGTGCATAGGCCTGTGAAGTACATTTGATCCTGCCTCAACCTAGGCACGTGCAAGATTGTCATCCAATGTGATAGTCAATTACAGTAAAAGACGTGAGAGTTGTTAGATGATTTCAAAAAGGCATACCTTATCTTCAAACTTGATGACATGCTCAATATGAAGAAAGGAAGTGATGTCACAGACACATTCATGAGGCGTTATTATGGCAGGACGCAACAAGATGGAGGGGCGTAGACACGCCTTGATCATTTTTTTTTATCTCGCATATATTTGTCTCCGTGCATTTTCGTTATATTATTTATATCCATATATTTTTGGTATGGGTTAGTTCGATCCTACACATTGCTGTTTAGAAACCAGGGCAACTAAATGCAGGGATCAAGCTCTCCCCTGTTTCTCCTAATCCTTTCAACACAATGTTACAGTGTAGCAGTTTATGAAGCACGGATACTTGCAAGGACCTTACGCTTCATATCTGAAGCGTTTTAAAGTGGGGAAACTCTTGAAAACTTCAGAAATTCGTCCCCAAAACTCTCAGAAATTTGTCCCCAAAACTCTAAGAACCTCGTTCCCAAAACTCTCAGAAACCTTTTCTTCTGATTTAGATAAAAAATTCGGATACTCACATATACTATCGAATATGCCTGAGTTTGCTCAAAAATGCCCAAACATTGTGTTTTGTGATTGTGACATGAAGAAAAACATGTGAAAGAGAAAGTGTTGAATGACGTGTAGTGAGATTCCCTTGATTAAATATTTCAATTCACGGCTCTTATTTATGATACGATGCATTTTTGTGACAAATAAACCTTGTCTTCGTTTAATCTTTTATATGTGAGATATAATGATGAAAAAAATGAAAAAGACGTGAATGTTACACATTTTTTTGTATTAATCTGCACATATATTTAAATACGCAAAATATTGAAAAATGTACCATGGATCCGAGTTTATTTTGAAAATCATGATTCCTACATCCATATCGTATCTCGCAGCTCGTCGTAGTGCAACATAGGTAGCATCCCTTGCTATTGGGTCGCGTCACTAGCGTGCAACATCGACAAATGCTTCGCCGCGCAGTGCTACAAACAACCAACTTCGCTTCAGAGCTGAACCTCGGTTGTCACATCGTGCCACTATCCACCCCGCCGCTCATTCCCCGACGTCCTCTCTTAGGAAGCCGCAACAAGGCTCCAATGTCTAGCCCATCGTAGGTCGACCGAAGGGTTCTAGGGGACGCAACAAACCTAGAGACACAACTCCTTCACATCCCGTTCAGTAACTCGATCTTTCGCACGGACCTATGACAATTGTTTTGTGAGGCTACAATGTATGTTTTCTCTTGCTCCAATGTTGATGCAACAAGGAATAGGCTCATAAACAATTTAATAGAAAACATGTTGCATGAAGGTTGTAGTGGGTGACAGTGTAATCATGCCCTTGTGGAATTCTAATTGATGAATGTTAGTGCAATGTCGTGGGTAGATCTAATTGATGCGATGTTCATGCAATTATTTGACAACAATTACAATAATTAATGAACTTATTGAGTCCACAAACCTTCACACTAAAGTTTAGACATTAGAAAAACAAACAAGATCCAATTAAATTAAAGAAAAAACAACAACAACAACAACAACAACAACAGAACCCATATAGTCCCCAATCATTGGGGGTATGGGCGGGGGAAGTTTGGAAACAGACCTAACCTTTGGCATTATGCACAAAGTGGCTTCTCTCAGAGGAGAAAGACCGAACCTTTCAAGAAAAAACATTTCAATTAAATAACCAGTGAATAAACCTTTCATTATTGTTGTCCAGTAAATTAAAGAAAAAACATTTCAATTAAATGACCAGTGAATAAACCTTTCAAGTAGAATTAAAATTGAGCAAATTAATATAAATCTAGACCCACAGTAATACGTTCCTGTTATGAATGTGCCAGGGATAGAGAGAAAGCTAAAGAGACTAGGGAAGAAGAAGGAACTAGGGTTTGCTAGAAAAGGAATACCTGATAATAATCTTCATAGCCATCAAGAGGGAGGGGTCCGGGTATATATAATACCCGGACCCAAGGGGGCCGGCCGGCCCCCATAGGGGTTGAACCAGTGTGGTTCAGCCCCAATTCCTTATATTTAATAATGGCGGGCTGAACCGGATGGTTCAGCCCGGTCTTCTTCCGTCTTCTCCTTTGGTCGACGTGCACAGTCGTATCCTCCGCATCCGGTAGAGTCGCCGAGCGTAACATTCCCTTCCCCTTCAAGGGCCAGCTTGTCCTCAAGCTGGAGGCGGTGAGCGCGCGGCTCCTTCCCCGCAGTTCTTTGGCCCATCCTGGCTGAACTTAGGCCTTCCAAGCAGTACTCCGTCCCGTGCCGGCTGAACTCCATAGTCATCTGAACCCAATCGAAGGTCACCCGCTTAAGCTGCTGCAGCCACGGTGCGCCCAAGACCATGTCAGAACCCCGGATTGGCAATAAGTAAACATCAATATGCTCGGTGTATCCCTGTATCTGGAGCTCCACCCCTTTCATCACCCCCTCGCATTGCAATGTACGTCCATCCGCCGCCCTGACGTGGAACGCTGCGCTGCAATCTATGATACCCCCCGTCTGCCGGGCCACACCGGGTTGGATGAAGTTGTGAGTGCTCCCGCTGTCCATCAAGATCGTCACCGTCGCCCTGCCGACCCTCCCAGTCAAGTGTAAGGACGGAGATGGGGTACCCCCCTTCAGGGCCTGGAGGGATACGACAAAGTTGTCAAAAACCAACTCTCCCTCCGCTGCAGTGTGAGTAACATCGTCCGCTTCCTCCTGTAGCATGAATACCTGGACCTTCTGACAAGCGTGCCCGCGGGTATACTTCTCATCGCAGTTGAAGCATAACCCTTTGCCCTTTCTGGCCTGAAGTTCCTGCCACGTCAACCTCGTCACCGTAGGGCGGCCCCCGGTAGGTGGTTCTTGCTTGGGTACATCTGCACCCGTAGGTGCCCGACCTGTCGTCCGAGTCCTCTGCCGGTTGTATCGCTCCTCCTGTATCCTGGCCAGGCTGATGGCATGACTCAAACTGTGTAGCATGTAGGCGTGGACCTCGTCCCGCAGGTGATCCTTCAATCCTGATACAAAGCAGCTCAGCATCGTTTTTTCCTCCCAATTGACCCGATTGGCCAATCGTTCAAACTCTGTCCGGTACTCCGTGACGGTCCCGCTTTGCCGCAATTTCTGCAACATGGCTTCAACATCTTCGTACTCCAAGGGACCGAAGCGAGCAGAGAAGGACTCCACAAACTCCTCCCAGGGTGCATAGTCGCGTCCCCTCAGAAACCATTTTGTCCACTGATAGGCGTCCTCTTCCAGGTGGAAAGATGCTAACTGAACCCACTGCCCCGCCGGAATCTCTTGGTATTTGAAAAAAAGTTCAGCTTTCTGGATCCACTCAAGGGCGTCACCTCCTTTGAACTTAGGGAAGTTCATTCGTGTCAATTTGGGCTGCATATATGGGCGGTGTTCTGCCGGTGCTGGATGGTATGGTGGTGCTGGAGCCACTGCGGGCCCGGGCCGCCCCCGGTCCAGACCGTAGCCTCCTTGTTGCCCTCCACCCCATGGGTTGCCATTTCCATAGTCCGCCGGTCCTCCATATGGCGGTGGCATCGGTAGGATGCCTGCCACACCCCCGAGTGGGGTCGCATTCGCTCCAGTAGGTCGAAAAGGGGCTGCTCCCTGCCCGGGACCCCGCCACGAGGAACCCGGCTGCATTCCCGGTCCGTTCCAAGCGTACTGAGCGCCGAACGGCCCATTCGGTGCCGCCGATCCCGATACGTGGATGCCTCCTCCCGTAGACCCGAATCCGGCACCTTGTTGCGTTCCACTTCCGATTCCTGTGCCGTTCTGTGCCGGGGGATGGTAGGATACTTCGGTTTCGGAGCCCTCCGCCGCGTGGGATTTTCCTTTCAGATTTTGCACGAGTAAGTTCTTGATCTCCTCCATGCGCGCGTCCAAGCGATCCTCTAGATTTTTATGGGAGGATTTCACTTGTTCTTCGAGTGTCGCCACCTTGTCCGATAACCCCACGTAGTTCTCTTCGATGGTGGCCAAGCGTGCATTCTAGGCTTCGGTGCGTGTCACCATGGTTAGGACCGGAAACCTGAGGCGTGCGTGTAATCGACAGAAACTGGAGGCGGCGGTCTTTGGATGCAGTCAGCGGCCTCAGGACGTAGCCGGCAGCGGCGGCAGCCTCTGGAAGCAGCAGGCGGCGGCGGCCAGGATGCCGAAGCGGCCGCAGGAAGCAGCAGGGGGCGCTGGATCCGCAGGAGGCGGCGATGTCCTCTGGACGCAGCAGGCGGCGGCCTGGACGCGAGGACTGGACGAATCGGGGAGGACGAATCGGCGGAAATAGGCGGAACCAGCACAGTCGATCGTGCGGATCGGGGAGGACGAATCGGCGGAAATAGGCGGAACCAGCACAGTCGATCGGGCGGATCGGGGAGGACGAATCGGCGGAAATAGGCGGAAGCAGAACAGTCGATCGGGCAGGAGACAGATCGACGATCGGCGCTTGACGCGTGATGGACAGCGGGCGTGTCAGGGAAACAGACGCTGGAATCCGGAAAAAAACTGGGTTGGGAGGACGAAGCCTCTGATACCAATTGTTATGAATGTGCTAGGGATAGAGAGAAAAAGCTAAAGAGACTAGGGAAGAAGAAGGAACTAGGGTTTGCTAGAAGAGGAATACCTGATAATAATCTTCATAGCCATCAAGAGGGAGGGGTCCGGGTATATATAATACCCGGACCCAAGGGGGCCGGCCGGCCCCCATAGGGGCTGAACCAGTGTGGTTCAGCCCCAATTCCTTATATTTAATATTGGCGGGCTGAACCGGATGGTTCAGCCCGGTCTTCTTCCGTCTTCTCCTTTGGTCGACGTGCACAGTCGTATCCTCCGCATCCGGTAGAGTCGCCGAGCGTAACAGTTCCTTCATCAAATAGGCTACGACAAGCAATATTGAATTTAAACTATAACTTACATAAGTAATAAGAGCCCAAGAGGATGCTTGGTGGCTGATCCCGGGTCTGAACAGCAAAAAAGAAGTATTTCTGCCTGATTTCAGGTTCTCCGGGCTATTTACTGTATAGTGAAGTTTGGGTGGGGTTGTAGCCTGTAGAGTATTGTGGGAGTAGGGTAAGGATTTGGGGCTGCAGGGAGGGGAAAGTGAGTGGTTGGCAAGGCTCTTTTGGGGTGGAGATGGGGATGGTGACAGCAACTAGCAGCAGTTTCTGTTCAGAACAGGGCTTCAGTTTCTCGGCTGGTGGGCTGGAGGAAGGATTTTAGTAACAGCAATGTTTTCAGGGTTTTGAAATTTTTGACTAGGCTGCTGGAAGGTAGAAACGTCGGTGGGGAGTGGCAACTCACGGCTGTAGTGGAAATGGGATTAGTGTATAGCCGTGAGTGGAAATGGGATTAGTGTAGGCTGGGCGGTTATAGAATTGGACATAATTAGTGGACTGGGTAAATGGGCGGTTGGCAGTTTTAATGAGGAATTAATGGGAGTTATGGAAGGGTGGTTATTACAATAATGAAGTGGTAGCAGTAAGGAGTGGGGGCTGCCGACATTATGGGCAGTGGTGACGGGCAGTGGTAGAGCCGTAGAGGGTGGTGGGTGGTGTTGGCCGCCCAAATTGTGGGGAAGGTTTAATCTAGGCTTCGGTACCTAGAGTTTCATGAAATCGTCGTTGTGGTGGGATCACAAGAGCTCGAAATACTCTCTAAATTCTGCAATCCTTGAAAATTAGCTTTTAGACCCCTATTTATTGACTTATAACCCATTACGGAGCTCTAAGATCGTACGGAACATAAATCCACTCGTTTTACATGAGATAAAAATAGAAAAATTAAATAAAAAATACATAAAAATATGTTGTCTCTCTGAACGCGACCACCGGCTCGGATCGTCTGTCCAACTATTCTATCTCCGCCTCTTGCGTACGTAAACATGCGCAGATGGTAAGTGTCGGTCCGCCCTCGATCCATGATCCCCATCAAATTAAAATGCAAATTCGTGATGCCCATGCATTAAACTTTTCGTTTAGGCATATTCTCTCAAAAAAAGGTTTTTTGTACACCACCTTTACTTCATATTTATTATCTAATAAAAGTGCACCGGGATCATTAATCTTCTTCACATTGAACTTTTCACTGCTGTAATTTGTTATTTAAATAATCCTGAAGTACGTTGTGTTTACAATTATGATCTAAATTTTTTTGTTCTAATAAATTTGTTGGATGCAAGATATAACCTCGTAGCTATCCAAATCCGCTAAACAGTCTAGGTGGAAATTGTCTTATCTACATCGTAACAACACTAGTTTTAAGTACTCATATGCTCCATTATGTATTCCTCAAGTATTTGCCATTATTTTGTAGCTTACCCGCAAAGAGCTGCCATTATAAGTGATAGTGTATTTTCTAAGATTCGTAGCCTTTAAGTGGTTCCTTAGCTTACAATTGGAAATCACATTCGTTTCTGTGCTCCATTTTCTTCTTTTAGCATTCAACGGTCTAAGGTGTTTTACTTAACAATCTTCCTACAGAAAATAACCAGGGCTTATTATTTACAGTTGTAACTGGGAAGCCAGAAGTCTATTGCTTGAAAACAATCAGAATCATCTCTATGCAGATGATGAAAGCATTTGGAGGATTTCTCAGTGTCATGTTCTTGGGTGTGAGATACACAAAGCACTGACACCTGGTGGCAACCGATTGTTTGATCTTCACGAGATTTTTAAGGGCTTGCCTAGTGCAGGGAGGGATGATAGGGAATTTTATACTAGAATAATACCTGAAAATACATCTGCTAGTCCTTGTATCAGTGGTCTTGCTGATGATGTGCTGTACAAGGTATTGTCTTTACTTCGCCCCAAAGATCTTGCTAGGGTTGCTACTACTTGCAGACACCTGAGACACCTAGCATCGTCAATCACTCCATGCATGAAGCTTAAGCTTTTTCCACATCAGGAGGCAGCAGTTGAATGGATGTTAAAACGCGAGCGCAAGCCCAATTTTATGTCTCATCCTTTATGCTTGAGGTTTTCAACTGTAGACGGATTTTCGTTTTATATCAATACTATTTCAGGTGAAATATTTACGGGAGCAGCACCCATTATTAGTGATTTTCGGGGTGGAATGTTCTGTGATGAACCTGGACTGGGGAAGACTGTAACTGCACTTGCTCTTATTCTGAAAACACATGGTACATTGGCTGATCCGCCAGATGGTGTAGATGTAAGATGGTGCACACATAAATCAGACAAAAAATGTGGCTATTATGAACTAGGTTCTAGCAACTCGACCACTTCATATCTCCAATCAGCATGGAAAAGATTTATTGATCAGAATGGTAAAAGAGGGAAAGTTCCTACGAGCAAGTTACCTTCTGAATTTTCGTTCGACGCATTGACCAAGCCTTACTCACTGAAGCGAAAGAGATCAGCACATAGTGAGATATCTGTAGCAGCACAATCTGCTTCAGTTATTAAATTGGGCACCTCAGCTAGTACCTACTCCACGCTAAGACAGTGTGTCGTTAGATCAACTACAAGTTTAAGACATATTAGGAGGGATCTCTTTAACTCGTATGGAAAAGAAGCAGATGGTAACCAAAACAAGAATGTCATAGATAATCCGGTTAGTAGCTATAACATAACAAATGCTATTACTGATCAAGATGCATTATTAACATGTTCATCCAACCAGAAGCATAAGCGAAGTAAGGTACCTGCTTCTCATGAAACCTGGGTTCAGTGTGATGCTTGTAAAAAGTGGAGGAAACTCGTAGATAAACAGAATCTTGATACAACAGCTGCATGGTTTTGCAGCATGAATGATGATCCATCCCATCAAAATTGTTCTGTTCCAGAAGAGCCTTGGAACTGCAAGAGAAAAATTACATTTTTACCTGGATTTTATACCAAAGGAGACAAACCTGGAAAGGAAGAGAACGTAGCTTTTTTTACTGGTGTTCTGAATGATCATCTTATGATACTTGACGTTAATATGAAGACAGCTCTGACTTGGCTTGCTAATCTTTCCATGGATCAGCTTTTAAAGATGGAAAAGGTTGGCATTACTTGTCCAAATCTTGACTTTTCAACAGTCTTTTTCAGGCAATGCCATTCTTACCATGAAGTACTTCAAGCATTTGGTCTAGTAGGAAAGCCTCAGAGACTTCAGACAAGGTGGTATTCTCCATGCAACCTTGAAAATCTGGTTTTTGATTCGACTGCCCTTAAGATTGCCCTCACTAAACCCTTGGATTTGTGCCGGCTATATCTTTCTGGAGCAACCTTGGTTGTTGTTCCGGCCAATTTAGTTGAGCACTGGACAACCCAAATTGAAAAACATATTCGCCCCGGTCAGCTGCGTGTTTACGTCTGGAATGAGAATAGAGAGCCAGGTGCTCACAATCTTGCTTGGGACTATGATGTGGTTATCACAACTTTTAACCGCTTCAGTTCTGAATGGAGCCCACATAAGAAGAGTGTGCTGATGCAAGTGCATTGGCTTAGGGTCATATTAGATGAAGGTCACACTCTTGGTTCAAGCCTTAGTTTGACAAACAAGTTTCAAATGTCTATCTCCTTGCATGCATCAAATCGTTGGATTTTAACTGGCACACCAACTCCAAACACCCCCAACAGTCAGTTGTCACAGTTGCATCCTATGCTGAAGTTTCTTCATGAAGAAGCGTATGGACAAAACGACAAATCATGGGAGGCTGGCATACTTAGACCTTTTGATGAACATGTGGTGGAGGGGCGCACTTATTTGTTGCAGTTACTTGAAAGAATCATGATAAGTGCACGAAAAATTGATTTGAAGAACATTCCTCCTTGCAACAAGAAAGTAACATTTTTAGATTTCACCGCAGAACAGTCAAAGAGCTACAATGAACTTGTACTAACTGTTAGGCGCAATATTTTAATGGCTGACTGGAATGATCCTTCTCATGTTGAGTCACTTTTGAACCCAAAACAATGGAAGTTCCGTAGCAATACGATTAAAAATGTCAGACTTTCTTGTTGTGTGTCTGGTCACATAAAAGTAACGGATGCTGGTCGTGACATCCAGGAGACAATGGACATTCTAGTGCAGCAAGGCTTAGATCCTTTTCAGAAGACTACGTATTTATAAAGAATGCTCTTCTGGATGGATGTAGCTGTTTCAGGTACTTCAATCATTTTGAACTTCACATGCATAGTGCTACTTAAGCTATATTTATGCAATATGATACATCTTAGGTGAATGTCTTTAGGTGCAAGGATTGGTGTCGTTTGCCTGTTATTACACCATGTAGGCATCTTCTATGCCTTGATTGTGTTGCTATGGACAGTGAAAAATGCACTTATCCTGGTTGTAACAACCATTATGAGATGCAGTCTCCTGAGGTATTAAAACGGCCAGAAAATCCAAACCCGAAGTGGCCTGTCCCCAAAGATCTTATCGAGTTGCAACCTTCATATAAACAGGTATATCACAAAAAAAGTCACTCATTTCTTCTTATTCCTGCCTAAAGAATTTTCTGTATTATTTCTCATCGTTTTGTAGGATGACTGGGATCCTGATTGGGAGTCAACTTCTAGCAGCAAAGTTGCATACTTGATTAACAAGTTGAAGGATTTGTTGAGATCTAATTTGCAAGCGCATTGTTGTGTAGATGTGATTTACAGAAGCAAGATAATTGCAGGCCACAGTTCAGATGCATCAACCCACCAGGAGATCGCAACGAGCCCAAATTGTGATTCCTGTAAGGCAGTGCCTTTGAAAGTTATAGTTTTTTCTCAATTTCTTGAGCACATACATGTTATCGAACAACAGGTGATTACTCTTAAGTAGCTGGCTTTAAGTGACACTATCATTTGTTAACCATGGTCATAATATTTTGTTGTCTCTATTTACAGTTAACCATTGCTGGTATTGAATTTGGTAAATTATACACTCCACTCCATGCCTTCCATAAGGTATGCCACTATTAACTAAATCATCATTTACCAACTTGATAGTATAAGGTGTGTAAGGTTTTCTCCCCTGTTTGGGCAGATGAAATCGCTGAAAATGTTTCAGCATGATGCTAAATGTACGGTTCTTCTAATGGATGGGAGTGCTGCCTTAGGACTTGACTTGAGCTTTGTTACACATGTGTTTTTGATGGAGCCCATATGGGATAGAAGGTGGTATTATTCAACAATTTGTATATACATAGTTATTAAGCCTAAAGTTTTTAAATTACTTTTCTCAAATTAGATATGTACATATATTTATTTACTGATAAGCACTTATTTGTTAGGTTTATTTCAAACTTTAAACTATATTGGCACAACTCTTCTTTTAAGAAGCATAGAAGTGGCTTCAGAGATTCTATTGCAATCAACTCTACCTTTTTTATGTTTTTGAATTTTCATTCATATCCTTTTGTCCTAACTCCTAAGATGCTCTCTTATGAGAGACATGACCCTTTTTCAATGTTTTTCTTCCATCAGCATGGAGGAACAAGTCATTAGTCGGGCTCATCGTATGGGGGCTACTCGTCCTGTTCACGTAGAAACTCTGGCAATGCGTAGTACCATTGAAGAGCAAATGTTAGAATTTTTGCAGGTATGATAATTTGCTTTTAAGTTATAGTTGGATATTCTAATTTCCTAATGCAATACTGATACCGATGTACATTACTTTATTCCTTTTATTTGTTGTTATTTTTATTTTTATGTTGGACATGTGGTTATTTATTATTGTTATTTTTTAGGGTTAGAAGTTGAGTTGTATGTTGGATGATGTGACTTATCTATGATCATATATTTTTTTTAAATTAAATAAAGGCTTCACTTATCTATGATTGCTTATTTTTGTTTAGTTGGACGAATGTGGAGCGAATATGCGATCGTGCCCTTACAGAACTATAATGGATGAATGCTAGTGTAGTGTTGTGAGTAGATCTAAATGATGCGAGTACGGATGCTGGCAGAAAGCAAAGGCCCTTGCGGCGAAACTCGAGCTGCTGTTCGTGAGATAAGTTGTGGGGTCGTCACGGCGCCGGTGAAGGCGGGGTTGGAGGAACTGTCTGGCCTAGCAGTGGGGGCCGTGATCCAAGCGGGGAAGAGACGACGGAGATTTCGGGGACAACGACAGTAGTGGCAGCGGCTGGTGGGGTGGGCAGGATGAGGAGGACGGCTGGGCTGTGTAGAGTTCCTTGTCGAAGCAACAAGCTTGCTCCATGGCATGGGAAAGAGTAGTCAGATTGTGGACTCGAAGGAGCGCCCGAAGTTGGAGTTGTAGAACCCCAAACAAGTACCCCAGGTAATGGTCGTGGGATAAGTTGGGTACGTGCGTGGAGAGCTCGATGAACTCGTCAATGTAGGTGTCCACGGTGTCGGACTGGCAGAGCTGAGGCGCTCGTAGGCATTGCCCGCCTGACGACCTTCATAATGGTGAAGGAGTTCCTCCTTCAGCATGGACCAGAGAGGTCGGGAATCTGCTAGCGCGTCCAATGCACCCAATGGAGCGTCAAACCCTTAATATCGATGTGGTCAGGGGAACCTTCTGATTGGCGGGGTGGACTGAAGGTTCCTAAACCCTAAACCGAGGGGGTTAGTGTCGTCAAACACATGGATCTCGATTCAACAGAGATGGATCGGGTGGATGTCCATAGCGGGGTGGAAAAACCCCATGTAGTCTGGGATGGGCCGCGGGGGTTGTGGCGGTCGTGGTGAAAGGACTCGGTGGGCGGTTTACCGCCGTGAATGCAAGCTCTTGATGGAGAAGAGTGAGATCCTCAAGCCGTGCTTCGAGTTGATCCAAGCGATGGGTGTCAGCAGAGGCGGAGGCATCCTTGTCGGCATGGAGGGCCATTGAACGTGTCCGGGGCCGAAGGGAGATAGCGGCTACGAGGCTGAATGGGGTGCGGTGGTGGGAGGGAAAGTCAAGGTCGGGGCCAGTGGGGAACGACAACGAGCAAGAAGTTGCGTCGAGGCCGTTGAAACAGCCGGTGTTGGGTGGGGCACCGCTGGAGGTGCGCGGGAGGAGGTGTTGGAGGCGTTGGAGGGCCGCTGGAAGGCTGCAAAAACCGCATGAGGGCCTTTGGAATGCGGAAGTGTTGGATGGCCACTGGAAACAGAAAGAAGCGCAGGCGAGCCACTGGAAGCAGAACAAAGGAGGTACTTGAAGTCTGCTGGAAGATGCGTTGGAGCGAAACGAACCAGGTGGAAGACGCGGAATCGAGCGGGTGATGGAACAATGATCCAGAGCCCATTAGGGTTTCTACAGAAACCCTAAACGAAGGGCAGATCGGACCAATTGATAGTTGCATGCTGTCAAGAACTGAAATTGTAAGATTTAACACAAAACATGGATATGGATGTCGAGACAAGCTCGACCTGAACTCTTGAGGGTTGGTTCCCTCTAAGAGCCTCTCTCACCTAGGAGAGCCTAACACTCACATGATCTCAAAGATATAATATAAAGAGACACCAACACTCTTATATATAGGGAGTGAGACATACAAAGTACAATGATGCCCTTGAGCTACATATGCAGAGGGAGATGCACGTCCAGGAGGTCGTATCCGTATCAATGAGGCTCGGGTAATGGGAATGTTGGGCTGTTGGAGGTGGGGTTCGGGGTTGGGGTGGAGGCAGGGTGATTTTGGGGTAGGAAAGTAGGATAATTGGCAGGACTCCGGTGAAGGTGGGGTGCATGCAGTGGGTTTCGAGATGATGTAAGAGTAGGAAATGGAGATTCCGGTTACTGGTAGCTGCTGGAGTGTGGAAACGATCGACTGACTTTTGGATTGTTGGAAATCTTGTGGGAGGTGTTTGGAGGAAGATGATATTTTACTTTGAAGATTGGGTGCAAGGCGCATGGCTGCTGGGATGTAAAATCCTGACTGGAACTTGGAATCCAGGTCTCTACTGGTGGGAAAGAAGCTAGGAATTATGTCTCTATAGGGGGAAAGGTTTTACTGAGTGGAAACTGCAAGAAATGGGAAGTTACTGCTTTTGAAGGCTATGAGGTAGTTATTGTTGGGTGCAGGTAGTTATGAGGGTAATTTGGTGGTGAAGGAGGAGTATGGCTGGCCAAACTTGGGAGGGTGGTTGTTGGTGGATAGGAGCGGTGGTATAGGGGATTTGGGCGGTTATGACAATAAATGTTAGAAGTTATTGGCGGTTGTGTGTAGTTTTTGATGTTTATGAGTGAAAAGGTAGTTACAGGTAGTTGGAAGGTAGTTGCCTTGGCTTTGACACTAAAGATCTATGGAATCGGCCTCAAAGATGACCATGGGAGCCCAAAATTTCTTTCTAAAATTCGTCATAATCTGAAAATTGGTCTCTGGACTCATATTTATAGGCAAGAATCCCACTATAGGCGGGATCGTCTGATACAATAGTACATTGAATATGCGTAAATAAAAATGCAAAAATACCGTAAATACATAAAATTATGTCGTCGTTGTTCTGCATGCAACTACCAGCTCGAATTGCTCATACGATGATCCTATCTCCGCCTCCTACGTGCGTAGACTTGTGCGGCTCCGGTAAGTGTTGGCCTGCTCTCGATCTGTGATCCCCAAATATATATGGGTACGGCGTGATACGTTGTACTAAATATAATAAATATATGTATGTATATCTCAAAGTCCCCAAAACAATTAAAGATAAATCATAATTGCATAAATCATTAATTGAAATACAAATTCACAGTTAATGCATATCCTAAATTAGCAATATGAATATTTGGAAATGGAAATCTGGAAGAAACAACAAATTATGAAATCAGGTTTCATCAACAAGAAACAAAATCTGCCTCTGAAATCAGCAAATCCTAAAATCGGGAAAACAACATTTCTGAAATCAGGAAAACAACAATTCTGAGAAGAAGAAGAAGATGTTGAATTGGGTTGTGAGCAATATTTCTGGCTGCTTTGTTGTCGCAATAGAGAGTAATAAACATATCCTCGATGAAACCCTAATCTTGAAGAATTGATTTCAACCATAATCTCTCACATACGCCTTGTGTCATAGCTCTGTAATCTGCCTCAACACTGGATCGTGCTACAAAATTTTGTTTCTTGCTCCTCCAAGTTACAAAATATCCACATATAAAGGAACAATATCCTGTAATAGATTTTTTGTCATCTTGGCTACTTGCCCAATCATCATATGTAAAAACTTAAAATTTTAAGGGTTGCTTTGTTGAGAACAGAATCCCACGTCCCGGAGACTTCTTGAGGTACCTTAAGACCTGATAAGCTGCCCCTTGATGGCGGGTCTTAGGAGCATGCATGAATCTACTAAAAATTCCTATAGCATACGTAATATCAGGACGGGTATATGATAGGTATATTAGTCTACCAACCAATGTTTGATTGCCAGATGAGTCAATTTTGTCTCATTTTATGTCCGCATCAATTTTGTGATTGGCCTCAATAGGGGTATGGACGTATTTTCTTTGAAATATGAAGATCCCACAACTATACCTTGTCACTTCAATTCCCAAGAAATATTTCAACTTTCCAATATCTTTAACTTCAAATTTTGTGCACAATTGCTCTTTCAGATGCGTGATTTCCTCCAAATCATTCTTTGTAATGATGATGACATCCACATATAGAATGAGCACTGACACTTTGGTTCCTCTCTTCTTAATAAAGAGGGTGTGATCAACATGCGCTTGTTCTTAGCTTAATTGTACCTTGGTTTTATGAAACAGCCCATACTGAGCATCGGGGGATTGCTTCGGCCCATATAAGGATTTCTTAAGATGACAAACTTTCTTATTAGACCCTTCTTTGGAAAATCAGGGGGAAGCGTCATGTAGATTTCTTCTTCTTCCAACTCACCATGCAGGAAGACATTATTAACATCTAGTTGTTGTAGGCTACACCCGAGACATGCAACACATGAAAGGATCATTCGAATAGAGTCCAATTTTGCAACATGAGTAAAGGTTTTTTGATAGTCAATTTCTTGGGTTTTGGTGCACCCTTGAGCCACCAATCGAGTTATATATCGCTCCACAATCCCTTCTTGATTCTTCTTATCACAATAGAGGAAAGAGATGAGATAAAAGCTTTGTGAGCAGGAGAGAGATGATGATACGAGATGTAATTGGCTATAATATGTTTGGTGCAACCTGTGTTACCTTTGAGATGGCAATGAAAATATGGCGGTCATCATCAGAATTTGGAGTTGAAACAGGCACTTGCAGAGGTTGAACATCATGGGACTGTACATGCTCATCATTATGGGTATTGCAAGAGTATGTATACAGCAGAGGAGTCAACGACCGCGAAGGAGGACTGAAGCAGGAAGGATAGATAGAGGGATGTGCGAAGGAGGAGCGGGAGTAGGAAGGGTAGGTAGAGGGATTTATGAAGAGGCAACGAAGGGAAAGGGGATTGTCAGAGGTTCCGTCCTCAGTACCGCACGTATCCCTATGACTAGGAACTAATGAAACTCCCCTCACGAAAGGTAACATCAACGGTACCGAAGAAGCAACGAGTAAGAGGGTAATTACATCGATAACCTTTAGTGGTGGAAGAGTACCCAACAAAGACACATTTGAGAAAGCGGGCATCCGATTTGTCATGATGTGGAGTATGGGCATGAACAAAACAGATCAACCAAAAATACGAGACATGTGAGAAGTGTGAATAGTGTGTTTAAAAGAAAGATGAGAAATGGGAGTACCATATTATAGAGAGCGTGAGGGGACACGATTAATGAGATGGGACGCGGTCAAAACAACATCACCCCAATAAGACTTGAGAAGGTGCATGGTAATTAACAGGCAACGAGCAACCTCCAACAAATATTTATTTTTTCGTTCCTCAACTCAATTTTGAGTGGAGGTGTGAACACAAGTGGTTTGGTGAAGAATGTCATTGTCGGTAAGATAAGTGCCAAAACCATCCCCGTTCATCGTACTTACCATCATTATCACTACGCAAAACACTGATAACGCCACCAAATTGTGTCATGGACATTTTATGAAATGTGCGAAAGCAACTAAACACTTCACCTTTTCTTTTTAACAAATAAACCCACGTAGTACGGGTAAAACAATTAATAAATGTCACAAACTATTTATAATCAGACAAAAGTAACACGGGGGAAGGACCCCAAACAAACATCAGAGTGAATCACATCAAATAGAGAAGAACTAGGTAGAGATGCATGGCTTGGACTGTGAAGAACATGCTTTGACAATTCACAAGCATCACAAGAAAAAAAATTCGGTATACAACAAAAAATAGGAAAAAGTTTGGTAAGATATAGAGAGGAGGGGTGCCCAAGGCGTTGATGTCAGCGTCAAATGTCAAGGAGAGTAGGAGCACTGGTAGTGGAGGGAGCACTGGGTGGAAACTGCTGATCCAACATGTACAGTCCACCAACATTTCTACCACTGCCAATGTTCCGCTTCGTAGCCAGATCTTGAAAAACACAAACGTTAGAAAAGAAATAACAAAACAATTTAACGAATTAGTTAAATGACTAATAGACACAAAATTGTGAGGAAATGATGGTACATGCAATACAAAAGAGAGGAAAAGGGCAGAAGAATAAAAAATTGTTGCTTTGCTAGCAATAAAGGAAAGAGAATCATTAGCTGCAATAACTTTATCGCGGCCTGAGAGAGGAGTGTAAGAGGTAAAACGTGATGAGTATCCAGTCATATGATCGGTAGCCCCAGAGTATATGACCCACCCTGATCGAGAGGTAGATGCAACACGGGAACTCGAGATATCTTATGTGGCAAAGGCAGTGACAGAATCAGTAGCCGCAAAACCGGACTGAGAACGCAACATGCGTCAAAATGTCTCCAGCTCCTAGGCAGAAAGAGTCCTCATAAACTTCACTGGCGTGGGCAAAGTACCGTGAGCGAGCACCAGACTGTCGGTCATCGCCACGATTATTGTTCCAACCACGACTACCTGACCCTCGACCAAGGGTGGAAAGACGAGGATGCAAATGATAGCAGGTCTCCTTACTATGGCCTTTTCTCCTGCAGTGGCCACACATATGAGGAGTGTGAATGGGTGGACCATGACCTATCCCAGCAAGAGCAGAGTGATCTGTCTGAGCAATAGGAGCAAGAGAGTTGCGACGATTCTCATCACTTAGGATCATGTTGAATGCTTCCCGAAGAGTGGAAAGAGGCTCACAATGAAGAACATGTAAGCGAAAAGTATCGAACTCCATGTTGAGGCCTGTAAGGAAAACATGCACCCGAAAGCAGTCTTTGCCCTTCTGAAGGTTGACGACATCCGCAGTGCATGATGGAATGAAGGTATTGAAGTAATCCAATTTTAATAGAAATGTTTTAATTCTGAGTAGTATGCGGAGAGAGACAAAGATCCTTGTTTCAACTCTCAAGCACTACGAGTGAGCTCATATATCTGTGTCGAGCTACCAATCCGCGAGTAGGTCTCACGGGCTCAAATCCAATTTTCATGGGCAGAGTCTATGGCATATAACTACGGTGTACCAGAGGGGACATGAAGTGAAGTAACCATGAGACAACCAAAGAATTATTTGCTTCCCATTTTCTCCATGAGGGATCGGTTTGTGGTGGTTCGACAACAGTGCCATCAATATGCCCATACAGTTGGTGACTACGGATAGCATGTTGAGCGGCCCTGGACCATTCAAGGTAATTCGTGTCATCCAATGCCACTGTAGTAATTTTCAGCGATCCTGATTCCCCATGCCCCGAGGTGGGTCACATGCAGGCAGTGGACGAGATATCCAGAGAGTTACCCATGGGCAAGGAAAAGAATAGTATGAAGAAGCATCACATTCTACGAGCCTCCTTAGATCAATCCATCAGAGAGGACAATGTGACCATGGCGTCTCCGGCGGCTGTCGTGGAGGACAAAACGGTCGGAGACCAACGTCCGCCTGACGGGCGGAGAGAAGTTGGATGGTGTTGTTGTCACAAGAGCCCTGGGCTGGCGAGACGCTGTAGAGGGGAAAAACGGCTGGCGGCCCTGGGGTGTTGAGGTAGCTGGAGCGAGCGGCGAGGCTCGATCCGGTGTGGCTAGGCGCGATCGGGACCGCGAGCCAGTGGAGAAACGCGCGGGATGTGATTTTTTTCCTCGCGTTTTGATGCCAAGTCGAGAGGAATAAATCTGATTAGGTTAAAAATTAGGTTCCATAGAAGAGACCTAAGTCCTTATATAAGCGGACGAACAAACCAACATAAGACACGTGACATACCACGCGACGATGCTAGAACTAAACATAAAAATATTACACATTCATCTAGAAAGAGATTGGTAGAGAAAATTCTCAGAAAGAGAGTTTATCAGGAATCTGAGGAGGTTTTGGCATTTGTTTGTAATGCCTAGATATTGCAAGGAAGTTATAACAAATATGACATTAAAAGAGATTTTGTTATCATTTAGTTTGAGAGGTTGATGACAGAGAAGGGCACGAGATTTGCCGTTTAATGATAAAAGAGAGAGGGGGGGGGGGGGATAAATAGAAGAAACACTCGTTGTAGGGGAATATGAGATAGAAGGTAGAATATAATATAGACACATTTAAAATTGAATAGAGAAAAGCGAGAAAGAAAGCATCAGGCACAAACAGTGCTAGAGGGAAATCACCAACAACAGTGATGGTTGGGGAAATACCGAAATACTGGGAGCTGGTGCGATGTGTAATGCAAGCGAGAGTTACATCCGATTTGGAGTAATCTTAATTGAAAAATCAAGGACGTAATTTTTTTTTATTTCGTTCATTTCCCATCCACAGTTTTAAGACAATTAAGGCCTATTAACAAAAATCCTCCCTCATAGAACGGCAAAACTACAATATATTAAAATGATCGAAAACATTGGTTCTCAGGAGGGCCAATAAGTCTTTCAGGTTCTCTATTTGAACTGGGAGTTTGAACATCAAATAATAAATCTCTTGGGGGGGCTGATGGTTGTATTAGGTTCCAGATACGAGCATATAGCTTATGCATAAAACCTGTTAAATTTTTGTTGGGTGTGGATATCTGAATCGGGCTCATGATACCCCAGGCAGCCAATCTTACTGACCTTCTTCCCCCTTGTATGTACTCCATAGAGCATCTGTAATGATTTTTTTTTTGCACTCTAGCTTTATCTACACGCCATGATTATCCTTGAGTTTGAAATTTTGCAGCACTAAAAAAATCATAGAACAATCTAATTACATTAAATTGAAATAAATGATCATAATTATATTACAGTTAACTGTTCTCCACATGATCTAAATAAAAAAATAAAGATACTCGAATAATGATGACTTATTTTAATGATTGTGATTTTAACAATGCTATCTCATGATTTATGTTATCAATTATTCAGTACATTTTATTTGCACTATTTACGTGCTCTGGAAATGTGCGGGAGGTGGTGTGTATTTGGGGACGTACTACTGCAGGCGGAAAAATGGTATGCACCAAATCAAAATGCCATAGAATATTAAGAGGGATACAATCACGAGGTATACTCCCTCCACACTTTTGAGGGTTGGTTCACTCGAAGAGTCCTCTCCTAAGAGAGATCCTAGACCAAGATTTAAAAGATCCCCATTTACTAGTCATACTCCCTTTTATATAATATACCATGTGTCGTGGGCATGACTTAACTAATTGTAGACTAGCGTACTAATCGATTATTGTAGTGCAGTAGAAAAAAAAATGTAATTCCTTGTTATATTTCAGCTTATTACATTGGTTACATTGCTCCCCTATATATACACACAAGAGGGGAACCAAATACATGATTGGAGATGTGTGACTAAATACAAAAAGGAGGAGGGCGCTAAACGCACACCAATTGGTGTTAAACGCACACCAATTGGTGTTAAACGCACACCAATTACCAACACTCCCTCTCAAGGTGGGCGAAAGATATCCACTAAGCCCATCTTGTCACACAATCTACATAAGTTCAGTGAGCTAAGTCCTTTGGTTAGACAATCAGCCACTTGCTCTTTCGTAGCAACATGTCCCAGCTTTAGCGTTCCACCATCCAGCTTTTCTTTGATGAAGAACCTATCGATCTCTATATGCTTGGTTTTATCATGTTGGACGAGATTGTTTGCAATGCTAATAGCTGACTTGCTATCACACTATAATGTCATCTATCCACCTTGATCCATCATGAGCTTAACCAACAGGGCCTTCAGCCATAACATCTCCCCTACACCTAAGGCCATGGCCCTGTACTCTGCCTCGACTTTCGCAACTACAGTCTGCTTCTTGCTTTTCCAGGAGACAAGGTTGCCTCCCACAAACATGCAATATCCTGATGTGGACCTTCTGTTATCAGCACAACTAGCCCAGTCAGAATCACAATAGCTCTCGATGTTTAAATACACATTCTTCCGAAAGATCAACCCCTTTCCTGGTGCATTCTTCAAGTACCCAAGGATCTGATACACGACATCCATGTGACCCTAGGATCATGCATATAGCGGGCCACTACACTCACGACAAAAGCTATGTCGGGACGTGTGTAAGTCAGATAGATCAAGCGGCCTACCAACCTTTGGTACATCTCTTTATCAATTGGCTCTCCTGCCTCAGCACTGAGCTTGTTCTTTTGATCAATAGGGGCAGCTGCAGGCCTGCACCCCAACATTCATGTCTCTTTGAGCAGATCTAGCACATACTTTCGTTGGGATAGAACGATCCCCTTTGCACTACGAGTTACCTCAATCCCAAGGAAGTATTTTAGCTGCCCTAAGTCCTTTACCTCATACTCCTTGCCCAACCTCGTTTTCAGCTGAGCAATTTCGCTCTCATTATCACCAGTAATAATCATATTATCCACATACACTGCAAGTATCGTAGTGTGAACTTCACATCGTCTAAAGAACACCGTATGATCAACATTGGCCTGTTGATATCCCATGTTCACCATAGCTCTCCTAAACTTGTCAAACCAGGCTCGAGGAGATTGCTTTAGCCCATATAGAGACTTCTTGAGTCTACACACCTTTCCTGCAGTTTGATTTTTTCCAAAGCCCGGTGGTACCTCCATGTACACCTCTTCCAATAAATCCCCATGAAAAAAGGCATTCTTCACGTCGAGCTGGTATAGTTTCCATACCTCATTTGACGCCAAGGATATCAGTGTCCGCACTGTGCTCATCTTTGTTCTTCAGTTCGGCTACCCCATTCTGCTCTGGTGTGTATGGACAAGTGGTTTGATGTTGAATTCCTTGTGAGGACAAATACTCTCCAAACGCTCTGCTAGTGTACTCTGTCCCATTATCAAATCGCAACACCTTCACAACTGCACCATATTGGGTTTGAATCCCTTTGTGGAAATCCTTGAAGCAGACAAACACATCACTTTTATTTTTCATTAGATAAAGTTATGTGACACAAGAGAAACAGTCAATGAAACATACGAAATACCAAAATCCATTCACAATAGGTGTGAGACATGGTCCCCAATCATCAGAATGCACTAGATTAAATGGATAAGAACTCCTACTGCCAGAACTGGAATAAGAGTTTCTGGTATGTTTTCCTAACTCACATGCATCACATACAAGTTTGTCGTGATTAGCTTTCTTAAACAAAAAAGGATACATTTGACTCAAAACAACAAAAGAAGGATGACCCAGACGTCGATGATGAAGTAGTAGCAAGTCCTCCATGCTCCTGCTGTTTCCCACAGTACTCTCTATAATGGTTGAAAGAGCTGAGTCTATACTTTCCTTATCCAGGTACCACAAGCCACTATGCCATGTGTCAGCCCTAAGTCTCATGTCGGTCTCCTTCTTTTGGAAGATCACCTTCGGGATATCAAACAAAACAACACATTTTAGTTGAGATATAATGACACTAATGGATAAGAGATTCATAGGAAAGGAAGGAGCATGCAAAATATTGGACAGAGTCAAGGTGTTTGTACATTGCACTGTACCCTTACCAACCACTGGTTGAGTAGTTCCATCAGCAGTTTGAATGCGTTCTAGGACTGTTAGGGATACAAACATAATTCCCTCGCATCTGATGATCTAGTGGTGGATGTAGATGTGAGGGCAAGTGTATCACCAGTACCTGTGGTTGAGTGAGCAAAAGAGGCAACATTACCCCCTTGATGAAGCTGGGGTGAGTGCATCATCAATCATACACTTTTGCTTCCTCTGCATCAGTTGGGTGTAAGCATCCAGAATCTCATGCTCCTCTGAGTAACCCATACCTGTCATGCCCTATTCCGCCCCTCCTCTGCTATTGTCAGATTTGCCTGGTAGCCTCCTTTTCCACCACCTCTACGACCCCCTCGTCCATGACCACGGTTCCCAAACTTTCCCCTTCCACCTGCATGTTGCTCCTTTGGTGGCTTGGGGCAAGCATGTCGTAGATGACCTAACAATTGTAACACTGTCGTGTCTCACCCTTATATCCTGAATGCCCTGAATTGGTGACCACTAGAGCTGATTTCACACCTGAAGGTGCAGTTGCGCCGGACTGAAGCCTAATCCGGCTCTCCTCCTGCATCATAACTGAGATCGTCTCATCTAGGGAAGGATTTTTTTGTTGAGCAAGTAGTATTGCACACCTCGGCTCAAATGTCCGGTTCAATCCTCTGATAAAATGCATAGTCCGTCTCTGAGCATCTCACTCTCCCTTTGTGCATGCAGGGTCTTTGCAACATGCAGTTGGCGAGAAATGATCATAGTCAACTCACAGTCGTTCCAGATCTGCGGCATACTCCTGGATCAAACGATCGCCTTGTGTGGCAGACTCTATTTCTCTCTCAATTTGAAACACTCTCATATTGTTGTCGACTCCTGCATAAATCCTCTGCAGCTTTGCCCACATATCACTCACGGTTTCTATGCCATCCACCGTGATAGCGATAGACGCGACCATCGAGTTGGGAGCCAAGTGTGAAGAGATTATGTGTAGTTTTCCACTCATTGTACCCATCAGAGTCCCTCTCTGGCTCCCCCTTCTCACCAGTTAGGTAGCCTTCCAAGTTCCTCCTGGAGAGTGCCCTCTTCACCCGATGGGACCAACTTAAATATGTAGCCGATCCATCAAGTTTCAGCTCCACAGGGGGAAGATCCAGCTTCACCAGAGGAGGCGACGACTGAGCTAACCCCTCTCCTTTGGACATCCGTAAGAACTCGAAGAACACTTTTAGATTTGTCTCCTCCATTTTGGCAACCAATTTCTCCATAAGCGCCTATCAACATTCTGATCTTCAATATCGATATTGTGTTCAAGGTCGAATAGTGGTGATGGCGTCCTCAAGCTTCGAAGTCCGACACCGTAATGTCCTCTTCTTCAGCCACCAGCAGTACACACCGTTCTTTATAGGGACATTTGTGAAGGGGGTTACAGATTTTTTTGCAGCAAAAACAAAGGCCTTGATGACAAGGGTCGAGGTAATCTTGGTGGAAGGTATTGTGTCATGGGATTCGGTTTTGGTGGTCAAACTGGCTACTGGTGTTGGAGAGGGGTGTTGGCGGGGCCTGTTGTGAGCGAGCTTCATATGGAGGCAGAGAGAGGACATGTGTCTGTTTGGGTTTCCCGATGTGCGTTCGTGATGGGGAGGTTGAAATGCTGAAGTGATTGGGAACTCAGTGTCATGGTAAATTCTACTTCCATAAAGCATGCTTGTTGAATGGCCACAATGAGTGTGGGAGGATTCAGAGTGTGCAGGCGGCACGGATGTGCGGCAGCAAGCCATGCATAAAATAGTCGAGGTAGTGGGCCATGGATAAGCCCGGGGCATGATGTGCCAACTCCACAAAATCATAGTCGTAAGCTTCTCCCGAGTCGACTTGCTGAGCAATGCATAAACGGTTGATGGCCTTCCCACGACGGCGCATGTCATAACGTAGGATGAGTTCCTCCTCCAGCGTGGTCCCCGTCATGTGCGGTGTTGACTTCTAAGACAATGCATCCAATGAAGGGCGGACCCCTCCATGTAAATCACCGCGAGAAGGTCCTTGCTAGTTTTCTGGGTGAGCTGTAACTCAAGCGATGTTCCGCGCAGGAGATCCACCTGAACGGGTCAGAACCATCAAATTGTTCACCTCTATTAATCGGGGTGCCATGTACAAGGGAATCAACGACGAGGAAGCTCCAACATAGGGATCGGTTGAGCTGCTAAGGACCGTCATATTGACACTTGTGGAATTGGTGGTCGGGGATGACCAAGTTTTGCTAGCGGACGGGTGGCAATGACAAAGGATCTGTAGGATGTCTATTAGTGCAAATTTCATAACATCCATTTGGGAGGAGAGATTTCCCACAGAATGCCCCATCTCATCTAGATGCTCGACCATGACCCGGGTTAAGGGTATTGACCGCGTGAGAATTGGCGGCGGAAGCCACATGGCGAGTGAAATTCTTGGCGACGACGGAGAGAAGAGTCGACTGGAACTAAGCAATCCTGATTTGCTTGCTTTGATCTCAGTTAGGTCGACGACGGGTTTGTGCAGTAGGGCATGCAGTCTGTTAGCACGCATGAGCACGAGGCTCGGTCAACGGGGTGTAAAGAGGCTTGTGGGGTCATCAAATCGGGTGCGCGATAACGCGTTGAAGGTGACAAATGCGGAGCAATGCGGGATCGGCGACTAGTCGTTGAAGTGGAAGGAGACACGCGGTTTCAGCAGGCCAGTCACTGAAGTCGAAGGAATCCCGAGCAGCACTAGAGTCGTGATTAGTGGGTGAAGCCGAAGGAATTCGGAGCAGTGTGGGATCGGCTAGAAACTTGGTTGAATGATGAGGAGAGTAGACCTAGAGTAGGCCCCGTGACCTAAGTTTAGGCGGGGGGAAGGCGGCAGATTGGACCAAGTTGGTACGCACCGAATCAAAAAGCAATAGAATATAAGAGGGTTGCAATCGCGGGGTATACTCTCGCCGCGTTCTTGAGGGTTGGTTCGCTCAAAGAGTCTTCTCCTAAAAGAGATCCTAGACCAAGACTCAAAAGATCTCAATTTACTCTCCTTCATATAATAGGGTTTACTCTCCTTCATACTAATCAATTACTGCAGTGCATATACGTATCAGATGCCCCCAAGTCTCGAACACACTTCTTCATGTTATCGCCAAGAAGCTTTCTTTTATATTTCAGACTCTGGCATTTTTACTCACCTATAATGTAGTCATGTGTTGTAATACCGTGAACCTCTCCTCTCCCTATTTAAGTGAAGGGGTAGTGAATGGCGAGCAAGAAGTATTATTTCCCTCTTACTCCCCCCCCCCCCCCCCCCCCCACCACGACCACACACACACACAAAAAAACGGTTCTCACGGTCACAGTAGTGCATCGTGAGGTTGAGCTAGGCTCCTTCGTCGCATCGCATATGTTGAGCTCGGCTCCTTGAAGTGTACGCCCCTCTCCTCAACCATTGGGAACCCTAGGCCGAAGAAGGGCCAAAAGGATCTTCTCACTCCGTGACTTCACCCTCTCGCGGACACTCATCCGATCTCAAGCGGGAGGCCATAATACACTCAATATAGTTCTAAATTTCTAGTAGATGATACTATTTCTAATGAAAATCAAAAACTGAAATTTTAGAGAAAAGGAAGGGGGGAATGTCAGCTTAGGACTATCAGAAATAATGAGGGAGCACTTGATTCATGATTTTAGTGAACTTGAGTAATAATATCGGTCAACAAAAATTGAAGGATCAAAATATAGTTTAGTCTGATAAGTTTTGTAGCCTTTGCCTTTTCAGGTAAAAGAATAGGATCTAAACAGGTTTGATCTTTCTTTGATTTTTTCTTAGTTTTTTTTTCATCTCAATTTATCCATTTAGTGTCTTTTCTTTTCGTAACTGGAAAGATGTGGCCTTGGTTGTGTCCTTACGTGATTTATTTTCTGTATTTTTTTCATCTGGGTATTATATGCAAATTGACCATTTGCAATCAAATGTCAACTGTCATTTATGTTTTCTTTTGCACCATGGATTTTCTTCCTTTAGGTTGATAGTCCATCGTGGACAATGCTAGGGCAAGATATTTTGAAGTCCAACCGTGAAGGAACTAGGGCTGCTCGTTCATTGCATGACTTTGCTGAGAGCAATTATTTAAGCCATCTTTGTTTTGTACGGACCTCTGTTAAGATCTGAAAGGTAATTTTTGCCATGTGAGAAATCATCCTCTTGCCATTTTTTTATTTCCTCTATTCATTCAATGAATTGTTTTTCTATTTACTGTTAAACATGCTATAAAATTTGTCGAGAATATTCAGACTTGCTGAAAAGTACACCATACTATGTCAGTAACTTGACTCACTTTTTAGGGGTCAAGTGATTAATTTAATTACATAGATAAAAGTTTAACCTTAATTGGCTAACTTGGTTCCTTCTATTCATCTCATTTAGATAACATGTAAATTGCAAATTGCTATTGAACATGTGGCTATATGGTTGAATGTTGCATGATTTATGCTCTAAATATTATTTCTTGTATAATTTGTTATCTGTCTGTAATTAGTCGATTCTGTTTTTTTTCTTTATTCTTTGCGGGCATTTAGGTCTTTTAGGTGAATGCACTTTCGTTGTGTGTGCGTATACTTACTTATGATAATGAAATGCCATTAGAAAATTATTTCCTACATGGTATTAGAGCTCGTAGGAACCATGGGTAGCTCTCTTCCGTCGTCGCCTTCATTGTGACCGTGCTCGACGGATTCCTTCCTTCCTATTCCAGCTGATTGCTCATTTCATTTGTCGCCGGCTTCTCCCATGTCAACGTCTTCTTCTTTGTGTGATCGACGAGTTCTATTCGACAACTCACGACTGCGTGATTCTTCGTTCGACGGCTTATCCTTCATCGACGAGTGTCATCATATGAGATTTTATTGAATTCTAATCAATAGGGCAGTTAGAACCCTTAGTGAATCTACTCTGATGTAACCTGAATTATAATCAATAAAATCACGCACGACTAATGGTGTGAAGTCTGACCTCGCTGATCTTGACTTTTCTCTTCTCGCCCAAGACCAGCAAGCATGGGCGAAGCCTGTGCGAAGTTGCTCGTGAAATATATATAGAACTATCTAGAGTAGGCTACTGTATATTAATAAAACATGGGATATGGAAAAGGCTGGTCATGATTCAAATACATTCCACTACAATTCTTTGATTCAAATACATTCCACTACAATCCTTTCATTTGCCAATGCTCTGCTTCATAGCCAAATCTTAAAAAAAATATGTACCTAGAAAAGCTTAAGTTACTTAGCAGTTTAAAGTTTTAGCTAAATGATTGATAAAGTAAAAAAAAATTAAAAGAGGGAACATTCAAGCCAGAGGAAAGAGAAATAACAGAGGAACAAATATTTCTTCATTTGGTTGCTATAAGAGATAAGGAATCAGTAGCAATAATAATCTTATCCAAGACTGGTGATGCAAGGGAGATACATCCCCAAGAAGAGTTGGCAAAATATATATTTTTGCAGTGCTCATTGTTGTCTGACGTTGATGTGCTTTATAAGCGTTGGGACTCTCCTCCCTTCACCTTGGGGTTTTATGATGGAAGCTATGGTTTCGTACATGTTTTAAGAGCTGTCGATTTTGTATCCATGTGGATCCCTGTGGACCTTGGAGGGGGAGTATTGGATACGAAGTGCGGAGTAGGCCTGACTCCTGAGTGGAGCCAACATGTGTGGGTTGTATCTGAGTGGGTTATTTGTCTCACACATTAGTCCCGCATGGCCTGTTAGGCTTACATTGTTGTGCTTTATAAGCGTTAGGCCACTCCTTCCATCGCCTCGGGGTTTTGGGATGGAAACCACAGATTCTTACATCACCCCTTGTCTATAAATAGGGGTCTAGGGGGCTGATTTCAGTCATTGTTGAATTTGGCCAAAAATTTCAGGTTCTCGCGATCTCTCCACGATGCCAATTTCGTGCGCCGAAGCCTAGACCAACTTCCCCCCCCCCCCCATCCCTTGGCCTGCCACAATCACTTCCCCGCCATAAATTCCCATCACCTTCATAACCATTTAAGAACTACCCTTTTCCCCATTAATCCAAAGGAAAACTGCCTGTAACTTCTATCCACAGCCCATTTCCTGCTATCCGACTAGTCCCCTAGAGAAGAAATCATCCTTCCCTTCCATTACCCCCTGTTTTGCAGCCCACGCCTCATCAGAACCTGATATCTAGTACTCACCCAGCATTCCCCTAGAGTCCAGAACAATCAACAACCTCAAATCATTCTCAAAGCCCTCTGGCCGACTCACCATTTGAGTCCAGAACTGCTGTTTACCGCCTATAACTGTCAGCAACCATATAAATCTACCAGATCTGTTGCTCCCAAACCGTTTTAAGTCTCTACACCCTATATGACCACTCCACCTCCTTCCCCCACAGCTCCATTGCCCTCCAATCACCACAGTGGCCTCAAAATTCCTGGATACTCCCAGTTACAGCAAAAGTCCTCATCAGAAATCTAAATTCATTGCAGAAGCTGCAGTTACATCAAATGTCCTGCCATAGAATCTGCCCGCTTTTCATTTTTTCAGACTCCTATTACTTGTGTAAGTTTTTGTTTAAAGTCAATATTACTTAATTTTGCATATTATTTTGGATGTTAATTTGCTCAAGAATTTGTCTACTTGTCGGATTTGTTCGTTTACCATTTAATTGAAATACTCTTCAATTTAACTTCAACTTGTTTATCTAGTGTTCTAACCTTAATTGTGATTGTTTGCACATTTCTTAATTAATTTCAGAATGTATTGCTAATTAATCGCTAGACAATTACTTTGCATTGCATCATTTAGATTTCCCCCGCAACACTACACTAACACCAAATCCTTAGTGTACCCTTAGGGCACTTTAGGTCACTCATTCTCTACATTTATCTTGCATTAGTTTGATATTAGAGCCCTAGGTTCGGGCTTGATCTAGAATATGCAGAATTAAAGTCTAGAGATCACTCATGACATTATAGTAGTTGTCTAGCACGATGTGATTATGGTAAGGACGAGCACCGATTAGGTTATGATCATTAGTGATGTAGGGTGGGCTCAGTGAGTGTGCTCGGGTATCTAAGGTTGCAATGCCTAGTGAGGAGTGACATGCATGACAGCCTCGTGGTCAATGTGTGTGTGAACTGAAATTAAATGCATGCAACTTAATGTGTTCTGTCAGCAGATTAGTAATAATAAATACTTGGCAAAATATTCAGCAGCTTGCAACTATAGTGAAAACAAACAAGTTTTGTTCATCTCCGATTGGAGTGCACAAGTAAGAACACCAAGCGAATACAATCTATATTAATTAATTTGAAAGATAAAAATTACAATTTCAGTTCCACTAAGCAGTACAAACATCCATTGTGTATAATAATGGAACGATACAATCAAAAGTACAAGACTTACAAGTATTGGGTGAATGCAAAGAGGTGTCCGGCGGTCGAGGGATGTATAAGAGGGGAATGTGGGGGTGGAAGTTACTTTGTGGAGGTGCTGGGTGGCGGCGGATGTAGAGCTGGGAGGTGTGGTTAGCAGCAGGGTGGGGCTGGGAAGTTGTAATTTGTTGTGTGGAGGAGTTGGGAGGCCATGGTTGGAAGTGGAGAGGGGATGCCTGGAAGTTGTGGTGGCAGGGGGGGGGAGTTAATATTCTGAAGCGGGGAAGAGTTGGGAAGGTGGTTTTGCAGTTGGAATGGGTAAGGAGACGTTGGTTTGCAGCGGGGCTGAGTTGGGAGAGTCGGTTTGCAGTGGGGAAGGGCGGGGAGATGCCGGTTTGCAACACGGCTAAGCGGGGAAATTGCGGTATGTAGTAGACGAGGGCTGGGAGGTAACATGGGATAGCGAGGAGATGGGAACTTGAAGGATGCTATGATGTGGAGCTGGGAGTTCACGGGTGGACGCATTGGTGTGAGATCAAAGGGGAAGATCGAACAAAAGGGAGGGATTTAGCCAAGGTATCGGCACCAAGGGGAGCAACGTCGCACCGCACGATCCATGGTTCAGAGCTCTTGTTTACTCCAAAATCTGAATGAATCCAAAAACAGCCCTTATACTCATATATATAATGATGGAGGGAGTTTATGGCTTTCATTATTAACGGCTAAGATTGCACGCCGATAATGGCTGTCTAAACCCTAAACATTGACTATAATAAAATGAAATAAAAATCCCCAAAACATAAAGCAACGGGCCGAATGTGGGTATGGCCCGGATCGTCAAAATGAAGCTCCAATCAATGCCTACGACGCGAATATACTCTAGTAGGTCCCGGTGGCACGTGATTTGGGTGGCGATCCCCTTCAGCTCCCCCTACTCTAAAGCATTCATCTCTGCTAAATGAAGATGATCATACTATCGTCATAAGGCAGGGGCGAGTCGATCTAGCTTAGAATGCGTAATCCATGTGTCGTTAATAGCTGGGCATCCTCTCCAACGAACCAAGTATCTCCAAGTCGGATCAGTAGGAGTGGCGATGTACTCATGCACCACAACATCAGTGGTACTCCCAACTGTCATGTACTCATGGGACTCTCGCTCTGCTCTTATGGAAATAGTGGATCAAGCGGCGGTGCATCGCGCCCTAGATTGCTCAGGGCTCAATAAAGGTGGGGTGAGAAAGCTGAGGATGAGAAGGTGGAGGCTGCTGAGGAGGGGAATCAAGAGTGGATTCGGAATGCAGATCCATGTACTCACGCGGCTCATAGTATTAGGTCATCTATTTTGAACACATGGTGAATGCTCATATTCTTAGGGAGGTCTTACTCATAAGTGTTTGACCCAATCTTTCTCAAGTTTGTAAAAGGGATCATTCACTTAGCATTCAACTTTCTAGCCAGCCCGTGGGATAGCCTCTCCGAAGGATGCGAACCATCACTCAGTCGCCTTTACGAAACACGAGTACTGCCCCAGTGCTGGACTGCGAGCACGAGTGCCATCAACTCGTTGTCATTGGCGGAGCGAGAACAAACGGTCTCGGAGAAGGACCGACTGAAATAGGCTATGGGTCGGCCGGCTTGCATGAGTACTGCCCCAACGCCGATGCCGGATGCGTAGCACTCCACCATGAAGGACTAAGAAAATCCGGCATCGCCAGTACTGTGGCCGTCACCTAGGCTCGTTGTAATGTCTTGAATGCCGCAACGGCCTTCGGGGACCAGTAGAAGGTGGGGTCAGATGTCTTATGGAGCAGTCGGGTGAGAGGAAGTGTCGTAATCACGAATGAAATGGTGGTAGTAGCCTGTCAGGCCAAGGAATCCCTGAACATCCCGTGGCAGTGGCCATTGTAGGACCGCCATGACCTTGTCGGGGTCCATGGCTTCCCCCTGGACTAACACTGTATGACCAAGGTAAGAGATTGCTTGTTGTCCAAATGCACACTTCTTCAGGTTGGCCATTAAAGAATGTTGGTGAAGCGTCGTCAAAGTGAGCTCCAAGTGGCGCAAGTGGTCCTGGCATGTCAGGCTATACACAAATATGTCATCAAAAAATACTAGGACATACTTACGGATGACCGGCCGAAAGATGTCGTTCATGGTTGCCTGGAAAGTAGCGGAGCCATTGGTGTGGCCGAAGGGCATAACCAAGAACTCATAATGTCCTTCATGGGTACGAAATGCGGTATTTTGAATGTCCGGGGTGCACACCCAGATCTGATGGTACCCGGATCGGAGATCGATCTTGGAAAAGTATGTGGCGACGCCCAACTCGTCCAGGAGATCTTGGATGACGGGAATGTGATATTTGTCAGCAATGGTGACTTTGTTGAGTGCCCGATAGTCCACACAAAAACGTCAGCTGTCATCCTTCTTCCGTGCGAGGAGGACCGGGTTGGAGAAGGGACTAGCACTAGGGCGGATCAGGCCGGCTGTCAACATGTCAGACGTAAGCCACTATATCTCATCCTTTTGTACATGGTCGTAGCGGTACAGACGAACATAAATCGCCTGGGTATCGTTCTGAAGAGGAATCTTGTGGCCGGTGGGACGTGATGGTGGAAGGCCCAGGAGAGAAGTAAATACGGAGGCAAATCGCTCTAAAAGGTGAGAAAGCTCGGGCGGCGGTGTAGGTCGGGTTGGTGAAGAGACATCTTCGTCCGTCGGAGTCATGCGCCAGAGGAGGGCCTGAAAGTTCACCGCCCGAGTGCGCTGCACCGCACGAGGGGAGACGACAACGCGCTTGAGGGATGCTTCCCACACGAGTGTGCACGTGTGGTGGGCACACTGAAATGTCATCTGCATATAGGCCCAATTATGGTGAATGTCTCCCATGGTTTAAACCACGCCATGCAGAGAATGTCATCCACCCCTCCCAGTGGAAAGACGTAAAAATCTGCGTTGGCGCTATACTCCCCACCTGCAGCGGAAGGCCGCGACAAAAACCTCCTGTCCGGGACCGACGGTCGTCCCCGAAGTAGACTAGGAAAGCTGCGGTAGGGTCGGCAACCAGCTGCAGACGTCACGAAGTCCACAGAAATAAAGGTGTGGCTCGCCCCGCTGTCAATCATGAGTACGACCGAAGTCCCCTGAAGATAGCCCTGGAGTTTCATGGTTTGAGGGCCGGAGATGCCCCTGAGAGAGACGTGTGAGAGACCCAATCGTACCGGGTCTCTCATGACCGAATCCGTTAGGGGTTGGTCCTTCGGGACTAAGGCATCAAAATCCGTTGCAGTGACCTCCTCATCTTCGCACATGAGCTCCCACAGCTCCTTGAGTTGGTTGTTGTGTGTTGAAGAATAAGATTGTTTGTAGCTAAAACATAATCCCTTACTGCGCAGGTCATTGTATTCCTGAGAGGAGAGGCGGTTAGGCATCCGTGGCCGAGGTGTATGATGTGGAGGGGGCGGTTTAGGAGGTTGATGGGCCGGGTCGCCCGTTGGTAACTGCTGAGAAACTGTAGGAAAGAAATAGACGCGGGAAGAGGAGTCGGTGTCCGCCTGGGTCACGTGGGATCGGTCGACGTGCCGAATGGAAAAGTCTGCCTCAACCAATAGGGATACCTCCATGGCTGTGGAGATGTCCTGAGGGTTATGAGTACGGAGGCGGGAGCGGATGTGCGGTTGCAGTCCCTGTAGGAAGAAACTCATATAGTGATCTGGGGGAAGATCGGGAACATGATTGGCCAACTCGATGAAGTCGTCGATGTATTGGTCCACCAAGGACGTGTGTCAGAGAGCGAACAAGGCCTCAACCGCATTGTCGGAGTAGCGGTGGTCATCGCGTTTGACTAACGCTAGCTTGAGATCGGTCCAAGAGAGGAGCGGGGAGGAGTTGTGGAGGTGACGAACCCAATGCAACACAGAACCATCCATTGCAAGAAGCATCAAGGAGACCTTCTGGTTGTCGGGCCCTTGAGCTGTCGAACCCAATGCAACGCGTCTCTTGGATATCGAAGAATTGCTCAGCCCGAGCGATCCACCCAAGGGGTTTAAACCGTTGAAATAGGGAATCTTAAGGGAACGGGGCGCGGGGGACGTAGCAAGCGCGACCAACGTCCAAATCGGCGACGGTGTCACCGGCCGGCCCACGAAGGAGGGGTTGTCCGAAGGCGAGAGTGGCGGAGTTTGACTGGAAGCGCGGTCGTCTCGGGATTCTAACTTCTGAAGAATGTCGAACATGGAAGCCTGCAGGGAGGCCAGGCTGGACGATTGATCGGCAAGGGCGGAGGACTGCTCGTTCAGACGACGTTCAACGACGTCCAAGCGGTGATCCGTCATGACGCGCATGGTCGGGCAGTGGAAGGAAGGCGCCAGCGGCAGGCAGAAGCAGCGTCGCAGCCGACTGCACATAGCAGACGGTAAGGATGCGCGATGCAGGGTCGATGGTCGAGCGGTTGAAGGTGCGGGCAATGCAGGGACGATGCGGGAGTGTTAAGGACGATGCGGTCGGTGCAAAGACGCGTGATGCAAGGACTAGGCTCGACGACGCTCGATACGCACGACAAGAAGACGGTGCGGCTAAGCTGCAGATGCGATCGACGCAGCGTCGACGCGAGTGCGGAATGGCGCGATGCGGTAGAAGACCCGACAGTTGGAGTTGCGAGCGGGAGCGGCAGGTCGGACAAATGATACTCATTAAGGTTCGGCGGTAGGGGAAGAGGGGAAATCAGCAAGAGAGAAAACTCCAAGGATGATTTACTTGGCCATCCCTGGGCTCCAAACTTCATTCAAGTCCAAAATTTCAAGATAAGAATACAAGAGATTGGAGGATAATATATTCCCCCAATGGTAAACATGTAAATATGACAAAATAACATTTAAAACATAATATCCCCAAGTAGTAGCCCCCAACCGGTCAGCTCATGCTCTAGTCCGATTCCTCCGTGAATAGACGTGACAAGCCGTGTCGGCGCCTTCGAGCCCCGTGTCGTCCCCTTCCGTAACAGAGTGAGGCAACTTGAGAGGCATCTGATGTCTTGCTACATCCAGTAAAATGAGTCATTTTAGAGAACCCATCGGCAACCACGAATATAGAATCTTTCTTTCTAAAGGTGCGTGGAAGTCCCAATATGAAATCCATACTGATGTCTACCCATGGTTGATGGGGAACCGATAGCGGTGTGTACAAGCCCACATTTTGTCAGATTTCTTTTGCCGTCTGTCATGCTCGACAATGACGAATGACACAGATCATATCTCTCTTCAGGTTTTGCCAATAAAAGCTATCTTCAACCAATATAATTGACTTCTCCCTGCCGAAGTGTCTTGCAGCACCACGGGCGTGCATCTCGCAGATCAGATAGTACTGAATGAAGTAAGCAAGATGCATAGTCGAGATCCCCAATAAAGGTAATCGTCAACGATCCGTATACCGTACCAAAATCTGGACAGGTGGGGTAGTCATCAATGATATGCTCAAACCCAGTCACCCTCGTACTCAGCGTATGTAAAAGACTAACTCGACGACTAAGGGCCTTTATTGGCTTATTCTCAACACCAGCTTTGTGTTTGAGAACGAAATGAAAATTCTGCATGTATTCGACCCATTTTGCGTGTCGTTGACTTAGCTTCCATAGTGATTCTAGATATCGCAGAACTCGGTTGTCTGAATATAAGATGAATTCCTTTGAAAGGAGATAGTGATGACGATAGTGCAAGGCCTGAACCACGACGTAGAATTTCCGATCATAGTTCGAATATTTTTGTCGGGCCTCATTCAGTTTCTCACTAAAGTAAGCAGCTGGATGACCCTTCTGGCTCAACACTCCACCTATACCTACCGTCGAAGCATCACAAACAACTTTTAACACCTTGCTAAAGTCAGGAAATCTCAAAATGGGGGCTGAGGATAATGTCCGTTGATCTTCTCAAAGGCCTTAGTGGCCATTTTGGTCCATACAAAGCCACCTATACGGAGGTAACTTGTGAAGGGGATCATGCTACTGCTGAAATTCTTGACTAACCTCCGATAAAATGTGGCAAGAAAACTGTGACCCTCGTGAATGTTTGATGGAATGCGCCACTCGCTAATGCACTTGACCTTGTCAGGTTCGAGAGAGACGCCAGATGCAGACACAATGCACCCCAAGAAGTGGACCGATGATAAAAAGATGTATTTCTTCGGGGTCACATACAGATGCTCCCTACGAAGTATATCAAACACGAAACGCAAATGATGGAGATGTTCGTCGTGCTTCCTGTTGTAGATAAGGATGTTATCGAAATAGACTACCAAAAACTTGCCCATCAACGGTCATAGGACCTGAGTCATCATCCTCATAAACGTGCTTGAGGCGTTGGAGAGCCCGAACGACATCACTAACCACTCATATTAGCAGTGTTGTATATGTCGTCTGACATGTCGGCCGACATAAAGGTCTTGCCCGATATATTGGGCGATATCTCGCGACCTATATATCTCCGTGAGTATTAAAAATATATATATTTCATTTCTTTTAAGAGTCTGAGCAGTAATATTTTGTTTCGTGCTTCATTTTGTGCATCTTTCAAGCCTAGATTCGACGTCTTTTTCGTCTCACTCTCATTTGGTGCTCTTTATGTCGTTTGCTGTCAACGCCTCTTTCTTGTGTAATTTATAAACATACATTATGTGTATATATGTTTATTGTGTAATTTATAAACATATATTATGTGTGCAATTGTACATATTTACAACAAAATGTGTTTTTATATGAATAAATTTATTTAAATATTAAAATCTGACATTGTAAAATATCTTCGATATATCCCCTATAGTCCGACATCCGATATTTCAAACTCAAACCGACATGAACTAGACATCCGACATATGCAACCTTACATATAAGTTGTCTTTTGTTTTGAAAACCGTCTTCCATTTGTCATCTTCACGTATCCTAATTTGGCGATACCCGCTTCTTAGGTCGATCTTGGAGAAGACATGTGCACAAACTAACTCTTCTAGGAGATCATCTAGGTGGGTAATGCGGAATCGATACTTTAAGGTAATCTTGTGGATAACCCTGTTATCGATGCGCATTCGCCAGCTACCGTCTTTCTTAAGGTAAAAGGGTCGGTACAGCATAAGGGCTAAGGCTCTCTCGAATGAATTGCTTCCAAAGAAGCTCGTCTACCTGTCTCTTCAACGCCGCATATTAAACATGATTCATTCTATAGTGTGGTAGGTTAGGCAGGGATGCCCCAGGTTACGAAATTTATAGCGTGTTGGATGTCCCTGGTGGGAGGTAGCTCGTCAGGGAGCTCATCGGGTAGGACATCCGCAAATTCATCCAACATACTTTGTACGTTGGCGTGAATAATAATGGGCTTAATGGAGTCCTTCATGACTTGAGAGGTAGCCACAATGTAGATGATCTCAGTTTCATGACTCTCCGTCAAAATTTCTCCTTTCCTGGTGAGCTGGAGGGCCCTTGACGGGCTAGGCCTCGCAGAAGGGGCAACCTTACCCACTGTGGAATCCTTGACTTGGTCAGGGTAAGGGTAATCTTGCAGACCTTGTTGTAAAAGACACATGTATTTGACCTCCCAAAACATGTGACGTCTCGGTCGTAAAGCCAGGGTCTTCCTAGTAATACATGTGCAACATCCATCGGGATCACGTCGCACCACACTCGGTCATCAAAGGATGAAAGACTAATCAGGACCAAACACCTCTGAGTAACCTTGATCGTGATCTTATCGGCTAGATAATTCTATAGGGGTGCATTTGTGGCTCATGGGTGATATGTGTGTGGTCTAAGCTCGTCTGAGCTAAAATGTTCACGCAACTATCACTATCGATAGTAAGCTTGCAGGCACCACCTGCGCTAGGGAAGTACGTGTAAAATATGGTAGTGTGTTACCAGCCCTCATTGATATGAGGAGTATGGAGAAGGCGTTGAATAACTCTCATCTCTAATGCTCTTTCGATGTCACTCTCATAACCTTCCCCACGGTCGCCACAATATCCTCCTCAGGGGTCTCATCAACATCTACGCTCGCATCTGCCTCCTCAATCAGTAGATTCCTCGTGGGGAATCGGGCCCCCCACGGCCTCTACCCGGACACCTAAAACACTGAATCTCGCCAAGCATGGCATCCGAAGGAACGATCGCTTTCCCTTTTGTGTCGATGAGGGCACGCGAAGGGGTGGGAGTAGCCAAAGTTGAAGGAGAGAGCTACCTAAAGGTCGGACCATCTGGTTGAGATGCAACTTACTTGGGCGCAGATGAGCGACACCAAAACCATCCGATAAACCTTCTTGACCGTCTCTAACATATGGGGAATCAGCTCACGACGGATGTCCACCTTCAAACACGGCCTAAATCGTGAGGCAGTGGCAATGGCCTTCTCATGGAGGTTGCTCCCAACAACGAGCTCATCAAATTGTTCCATGTACTTTACTACATAGTGGGTACCCTTTCGTAGAGTGTATAATTGGTCAAGTAATTGATTATGTTATGATGCAGGCAGGTACTTCCTCTTTCATCATTTGCTTCATGTCAGTCCATCTCGTGATGAGGTAGTATCCATCTCGCTCCAGAGACCGCTCAAGGCTAGTCCAGTAAATCTTGGCCTGCCCATAGAGCCGCATCTTCGTGAATCTAATGCGACTCTCATTGGTCATCTCAAACTAGTCGAAGTAGTGATCCATGTCCATCGACCAATCACTAAAATTTATGGAATCCAGCTAGCTGTCGAATGTGGGAATGTCGACACGGACATGAAGGGTGATGTCATCCTCAGCTGGGGGGCCCCAACGTGGAGTCTGCTGGTAGTCCCCATACTCATCATAGTCATATTAAGCCTGCGGGGGAAACGACATCTACGTGGTTGGGGTTGCGGAGGCCGATACTCATCCTGAGGGTAGTGGTCTAATAGGTGCAACTTTGGGACGGTGATCGTAGGTGGGCTTAGGGTTCCGCCTTGCAGGAGGGATCGGGTCTCTATCCGACAACCCTCTCTTGAATCTTTCTGGCTGAGTGGGCGCATCACGCTCCTCTTCAAAGTGGCAACCTCATCACTTACGTCATCGAGTCTAACGTCGATCCTATCAAATCGGTCTAATTGGAACCTTTGAAGGTCAGTCGTGGACATGTCTGCGTTAGAACTAGCCGCTTGACCGTTCGTGGCGTTTGTGCCTGACATGCAATCTATATGGCCTTCCACTACGGAGCATAAAGTGGCCAAACTTGGGATTTGATACCCACAGATGTCCGGTAGGCTCGGTAATTATGTCTCCTTACATCGCCCACCTTTTTGGCTCTTCACCACTTTGCATCTTCTTTGATGTCTATGTCTACTCCAAACTCTTTACAAGAGGTTCTTCTGCATTCGGGGTGGTGCGCAGCCATGAATGAGGAAATGGTTGCTCTTCAGGCAAATCATACTTGAGACCTTGTTTCCCTTCCACCTGGCCAATCTTGTGTCGGGTGTAAGTGGGTTTTTACCATCAAACATGGTCCAGATGGGGCAGTTCAACGACTTAAGGCTCCCCTGGTGGCTCGAGGATTCACACCGCAACAAGGTCTTGATTATGACGAAACCTTCTCGCCTGTCGCAAAACTGAACACTGGTCGCGTCTTGATCTCTCTTGTTGTTCATCGACAGTGGCAGTTGCATCAATTGGATGTCAAAAATGTTTTTCTCAATGGAGATCTGCAGGAGATCGTCTACATGCAACAACCTCCCGGGTTTGAGACCACTAGGGAATCCCTCATTTGTCAGCTAAGAAAATCTCTCTATGGTCTCAAACAGTCTCCTCGAGCATGGTTGGACAAGTTCTGTCAGGTTGTTCGTAGCGTTGGGTTCACCCGAAGCTCGGGTGACTTCACTCTATTTACTCGACATCGTCCGACAGGCACACTTGGCCTATGCTTTTCAAACTAAAAGCTTGGAAAATCTTCGGTACTTCCTTGGTCTGAGGTAGCTCGGTGTCTTGATGGACTGTTCTATCTCAACGGAAGTACTGTCTTGACTTGCTTCATGATGCTGGCTAGTTTGTATGCAAGCCTGCGGACACTCCTGTGGATGTCAATCATAAGCTCTGTGCTCATGCTTCAGACTCTGATCTTCTACTTCTAAACCCAGAGTATTATCGTCGTCTTGTAGGAAAGTTGATATATCTTACAGTTACAAAACCTGATATATCTTTTGTTGTTGGAGTTGTCAGTCGATTCATGCATGCTCCACGAATCTTTCATCTACAGGTAGTTGAGCGCATCCTTCGATACTTGAAGTCGGCTCCTGGACAAAGACTTGTATCCAAGCTTTCATCGTCTCCCTTATCTCTTGTTGCATACTCGGATTGCTGACTATGCGGGCTCACTGGATGATCGTCGTTCCACAAGTGGATATTGTACATATTTTGCTGGACACCTTATCATCTGGCGCAACAAGCAGCAGTCTGTGGTTGTTCGCTCATCTGCCGAAGCAAAGTATCGTTCAATGGCATTTGTTGTGTCCGAGCTCACTTGGTTGATCGACCCTTTTCGGAGCCCGCACAATTTTACATACGCAGGAGCCGGAGTTAGCTTCGTATTGACGATCCAAGCGGGCAGTCGCGTTCAGAACCGCGACATATTTTTATGTACTTTTTATTATTTTTATTTCATATAAAATTAGTGACTTTATATTCCAGATGATCTAAACTGTCTGTAGTGACCTCTTTACCTATAAGGCTATAAATAGGGGTCTAGGAGGTTGATTTCAGTTGTTGCAGAATTTGGTAAGAACTTTCAGGTTTTCGCTATCTCTCCACGGTGCTGATTCTGTGGGCTCTAGTTGCCGAACCTAGACCAACTTTCCCCCATCCTTTGGCCGGACACAATCACTTCCCCCACCACCATAACCACCCATCACTTCATAACCACTTAAAGAACTACACTTTCGCCCGTTAATCCCAAGGAAAACTGGCTGTAATTGCCGTCCATAGTCCGTTTCCTGCTACCCATCCAGTCCCCTAGAAAAGAAATCATCCCGAGCCATAATCCCGAGCCATCAACAACCTCAAATCCTCCTCAAAACCGCCTGGCCAACCCACTGTTTGAGCCCAGAACTGCTGTTTACCGCCCATAACTGTCAGACACCTTCCACTTTTCTGGACTCCTATTACTTGTGTAAGTTTTTATAAGTCAACACTACTCATTGTTGCATATTTGGTGAACAATAAATTTTTTTGGATGTTAATTCGTATTTGTTTGCTCTAGACTTGATTTACTTGTCGAGTTTATTCGCTTACAATTTTACTGTAGCACTTCAGTTTTACTTGAACTTGTATGTGTCGTTCTAATCTCAACTGTGACCGTTAGCACATTTCCTCGTTAATTTCAGAATTTATTGCTAATTAAGTTTGGTGTCATTTAGATTTCTCTCGCGACACTATACTAACATCAAATCATTAGTGTCCTCTAGGGCGCTTTAAGTCAAATTCTTTACATTCTCTCCGCATCAGATAGAAGCTCAGTTAGGCATAGACCCATCTCTTTCATCGAAATTACCATAGCCCGACCGCATTTGTAGCAGATTAATCTGTATATTTAGGCCTATGTTTTTTCTTCAACTGCTGATCATATATGTTTGTTTGGACTTCCAGGAACTCCTCTATCCTCTTCACATTGCAAGTTCAGAGATTTTTATAAATTATTCGCCGCTCCATCAAAGACGATGCGACCTAATCTTTTCATATGTTTTTGAACCTCATCAACTCTGCTCACCAAAGCTTCATGGTGTTCAAACTTTTTGAGGTTTTACGCCTTGAGCCATTCAGTATGATGGTACAGGCAGCTTCTTCTCGCGGTTTCTCCCGGGCGGTTGTACAGGCAGCTTAAATTATTTGCTATTTATGGTTGACTTCAATTTTAAGTTCTTAGATGGTTAAATTCCTTTTTGGATTCTTTTATTTTGTTTTAGCTTTAGCTGCATCTCTGTGGATTTAAGCTTCAATCTATTTTTTTTATCGATCGAGTAGTATCAGATCGGTAGTTCGCATCGATCGACTAGGATCAAATCGGCCGGTCTCTTAGACGACGCTAAAGCGCTAATCTCCAATGTTGACTAATGCATCATGTTTCTTTAGAATAGTTTGAAATAAGTAATTGCATGATATAATCTGTACAAGGCTAAAGTCAAATAAAAATAATGGTCAATTGGAGCTTTTGGGTAATAATTAAATTGTTTGTTATTTCATGGCTTGCTTTGTAAATCTCAAATTTTGCAATTTTGAATTGTTTTTTATTGTATCATTAGTACTATTACAAATATTGCATTTTTTTAAATAAATGTTTATATTTATTACACCATGACCTTCTTAAGGGGGGTGGTTTGACTCATTAGTACTTCATTTAATACCATAAAATACAGATATTTTATATATTCTTTTAATCGGGGATGGGGTGTCCATGAGAAAGAAACCCTCCTTCGGCGACACTCTAAATTTTAGGGTTGAATTCGAGCCGGTTCAATTTTTGAAATTCAGGCCCAGATGTATACCAGAGTTGGCCCATTTGAGGCCCATTTGAGGCCCAGATAAGCCCTATTTGAGGCCCATGCTTACCCATATGAGGCCAATATAGAATGCCCAAATTTGGCCCATATACAGCCCATATATAGACCCCATAAAGCCATAAAAGACCCATCTAAGGCACATATGCAGCCCATGTAAGGCCCATATCCAGCCCATGTAAGGCCCATATGCAGCCCACATGCAGCCCACATGCAGCCCAAACCAGGCCTATGATCAGGTCTGGTCCAGACCAGCTAAAAAGGGCCGTGCAGTAACCCAAAGCAGGGCTAACAAGTTCGGCCCAGTGATTTCACACAGCACACATTGTGATTGCGGTAATTAATTTGTCTTAGAAAATATAAATTGAGCTAATGATATTCACTGGGGGACTAATTAGCATTATAATCAAAATGCGGGCCAAAACAACTAACTGCTTTTCTAGTAACATGCAAAGAGTTGACCTTATTAGAAGAGTTGACTATTAAAAAAAGTGACCATCAAAGATATTCTCAACCATTGACTTAATTAGAACCATCGGTCCTTCAATTTTACATGACCACCATCTTAACAATCTATATGCTATTATTTCTGAAAAACATGCGCTCATCAAAAACAGATCTCAATTGGGACCATCAAAATAATTTCATTGCTTTGATTTTAATCGCTGTGATCAAATGAGATGTGAGGGCTAGCATAAATAATAATATATATATAGCAGTCGTGCACATAACCCCACACTGCGACACAATACTCGATTGTCGTTCGAGAGAGTCGGGTACTATCGTCAATGCACACCACACACGGGGTAGCCCTTGCAAATTAGAGAACATTCAGCATTTCAAATACAGATATTGATGCGCCTAAAGATCTATCTGGAGTTGGGCTATACATACAGACAGACAAAAAAGATGGCTGAGAGAGCTAGCCTCCTAAGAAAGAAACTATATACAATGAGTCGCAGGCTGCAACACTATCCATATGCACAAATTATTCACGCAAGTCCGAAACTTCTCCTGATGAAGCGTATAAATCCGGGAAAAATTGATTCTTACTCCATCGATGCCGTGAAATAAGGCAGCTATTAAAGCTCGGGTGTTTCTCGTCGCTCCATTCATGAATCTCTTCTGTACATGCACCCTGCGAATAAAATATTGACAATTTTGTGTTCGGAATCTCGCGAACGAATGTGTTTTAGTCTAAGGATGAGAATGTGTCGCCCGACACGTCTTGCTGGAGACTGGATTCTGCGTCGAAGGGATGCCTACGTGGTAAGCTCCACAATGTTAGTATTATGAAGTTTTACAAATTTTAATTAGGCATAAAGAATAGAGGGTGTTGCACAAGAGGATCACTAAAAATAAATTTCATCCATTCAATTTCTGTATTGGCTTTGAGTTGTAAAGTAGAGGTTCATTTCAAACAAACATGAAAGTAAAAATAATAATGCATATAAGTATGGCACCGCGGTAGCGGTCGTGAACACGGTGGTTGTGAACCGTAGTTCAAAATTAGTTTTTGTTTCTTGGTAGCGGTCATAACCGGTGTCAAGCCAAACATACATTCTATGTGGTAGCCTTTTTGTCCAAACTCAGCGGAGCAAAAACGCCCCGCCAAACGGAGCCTTATATATGAATTATGAGATAAAAGGGGGACGGAAATCTAATCGATTTTTTGCTCGAGTCAATCTCAAATTCAGATTTAAAAAATCCCTGGATCAAGTGAGATTGAATAGAACCAGGCTATGGGTAGATATGGCTTGCCTAGAAATTGGATCGAATATTTGGAGCCATTCTTGATCGGGTGTAGGATCGGTTCGTTAACGGACCACTAAATGTCAGAGCCATCACTTATAGTCCACAGAAATCTTTCCATCCCACTAGCTTCATGGAGAATTGGTTACAGAAATTGAAAAAAATTACACATTTGTTATTAAGGGGGAAAACTTAAGTTCCTTCTACTTTTTTATCCAATCTACAACCTCATCATGTTTCTCTAAGTTTCTTTAGGACAAAAACGAGAAGGAATAAGGAAATAAAGAAGTCGTATGGTTAATGGAAAGCTTTAAGAATGTCCAAAAAGAAAAACTTATGATGAGAGCCCATGTACAGGCAGCAAAAAATCAGCGAGACAAGAAGAGCCGAGCCATTTTGAAGTCTAGGAAAGAAAATGAGACAGGCGAGGGTGATGATGAATAATTCGTAGAATATGAGGAACAATTAGCCTGATATAATATCTCGCAACCATGAAAAGGGATTGGGAATTTGGCATACTTCTAATCAAGGATGTGCTTGAATTGACAGTTTAGTAGATATGTTTGATGATGTCTGAATTTAAGAACTCGCAAACTTCTTGCCATGAAAACATTAGAAAATGGTATGAACAAAAACTCACCTCATTATTGGTTCTTGACGTGCAGATTTCTCTAAACTTTTTCCAGCAAATTGTCGTCGCCAAAGTTCTACACTATTCATTTTCTCAACAGTCTATACAGGAACAGCATAAGATTAGAGTAAATATTAAGGAATATAATTGCAGATGTGCCAACATTTTACTCACTTTGGCTTTGTTACATGTAAGAATTTCTGGTTGTAACACACAGTGCTTCCTTTCAGTGGTTTCTTTTCTGATCTTGTCCTGCAAAATATACACAAAATTCATAAAACTGGTTACTTTAAGGTTCAGAGGAGAAGTGCGAAACATGGCTATGTACAATGAATACCTTTAGAAGGTTATGAGGCTGATTCCAGTGCTCTGAGTTAATCGATTCATATTTTGTACGTGCTGCTGTGAAGGACGGCTTGGTATCTAAATTCTCTCCGTGAAACTCTTGACTACCATAGCTAGGGTAAGTAAATGAATTTTGATGCAAATTGTAGCCAGTTTTGCTATCATATTCCCCAGCTGTTTTAAAGCATCTCGGATTGTTCCGGCCATTTAAAAAGGATGCTCGATTCGTGGATTTCTCAGTCTCGTATATGGAGATGGTCTCGTGTTGAACATGGTTGTGCTGCGAAGAGAAAAAATTCCGTGTCGACTTTAAGCTGCAATTAGTAAAACCTGGCTTTGTCCTTTTGAAGCTCCTTTGTTCTTCATAAACTTGGTTGGGAAGCTTCTCAATATTGTATTTATCATACACCTGAAAGAAGTGAGAAGCATTACAACCCACCCAGGCCCCATAGAGCCATTAAATATACACTAATACAAGAAATAACCCCATGAAATGCATGGAATATAAAAATCCCATAATAAGCACTTTTCCTGTCAGCTTATATATATTGTCCTTTGGTGTGTCTGCCCTTAACCATCTATTGTGCCTCTTTATAAGACAGTATGTCTCTCAGCATCCCATCATGGAACCAAAAAGTAAAGAAATGTACTCAATTCTTCGGGAATTGGGGCTATGAGCTGCTTTGCGTATTAATCAGGACAAGAGTAGAATCATTTTAGGAAAACTAGCCGCAACCACTTGACAGGGTCAATTTTTGGGCATGACAGTTGACAGAAGGGTAGTTTCCCTTGAGATTCCCAGGAATTCTTGTCGCTGTAAATTATGTTACGGCAAGTGAATGTTCGAGTTTTTTGGACTATTGTCAGAAGAGGCTTGAGGCTTAGTGTTACGCACACGTGGTGACAATGACATGGAGCATTTTATTTTGTATTGTCATTATGCATTTTACTTTTGGGTAGTTTGATAATATGTAAGTGGGTCTCACTCTCTATATAAGGAGGGGATTTGCGAGTCTTAGATATCTTTTGAACATTTAGGTTTTGAAATCCCTCATTTGAGAGAGGGACTTCAAGGAGGAATAAGCCTCCTAGAATTAGGCCCTTGCGATTTCTATTATGTTTTCAAGTTCTAGTCAATCTAATTTCCTTGTTCATAACAATAGTCCGACCTGCCGTGCCGTCCATCACTTTAATCGGTCACCGGCCCAACCCTAGCTATTGCCATCTCCCCCCTCACCGGATCAATTGCATAATGGCATTTCGCCGCCCAGACCAACAAAACATCGACGTGCGGCGATCCCAATCCCCTTTCGTGATTATCTCGCCGAGTCCAGGCGAGCACTATTCCAACATCAATGTGCTTTTCAAGTTGGATCGAACTACTTGATTCCCATATACCAATCTAGTGTTGATTCTCTCGCGAATTTATCTTCCCATGATTACCGCGAATTGCTCATATAGCGATCGCCGCAAACGGTGTTGTCACTGATCCTAGCGACGTTCCCGCAACCCATCCTCACGGTCTTCCGCAACAATCCAACCTCCTTCTGACTGCTTTAAACCTCTACACAAAGTGTTGTCCACCCCTCAGCCGCCATCCCTAGTTCTGAATGTTGCTTCCCGTACGCCTTTGGCCTTCCATACAACTTCTGGCATCTACCTTGTATGCCCAAATCACACAAAATGGCGAACAACGGTGTGGATGCCCTTGAGCGCGCCCTCACCACCATGAACACTCGCCTTGACGCCCAAGACGAGCAGTTCGCATCCATTTCGACATTGCTCCGCAAACATGCAGTTGAGAAAACCATCGGTAGCCAATGCCGATTCCGCCTTAGGATCCCCAAGTGAGTTGTTCCCTGGGAACACGCTCCGATGGGACTTCTCCTTTGATCCACCAGTGCATCGACATTCCCACATTCAACGACACTGACCCACTAGATTAGATTGCACCTTTCGAGCAGTATTTTGACGTTCACCATACAACACTAGCACAATAGGTCTCCACGGCCCTAGGTTCGTTGACATCGCCAGTCTTCTCCAAGCCTCACCTGGACAGCTCTCACAAAGACACTTATTCAATGCTACGATCATTGTTACTCAGGTAAAGTGATCGAGTACTTGTGCAAGGCTCGACAGATGGGCTACATAGACTCATATGTCAATGTGTTCATCGAACTTGTCAATCATGTTACGGGTCTTCCACCTGACCATTACTTTGGCACTTTATGCATGGAATACAGCCTCATATATGATCTCACCTCCGCACCCTCCATCCGTCTAACATCAACCAGGCCCTTGCCACGGTGGAAGTCGAATCCAATGTGACATCCATCGACCCTCATTTAATCTCCACTCCCTCCAAACCCACTGTCAACCATGTTTTGCCTCTAATCCTAAACCACCAAAACTACCACCACCTCTGCCTCGCCAACCCACCATTCCTCCATGCAATAATCGTCAGATCCCTACTCACTCAATACTAAATCAGGAGTATCATGCATGAGGAGTAAGAGATCATGCTTCCGCTGCAAGCAACCTTATTCTCCCACCCATGACTGTCACATCAAGGAGTTATGCGCCATCATCGGCAACCTTGGACGACATCGGCATAGCTGATTTTGAGACCCTCGCGATCGAGGATGTCAACCGGGGCCAACCCGCAGATGTACCAGTACTAGTCGCATGATAGACACTAGACCTTGAGGACAAGGGGTGTGTTTGGGAGAGTTGATTGGGAGCGGTGTGGCCGGACGAAAACGGAGGTTTGCAAAAAAGTTGTGTTTGAGAGCGTTGAACCTCAAAACAACTTAATTTAGATAAGTTGTTATAGTTCAACTCCCAGCCGCAGAAATTTCCTCCGGTCCGAACGCAGCTGTTCGGCTTTTCGCTTCTCCCGCGCGACAATTTTTCTCCTTGACTCCCCTCCGCTCTCCGGCGATGTCCACCAATGCCTTTGATGCCCCTCCGGCGCCCATTCCTCAAGCGTCCCGTCCCTTTCCCATTGTCCTCTTCTCTATCAAAAGCTTTGGTGAAGGACAAGCTTTCCATGGCAGAAATCAGCGACATCCATGGCAGAAATCAGCATCATCCATGCCAGAAATCAGCGACATCCATGCCAGAAATCAGCGACATCCATGCCAGAAATCAGCGACATCCATGCCAGAAATCAGGGATATCATCTAACGCCGGGCCATCCATCGCACGCCTCTTCCAGCCATGGATGCGACGAAGGTGAAGGAGTTGAAGCTTTCCATCCCTCCAACACCGCCGACCATGGCAGAAATCAAAAGCTTTGGTGAAGGGTTAGAAGCTTTCCATCTCCCTGCTGAGCATAACTATAGAAGAAATAACTAAAAAAAACACTGATGATTGATTAGATATTAAGTATTAAAAAAGATAGTTAACCAAAAGCTGCCAGAAGCTTAAATAAATGCTCTCAGCCGAGACTGCAGTTACTTGATAAAGATGAAAGAATGAATAACATTGTTATTGGATTAATGGATTTGAAATTCAAATCTTTTGAAGCTAGGGCAAATTTCAAGGTAACAAAATACTCTTCAGTGCGTGCTCAATTTTAGCAGCATCATTAAATTTGCATGCGGGCGAGAGTGCACGCACACGCTATATATTAAAATGAAGTTATTTCGTGTCCTCGTGCTTTTTTGCGATTCCATATAGCCTAACTGCACTGCCTGCTTGAGAAGCTGCAAGCAATTGCTTAGCAATCACCAAGCGCTCGATGAACGCTTCATGCTGCTCGAAGAGTAGCCACTCGGCGATCTTTGATTGTCTCTATAGACTTTTTTTGTAAAATCAGCTCAGCAACCGTCCAGCCGCTCGGTGATTGAGCAATCTCACGGTCATCGTCAAGCAGCCGCCCCATGATCTTCGAGACCTCTATTTCTAAAATCAAACAATTATTTATTTATTTATAAATTATCCATACTATGTTAGGTTTGATTACTTCTTAAAAAGAAAAGCAGTTTCCCACAAGGTACTGTTGTGCTCAGCAGAGACGTTACCCCACCGCTCGTCGTCCCCAATGAAAATTTATTTCACTGAATATGTTGGGTATTGTCGCAGTCAGGGCATGGGAAAACCTTATGCCAGACTGTTTGTATATATAAGACATTTAATCAATTCTTAAACTACTGAAAACAAATGAAAAAAAAAATCTACAAACTATGTTTTATGACGCCCAAAGCTATGATATGAAAAATTGGACGCATTTGGCATTTTTGCTCATGTTTAATTGACATACCAGTAATAAATCAATGGAGCGTGAAAAAGATTTCCGCTCAATAATGAAATTGAGTTATTCAATAAATGAACATATCCAATACAAGATGATCCGACCGTACACGCACCAAATTGAAATTTACCAATTTCTTGACCTAGAAAGAGCGTACATTAAGGCTTGTGGAATGCTTGGTATGATGATTAATAAGAAAATTGAGAAAATTGTGAAAGTTTACAATTATCATAAAGAATGGAACACTCAATGCACATGAAATATCAAGATGAAATCGAAAAGCAATAAGGTGTTACCCTGGGTTCATTGATAGTCCTGCAGAAGCTAGAAGACTCGTGTTGAATAGAATCTCCAATATAGTAGGGTTCTGGAAAATGAATAATTAAAAAAATTAAACGAACTAGTTAAAAATACAGGCATTACATCAAGTTTATTTTAGCATTACTTTGTATAGTTGAAATATGAGAAAGGAGACGAAAAGTCAAAGAAGGTACATAGTCCAAGTAGATGAAAAGGAAGAGTAATATCTAAACAAGGCATGCAGAAACTTAGCATTACAGTTGCATTCATTTTGGAGTCAACAAGCTTTATTAAGCAGGATTATATAATGCAAGTTAATTCCAAAATAGGGAGATCACAGAGAATCTGCAAATAATTACTTTTTTGGATAAATGCAAATGCATAAGCATAACAATTAACAAGGCTTATTCAAAAGAGTTTCAAGCGTTGAAGTTTCTAAGTTCATAGAGTGTACTTCTTGATAATATTTAAATAGCTAATGGTGACTAATATAATGTTTCTGTCACGTAGATCAAAGTTGAAGTTTGTTGAAGGAAATATATGTAAAGGCCCATGCTAAGGCCCATCTAGAGCCCTCTTCCTCTTCCTCCTTAAGATTTAGTCCCACATTTTAAATTGGGTTTTTCTCTCTTCTCTCTCTTCCTATTTAAATGTACAAATTCTTGTATGTATAGACAACTTTTGGAGAAAGAAATAAAATTGTATTTTATTTCGTATATATTTCTAAATGGTATCAGAGGGGAAACGATTCTACGAAACAATTTTTTTGTCGTAATCTTGCTCGTCAGCCGGTCTGGGCGGTTAGAAACTTTCTAACCGCAGCACCTGTGTACCGAGCTCTCCCTCGCTCGGTTCCCCTCTCTCTTCCCTTCCGCCCCTTCTGTTTTATAGATGCCCCTACTGCAATTTTGGGCCCCGCCTGCTTGCCGACCTCCACGGTCTCCTTGTCTAGCCGCAACACTCCTGGCTAACCACAGCGCCATCTCGTCGGTCTTCACGCAAGCTCCTTGTCGCAGCACGCCTAGTCGCAGCTCCTTGCCGCAAGTTCCCAGCGTCTTCTAACCGCAACTCCTTGCCGCAGCAATCCTTGTCGCAGTTCCTGAACCGCAGTTCCTTGACCGCAAGCCTTGCCGCAACAAGCCTTGCCGCAGTTCCTTAACCGCAGCTTCTGACCACATCTTCTTAACCGCAAAGCTCCTTGCTGCAGCTTCTTGCCGCCGCTCCTTGCCGCATCGACTGTCGTTCTCCTTCTGTGGTGCAATGGCCTCAAATGAAGCTTCGTCCCTCCCCGCTCGTGCTGCAACCCCTCTTCCTGAAATTCGTGATGAGCTTCGGATCACCGCCATCTCTCTTAGTAGGAAGAAAAATTTTGTTGAGTTGGTGCACTCTGTCCGTCATGTTCTTCAGACAAAGGGACTTTTGCATCATCTCACTAAGGCCGCCCCTTCTGCACCCACTGAGGACTGGATTCGTGATGATGGTCGTGTCCAATCATGGATCCTCAACTCAATGGAAAGTGAACCGTACCGTATGACTATGTATCATGAAACCGCGAAGACAATGTGGGACGAATTGCATTCCCTCTATTCAGGCAAGGACAACCTGAATTGCATTCCCTCTATTCAGGCAAGGACAACCTTCAACACTTGTTTGACATCATTACGGACCTCTAATCTCTCGACTCAGGGGTTGATGGCCACTTAACCTCCTTTGTTGCGCGGTCCAAAACCTTAGTTGAGGCCTAGATTCAGCATCAGCCTCCTATTACCGATCTTGCTGCCCAACGTGCTCAAAAAGAGGCTGTTGGTATTGCCATGATGATGGCTCGTGTTCCGCCTCATCTCCACAGCATCCGGGCTCAGATCCTCTCCTCCCCACTATCCCGTCTCTTTCTGATGTTTGCTCCATATTGTTGAAGGTAACACAACCCCCAGATACTCCCAGACCTCCACCTTCGGCTCTCCTCCAACACTCCTCTCACACCACTCCTCCATCAACCCGTGAAGGTCACTCTGGCTATCGGGGTAGACGTCACAGCGGTCGGCCTCGTCTCAAGTGTACTCACTGTGGCAGGGACATCTTGAGGCAACCTGCTATCGTAAGCATGGTATGTCTTCTCCACCCCATGCCTACGTTGTTGCTGATACGTCTTCTACCACTCGCGCCGACATTGATGTCATGCGCATCCAGCTCCAGCATATTCAGGGGTTACTCAATCGACCGCCTGGCTCCGTTGCTTCTATCTCCAATGAAGGTATCTTCTGTCTCTCCCATAGTCCACATTGGATTTTGGACTCCAGTGTCACCCATCATATTACTCCGCAGAAACCACCGCACTCCGCATCCCAATTTTATCACCGTGGCCAATGGTGACACTGCTCATGTCTCCGGTTCCGCTAATATGCCTATCAGTTTATCTATTTCTCTTCGCTCGGTTCTTCATGTCCCGGACTCTCCTTTGAATCTTCTTTCTGTTAGTCGCCTTACACAAGACTGTGAATGTTCTGTAACCTTCGCGTCTTCTTCTTTTGTTGTGCAGAATCGACAGACGCAGAATATCATTGGTAAAGGATGATTGTCAAATGGGCTCTATCTCCTGGGCATTTCTCCCACAGTTCTCTCATCTGTCACTTCTGTTGATTGGCACCGACGTCTTGGACATGCTCCTCTTCTGGTTCTAAATAAGGCTCCTCCTGACCTCCATCTTCCCGACTTTACCTGCGAGTCATGTATCTTCGGAAAACAACCTCGTTCTTCTTTTCTTCCTCATTGTACTCGGAGCGATGCTCCTTTTGATTTAGTGCATTCTGATATTTGGGGTCCGTATAAAATTACTAGTGTTTCTGGTTATCGTTATTTCCTTACTGTTATTGATGATTATTCTCGCATGACATGATTATACTTACTGCATGATCGATCAGATTTAAGTCGTGTGTTTCGTGTCTTCATTAATGAGACTCGTACACAATTTTCCAGGTCAATTAAAACTATTCGAACAGACAATGCGCGCGAATATACCAGTCATGCGTTTGACAATCTCTGTACTGAATTTGGAATCATCCACCATACATCATGTGTTTATACCCCTCAACAGATTGGTGTGGCTGAGCGTAAGAATCGTCACCTTCTTGATGTCGCTCGTTCACTTATGTTTCAAATGCAGGTTCCCAAGTCGTATTGACATTTTGCGGTGTCTACCGCATGCTATCTCATTAATCGTCTATCCTTCATTCTAAACTATGCAACTCTGTTTAGTCTTCTATTCCCCTCCACACCTCCCTTTTCTATCCCACCTCGGGTCTTTGGTTGTACTTGTTATGTCCATAATCTTGGTCCTTCCACTGACAAACTTGCTCCTTGTGCTACAAAATATATGTTCGTCGGTTACTCTCGCACTCAAAAAGGGTATGTGTGCTACTCTCCCAACATTTGCAAGCTCATCGTTTCTGCATATGTGACTTTCATTGAAGACCAACCTTTTCACTCTTCCAATCCAGCTCCCCTTGCACCTCCGTTATTACCATGTCCTACCGTCCCTGTTAGATCTCCTCTTCCACCTCTCCTTCCAACCTCTCTTCCCGCACCACCCAAACCACCTCTTCTTCGAGTATACACCTGTCGTCCTCCTCACTCTGATGCCCTACAACAGGCATCCTCTACCAGTGCTGCCTCGCGGCCTGCAGATCTGGCACCCGTATCTACGGCTCATCCCTTGGCTAATTATGTATCCTTGAATCGCCTATCCCGACACTTCTAAAATTCGCAACATCTTTATCCTCCATTTCTATACCTAACTCTTTGCATGAGGCTCTCAAACATCCGAGATGGTGTGCGGCCATGGATGAGGAAATGACTGCTCTCTGGGCTAATCAAACCTGAAACCTTGTCTCTCTTCCTCCGGGACAGACTTGTGTGGGATGCAAGTGGGTCTTTGCAATTAAACATGCTCCAGATGAGACAATTGAACGCCTTAAAGCTCGTCTTGTGACAAGAGGGTTTACTGAGTAACAAGGTCTTGATTATGATGAGACCTTCTCACCAGTCGCCAAGCTCAATATTGTTCGTGTCCTGATTTCCTTAGTTGTTCATCGACAGTGACCCTTACATCAATTGGATATTAAAAATATCTTTCTCAATGGTGACCTTCTTGAAACTGTCTATATGCACCAACCTCCTGGGTTTGAGACCACGGGGAAGTCTCTTGCGTGTCACCTCAAGAAATCTACTTATGGTCTCAAACAGTCTCCTCGCGCATGGTTTGACAAGTTCAGTAAGGTTGTCAGTGATGTGGGATTCACTCGAAGGTCGGTTGACTTCTCCCTCTTTACTCGTCATCAACCGACATGCACAGTAATTCTCTTAGTCTATGTGACTATGTCGATGATATTCTGATTACAGGTGAGTCCAAAGGAATACAAATGATCAAGAAACACTTGAATTCAGTCTTTCAAACTAAAGATCTGAGAAACCTTCGATGCTTCCTTGGCCTTGAGGTAGCAAGACGTCCTGATGGCCTCATCCTATCTCAACGAAAGTACTGTCTTGACATCCTTCATGATGATGGCTATTCTGGGTGCAAGCCTGTTGATACTCCTATGGATGTCAACCACAAACTTTGCACTCATGACTCTGAATCCGATCTTTTACTTCCAAATCCAGAGTATTATCGTCGTCTTGTAGGCAAACTGATTTATCTTACAGTTACAAGACCGGATATCTCATTTGTTGTGGGAGTTGTCAGTCGATTTATGCATTCTCCACGGATCTCTCACCTCCAAGTCGTCGAGCGCATCCTCAGATATTTAAAGACTGCTCCTAGACAAGGGCTTGTATACAAACCCACTTCTTTTTCCCTATCTCTGATTACCTATTCTGATGTTGACTATGTTGGCCCCCTGGATGATCGACGTTCCACAAGTGGATTTTGCACTTACTGCGGAGGACACCTTATTACCTGGTGCAGCAAGAAGCAGTTTGTGGTAGCCCGCTCATCCGCTGAAGCCGACTATCGATCAATGACAGTTGTTGTGTCTGAGCTCACTTGGCTTAGAAGCCTCCTAGGTGATTTGGGAGTCAGACTTCCCTCACCTGTCACTCTATTTTGCGACAGTCAAGTTGTTACACAGATTGTCAAGAATCATGTATTTCATGAAAGGACCAAGCACATTGAAATTGATTGTCATTTTATTCGAGAAAAAATTCAATTGAAGAAGTTGGAATTAAAACATGTTCCTGCAGCTGGGCAAATTATTGATATTCTCACAAATGCCTTACCTCGTCCGTTATTCCGTCAGTTCGTGTCCAAGCTGGGTACGATCTGTATGCACCAGCTTGCGAGGGAGTGTTGAAGGAAATATATGTAAAGGCCCATGCTAAAGCCCATCTAGAGCCCTCTTCCTCCTTAATATTTAGTCTCACATCTTAGATTGGGTTTTTGTCTCTTCTCTCTCTTCCTATTTAAGTGTACAAATCTTTGTCTGTATAGATAACTTTTGTAGAAAGAAATAAAATTGTATTTTATTTCATATATATTTCTACAAAGTTAAACTGGGAAAAGTTGTAGCATAGGAGATGTCCAAATTTCAAAGACTGAAAAAGGTTATTCATTTGTAACTTACCATATATTAGGGGTACAACTCGGGTCGGATCGTTCCACCCAAAACCAAGAACTGATCCATATAGGTTCGTTCTGACTTTTCGGAACCGGAACCGACCCATGTACCCAAGGTATAGAACCAGATCCAAACTGAAAAACTCGATTTGATTCCGGTTCGGTTCTCGGTTCCACTCACACGTCATAATATTTTTCATATAAACTTATGTATTAGTAAGCATTCCTAAAACAAAATATCCTTTATAAAGGAAATAATATGAACAAACAATTATATGTTTAGAAGGGCAAAAAAATCATATATAATCTTCTTCAATTTGCACTAGCATACCCTTAAAAAGAGCAAAAAAAAACTCATACAATGGTGTGAACTAATTTTTAAATACAACGCTATCAGGCTCATATTGAAAAGATTATGAATCTGTAAGAAGGGTGAAGCTTTTAGGTTTAACATAACCTAGACTATTTCAAAAGGTTCGTATTAAATAAAATAAGGATTGGAAGACTATTATATTCCTGATATTTAATTTCAATAACTAGGTTATAGGGTCGCTTCTGGCACCCTAATGTAAAAACCGAACCGAATGGTTAGTTCTAAAAATTTTGGACCCAAAATCGAATCGAGACCCATGAGAACCGACCCGAACTGCTCGGTTTGATTCAGTTCAGTTCGATTCCAGTCCGGTTCTCGGTTCTTCAGTTATTTTTGCACACCCCTACCATATATGAAAGGTAGCATAATTAATGTTTGGATATATGATTTCATTACGGTTGACTTAGGAATAAACTATACAAAGGCACATAAAGAACCATAAAATTTGTCATTAACAAAATAAGATGATATTGAACTGGCTTCTTAATGCGCAGAATAAGATTAATAAATCCAAGGGAATTTGATGGATCTAACAAAAAGCATATCTACTTCAACATACAATCAGTAACTTTGTGTTTCCGAAATATTAGATGGCTTTAAACACCATGAAGACTATTGGCAAGAGATGAACAGTTAAAAGGTCAAGTGTTGAAAACTAAAAGCTATATTTTAATCCTTGTAAAGGTGTACTAGATGCCAAAAAACATGATTTACATCGGGAAAAAAATGTAAATTACAACCACTGCAACAGAAAAACAAGAGATTTCAACTATTACCGCACTTTAAATCCTGGACTGGAGAGTCAAATGAACCAGGAGGAAGGGGGTCAAATTGAGAACCAAGAGGAGGACCATCTTCACGATAATGCCTTCCTAATCTCCATTTAAGTGCGGAAATAGCTGTAGCATCATTCTCATCTTGCAAAACCAGACGCCTCGAATCCACCATATATCCATTGCTGTTTATGCCCGTGCTTTTGTTGTACACTAACATACTAGTATCATTACAAAATTGGTACCTTGAAGGTTGTGCATCGCATAGGTTCTCATTGCTTTGTAAATGGCTTCCATGGGATGTTGAACTACTACTACTTGAAGAACTACCTTCCGTGACACGATTATGCCCAGCATATGAGTGCTGGTTGTGTGCTTCATAAGCAAGTACACCAAAAGAAGACTTATAGCCATAATACATTTTACTTTCTACTTCTTTAGAATCAAGGTTTTTATCCACTTGTTTGGTACTGCTACAGGATTCTTGTTTAACCCCACTAGTGCGGTCATGTATAACACTGCTGGAAAGATTTTGTTTTCCATTTGTATAAATCTCACCTTGCAATATCTTCTTATCTTTCAGTCTTCTATGGCAAAACCATCCAGAAACCTGCTTTTCAGATAGACCTATTTCCTCAGCAAAATCCCATTTCATTGCCTCTGATGGGTACTTGCTCTCTGAAAAAAAGAATTCTCATTAATCCAAAACGCTGTTCAAATTATAAATGATAGTTCGTGTATTTTCTCCAAAGTATTCTATAATGAAAAAGGTCAACAGTTGGTACCGTTGAAAAATTTCTCTAATGCCTCAAGCTGAGCTGGAGTCTTCAGTTTCCTCTTTGCTTTTTCATGAGGACTAGGGTTTCCTTCCTGCTTCATAGTTTCATTGATCCCTGATAAAATGTTGAGGCATAAAACTAATTACTTCTATAGTTCAATTTCTGACTAGGTAAATCAACCTTTGTGGTTGCAAACAGTAAAATAATGGACTAAACATGATTTTATACTAACACAAATACACAGTACTCGCAACTAAAAATTACTACATTGAAAAGTATCACTTAATATACTTCCTACAACAAACAAAAATTTGCCTTAGATTAGCCCATTAAAGACTAACGTCTATCGTATTGGAAAAACGGTCTCCACTCGAAGAATTTTCAGCGAAAGAAACTGAAGAAATCAATCAAAAAACTCATTTTGGTAGCAAATCTATAGTCTACTGACAATGAAATTCAAAGCTGGAGATGTGATGAGAACTTTGTAGTGACTATAACTGAAAAATGATATTATTAGCAGTCAAACGCAAGAAATACACGTCATATTCTGAAGATCGTATATTTCAAGAATTTTGATTGGTCCTCGCTCATGGGCTTAAAAGCATTTGGGTTGAAGATGGGTTTCGATCACTGCACATCCAGTTTCAGTTCCCCCTCCTAACAATTCTCACATTTTACAAGGCCCGCAATGTACTGCGAAATTAGCATTGGTCCTTCACTTTGTTTTCAATCAAAACATTATATGGTGTCAAAAATCACTTTGGGGAATATAATAAATCCAATTACAAACAAAAACACTCTGTACCTTATATCACATGAATCAGGAAGAGAGGAAAATGTTCTATACCGACCATATAAAGTAATTTCTTCTGACTGATTCCCATTGCAGATTTATCAATTTACAGCAACATTTCCCTCAGAATCAGCACGTCAAAATTCCCGTCCCAGCATTAAAAAAAATGGATGATCAAGCGCAACCGATGGTTAAATCACAACAAGACAAACGGACAGGTCTCACTTCATTTACCAGATAGAACAACACAATACGAATCAGGGAAAACTTAATCTCAAGTTCATAAACTCAATCGAAGCCTATTCTAAGTTTTCTATGAAATAATAATAACCTAAAATAAGCCGCGCAGCTCTAAATTTACGATCCAGGGGTTGAGCTCATGACATTGAGATCCTGATCGATGATCGTAATGGGAAACATATGGAATAGAAAAGCATTGCTTGCCTTCACCGACAAACCTTCAGAAATCAAAAATATGAGCGAAAGGATTCCCGTACCTTCCATTGTCGGAACTAGGGCGGCGGATCTCCGGCTTCCGCAGCTATCAAACGACTCTTCCTTCCTCTCCGGAGATGAAAAATCAAAATCAAAATTAAACTTCTCGTTTGAAGAGAATTAAGAACACGATTGACGAGAAGGAGACACGGAGCGAGAGCGGAATGTGATGAATTGCTCGTGCTCTTCGATTTGTTTCAAGTTTCTGGCGCTTAGAAATAATAACGAATTAATAGGAAAATTAGTTTGGGGGAATATATTTAGAACATAATTAAAGTATATTTCATGTTGTTGAATAAATGGGACAATTCATAGTACCAGAACTATATTTGAACATGCCTTATGAGTGGGACAAAATATATTATTTAGGTAAGAACAAGGTTTCACAACATAATTTTAACAAAAAAATTATTAATGACATTGAGGTTTGTGAATATGTCATGTGAATTAGAAGAGAAAGTCAAATGACACACTTGTTCAAGTCGTTCGGCTTGATCGCTTAGCTTGAGTTGTTGAAATTGTGGTTTATTATCTCGGGTTCATTGCATAGTATTGATGGATTCCCCGGAAATCGACCATCAAAGTGTTCTGCGGGACAATCGACCCGAGTCGGGCCTACTGAGCTAAGGTCGGTCTCCCTTCCTCACGGTAGGGCCGAGTGCGAGGAGCGGCTAGGGTGGTCGTCGTCCCTCATTTCGCTGCCAATCGGCGGACAGAAAGCACAGGGAGGGTCTCCTGGAACCTCAAGGCCATGAGCAACCTCTCATCTCCTCTTTCTTCCTCCTCGAAGTGTTTTTTGTTGAGTTGATTTTGAATAGTCAAACTTACATGTTTCATCTTTCACACCTACCGGCCGCTAATGCAGACTTTTCTTCAAGTCATTCATGTGCTTTGAATGTGGAAGTTTCTTAGAAAGTGGCTAAGGCATGTGAATTGACTCTATAAAAAGAGAGGGAGACAAGCTTGAAGGACACACCAAAGTCAAACCAAAGAGAGATAAAACATTGAAGAGTGGAGTGGTAATGCACAGCCGAAGGCGACGGTGGGCGTCAACATCAGATTGCGGGATGCATCGACAACGAAGAGTGAAAGCGTGCGGGTGGCGGCAATGCATCAGATTCGCAGGCTGCGGCAAGGTGCGTAGTGCTCGCTGGTTGTATGCTCGTAGGAGGTGGTGGTTGTGCACAAGTGTCGATGTTGGCGGGCTGAGCGTTCGCGGCAAGATCAAGTCCTGACTTGGATATCTTTTCGGTGGTGATGGAGGTGACGGTGGTTGGTCGTCTGACGATGATGAAGATTCGTTTTGGTACGAATTTTGTGCGTCCGTTTTACGGATTGCAGTCAAATTCATAATACTCCTGTGAATTTTCGTAGTCTGTTTTTCTGCATTATATTTTCGACTTGTATCTCTTAATTTGAGTGCTAATTATTGTATTGTACTAATAAAATTGTGCGAAGTATGTATTTTCTTGTGACTCTGTATTTAGTTGTTCCTCGGTATTGCGCTTTCGCGACTGGAAATCCCAACAAGTGATATCAGAGCGAGGTTCTGTAGGTGACTGATTGAACATTTGAGAAAAGATTTGACTGTCGTGGCGAACGACTAGGTCCTCCTCCCATCCTTTCAAATTTAACCATGAATTAATCAGGTCTCCTAGTCATACCGGAGGGCAACTATGGCAGGGAAGAATGTGACTTTTGTTCGGTACTTAGTGGAGAAGTTCGATGGCAGCGGAAATTGTAGTCTGTGGTAGATTCGTGACAAAGATATGTTAGTTGAGCAAGAGTTGATGCGGGTTTTACGAGGATGAGAAAAATTGATTGTTGAAGTGAATGATGCGGAGTGGATTGACTTGGATGAGCGTGTCACTAGCGCTATCAGGATGTGCATTGACGACAAGGTGCTCTTTAACATTAGCGTCGAGGAGTCTACAATCAAGCTTTGGGATAAGCTTGAAAGATTTTATCTCGCCAAGTCGTTGACCACAAGGTTGTTGTTAAAACAACGATTGTACGGGCTGAAGATGCAGGACGGTGGCAATCTGCACGAGCACTTTATTGTGTCAACAATCTTCTAAATCAATTGTTTGTGATTGATGTGAAGGTGGAGGAAGAAGATAAGACTCTATTACTTCTTACCTCGCTCCCGCCGTCCTTTAAACACTTGGTGACCACACTTTTGTATGAGAAAGATATAGTGGGGCTAGAGGAGTTTGTTAAAATTTTTGTAAATAAAACATTTATTTTTGTTGCGGAACGCTTAGGGCTCTGGTAGACCGGTCCACTTGAACCACCTTAGCTCGTGAGCGAACTAAGCGCGCAAACAGTCAATTAGAGATCTGCTGAGTACACAGGGACTTTTTAACGTGGAAAACCCGAAAAGGGTAAAAAACCACGCGGCCGGAGCTGTGCCGACCAAACTTCACTATCTTCTGGAGGAGTTACAACTTGGGAGCTAGAACTCGAGCGCGACAGGCCGCTGCTCGTTACAATACTTGGAGAAAGAGAGCTTCGAGGGTGACAGGCCACCTCTCGGAAAAACTAAGTCTTTTTCCCTTCTGAGAATGCTGGTCGCCTTTCGGAAGTGAGAAGGCTAGTCGCCTTTTCCTTCTGAGAATGCTTATCGCCTTTCGGAAGTGAGAAGGCTAGTCGCCTTTTCCTTCTGAGAATGCTTGTCGCCTTTCGGAAGTGAGAAGGCTAGTCGCCTTTTCCTTCTGAGAATGCTTGTCGCCTTTCGGAAGTGAGAAGGCTAGTCGCCTTTTCCTTCTGAGAATGCTTGTCGCCTTTCGGAAGTGAGAAGACTAGTCGCCTTTTGGGATGATGAAGTTCTTCAAGTCCACGAAGGAGATCTTCAAGCGCCGAAGGAGAATTCCGCAAAAGTCTGCAAGGAGCTCTCCCGGGTCCCGAAGTCAAGGTCCTCTCAAATGAAGCCATGAGGCTCCTTTTATAGTTTTTGCCGGGGGCGGCCCGGTAATTTTGCCGTTGGCAGTTTCCATAAATGCTCGGTGGACGAATCATATTCTCCGGTTCGGGGCCCTCGGATCACTATTTTTCGTATATGACCACCTTGCCCCTCGGGCAGCTTGGGCAGTTTGGGCAGTTCGGGCAGTTCTGTTGGAGGTGAAAAAGGCGACTAACTGTTCCTGAAAAGTGAGAAGCCTGAAACCCAAAATGTGAGAAGCCGGAAAGACAAAAAGTGAGAAGCCGGAAAGACAAAAAGTGAGAAGCCGGAAAGACAAAAAGTGAGAAGCCGGAAAGACAAAAAGTGAGAAGGCTTCCTGATCGCGCTCAGAAACGTTCTGAGCGCGCGCTAGCGCTGAAGTGTTTCAAGTGCGCGACAAAATGCGAGGGCGTTCAGGTTACGCCTCGAGGTGTTCCGTGTGAACAAGGGAACGACAAGCCGTACCCTTAAGGAGAAAATAAGTGCGCGATGTTCCTGATGAGAAGTACGCCCGTGAGGGCTTCCTGCAAGTCCCCTCCGCCGGGAAAGTAGGAGATACGGGGCGGCCGTACCGTGCGCGGGGAGTGGAGGGCGACGCGGTCGAACTCCAAGGGAGTACGGCGCGTCCGCCTCTCGAGGGGGTGCGGCACGGGCGCACCCGAGGGGGGCGACCTTGACCGCACCCCGAGGGGGTGCGGATTGGTCGCACCCCGCATGGGGTGCGGCTTGGCCGCACCCCGCATAGGGTGCGCCAAGGCCGCACCCCGAGGGGGTGCGGCGCGGCCGCGCCCCAAAGGGGGCGCGGCCAAGACCGCACCCCGTGTGGGGTGCGGCTGGGCCGCACCCCGTGTGGGGTGCGGCTGGGCCGCACCCCTTGCGGGGTGCGGTTCGGCCGCACCCCTCGGGGTGCGGTTCGGCCGCACCCCTCGGTGTGCGGTTCGGCCGCACCCCTCGGGGTGCGGTTCGGCCGCACCCCTCGCGGGGTGCGGTTCAGCCGCACCCCCAAGGGGCGTGGCGTGGGGGCGAGGATCCCTCCCGCGACGGGAGGGAGAAACTCCGTCGTGTCCGCGGCGGTTTTGCGCGCCTTGCTTTTCCTGCCAATTTCGGAGGGGGAGAGTTTTTGGGAAATAATCCGTCTTTGGAAACGATCCGTCTTTGGAAATATTTCGCTGCCTTTTATGAACATTTCCGTCAGACACCTTTATAAATACTAGACCCTTATTATGAGTACCCATCATAAGCCCCCCAAAACCGTCGGAGTCCAGAACTTGAGAAGGAGTGCGAGGGTTTTTTGAACGTCTGCGTGGCGGAACCGGTTTGGCGCTGAACGATGGTTGGGGTAAGTTGATTTTGCCTTCTACTTTTTTGAAAAAGGAGCGGAGGGAACAAACGGCCAGCGGCGGACGAGAGGGCGCAGTGAGCGGTGCGCGGGCGGCCGGTGCCTGGGCACCCTTGCGCGCGGCCGGAGCGGTCGAAAAGGCGGTGCCCGGGCGTGATCGCGCGCGGCCGGAGCCGACGGAGGGGCGGCACCCGGGCATGCTTGCGCCCGGCCGGGGACGGCGGTGGGGGCCCGGCTGGCGCGAGCGCGCCCTTGCGCGCGCGTGCGGCCCCTGCGCGCGGGCGCCGCGTTGCGCGCTCCTGCGCGCGGGTGCGGCCCCTGCGCGCGGGACGCGCGGACGTTGTTCCCTCCCGCCCGCGCGCGCGGGTGCCACGCTGCGCGCCCGCGCGGCGCCCGCGCGGCGCCCGCGCGCTCGGGTGCCGCGCTGCGCGCCCGCGCGCGCGGTGCCGCGCTGCGCGTTCCCGCGCGCGGGTGCCGCGCTGCGCGCTCCCGCGCGCAGGTGCCGCGCTGCGCGCTCCCGCGCGCGGGTGCCTGCGTGCGGACTGTGCCTTTGCGTGCGGCTGTTTCTCGCGTGCGGGTGAGGCTGGCGGTGCGGGCCTCTGGTGCTTGCGTGCTTGGTGTGCGGAGAGATGACTTGTAACCTTTTGGATTTTCTGATACGGTTTCTTTTTAACGCTCGTTTTTATGTGCTTGCTCTTCCTTGCAGGCTTCGAAGCGGGGCGGCCAATCGAGGCCGATGCGTTTACGCTCTTCTCTAGATGGCGCGCGAATCGAGGTGTGGCGCAAGCGGTTCGGATTGCCTCCGAGTGTCGAGATTAAGATTCCAGGGGCGGAGGAGCGCGTTCAAAATCCGCCTACGGGTTACATAACACTCTCCGAGAGCTGCCTGAAGTCTGGATTCTGAATTCCTCCACCGGAGGAGGCTATTGAAATATTCCGGTTCTGCGGCGTCCCGATCACCCAGTTCACGCCTGCTGGAATGTCGAATATCATGGGGCTGGTGGTGCTTTTTCGGGAACACAGTACGCGCTTTTCACTCGAACTTTTCAAGGATTGGTGTGAGGCTACAACCGACTTGGGCGGACGGATTGAGGTGCGGAGCAACAAAAGTTGGTTCCACTTTGGCGAGAAGGCGGATTATCGCCACGGGAATACCCTTTATGGATACGTTCGGAATCGTTGGGAGCTACCCGAGCTTTGGAGGTCGCTTCCTGGACGCTGCCGCCGACTGACCGGTCGGGAGGACAAGTTCCTTCCTCTCCCCGGCTTCCCTGGCCGAGATGGGCTGTCAAAGGCTTTGTTTAGCGTGTACAACTGTGTGGAGGAGAGTCGGCTGCTTGCGGTGGGGCTTTCTTGGGACCCTGAGCCATGAAGCCGGTCCGAGCCGCCATCGGGGGGAGCCGATTGCTCCCGACCCAGAGGTCGAGATTCTGGCATCCCCAACTGCTGAGCAGGTTGCGCAGGGAGACTTGCCGCCACCTCCCCCTCATCCGCCGTCGCGGCGAGTTTCCTCGTCCCTCCAGGCGATGACTTCTGCGGTAAGTTAGTCTCTCCTTGTTTGGGTCTTGACTTGTCTCTGCCATTGTTGTTCGTGTTTCCTGATTGTTTCCTTCGTGTTGGCAGGCGAACGCTCTGACCAACGTTGCTCTTACGTGGAACGACTGCTATGTGGGCCTCAAGGACAGTTACATCTCTCTCCAGGAGGAGCTGAGCGTGATGAAGAGGGACATGTCTGCTTTGCAGAAGAGGAGGGATCGCGATCTGTCCCGCATCAAGCAGCTGGAGGCGGACCTTTCTTCTTCCCAGTCCGAGGTTGAGAAGCTGCAGGAGGCGTATGGTGGAGACAAGGCGCTTGCCCAGGACGCGCTTCGTCAGCTATCTGAGGCCCAGGGGGAGATGTTTCGCATGGAGGGGGAGCTGGGCTTTCTCCGGAGCGAGGTGGAGCGGCTGTCGTCGGTCGAGCGCAGCCTTGAGGATGCTAAGGCGGCCGGAGTGGCCGAGTTCCGAGACTCTCTTGCTTTCGTTGAGGAGCGGTTCCAGATGGCGGAGGAGATCCGTGCCGAGGTCATGACAAAGGAGGTCGAGCCCCTGTTGGAGGATGAGCGTGAGGTCGCCTTCCAGCGCGGTATTCAGAAGACTCTTCGCTTGGTGGGGAAGAAGTTCGGGTGTGACACTGCTGGTCTTGGAGCGGGAGATCTTTCGGAGGATGAGTGCTCGGACGCGGCCGAGGATTGATGCCGATCGCCCTCTGTTTTCTTGATTTCCGTGCTGTTGTTTGCTCGTGTGTCGTTCTGAGTTTTGTTTGCATTTTGCTTTTCCGCTTTCTGTACGGTTGTCTGCTTTGCGCGCAGCATTGAGCTGACGCGGTTGTACCCTCTTATTGAGTTCGTCGTGTTTACTTCTTCGTACGATTCTGCTTATCTGGTTGTTAGCACCTGCATGGTTTGGTTGTTTTCAAGATGAGTTTTGCACGAGACGGAGCCCGCGGCTTTCAAATGAATACATATATAACGAGTTAGTTTGCGCAAGTCTGTGCCTGCGGCTTTCTTGCACGAGTCTGTGCTCGCGGCTTTGGTGCACGAGTCTGTGCTCGCGGCTTTGGTGCACGAGTCTGCGCTCGTGGCTTTGGTGCACGAGCCTTTGCTCGCGACTTTTTTGCACGGTTCTGTGCCCGCGGCTTTGGTGCACGAGTCTGTGCTCGCGGCTTCGTTGCACGAGTCTGCGCTCGCGGCTTTGGCCGGTGAATAGCGGGGATATTCAAACCGGGGGTGAACGCAGGGGGGGCAGGCCCCTACGACACCGGGACTCGACGGCGGAGGAGAAGGGCGAACCTTCAATCAACGGCGGTGCGGAGTCCCCGGGGCAGGGCCCCGAAGCAGTACCTGCAGTAGAATGGATTGGAGCAAGTAGGATTTTATTAGAAAATTAATACTGATACATTCGCAGATGCAGTCTTGCGGTAAGTTTCTGATACAGGCTTTAGAGAAGATGGCGTCGAGTCTTGCTTGCGTTGCGTTTGTCCGAATCTTTTCGGTCGTTCAGCTTGGTGGGCAACGGCGGCCCGGAGATTGGCCTTCGCTGGCCTGCGTCTTCTTGCGGAAGGCCTCCAGGTATCCTAGTTGGATAAGACGTTCGATTTCTTCTTTCAGTCGGGCGCATTGCTCCGTTTGGTGTCCTCGGCCTTTGTGGAAGTGGCAGAATTGAGACGAAGCTCCCTTGTGCAAGGAGAGCTTCCTGGGCCAGTGGATGAGCTTGCTATGACAGATTACGGACAGTATATGCTCGCGTGGTGTGTTTAGCGGGGTGAAGTTCCGAGGGCCTTGACTTGCTAGCTCTCGGGGGCGGTCTGCTTGGTCCTGAGTGGGCAGTTCGGCTTCCTCAGGCTGCTGTTGCTGTCCCTTTCTCTTGCGGCCTGAATCGAGGGGCGGCGGGTCTGTTAGTGTCTGAAGTTTTTCTTTTCCAGCTATCGCAGGAGCTGTTTGGCCTTCTCGTGAACCCTGTATCTCGGCCCTTGATTTTGGCAACGGGTTGCTGCTGATCCAGGGGAGCCATGGGGCGGACGTGCTGAGACTATGCATTGCGCTCTTGATGGTATTTCCTTTGCTAGCCATGCGTCCTGACATGGAAACGTCGTGGTCCATGGCGTCCAGTAGGAGGCTCCCGAATATTGCGTCGTAGGGGGAGTCTGTTTTGGCGACGATGAATTGTATGTCGTACTAGATCGGTTCAGCGTGCGCTCCTACTTGGACGGGGAGGGTGATGACGCCTATAGTGGGTACCGTGGTTCCATCTGGGAGCTCTGCCTTGCTAGCCATAAGCTTGAGGTTCCCGCTTAGGAGCTTAAGCCGAACTATTGCTGCCAAGAATAGGACGTTGAAGGAGATGCGGTGGGTTATCAGCGCCTTCCTCAGCTCACAGGGCGGACTCCCTATGCTTGCATCCAAGATGAAATCCATCCATGCGCAGGGGCGTTCTCGGTGAAAATTTGGGCCGACTCTCTCTGATTGCACGCTCCGTTCCCCCTCTCCAAGGAGGGGTTGTTTGCTTGCACCAGGCTTTTCTCCTTCCTGGATCTTTGCTGAGTAGGACTCGTGTTGCTCGATGAACAGTCGGGACAACTCGGAGAAGCTATGGATCGCTCCGTTAGGCAGGGATTGATACCAGTGGAGAGCGTCTCCACGCAGCGTTTTGGTGAAGATTTTGCAGCTAGCTGGGTCGGGAAGTCCGAGCTCCCGTGTCATTATCAGAAAATGGTTAACGTGCTCATATGGATCTTCTGCTCCGTGGAATTCCTTGTTGTATGTGAGCTTTAGCCATGACGGAACTGGGTATTCCAGAATTGACTTGGAGAGGGGGGATCGCCTTTGTTGGTGTTTGTCATTGCTCGAATGCTGCCCTCCTGCCGGAGGGGCCGGTTTGCCTGCCGATTCCGGCCAAGGGGGCCGGATGGGTGCAGCAGTGAGCGCTCTCTTCGCCTGGCTTTCTGGAATTGAAGAGCTGTATGCGTCGGACAGTTCAGGGGAGGTGTCCACTCTTGCTGGCTTCGAGAATTCCGGCGAAGGGGGGATTGCGCTCGGGAATCCTTTGCTTCGGATTTGGGAATCCATTCCCACAGACGGCGCCAAACTGTTGCAGAACGCTTAGGGCTCTGGTAGACCGGTCCACTTGAACCACCTTTGCTCGTGAGCGAACTAAGCGCGCAAACAGTCAATTAGAGATCTGCTGAGTACACAGGGACTTTTTAACGTGGAAAACCCGGAAAGGGTAAAAAACCACGCGGCCAGAGCTGTGCCGACCAAACTTCACTATCTTCTGGAGGAGTTACAACTTGGGAGCTAGAACTCGAGCGCGACAGGCCGCTGCTCGTTACAATACTTGGAGAAAGAGAGCTTCGAGGGTGACAGTCCACCTCTCGGAAAAACTAAGTCTTTTTTCCTTCTGAGAATGCTGGTCGCCTTTCGGAAGTGAGAAGGCTAGTCGCTTTTTCCTTCTGAGAATGCTTGTCGCCTTTCGGAAGTGAGAAGGCTAGTCGCCTTTTCCTTCTGGGAATGCTTGTCGCCTTTCGGAAGTGAGAAGGCTAGTCGCCTTTTCCTTCTGAGAATGCTTGTCGCCTTTCGGAAGTGAGAAGGCTAGTCGCCTTTTCCTTCTGAGAATGCTTGTCGCCTTTCGGAAGTGAGAAGGCTAGTCGCCTTTTGGGATGATGAAGATCTTCAAGTCCACGAAGGAGATCTTCAAGCGCCGAAGGAGAATTCCGCAAAAGTCTGCAAGGAGCTCTCCCGGGTCCCGAAGTCAAGGTCCTCTCAAATGAAGCCATGGGGCTCCTTTTATAGTTTTTGCCGGGGGCGGCCCGGTAATTTTGTCGTTGGCAGTTTCCATAAATGCTCGGTGGACGAATCATATTCTCCGGTTCGGGGCCCTCGGATCACTATTTTTCGTAAATGACCACCTTGCCCCTCGGGCAGCTTGGGCAGTTTGGGCAGTTCGGGCAGTTCTGTTGGAGGTGAAAAAGGCGACTAACTGTTCCTGAAAAGTGAGAAGCCTGAAACCCAAAATGTGAGAAGCCGGAAAGACAAAAAGTGAGAAGCCGGAAAGACAAAAAGTGAGAAGCCGGAAAGACAAAAAGTGAGAAGCCGGAAAGACAAAAAGTGAGAAGCCGGAAAGACAAAAAGTGAGAAGGCTTTCTGATCGCGCTCAGAAACGTTCTGAGCGCGCGCTAGCGCTGAAGTGTTTCAAGTGCGCGACAAAATGCGAGGGCGTTCAGGTTACGCCTCGAGGTGTTCCGTGTGAACAAGGGAACGGCAAGCCGTACCCTTAAGGAGAAAATAAGTGCGCGATGTTCCTGATGAGAAGTACGCCCGTGAGGGCTTCCTGCAAGTCCCCTCCGTCGGGAAAGTAGGAGATACGGGGCGGCCGTACCGTGCGCGGGGAGTGGAGGGCGACGCGGTCGAACTCCAAGGGAGTACGGCGCGTCCGCCTCTCGAGGGGGTGCGGCACGGGCGCACCCGAGGGGGGCGACCTTGACCGCACCCCGAGGGGGTGCGGCTTGGCCGCACCCCGCATGGGGTGCGGCTTGGCCGCACCCCGCATAGGGTGCGCCAAGGCCGCCCCCCGAGGGGGCGCGGCGCGGCCGCGCCCCAAAGGGGGCGCGGCCAAGGCCGCACCCCAAGGGGGCGCGGCCAAGGCCGCACCCCGTGTGGGGTGCGGCCAAGGCCGCACTTGGCCGCACCCCTTGCGGGGTGCGGCTTGGTCGCACCCCTTGCGGGGTGCGGCTTGGCCGCACCCCTCGGGGTGCGGGTCGGCCGCACCCCTCGGGGTGCGGGTCGGCCGCACCCCTCGGGGTGCGGTTCGGCCGCACCCCTCGCGGGGTGCGGTTCGGCCGCACCCCTCGCGGGGTGCGGTTCGGCCGCACCCCCAAGGGGCGTGGCGTGGGGGCGAGGATCCCTCCCGCGACGGGAGGGAGAAACTCCGTCGTGTCCGCGGCGGTTTTGCGCGCCTTGCTTTTCCTGCCAATTTCGGAGGGGGAGAGTTTTTGGGAAATAATCCGTCTTTGGAAACGATCCGTCTTTTGAAATATTTCGCTGCCTTTTATGAACATTTCCGTCAGACACCTTTATAAATACTAGACCCTTATTATGAGTACCCACCAATTTTATAATGTTTTATTGGAGTCTAGAATGGTGTTTGGCTCATCATATTTGATGAAAAGCTCCAAAATCAAATTGGAGGGAATCCAAATGTTTGGAGGGAACCTTTCATGATGGAAAGGATGAACCAATTAGTCCCACCATGTCTATTTCCATTCTTGTTGGTGAGTATATATATTAGTTCACACATTCTTATTTGTTCAAAAGAACATAAGGAGAAACTATGAACCACACGTGCGTGCGTGCATGCACCGCACCAGACCGGATTTGGGATTTGGGATCTGGGGAATAATTGAATTGAATTATATTTTTTGTACAAAATAGTTTTAGTTTTTTTTTACTCAGAGTTGCGTCGAATAGAAGTCGGAGATGCGTCGAGTAGACCTCGAAGTCACGTCGACTAGCTCGCTTGTAATTGGAGTTGCGTCGAATGGAACTCGACGCACCCAACCTGCGCCGATAAGAACTCGACGTAGCGTCGACTCGCGTCGACAAATTCTTCGTCGGCTGGGCCTGCGTCGATAAGAACTCGACGTAGCGTCGAGTTGCTTTGAATAAAACTCCGTCGTTTTGACCTGCGTCGATAAGAACTCGACGTTGCGTCGAATTGCTTTGCTTTGATTTCGGCGTTGCGTCGATATGTATTCGACATAACCTCTGTCGTTTTGCGTTCTCTCTGCGCAATTATTACGAGTAATTTCTAACCGTTCTTTTACGCGTTTTTCTCGTCATTACTCTTTTACGTTGGAAATCTTCCACGTTTATCTGCACGATTATCTTTTACCAATTATAACCGTTAGAATTAATTACAAATTTACCTAATATGACCGTTGCAAATTAATTACGTGATAAATTACTATCGGTTTTACGAGATTCCTAGGAGGTTTTCCTGAAACGAAAGATAATTTTTCATACGCTTGTATGCGCCTTACCCAATTTTTCTCTATTCTTCGCCAACGATTTTGCTATCTTGTATGTTTGCTTGATAAGTGAAAATTTTGGTGCTCTGTATGTCTTCGGTATCTACGCACATCCGAGTTTTTAGGATCTAGCCAGATGATGTATATTGGAGGAGCGAGCATCGATTGAAAGACTTGTCTGAGGATGATGTAACTTTCTTAAGGCAACAACGATCACATGTCTTACCTAGACTCGATTTCTGAATATCTTTAATCAAAAGTTTTTCTTCAAGAGAATATATTACAAATATTTCAACAATATATATATATATACTTATATCCTCCATTTTAATATAAGTATTTGCAAGATTCCAGTGCCCTTGCCACGTGGGGGGACCGTGCACGAATGTTATTGTGTGTGTGATATATACAAAGTAAATACTAAATTACAGTTACTGACATTGGAAATTAAATAAACTATAGAAAAATGAAAAAGAGTAAATTCAGACGTGATAAAAGATTTGAACTAAATCCTGAATTACTAACATTGCAAATTAAATAAACTATAGAAAAAGAATAAATCCAGCCGGGCCGGCATACAAAATTTGACGAGATCTACAACTTTCATGTTGATCACTTTTCGATTTGGAATCATCTTGACCCCCAAAATAGCACGCCCGCACGCCCACATATAAAGTTGCCCGCATATAAGATGTCCCCTATATATAATTTATAAGTGGGGCCAACAATCAATATCCCGATAGGATAAGCATTATCCAATTAGCCGTCAGTGAAACATGAATAGATAATTTAAGATTCTGTCGCTCAATTTTCTAATACGCATCGGGGGGCTGTGAGCGCGAGAGTGAGGTCACATCGTGACACTGTCTTGATCGGGATACCGCGCCCCCGTGCATTGTCTCTGTATTAATTATAATTTAATACCGAGATAGTAAAAGTTTGTTTATTTTTATTAAGGCTCTCTTTGGGGCTGCCGAATTTACTGCGGCGGCGTTTATTTAAAAACGACACTGCAGTTTTTTCATTGTTTGGCGTGGCGACCAGAAACGGGACCTCCAAAAATATGAGAAAACATCGCATATTTGGCCCACGCCTCCCCCCTGCTTTTGCGGATTGCAAAACGCGTAAGCAGAAATCGCGGCTCCTCCCACCTCTCGCGTGACTCTTCTCTCTCACGATCAGCCCGATACCCTAGCTTCCCCGCTCAAGTTTTTTCCCCGCTCGAGTTTCTTCCCTCTCGCCGTTCATCTCCAGCTCCGAACATGGGAGGATCATCGTCGTTTGCAACAAAGAGAATGAGGAGAAGGGGATGCGACAATTTCTAGGCAGGAATTTCAGATTCAGAAATCTCCTTCCCGAATCCTGATAGAGCTGGATTATGAAAACAGGGCCTTGAAATGGATTTTTTTCTTGCGTCCGGGTCCCGGACCTAGGTCCGGAACCAATAGAAAGCCAGCATGCAGTGGCCCCCCATGGGAAATTTTTATGCTCACATCAAATAGTGCATCGTGGGGCCCGCTGCATATATGTTTTCTGTATTTCTATTGGTCCCGGACACAAGAATTGCTCCTTGGAATGAACCCTGATAGAGTTGGATTGGATAATTGTGAATGCCATGGAGGAGAATGCCCGTGCATTATGATTCATCAACTCATCGAGAACTAATGGTGTATTGGATCAATGCCACTTGTCATCATCACCACCGTTGGTGATGATGTATCTAGATAAAAAAAGATATAATAGTAGGTACGGAGACTATGATTGTTATCAGCTTTGGCTCCGTTTGGGGGACTTATTTTCACCGGTCAAGCGGTTACGACCGTATGAACCGGACCCGCTTGACCGGTGAAAATAAGTACCCTCAAACGGAGCATTTATCTTTGCACAAAAAATTCAAATTGAGAGCTCAACCGCCACCATAATTCATATCACAAAACAAATAAAATTATGTTCACGTTCGCGACAATATCAAAAACACAGTTTAATCAAACGGCGCAACTGTATTCGTGGTCACTGTTTTTAACCACTACGTTCATCACCGCCACCGCGAATATTATGGTGGAACAATTAAGTGCTCATAACCACTCCATATTTGTATCGGCCTCAAGATGGAGAACCGGCTAACTAAAATATTATGGCGGAACAATGGAACAAACAATCAATTATCCATGGCCACTGGATAAGTAGATAATTGGTCCGGTCCACCTCAAGGCTCAAGAATGAAGAACCGGCTTTACACGAGAGATTCTCATTTTATCATGACATGTTCCCGAACCGGGAAAACTAAACCGGCTCGAATTGATTCTCGGTCCGATGACACGCCAATCATCACTTCCGCAGGACCACTGCCGATAAGGACGGCCGGAAAAATCGCGCCAACCTCCACTCCGATAAAATGAAGTGAAGGAGTGAACTGACGATCGCGGAGAAGCGAAGGAGACTTGTCGCCGCGGTGAAGCGGCGTCGAGAACGGAGTCGTCAGCTCAAGAGGCGGCCAGGTTATTCAGCGAGTTTAAAGACGATGGCTAGGGTTCCGAGGAGCTCGATCTCGGCCCTGTTCAGATTCTCGATGAAGAGCGGGGCATCTTCGCTCTCTTCCACTTCTTTTGCGTTGTCTCAGAGCTCTTCATCGTCTTCCCCACGTGAATTTTCGCGTGGATTTGGATGTAAGCCGGATCTCCATTTCCGCGTCTATTCCGCGAAGGCGGCCGCGGAGGCGACGGCTTCCGGTCTTGGAGGGACGCTTCTTTCCGACGGATTCAGATGTGGATGGGATTTGGTGGGTGCGAAAGAGTATTTGGAGTACAGGATGGCTCGCTACGGGGATATCACGCATAAGGCGCTCCTCGTGGACGCTGTCGGCACTCTTCTGGTTCCCTCCCAGCCCATGGCGCAAGTACAATTCCTCATTTGATTCTTAGCATTCCCCCTGTTTTACCACAATTATTTACTGCGATTGATAATCTATTGTTTGTGGCTCAGATCTATCGACAGTTCGGAGAGAAGTATGGCGTGCAGTTTTCGGAGGATGAGATACTGAGCAGATACCGCTGGGCTTATGAGCAGCCATGGGGCAGGTCTAGGCTGAGGTTTGTTCCTCAATTCCTGCATTTTCTTCTTCTTCTCTTTCTTGGCCTCCTTCCCCTTCATTTATGCCATGTCTGTTGATTTGGATATCTGAATTTTAAAGTGAAAAAGAGACTGATGACTCCAACAGTCCTCTTATTCTTTAAGATTTTATAGTTTTATTTCCTGAACCGAGAATTCCAGAAATAGAGGTTAAGTTCTTGAAGTCAACTCACAGTTAACATCACATAGACTTTTTGTCAGCAATTTCTGTTGAATTAAACAAGTTGTTTCTTGTCATTATTGAACAATTTGTACAATTATTGCTCGGTGAACATTCTGTCATTGTATTTTGTCAAATGAAAAGTACATGGGAATTTTCTAATCCTTCAAATTATTGTATGTTTTCAATATGCTGTTGAGAGAGAGAGGAAATTGTGCATAAAATAGTTAATGTTTCATCTGTTTAATTAATGTTTATTCCATTTGAAATAGAGTTTAATCAAAATGCATGTTGACTTTTAAGAACTTTTTTTGAACAGTTTAACATTCCTAGTTAATTCCATCTCCCATCCCATGCAAGAATTAAAGAGAGACTAATACTGTTAGTGTTGATTATCTGTTGACAAAGTGATTAATTGCAGATATGTTGATGATGGGAGGCCCTTTTGGCAATTCATTGTCACTTCCTCTACTGGTTGTTCAGATTCTCAGTACTTTGAAGAACTTTATCAATACTATACTACTGACAAGGCAAGTATCTCCGGATACATCTCATAGCGTTTTAAGATGTGTGCGAGCATCCACGCGGACCGTTAGATGCCTGCACTTTATGATAAAGTGCATAACCCGCACTTTACCGCCCCCTTACCCCTCTGCGTGTGTGTGTATGTGTATATATATATATTTCATATTTCAGTTATTTGGTCATATTATTTTATTTTCGTTGACCCTTGTTTTTGTCAACTATTTATATTTAGGCATGGCATCTCTGTGATCCCGATGCTGAAAAAGTATTTGAGGCTCTCAGGCGTGCTGGTGTAAAAGTAGCCGTTGTTTCAAATTTTGACACTAGATTACGACCTCTACTAAGGGCTCTCAAGTGCGATCACTGGTTTGATGCAGTTACCGTGTCCGCCGAGGTAAGTGAGAATCTCAACCCTAACCCGTGTTTTGCGAAATTTGATCATGTAGAGGACCCGGTCAGGCGACTATGTCTGTGGTCTTTGGATTTTAGTAAAAGTGTTTTCTAAAAAAGGAAACTATAATGTTTTCTTAACAGGTAGCAGCGGAGAAACCAAACCCAACAATATTTTTGAGGGCGTGCGATTTACTAGGAGTGAAACCCGAAGACGCGGTGCACGTAGGAGATGATCGGAGGAACGATCTCTGGGGCGCCAGGGATGCCGGTTGCGATGCCTGGCTCTGGGGCAGTGATGTCCATTCTTTTATAGAGGTTCTCCTCTCATGCTCCATAATAACTTGATCAACAAAGGAACTCCATATATATATTTTTTGCAATTTATTCTAATAACTTGATCAACCAAGATGCGAGAAGCTCGACTTAAGATGGTTTGGACACATACAAAAGAGACCATTAGAGGCACCTGTTAGGTGTTGTGAGAGTTTAGTAACTAGACATGTTAAACGGGGATGGGTAGACCCATAGAAACTTGTAATGAAACTATAAGGAAAGACATGATGTACATAGAATCCAAGCAGGTTGGTTGAAGTGGAGAGGCGCGTCAGGGATCTTATGTGATCGTAAAGTACCATTAAAACTTAAGGGCAAGTTTTACCATACTACAATTAGACCAGCGATACTCTCTGGTTCTGAGTGTTGGGCAGTGAATTGTGTACATGAACACAAAATGGGAGTTGCGTAGATGAGAATGCTTAGGTGGATGTGTAGACACGCGAGACTGGATAAAATAATGAATGAATGTATCAGGGATAAAACAGGAGTGGCACCAGTTGCAGAGAAGATAAGAGAAGCTCGACTAAGATGGTTTGGACATGTACAAAGGAGACCATTAGAGTCACCTGTTAGGCGTTGTGCGAGTCTAGTCACTAGGCACGTTAAACGGGAGAGGGGTAGACCAATAAAGACTTGAATGAAACTATAAGGAAAGACATGATGTACTTAGGCATTAGTGAGATTATGACTAAAGATATGGCGCAACGGCGACAAAGGATCCATATAGCCGACCCCACTATAGTGGGATAAAGGCTTGAGTGTTGTTGTGTTTATTTTACTTCATCTTATTTTTAATTTTATATGGAGCTAATGTCCATGTCACCTGTGCAGATTGCTGAGAGGATTGGCGTTAGGCTGTGAAGAAAGGATTCTCTACATATCGCGAAATCATTCGGTGGATTGCACAGGATCTCCTACCCCTCACCCTGACCCCAATTTTACTGTAGAGTGCGTGCATAGCTTGCCGAATAGTTGTATATCATGTTTTATACTCGCATCTATGCACACGACTTGTGTATTTTTCACCATCTTACTGCAATTTTTCTCTCCCTAAATACAATCTTGGTGTTCGACGGTTTGTGTCGTGCTGCAAGATTCGAAAGCAATTAAGGGCTGTGATTTGGTTGGGTTTTTGGTCTGTTTTGTTTGTGAGAGCTGGTGTTGTGGAATTATACTCTCTAATGCATGAATACATTCTGTATTTTTATTTTATTTTGAATTTAGTGCTTTTGCGAGCATAACCCCAATGAAATAAGTTGATCACACACATCGACGTCGGATAACCGATCAAGTGTATGCAATGTGTGTAGTGATCTGCGCATTAGAATGATCGTCATGGGACAAATTTACGATTTCTAAGCATTGAGTATAATCGAAATGAAATAATAGATCACATGAATCTATGAGAAAACAATATTAAAGAGACTGAATGAAAATCAATTACGCAAGGAGATAAAGTGCAAAAAATTAATCTTGCGAATTGTTCTTCGTCTCATTTGAGCACTGTCGACTGGGATGGAGAATGGCGTGCGTACTGTCGTGGGGGGCATGGGGGGTCGCACATGCATTATCACTCGTATAATTATATGTTAGAGCACTTGATTAAAACACCGCACATCTTTTACTATTCAGAAAGGACAGAGTCCCTTGGATCGAAAATAAAGAATGAATCTTTTATATTTGCTTGAGTCTGATATTAAAGTAGAACCCTAATTACTCCTCGGCGTCTTGAACCCTTTGGACCAGTTTCTGAACAAAGCGTTGCTACTTTTCCCTCGATGACAGAAGAAAATGCGGCTTTAGACAGAGCACAGGAAGAAGAGGATCGACTTGCAGCTACGGGAAATAATCGATGCCCAAATGAGCATGAATGTCTCGATCAAAACTATTTGTCAATGAGGCATACGAGCAATGATTTGTAAAATTAAATGAATGTCTTTACTCTTATGTGTGAAATTGGCACTTTTTCAAAACTGTAACTGTAATGTGACAGGTCGGGTCTAAAATGTACACCTGAGCATACAAGCTCATTGACCCCTCATATTCAAGCATAAAAGGGCACCTCAGTGCACAAAGCATCCCTGTGCAGCGAGGGTCCGAGGAAGGGTCCCCACCACATGGGTGGAATATAATCAGACCTTACTCTACATTTTTGCAAGAGACAGCTTCGAGGACACGAACTCGCGACCTCAAAGTCACACGAAAAACGTCTACTCCCCTTCTAGTATATTGCCCTTTATTTCTGAGAAAATAAGAGGTAGAAAATAAGTCAAAAACAAAAGAATACGATAATGAGCCTGGATGTAGGGGTGCAAATTTAGCCCGAGCCTGGTTGCCCGGCCCGGGTCTGCCTTGGTCTGAGCCCGGTTACACCCGGGTCTGGTTAGGCCCAGGCGGCCTAAGGGGGTTCATCAGACCCCCTTATTTGGTTAGAGCTTGACCTGGGCTGGGCCCAGCCCAGCCCAGGCACTATACTTTTCCCAGGTGCCCATTGGGCACAATAAGCTGTGCACTGCCCAGCTATAAAGTTGGGTAAAACCCAGCATTTAATGCTGGCAGTGCTGCCTAGTGTTGAAACCAGTTTCCCGGTCTCAGCGTTCGAAAGGGGGTTGCGACTAACCCTTACTTGTTCTAAGCCTAGACTCTTGACCGGTCACTAAGAACTGAAAGACTTGGACTTGTTGAACACTTGAATCCACAAATGGACCCCTTAAGCTGCAGCGCGGAGGTCCCACCACATACCCGGAAGATCTTAGAGCGCTTCCCCTCCCAAGCCAATGCTGAGCCTGGGCACCTTGGAGGGCACTAAGGAACACCTCACCGACCACCTTCAACGTCAAGGGGAGGGGAGGGGTAGTGCTTGCTCACACGCGAGAGAGGGGGTAAGAACCAGCCCTTCCCAAGGTGCCCATGGGGGTCTATTTATAGACTTCCCAAAAAATGGACTGCGAATAGCAAAAATCCTGCTATTCGCAGTCCAACCATGACCACCACCGATCACGCGTGAGGGGCGGCGAGTGGGACTCGAGGTGTCCACCCCCCCTCCTCACGAAAGGTCAAATTGACCTCTCTACCTACACCGGGCGAGTGGGAGGCTTCTCCCACTCGCCCAAAGGGGGCGGCGAGTGGGAGGCCACTCCCACTCGCCCAAAGGGGGCGGCGAGTGGGAGGCCACTCCCACTCGCCCAAAGGGGGCGGCGAGTGGGAGGCCACTCCCACTCGCCCAAAGGGGGCGGCGAGTGGGAGGCCACTCCCACTCGCCCGGCGAGTGGGAGGCCCCTCCCATTCGCCCGGCGAGTGGGAGGGCTGCTCCCACTCGCTCGGCGAGTGGGAGGGCTGCTCCCACTCGCTCGGCGAGTGGGAGGCCCCTCCCACTCGCTCGGCGAGTGGGAGGGCCGCTCCCACTCGCCCGGCGAGTGGGAGGGCCGCTCCCCCACTCGCCCGGCGAGTGGGAGGGCCGCTCCCACTCGCCCGGATGAGTGAGGGGAATTCTCCCAACTCCCTCTGTGACCTCTTCGCGCGGTTATTTGGCTCGCCTCGGCTATTTTCGCTATCTAGGCTTCGTCCGGGTCGGGTCACACCGATTCGAGAAATATGAGGGTTGTACACAATCCCCGCTCTTTGCGAGCTTGACTCAAGCTCGGAAAGAAAGTCCAACCCACCTATTGAACGAGTGGGTGGGACCCGGAGAGAATCTTTGGAGGGCTCCACCTGATGGCTATATATAAAACCCCTCGGAGAGGGGGGGAAGAAGAGCACCCTTCCAGAGCGCTTCCCCCACTCCCTCTTCGAACGAGATTGATCCACCTCGAGACTTTAGGGCTCGCTTCAAAGGTTTCGCTGGGAAGGGTTCGTCTGACGTGACAGAGCTTAAGGCTCTGGTCCATGGTCCTCCATCTTCTCCTACCCGTCCCGCGGTGCGATCACCTCAGAAGAAACCCCGCCCTGAGTTGGTGAAGGAGGCTGCGTCGTCATCCTCTCATGGGGTGACCGAATTTGCCCGTGGCCTGGATATGGATAGGGTATTGGTTCTCCCCTTCTTCCTGCTTCGCACTTGTGGTTACACCTGCCCATGACAACGTGTTTTTTCATTGTTCACAGCTCCTCGCGGAGGACCTCGAAGGGATCCGAGGAGTGGTAGAGGGAACGGGTGCCGATGCTCGGGTGAATCCTATCTCTCTCGTCCAGGAACCTGCCGTCCTCTCGACCGCTCACGATGACTCATCTGCCGGAGGGGACAAGACTTCGACGGGTCAGTCGAGTCGGAAGGAAGTCTCGGTGACACCTCACTCTCCTACTGCAACCACGGAGCCCGTCGGGGACCTACCCGACGTCTTCGTCCGTCTGAGCCGCTTGGAGACTCTTACCCAGGAGCTGCGGGAGGGGAGGTTATCTTCCGGACCCGACCCCCTCGCCCGAGTTTGCGTGCTGGAGCGTCGGGTGGAGAGGCTGGAGGCTGAACTCAATCTCCTACGAGGGGAGGTCCGGCTCGCGTTTGGCGGTATGACGACACCGTTCGAGGATCACTTTCGCCGGGTGGAAGCCTCCGTGCGAACCGTGACTGAGGAGCTCTCCTCAGCCAAGGCATGTTTTGAATCCACGCGTGGAGGGGTCCCCTTCACCCAGGACCAGGGCTTCTGGAAATGGACGGCGTGTTAGCCACCCCTTCCCTTTGGGATGTATTATTTGTCATGTAATAATAAGGATCGACTCGTCGCAGCAGCTCGTCTGCTTCGCGGCCGAACTAATTGTTTTGTCATGTTTAAGTTTATGCTTATTTTAATGATTCTGCCGAGTTATGCTTCATTTGAGCCGTTATCATTTGACTAACTATCACGCAGGGTGAGCGCAGCAGCATTGGAACAGTGGAATAATAGGCGGGGAATAGAGACCTCGGGTGAATGGTCTGAGGGTGAAGCAGTTGGGTGGTGTGTCAGGGGAGAAGCGTAGGCGAAGAGACCCTTCGGTCCGCATCGCTACTCCAGGGGGAGGGCCGCGAGGCACTCCCTCCTCCGCCGGGCGAGTGGACCATGAGGTCTACTCCCGTGCACCGGGCGAGTGGACCTCAAGGTCCACTCGCCTATGTTCGGGGCGAGTGGACCTTGCGGTCCGCTTGCCAGGGGCGAGTGGACCACCTGGTCCACTCCCCCTTCATGCCCTTGGGCGGGTGGATCTCATGAACCACTCGCCTCCCCTTTTACCCCTCCCTTATAAATACGCCCTCCTTCCCCCTTTGGATCCTCACCTTCATTTCCTCCCTTGCCTTGCCTTCCTCCCAGAGCTAGCTCTACCCCTTTCTTTCCACTCCTGCGCGATGACATCTAACCGTTCAGCTGTCAAGAGGAATGGTCGGGAGCAAAACGCGGCCAACTTCTCGGAGAGTTCTTTCCCCGTAGGGAAAGTGTCCAAGGAGGAGCTCTCCGCCTTCAGGACTTCCTACCTCCCTGAAGGGTGGAAATGTCGATGCCCATCAGGGGTGAGACTGTCAACTCTTTTTATGATAACTGGCTTGCATTTCCTCTCCTTCACTTCGAGGCTGGGCTACGGCTGCCCTTGTGGCCTGAGGTGAAAGAGTTCCTGGACTACTTTGGCGTAGTCCCGGCTCAGGTTAATACAAATGCGATCTCGATGCTAACAGCTTACGCGTGTTATTTGCGGGAGGAGAAGGTGATGTTCGACCTGAACGTGTTCCGCAAGATCTTCACCTTCCGAGCGACCGCTGACGGGGTGTGCTTTCTGACCGGCACACACATGGAGGTGCTCGAGACCCTCAACAAGGTCCACCACTGGAACGAGTCATTTGTGTTCGTTCGGGGTGACCTAGACGGCATCCCCTTCTCCCCCACACAGAGGCCCGAGAAGGTTTGCAAACCCCCCTCGCTACGTGGGGAGGCTGCTGAGCTGCACCGCTTTCTTAAGGGTGCGAGATTTGAGGTTGATCACCTCCGGAGGAACATTAATCAACTCGCCTACGTGGAACCGGGGGCAGGTACTTGGACCTTGACAACTTGCCTTCCTTATGGCTCATTTCCTCCCATTTCTGCTCAACTCATTCTAACTTGTGCAGGTGTTCGCTCTCTTCCTCGACGGCTTCCCTCTGCGGGGGGAAGTTCCTCCTCCGCCCACGGGCTCAATGAGGAGATTGCGGCTGATTCGGCTTCGGCTCCGAGGATACCTGGGTCGAGTCAAAGGAGGGACAAGGAGCGGGCGGTGGAGGAGGGAGTGCCCTCCTCCCCACCGAAGGAGCCGAGGATGCGGCGGGGGAAAGCCGTTTGCCGAAGGGATTTCAGGGTACTGCCTAGGGAGAGGGGGCAACCGAGTGACCCTAACGCATTGGCCAACCATCCCAACTTCGAGATGGGGGGGAAAGGCTACGGACCCTCTTGGCGAACCTATCGTCTACTGGGATGAGACGACGAACCGGGTCTCCCTCACCTCCCAGCGGCCTTCGTGGGTCGAGGGAGATATTACGGATGGCGCGACGTATAGTTATACCTACGGCATTTACGGCCGGCAAGATGCTGCCTCCTACAGGGAGATGTCCATGCGTGACCTTGCGTATGCGAGCTCCCAAGCCCAGCTTCGTGCGACCGAACTCTCCCATATGGTCGTCCGCCGAGGTCTTAGTCTCTCGCAACGGTCGGTGCGGGCGGACGCGTCGAAGCTGGATGCAGAAGAGAAAGCCACCGACCTTGCGGCTCGCTTGGCCACTGCTGAGAAACTCCTGGAGGAATCATCCGGGGGCTTGGTTCGTGCCCTCCTTAATGAACTTTCCTTTTCTCCTTTCAATTCTTTATTATTCGCAGGTTCTAACTTATTTGCCTTGCCGGTCTGCAGGGACCCGGTGCCGCCGACTCGCTCAGGAGACGATGTGAGGAGTCGGACCAGGAAGTGCAGGACCTGAGGGCTCAGCTTGCCGAAGCGCATAGGCAGTTAAAAGAAGGGGGAGAAGAAAGAGGTGCACCTTCGAGAGCGGCGAGGCCAGCCCCATCTCGACCCGCTGAAGTTGAGCTCGCTCGGGGGAAAATCATGGCGTCAACGGCCCGAGCCCTGGTGAGTCGCCTCCATGACGTGGACGCTATTAGAGACAGTTGGAGGGGGGTCTCCGCCAGCTACATCCTACCCGAGCTCTTTCCTTCACCTGGGCGATCCGGCTCGCCCCCTAGCAGCGGCTACTCCCCATGGTCGTGAGGGCGGCCTGTGACTTCTTCTTCTCCTCCGTTTCTCCTGAGAACTATGTATTTTTTGTGTTTGCCTTTTTCTTTCAAGCATGCATGTACTGGAAAAGTGAAGTAACAATTCGTGTAGTACATGTTATCAACGAATCAGTAGTTATCTTAAACGAATTGTCTCAGCTTATATATTTTTTTTTCTTTACTGCTTGAGGAGTTGGTACTTTTGCTTGAATCGGTCACCTAGTCGTTGACTGGCCCGATGAGTTTCTCATCTGTTAACATGACTGAGCCTGTGGAGTGGTCTCTTTTAGTTAGGGATCCTACCGATTGGAGGTGGAAGTACCCATCCACGTCCTGAGAGTCTTAGCTCAACCGGGTATGGAGGAACTCAACGCCTTCCCAATCTGGCTGGAGGTGGAAGTACCCATCCACGTCCTGGGAGTCTTAGCTCAACCGGGTATGGAGGAACTCAATGCCTTCCCAATACGACTGGAGGTGGAAGTACCCACCCACGTCCTGGGAGTCTTAGCTCAACCGGGTGTGGAGGAACTCAACGCCTTCCCAATCTGGCTGGAGGTGAAAGTACCCATCCACGTCCTGGGAGTCTTAGCTCAACCGGGTATGGAGGAACTCAACGCCTTCCCAATCTGGCTGGAGGTGGAAGTACCCATCCACGTCCTGGGAGTCTTAGCTCAACCGGGTGTGGAGGAACTCAACGCTTTCCCAATCTGGCTGGAGGTGGAAGTACCCATCCACGTCCTGGGAGTCTTAGCTCAACCGGGTGTGGAGGAACTCAACGCCTTCCCAATATGACTGGAGGTGGAAGTACCCATCCACGTCCTGGGAGTCTTAGCTCAATCGGGTGTGGAGGAACTCAACGCCTTCCCAATACGACTGGAGGTGGAAGTACCCACCCACGTCCTGGGAGTCTTAGCTCAACCGGGTGTGGAGGAACTCAACGCCTTCCCAATCTGGCTGGAGGTGGAAGTACTCATCCACGTCCTGGGAGTCTTAGCTCAACCGGGTATGGAGGAACCCAATGCCTTCCCAATCTGGTTGGAGGTGGAAGTACCCATCCACGTCCTGGGAGTCTTAGCTCAACCGGGTGTGGAGGAACTCAACGCCTTCCCAATCTGGCTGGAGGTGGAAGTACCCATCCACGTCCTGGGAGTCTTAGCTCAACCGGGTGTGGAGGAACTCAACGCCTTCCCAATACGACTGGAGGTGGAAGTACCCATCCACGTCCTGGGAGTCTTAGCTCAACCGGGTGTGGAGGAACTCAACGCCTTCCCAATCTGGCTGGAGGTGGAAGTACCCATCCACGTCCTGGGAGTCTTAGCTCAACCGGGTGTGGAGGAACTCAACGCCTTCCCAATCTGGCTGGAGGTGGAAGTACCCATCCACGTCCTGGGAGTCTTAGCTCAACCGGGTGTGGAGGAACTCAACGCCTTCCCAATCTGGCTGGAGGTGGAAGTTCCCATCCACGTCCTGGGAGTCTTAGCTCAACCGGGTGTGGAGGAACTCAACGCCTTCCCAATACGACTAGAGGTGGAAGTACCCATCCACGTCCTGGGAATCTTAGCTCAACCGGGTGTGGAGGAACTCAACGCCTTCCCAATCTGGCTGGAGGTGGAAGTACCCATTCACGTCCTGGGAGTCTTAGCTCAACCGGGTGTGGAGGAACTCAACGCCTTCCCAATCTGGCTGGAGGTGGAAGTACCCATCCACGTCCTGGGAGTCCACGCTCACCGCACCAGAATGTTGAAACCAGTTTCCCGGTCTCAGCGTTCGAAAGGGGGTTGCGACTAACCCTTACTTGTTCTAAGCCTAGACCCTTGACCGGTCACTAAGAATTGAAAGACTTGGACTTGTTGAACACTTGAATCCACAAATGGACCCCTTAAGCTGCAGCGCGGAGGTCCCACCACATACCCGGAAGATCTTAGAGCGCTTCCCCTCCCAAGCCAATGCTGAGCCTGGGCACCTTGGAGGGCACTAAGGAACACCTCACCGACCACCTTCAACGTCAAGGGGAGGGGAGGGGTAGTGCTTGCTCACACGCGAGAGAGGGGGTAAGAACCAGCCCTTCCCAAGGTGCCCATGGGGGTCTATTTATAGACTTCCCAAAAAATGGACTGCGAATAGCAAAAATCCTGCTATTCGCAGTCCAACCATGACCACCACCGATCACGCGTGAGGGGCGGCGAGTGGGACTCGAGGTGTCCACCCCCCCCCCCTCCTCACGGGAGGTCAAATTGACCTCTCTACCTACACCGGGCGAGTGGGAGGCTTCTCCCACTCGCCCAAAGGGGGCGGCGAGTGGGAGGCCACTCCCACTCGCCCAAAGGGGGCGGCGAGTGGGAGGCCACTCCCACTCGCCCAAAGGGGGCGGCGAGTGGGAGGCCACTCCCACTCGCCCGGCGAGTGGGAGGCCCCTCCCACTCGCTCGGCGAGTGGGAGGGCTGCTCCCACTCGCTCGGCGAGTGGGAGGGCCACTCCCACTCGCCCGGCGAGTGGGAGGCCCCTCCCACTCGCCCGGCGAGTGGGAGGGCTGCTCCCACTCGCCCGGATGAGTGAGGGGAATTCTCCCAACTCCCTCTGTGACCTCTTCGCGCGGTTATTTGGCTCGCCTCGGCTATTTTCGCTATCTAGGCTTCGTCCGGGTCGGGTCACACCGATTCGAGAAATATGAGGGTTGTACACCTAGCATTAAATGTTGGGCTGCCATGCCCAACATTTAATGTTGGGCGTGGCTGCCCAGCCATTAATTTTATAAATTATATAATAATATATAAAAAATTATATAATATATATTATAATATATATAATTTTATGTAATATAAAATTTTATTTATTTAAGTATTTTGGGGGCTAGTTGGGCCCGATCTTGTAGGCTCAGGCAGGCCCACTTATTTCGGCGAGGCCCGAGCCTGGTTTGGCAGAGGCCCGACCTGAGCCCGACAGATATAAAGCCTGGGCCCTGCGGGCCCGGGTCTGACCTGGGCCCGCAAGGCTTTTTTTGCGGGCCTAGCTCGATGGTTAAGTATGAGCAATGTTATAAGCATACCAATTTTGGCTATTGACAACCAAAATTTATTGGCACAGCGAATTATTTTATTTTTCACACCAATACGTTATTGCCACACCAGATTTTAAGCTGGACCTTTGAGCACCAGAGAGCACCGTCGACAACTCCCTGTTCTCATCTTCCTCCACCTCCTTGGCAGCAACAAGGCCGACACCGACGCATCTCCTCTATCGCGTGTCGTCGTCCCTCCAGCCACCGAAAACCTTGCTCGTCCTCGACGCCGATGACCCGCAGATCGTCCTCCTCGCTGGGTTCCATAGAGAGAAGTCCATGGTACATTCGGTCCTGGGGTATGAAAAATGCTTCCAGATTTTCGCAGATCGTCCTCCACGCTGGATTTTTTTTAAAGCTCTATTTGAAATTTTGTGAAGTTGTGATGTTCTGCTTGCAGATCTAGAAAAGTAGTCCCGTCTTCTGCTCTGTTTGAAGAGGTTTGCTGCTCGATTTGAAGAGTTTTGCCCTAGCTTTCATCAAAAAATTGCACCTATAAATATAGGTCGTCCGACAGAGCACTTCGACGCCGACGATCGCCAGCGATCTCCTCCTATGCCGGCGAAATCGCAATCTGGGAGGGAGGCGAGGTGTGCGGCTTGGAAAGGTGTGCCGTTTGGAGTCGCGATCGGCGGAAGCAGAACAGGGGAAAAAACAGTGTGTGCTTAATGAGGGTGGGGTTACGATTTTTGTATTTTTTTGAGTTAAAATTGGCGTGCTAATAGCCTTTATTGTTGTGCTTATAACATTGCTCTTAAATGCTGAGTTTTAAAAGTTTGCATGCGCAGGCGGATGGATGTTGCATTGATTTGGCTGCGCCGGCAGCCGAACTTTGCAATCACCATTCACCGATGATAATATAAGAACTCATTTACTCTGATCTCGGCCTTTTCTGCCCACCCGCACAGGTGCTCGTCCATGGCTTTTGGGAGAGGGCTTGCGAAGTTAGTCTCCGCGGCGGCGGCTATCTTCGCTATCTTTGTTTTCCTGCTTCTTAACCCCTCTAGTAAGCGAGAGACTAACTGGGACTCGGAGTCTCTCCTCACCACTTGTTTTCTCGATACCTGAAACTGTCTATTGATCGCCCATGGAAAAACAGGAAAGCACCTGGGCTGCTTTAGGGATTCTGCTGCTGACTTGGTGTTAAGGAATGCAACCATCTACACCAGCGACGCCCACTACAACAAATATGGACATTGGCGACATTTTTAGGAGGTTTCGGTGACGTTTTTCAAATGTCGCTAATGATTTGGCGACGTTTGTATAAACGTCACGAAGGCATCGCGGTTTGAATCGTTGCCAAAAGTATGTGACGTTTTTATTGCCCCCGCCGCAATAGGATCATTGACATTGCCCGCGCTTATAATTAAAAACGTGGCAAGCTTTGGAAACAAATATAGAAAGCTTGCCACGTTTTTTAAAAAAACGTTGCCAGTTTTGGCTACGTTTATTGCAAAAAATACCACCAAATATTTTATATAAAAAAAAATTATATGATACAATTGAACATATTATGCAACATTAAACCAGAAAAACAGGCACTTTTTGAGAGCAACAATATCACAACTTAATTTCAATTATATCAAGAGAATACATCAAAATGAAGATAAACATTTCATATAATATCTTGTTTCAATTTACAATAAGAAAGCAAAATTTTCCATAAAAATACAAAGTTTTTCAGACAAGAACATTTGTCATACCAAATGCCATTAACATTTTTGTCCAAACTCACCGGAGCAAATAAGCCGCGCCAAACCATTCCATAAATTGTAGACACATAAGCTTGTGAAGCATGACCATGACCATCTCAAGAACCAAAATGCGGATTCCACCTCCCACAAGTGTTGTTACGATCATGACCATACAGTTCGTATTTCGGTGAGATATATCCTGCAATAAAATTATTTAATCATTAGAAATATTGTATAAAATAAATCAGACTGAATCTAAATTATAATATTCTAATACAAGAAGATAACCATGCTTCAGTTAACCATGGTTCAGTTATTAATACACCACCATCACCTATCTGCATACATGAAGAAACCAATAATGAAAAAATACACCACCATCCATATCTTACTTTAACAGTACAACCTGTACAGAGATTTCTCCAAAGTGGCCTTTGTACTATGGATTACCTTTGAGAACTTAATACTACAATTGACATGATATCGAAAAAATTAAAGATTCTCGGCGTATCCGAGAAGATTTTGCTTGTTGAGAATAAACATTCCTCTCATGGGCGTATCCTACGCCACAGTTAGCACAACTTAATTTGGTCAGACCCAGACTTATGCAAAATGAGATATTGAACAGAACTTGTCACCATGAAACCTAGTAGTGTATATAATAAATTCATTTCATGATAGAAAAAACACCCTTAAAATATGTATTACTCAATCTTTAACAATAACTTAAAATATGTAATCAACATTTCAAGAAGCTCTGGAACACAGCCAAACATTTTTAAGAGTCCTGATCATACATTCATACCATCACGCAGAATACTCTAAATAAAACCAATACCGATTGCTTTCAAGGCATATCATCAAAACATTTCAAAATGTCGCACACACACACACACTTAACTAATAAATAAGCCGGAGAAGGGATTGGGGCTGAAATGCTTGAACAGAATGGATAAGAAGGCTCACTTGATTTCTCTACTATCACGAAATCCACGCTACTGTTGCAATTATAACATGCTCCGTTGCATATTAAAAAGAAAGAATCAGCCATGGAATGAACTAAAGCTAAAAGAAATGAGCGAAATGAAAAGAAAGGTAAAACATGGCATTTCATCGAACATGTCAAGGGCAATGTTTCTGTTGGGAAGAAGGGGGAGGCGCACCGATGATGAAAAACAGAGAGAGAGGCCGGTGGCGAGAGGGAGAAAGAGTGAACTGATACCTCTTACGGCGACATCACCTTACTGATGGTGAAGTAGTCCAAGACCATCTTTCCTTCCTCCACGCCATCCTACTTGCATTGCATCAGTAGAGTAAATGTGAATGAAATCCAGGGAAAATCTAAATGATTCAAAGTGTGAAGATGGAAATAATGAGGAGATAAAGAGAAGCAGCAGAAATGGGAAGTGAGACTCATACCTCAATCCGTCGGTTCCAGGAAAACCAGAGCAAGGAAGTGTCGCGCCTCTTGGTCCACTCTGCAATGAAGATGAAGATGAAGAGAGAGCAGCAGCAAATCTGAGCGTTCCAAAGTTAATGAACATTTGGATAATGTTTGAGGGCAAATCATGAACTGGTGGAAGATTTCAAAACTCACGCAAGCTTTTGAAAATTATTATTTGATGATGTTTTAAGCAGAAGAAACCAAAGAAGAAGAAGAAGAAAGAGGGCTTGCCTGAGTGAACGATCGAGGAGAGAGGATTTTCTGAGTGAATGATCGAGGTGAGAGTCGAGCTTTGCCGCTGACTGATGTTGGTGATGGAGAATGTTGCCGATGGAGCGCTCGAACTGGGAGAGAACCGGAGGGAACCTTGCCGCGCATGTGGAGAGAAGGGTAGAGTAGCGGGGAAGAAGGAATTGAGAATGGAAAAGACTATTTAGTCGCGTTGCTTTCGACGGACATGAAGGGGATTAAATTCTGAGATGACACGCGTTGTTGAGGGAAATGGGCGGGAATTAGTAAATGACCAATTAACTGAAGATTTAAAAAAAAGAGAATTTATTGAGGGTATTTTAGGGAGCGGAATGTTACACCATGACTACTTTTGGGCTCCCTTATAATATAAAGATATGGATTTAGTCGCGTAGCTGCTGTGATGACAGCTTCATAAGCATTGTGGACGGTGAAGCTGCAGCCATGGAGACATGGAGTGTTGCAGCCGCAGACACCAACCTTTTCTATATTGTTTCACATGCATGTTATTAAAGCACCACTTATAGATGACCCTCTCTCTCTCTCTCTCTCCCTCCCTCTCTCTCCCTCTCCCTCTCTTACACGCAGACACACACGCACACACGCAAACACGCACACGCAGGGATGGAATTACTGGTATATTCTTTTAAGTGTAAATTTTAAGCTATAATATAGTGTGAACAATTAAAGCACCAGATCATAAATATCTTTTAAGCAATGATGTGATGACCAGACAAAATTAAGTGTAAATTTTAACTTATTAAAAAGTCAAAAGCATTCTACAACGAGAAAATGGCTATGTTTTTTCCACATGAGATGAATTATAACATTATTTACTAAAGAGATTGACAATTTTCTTCTTTCCACTGGAGATTTGATGTTCAATCCTGACTTAAATCACTACCTGTTAGTTTCTTTTATTGTGTAAATCTCATTCATTTTTTAACTAATGAGATGAAGGATTGTTGTTAACAATATTTTATTTTATTTTTGCAAAACATTGATAATATTTGTTTATTCCAAGTTTCAACCAATGCACTGCATTCTACACCTAATAAGGAATTTGAAATCTTATTTTAACAGAATTGCTACCTGTTAGTTTCAACATCTTCCCGAGGAATCAACTGATCCCTTGTTGAAATATTAAGCGTCGATATAATTATTTGTGATATCTGAGATTATCTGTGATATCATCGCTTTAATCTGTAAACGAAGAAATTTTAATAATAGTTTTGAAGATCAAAGCAACATATTTTAAAATAAAAAATCATAAATATAGAAAGATTACCTGATTTAAAGAAAGCCTTAACCCTTTAAGATCATTAATCTGGGCAACAAGGGACACACAATGTACAGTTAGGTGTATGAGTAAGCAGACATTTTTGTAAGAAGAATATGTTGGCAAAACAAATATTACCGTTAAAAAGTAATAATTACCAAACTTTCCCAGGAAGTTAGCATAATTAAATAAACCTCCCTTCTAAATTTACTTCAAGAGGGTATTTTTGTGCATGAATGTTATCAAATATAAACTTACAAGGGAAGGTTTTGTAATTTCAAAAGTCAGATGGGTGCAACCTGTAATTTAAAAAATTTAGAAGAGAGGCCACAGTAAATGCCCCCATTGAAAACTACTTACATTCTTGAAAGGGGCAGGGGACTCTTCACGAAGTTCAAGAATATAGTTTACTCCATTCTCCCCAATCCACTACAACACAAAAAATATCTCAAACAAATAATCATAGTAAACTACACATAAAGATAATAATTTAAAAATAAGATTATTTGACTGACCTTCAAGTTTTTAAGCTCTTCCCTGCCAATAAAGAGTTCATAAATAATAAACATAAGTTAGTTTTTTTTAAAAGAAAACAAAGACACAACTTTGTCAATATGATGTTCTTCTACGAAAGCTAACGAAATGCTTGTTACACAACTAAAGCTCTGTTTGGCGCGACATTTTTGCTCTAGTGAGTTTGGACAAAAACGTTGTTGGGGTGTGGTTCGCATCCGATGCGGAGAAAACCACCGGACTCGTGCGTAACGGGTTCGTGATTCGTTGACATGTGATTGATAAGCCAAAAAGGAAGAAAAAAATCGCATAGCGCTTGAATTTTTTTCCCTCCTCGCGACTCACACAGCTACCACCACTTGAGTCAAAAGCTAAGAAAAAATGGTGGAAGAATGGCCACCCCTGTTTACCCTGAAGTGGGCAGTCACCTCCTCCGAGGCAACGGCTTCAGGTGCCCAGCTCGGCCATGTGGTTCTCCCCATTTATAGAGGTCGCGATCACCCCTTTTAGTGATCGCGACACCTCCCCTTTTAGAGGGATCGCGGTCATCCCTTTTAGTGATCGCGCCAATGATCACCCCTTTTAGTGACCGCGCCAGCGGTCACCCCTTTTATTGACCGCGCGCGCAACCTCCCTTTTAAAGAGGTCGCGGTCACCCATTTTAGTGACCACCTTCCCTTTTAGAGAGGTTGCGGTCATCCATTTTAGTGACCGCGACACTTCCCCTTTTAGAGAGGTTGCGGTCATCCATTTTAGTGACCGCGCCACCTCCCCTTTTAGAGAAGTCGTGCTCACCCCTTTTAGTGACTGCGACACCTCTTCTTTTAGAGAGGTTGTGGTCATCCCTTTTAGTGACCGAGGCACCTCCCTTTTTAGAGAGGTCACGATCACCCCTTTTAGTGGCTGCGCCACCTCCCCTTTTGGGCAGAGGGAGGAGAGAGGCACGGGAGCCAGGAGCTGCGAACTCCTTTGAAGTGACCGAGCGAGCTCTATAGGCGGACAGGGCGGACATCTCTCTTGAGGTCGCATGATCAGTCTGGTCGACCTCTATTCAGAGACCGCGAGCTCCTCTCTGTAGGCTATGTTTTATGTTTTTCCATGTATCATGATGCAACCCCTAATGTAATACAAGATTTATATCGATAAAATCACCTATAGCCAGTGCAATTCGTGGCTGTGGAAAATCTGGTGTCGCCGCTTACTTGCGGCAATATTCTCCTCACTCCTCTCGCTCATTGATTCGTGACTCAAAGTAACCGGCCACTCAACAATTACCCCCTTATCCTTCAGATTGAGCAGTGTGGACTTGATACATTTTTGGTGCAAACAGAACGAACATGCGACCTTCAGATCTTGAATGGTCGATGAAAAGCAAGTCACAATGGAGATGCGGGATTTCTCTCAAAATGACACTCAAACTTCTAACAGACATAACTTTTGAATTGGTTGTCCGATTTTTGCCCACAACATCATTTCGGAATGAGCACAGAACCCTCCATCCAATGAGGAACACTGGATGCCCGTTCGAGTTCGTTTGGAGCTCTCAGATTGCCTTTAAAAGCTACATTCACCACACGGTGTTCCGAGGTCCAACGGATGTTGCCTTTATATGTATGAGTGGATCCACAGTGATGATGTCAGATTTGGAAATGTCATTGGTTGTAGCCACCTTGTTTCATGTTCGCCGTGTTGAAAAGAAAACTAGATTTGAACATAAAAGTGAATGAAATTTCGTAGGTGAGGTCGGGGGTTCACAAATGACGGTTCATAATCACCGAGTTCACGACCTCTACCGTCGTGCCAAACAAAGCCTAAAACTAGTCAATTAGGCCGACCAATAGTCAAGGAAGAGACATCCGACACACATACAGAGAAAGTCTACATTCACCACGCGGTGTTCCGAGGTCCAACAGATGTTGCCTTTATATGTATGAGTAGATCCACAGTGATGATGCCAAATTTAGAAATGTCATTGGTTGTCGCCGCCTTGTTTTAGTTTGCAGTGTTGACTAGAAATAACATGCATAATATGATAAAATGATTGATTGATCAAGAAATTTTTAGTGAAAATATGAAAGAGCGTGCAAAAATTACATAGTAGGCAATACATATTTAGATTAGCCTCAAGTAAAAGGGCAATTTTATGGGGCATCAAAGAAGTTTTTATTTAAATTTATTTAATAATTAGAGGGGGAATATATGTAGCTATATATAATATTTTGTTTTATTTTAAAAAAAATGTATCATCAATATACAAGGTTCTGGTATTGTTTTAGCACAAAATTATCTTGACCAATTTAAATGAATGAGAATGATAGTGAGTGATATGGACAACCCAACATCAAAAGTTTCATTTAGATATTTTCTATTAAACAATATGAAAGTATATATAATGCATCAAAATAAAACACTATCAATATACAATACACCATACCACATAAAATAAGTTAAACTAAGGATGAGAAAACTGACATGCTGGTATTGTTAAGGAAATCCAAACATTCGTTCACCAGTGAATCTGAAATCTAAAGAACATAAAAATACAAGTGAATCATTAGCCATAAAACAATATAAAGTAGACATTAACTGTAAAATGAAATCAATAAAAAAACTTAAGGCTATGTTCGTTTGGCTGGTTTTGGGAGAGAGAAATTGGTTTAGGTTCAAAACAAAAAACCATGGGTTTTGAAATTGGGAGACCAAAATCAATTCCACCTAATCAAAACTTCCAAAATAACGGAGCTTAGTAGTTATAAATACTTTTAGTACAGGACTTACCTTAGCAAACCTCTCAGGTATTAGAGTTTTATGCTCCACACCCTCATGTGTTGAACTATCATCAAGTTTTAAATCCGTGAACTGAGAGATCACGGATATAAACCTACTCGATATTTCACTTAAGGTTTCGATTAATGTTGGTGAACCTACAAAAATGGAAAGAATCATCATTTTATGATAGGAACAATTAAAAGACTTTCCTCTAACATTGCATAATTACAGGGATCTCCTCCTTAATCTTTCAAAATCATCGAAACCTCCTCTCTATGTTTACATTCTTAATGTACATGCACAAAAAAATGCTAAGGAGTTTGTTCATGTAAACTAAGAGGGGATGTTTTTAATAATTTGAAAATTAGATGGGATATTCCTGTAATTATGATAAGTTAAAGGGGGTGATCCTAGAAAATGACACATTTAGGATATGCCAAAAGTAGATTATCAGAGCCTCCGCTTATAAAGGAGTTTCCTTCCTTTCTCCATTGGAAAGATGCTAAAGATTTAGGTGGTGGATTTTCACCATCAGAAAGACCGTCTATTTCTAATCTGTTGCACTCTTGCCTTCAGATGTGGCATTTCCCCTGTTATGATGAGAAAAATGTGGCATATTTTCAAAAAAACTTACAAATATAAAGCAAAATGTGCAAAGTTACATAAAGAAAACTTAATACATTATCCTTAAGCAACAAAAATAAAAAATCACGTATATAAGAGTACGTCGTTAAAATCTTCATAAATGTATTCATCTAGTTGGTTACAAAATATATAATTTCATGTCCGAACTTTTTGTATATTTTTATTTAATGTAAAATTAGTGGCTTTATGTTCCGGACGATTTTAACCATCCGTAGTGGGTTCTAAGTCTATAAATAGGGGTTTAGGGCGTGATTTCCAGGCATAACAGATTTTGAACAGAAATTATGGGCTCTTACAGTTGCCATGCGGTACCGATTCCATGAATATTTGGTGTTGAAGCCTAGGTAACTACCTTCCCATCCATCCCATTAATCATAACTATCTCCTTTTCCATATGATTACTAAGGCTTCGTTTGATGGGACTTATTTGCACCGGTGAGTTTGATCAAAAACGACATTATCATAGAATGTATGTTTTGGTAAGACAAAGGTTATGACCACTACCAAGAAAATAAACTAGTTTTGGGCATAAAATGTGTAACACTCTGCCAGTACGAAAAGTATAACAGCGGGTCCGGCCGGACCCCACGCCATACAAACCACACTAGCTAGGAGTTAAAAGGTGATAAACAGAAGAGAACAACAACTACACGAGAGTACAAAACGGAAGCGGAAGCATTTGATTAAAAACATCTTTTTAGAATAGTCCACTATCTCAGGAATGAAACAATAAACTAGAGTTACGGCCTTAAGGCCTTACATTTACCAAATGTACTAAAAACTCTAAACATACATCGGCACGCAGACCGGCAATACATGAAAAGCAGAAAAGAGGCTGGCCTTCGAGGGCCAACTCAGCAAAAGGGCCACCGCCCGCTATTTTCCGCTAGGCTCACCTGCACCTGCATAAGAACATTCCACCAAGCGGTGACAAACAAAGTAACGGTCAGCAAAGCTGACCAAATTATAACGATCTCACCCCTTTCTCGGGGTGGCGGAGCTTCTACCCTGCAAGCAAGCCATACTAGCAACAAGTACTAATATAAAGAAAATGCAAACTACACAAGGTAAGGTTTCAAGCACAATCAATCTTCTAGGTTGAGCATCAAAGAGAAGGGAACCTAGGTATGCACATGATGTTGGTTGGGTTCACCCGAAGGTTCCCCACAACCGCCTAAGCAACCGCATGAGGCTAATCATAACATCAATCTATCACAAACGTGGGTACACACAACCGCACGCTCCATGCTCACAAGGCATGGATCAAAGGTACTTCTTCACGAGCACCAACATCATCATGAGTCCGGAAACTTTAGATGGAAAAGAGCTTCTGGCCCGTCTAGGTAAACACCTTCTGCGGCCTCTCCCATGATCACACGGTTTTACGAGAGACAACAATCCCTTTACCGATACGGCATGGAAACGGGTTCAGTTCAGTCAATTCCCGAGCTCTAATCGTCGAGTTCACACATACGATGCGGATATGACATCACCTCGGCCCGTAAGGGTTTAGCACTTGTTAGTGCTACACAAAACATAAGTTACAACACCCAAGCCTTCATGAGGACTTAGGCTTTACACGTAACCAAAAAGGAGGTACAAGACCACTCCTCAACAATTCTAGTGGTGAAGGTTTGCATTCAACCACTCGCAAAGCGTGGGGCTTTCGTTAGGATCTTCACAAGACGCCTACGCTTAAATCCCACAATACTATCGCATATATCACGGAGTCATTCTCCGGTACGCATTCTAGGCTTAACCTAAATGCAACGTCGCAATCCAAGCATCACCGATTCGGGCTCACGGCCACGAATAGGCTTCGCACAAAATGCCTAAATCCGCACGACTACCGGATTTTCTACATGCAATATGTCGGGGACGGACACAATCAACCCGAAGTTCCGAAGAATTTGAGGAGATCCTACACTTCACCCATTTGGTGAAAGGGATTCCTCATGCAAGCATAGAAAGAGGAATGAAAGGACAAATAACAAGTCCAAAGTTCGGGAGGAAGAATCGTTACCCTAGGAGCGTTCTTCTTCGCCATGGATCCGAGATTCTACACGGAGGGAAACGACCGCACCGGGCAGCACTCTCCAGATCTGGAAACGGCTCGCGAAACGGAGCTCCGGAGCTCCGTCAATGGCGGGATCACTCCTTCTTCTTCCTTGCCTCCTTCTTCTTCCTCTAGCCTTGGAGAGAGAAAGGCTATGGAATTATGAGGGTTTAATCCCTCTCCAAAGCCCTAAGACCCCCCAGCATCAAATCCCAGCCGTTGGATCAAATTCCAAGAAATTTGATCGGTCGGATCGTCTTCTCCGCTCAGATTCGCGGAGCAGAATAAATAGGGCGCACGATCACTGGTCGTGCGCGAAGAGGAGAAATGGTCGTGCGCACTACCCGAGACAGAACTCCGATTCCTTGCGAATTAACGCACGATCATTGGCGCACGATCACTGGTCGTGCGCGAAGAGGAGAAATGGTCGTGCGCACTACCCGAGACAGAACTCCGATTCCTTGCGAATTAACGCACGATCATTGGCGCACGATCACTGGTCGTGCGCGAAGAGGAACACTGGTCATGCGCAGAGAACTGCTATGGAATTTTTAGTCTATCCCTAGCGCAGCACTACCACTCTGCCTACCTCGCTGAACTACGATTTTTTGGGTGTTACAAAATGCATGAATTTTTTAGGTGAGGTCGGGCGTTCACGAACGACGGTTCATGATCACTACGTTCACGACCGCCACCACCCCGCCAAACGAAGCCTAAGTAACTACTTCTCCCCACCCATAACCGCCCATAACTCCATCTCATCACTCAATAGTTACCAAACAACTATTTGAAACTACTCATAACCATGCAGCCCGGTTTACAACCATCAATAACCATCTCCCTCCATTATTAAATCAATCGATAACTACCTCATTTCCAACAGTAAATGTTGATCCAGAGCAGTTATTATCCATTTCCTGCCTTTTTAGCTCTGCCGGTCCCCTTCCCTTCTCTCTCTCTCTCCCTCTCTCTCTCTCTCGAATGCAAACACACCTCCAACATACGCCCAGGCCTGGGAAATCTTCACCCTGCCAAAACTCAACTCAAAAACTCTACAACCAGCCCCCTGTCCTATCATGCCAGCACCCAAATTAACGTCCAACACCAGAAATCACGTTCAATCACCAGAATTCACGTTCTTGCATTCTCATTCCTTCCTCTAGTGCCAAGGGATCGATCATTCTCTGATTACCCCCAACCTAAACAGACATCCCCACCTCTCTAACGAACTACCACTCCACCCAAGGGTCTCCATCATTGCAGAATTCCATCTAGAGGCCTGAAGTCTGCAAAATTTCAACTAATCTGCTAGTCCCAACAACAATTTTATATGAGCGGTTAGTCTCTTTTCTAATCGGGAGAGGATCGAATACCGAAAGGGAATTCAACAACATATTATTATTTTTTGGATACTTAGTTCTTATGTAAGTTCTAGTTTAAAGTCCAAATTATTTGTTGGTGTACTTGGTGAACAAACATATGATTGTGGATATTATTTCAACAAATTTGTCCACTACTTGTCCTAATTGCAATGCTTATTCTCTTATCATTTATTTGAAACATTTTCTCTTTATTTAGGGTTTAGGGGCACCTGTCAGGCGTTGTGGGAGTTTAGTCACTAGGCATGTTAAACGGGCGATCAATAAAGACTTGGATGAAACTATAAGGAATGACAACATGTACTTAGGCATTAGTGAGATTATGGCTAAAGATAGAGCACAATGGCGATAAAGGATCCATATAAGCCGACCCCACTATAGTGGGATAAAGGCTTGAGTGTTGTTGTTGTTCATGTTCGAACATACAAAGAGACTCGTACTAATAACTTCAACATCCCGCAGCGCTGAGAACACGTGCTGAGAAGGGTTGGGGTGTGCGGGCCGCGACCCTAATGTGGGAATAACAGATGCTGGCCCATAACACATGCATGCACGCGTTCATTAATGGTACAATTCTGTCGAAACTAAAGAAATAGGAAAAATAGCTAAACTACATTATTCTGAAACAATAAAATATTGATCAGCTTGAAATTAGAGACTTATAGAAGAGATCAAGAGAACCTCTTGAAGGAGCATATTAGTGAGAGTGTGAAATGTTGAGACCGACAATTTCTGCATAAAGTCATTCTCCCGAGTGAGCAGACATACCCATAAGTTTTAATAGTCCTTTGTTTTAGTTAAATGATTGAGATGCATAACATGCAAATTTATTTAATTATTTCATAATTGTGATCCTTGCTTCAAATATGGAAGGTTGGCATATAAAGAATGTTTGGACTCTAAAGTAAAGGTAATTGATTAATGTTCTCACATAACATTTTAGTTTATATTTCCTTAGATTAAAAGAAAGATGAGTTGTTGTTCACTTGATGCACCATTGTATGCTATCTTTAATGAGATGCTAAAAAAAGACATACAAGTTTAGGTGCTTAGTGTATATATTCCTACCAATCTTTATACTAGTAAAGTATTGAAAAATGAATATATTCAGATTTAGCGATACTCAGTGATAAATGACTCTTAAATTTGTTGGGTTTTATGGTTCTATACAGGTGGTACTTATGTTCCTTATGGTTCTGCACAGTTGGGAGATCTCATACGAAATTTATTGGACGAACGTGAAGATGCGAGGAAAAGGTGGGACGTAATCTTGCAGAAATTTATTTGTTGTATGTTCTCACATAACATTTTAGTTAATATTTCCTTAGATTAAAAGAAAGATGAGTTGTTGTTCACCTGATGCACCATTGTATGCTATCTTTAATGAGATGCTAACAAAAGATATACAAGTTTAGGTGCTTAGTGTATATTTTCTTTTTCCAAGTAACAATTTAAATAGGAGAAAAAATGTTGAATAATTTAGATGAATGGTAAAATAGAATAAATCATTCCTGCCAATCTTTATACTGGTAAAGTATTGAAAAATGAATATGTTCAGATTTAGCGATACTCGGTGATAAATGACTCTTAAATTTGTTGGGTTTTATGGTTCTATACAGGGGGTACTTATGTTCCTTATGGTTCTGCACAGTTGGGAGATCTCATACGAAATTTATTGGACGAACGTGAAGATGCGAGGAAAAGGTGGGACGTAATCTTGCAGAAATTTATTTGTTGTGTTTGTTAAAACAAATATGTTGCATTCTTGTAAAAAATTTATACTATTAAATGATGGATTGTGTTGGGGCAAAATTATAAAAATTTGTGTTTGACGATATAACAAATGTTATTACTTTTGTGTCTCTCTATTTTAAATTTTATAGTAGCAATTTCAGTTTATAACTTTCCTTAATTGATGTGATGTGTTGCTCCTATGGATATCTATTGGACTGAAAAAATGCTCGCATCTTCAATTTTTTTTAAAATAGGAGTATTCGCGGTGTTTTCTAGTCAAGTGTGGCTATTGCATACAATCTACCGTGACGCTTTTGGAGAATAGTGTCGTGAATGCCTACAAGCTGCCACGATGCGTTTCTAAAAAAAGCCGCGAATACATCCCGACTACCGCGACGCTTTTCCATAAAAGCACCGCAATGCTCTACCGAAACGATTACAATGGCGACGCTTTAGCGATGGTTTTTAAAATGCCGTGAAAGCTTCCGCGACGCTTGAAAAACATCGCTAAAGACCTAAAAAGCATGGCAGAAGATCCGTTTTGTTGATCGGAGAGGGGCCGAGTTTGCCCATGCACAATCATATAAACATTTAAACAAGTCATTGTCCTACGCCAAAGATTGATCTCTTATTTCATAACACATGTTTAAACAAGCGATTGCCCATCATCCGAAGAAATCATATAAATATTTTGATGTCTAGGTAAAAAACTATGATACCAATGTGAGCATCTTAGAACTTACATATATTTGTACTTAAAAGTAAAAGTTATCTATACCTCAATCACATCATGGACTAATAGATTTAAGTTTGTGGATTAACCATTATAATAACAAAATATTTGAGAGTATAATCAGAATTCATACCATACCAATAACAATGAATTTACCAGTTATGTGTTTCAAGAATTTAGAATTTAGGCATCAATTTTCACTCTTTTTAGTATCTCAGCACACCTATAAGAAAGAATTTGCGGCTCAAATACATATTTATATCTACTCATGTTAGGAAATAGAACTTTTGGGCACCCAATTTTTTTTACTATACATAATTTATCTTTAAACATGCATATAGATTAAGTATGACTGAATTTTGTACATAATGAACATCTAACGACTAACGAGTGAAATGTCTGTATATGTGTTCATTCTAAATATATTGTTTTAGTGCATGAAAGTTCTTTCTCGTAGATGTGTAGCCTTGACCTAGTGGGTTATCCTTATAACTTAAACTATATTTACTTATTGCAAATCATTGATTTGAAATAATTTGTTTAGTGATGAGATTTGGCCTATAGGCAATATTTGAACATCTAACATCATGTTTTCAATGACTAATAATACACATCTTACATTTAGTTCTAGCAAATCATGCAATTGATAGTAACTTGCAATTTAGGCTTCGTTTGGCGCTGTGGCGGCGGTCGTGAATGTCGTGGTCATGAACCGTCATTCGTGAACGCCCGAGCTCACCTAAAAAAATTCATGCATTTTATGCTCGAAACTAGTTTATTTTCTATATAGCGGTCATACTTGTCAAACATACATTCTATGATAATGACGTTTTTGACCAAACTCATCGGAGCAAATAAGTCGCGCTAAACGAAGCCTTAGTTTCTACAAACATCAATATTCTCAATTGCTAGGATTGAAAAATAAAAATGTATAAAAGTATAACTTATTTCTTCATAAACACATGTACCTATCAAGTTGTATAATAATATCGATTGGTGGACTCCCTGTACGTGTTATACTCTTTGTACGTCTAGCATCAAGTTGCAGATTGAAGCCTCTGGAGTTCTTCTTTATTTCTTCACGTGTGATCTTTTCTAATATTAGATACTGTTGTTTCCTGGTGCAAAAGAAATAGCACAAGATAAATACAAATATTTTATTCAAAGATATTAACAAATAAGTTCAAGAAAGACTAATAAAAGGAAGAGAAGCAATTTTAGGTTATCTAAACATTGCTTTGTTATTTAGATTTCTAAACATTGCTTTGTTATTCATATTTCTGTACATTATATGTTTGTTATAATGTCCAATTTGAGAGGTCATAGTGACCCATTTTTTTTCAAATCTGTGATAATGCCCTATTTGAGAGTTAATAATGCCCAATTTTTTATGTCCAATTTGAGAGGTCATAGTGCTCAATTTTATGTTTGTGGAAAACGACGACCTAGGATACCCCTGGTGCGAGCAGCGAGAGCAAATTGAGTCGGGCGAAGTCGAATCGAGCGAGATGAGAGGAGGAGGATGGGATCAAACGGCAGAGACGTGATAAGAGATTTTTTTCCGCTTGGTTACCAAGTAGAATCACATTGTATTAGATTAATTCCTTACTAACTCCTACCCGCATATGTGCATAGGTTAGGAAGAGTACAAATTACATAAAGTGACATTACATTGAAAAATAAGCTAATATATCTAATATAGCCTTGGTATATTTATTTAATTATTATCAATCTACAAATTTTAGAAACCATGTGATAATTTACTACTGCTAATTTTATTTTTTCTAATGATCAGAATATATTTTTAATGACTAAGAATTTCTTAGCTATTTAGTTGAAGAATGATTCTTTTTTGTAATGTTAAGGTCTCTACAAGATCTTGGTGTAAATTTGCTTCCACACGAGCTTGGATTGATATACATCTTCATTAGATGCCTTAAATAAGATCCTTTGGATCAAATTATCTATCTTTTTGAATAGGTCATATTGGAAACCGTGTGATAACAAATATGGAATAAGGAATATTTTTGAGTTTCTTGAATTTCCAACGGCTTCTTTCTGACCACTTTCTGGCAACTGTTGATATTTAACAGAAATTTCTCACTGCAGTTTTAAGGTGTTTGTTTTACATAAAGCAGGTAACATATTTCCATCCAAATACGTTCAATGGATTCAGGCAGGTTTACAGAAAGCAAAGCAGTGAAAAAGATAAACCAACATGTCTTTAGTTTCCATTGCAAAAAATTTAAATCTTCCCTATCTTGGAGATGTTTTAGAGAGAATTGAACTGTATCATGAGAATGTGCCGAGAATTTTTTTTATTATGGCAAGCTTAAAAGGTTCGATTTCTGCGTTCAGTCGCAAACAATTTTCTGTTCTATGCCTGTGACCTCGATAGTAGTCGCAGTACTTGGATTTGTCTCCGAAATTTGGTGTAAGAGCCCTCGGCCTCTGAAGAGAGGGATGATCGTGGATGGCAAGGAGAATGTTAGTCCTGGTTCTGTTCAAGGGAGTGTAGTCCTGATGCGGGCGAGCTCCTCGATCTCGGTTGGGGTTGTCGTGATGCTTGTTGTTCTTATTGGGAACCGTCTGTGGCAGCGGCTCCTCTCTCTTCCTCTTTGAGCTCCCCTTGAACTGCTGGCGGTGTGCTTCAATTGCCTCATCAGCTGATATCTGGGCTTTGGCCCAATGAACGAAGTCTGGGTAGTTGGGCACAGTTTCCCGCATTAGTGCGGAGTAGAAGCCACCGGGGCGGAGCCCTCCAAGAAAAAATCCCGCAGAAGCTCGGGGTCCACTCCTGGAATTTGTCGCGCCTCAGTAGTGAAGCGGTGAAAGAAATCCTTAAGGCTTTCTCCCTCGCTCTAGCGTATTCCGAAAAGGCGGGAGGGGGCCCGGACGATTCTGCGATTGGCGATGAATTGGTCGTTTTATCGCTGAGTTAGTTCCGCAGAATTGTTGATAACTCCCTCTCTCAGAGAGTGGAACCAGGTGCATGCTTGTCCCTTTAGTGTTGTCGGGAACACTTGGCACAACAGTTGGTCAGTGGGGCTGTAAATCCTCATGATGGTGGTGAAGTGGCAGATATGCTCCAGCGGATCGTCTGTTCTGTCGAACGTCTTCATGTTGGGGAGCTTGAAGCCGTCTGGGATTGGTTGCGTCAAGACCTCAGGTGCTAACGGTGATCCGTGGTGGAGAGGGCGGCGAGCTAGAGCGGACCGTCGCCCGACCTGTTCAAAGTGTCATAGGGTGCAAAGTGCCAATAAAAACAAATGGGGGGTGCAAACTGCAATATTTATTAATTCGGGGTGCAAAGTGCCAAAGAGAGGGAAATGGGGGGTGCATAGTGCCAAACTACGAAGCACGGATACTTAAAAATGCTTCGCGTATCGGCTCGAACGCGTATCGGATACGGGAAACCCCCGGAAACACGCGGAAACGCGTTTCCGAAACGTTTCCTAACGTAGGAAACACAATATTTAAATTAAATAAAAAAATTAATTGGGAAACGCGTATCCCCCTTGCGGGATACGCGTTTCCCGCAATTTTATTCACGGCGTCAGGCGCGCAGTCACGCCTCATATTAAATGGTGGCTAACTCTTAGAAATAATTTCTTCTCCTTACAAAATCATTTTATTAATTTAATATCAAAGAAGATCTTGTTTATGTGAAGAGTTTGATGATCATCATTACATATTATGATATTAGTTCTCAATGTGTACTTGTAGGCCCAATCTTGACTCTTGAGTAATCTATATTGATAATAAATAAATCAAACTAAGTTGTGTACTTGTAGGCACTATAAATAATGTTTGTGCTTTTAGATACCTCAAGGAATAGATTGCATGAGCTATTCTTCATATTTTCTCTTCCTGTGATATCCAATACCTTCTCCAAGCCTAATCTTTCCCATTGTGCCTAATCAACATGATTGTGCGCCAATTATTCTTGATTGAATGTAGTGACTGAGATGGTACCTTAGTTTGTTAATTGTATATTTTTATATTAATTAATACTTATAATAAAATAATTAAAAAAATATTAAAAACGTTTCCCGTATCCGTATTTTTTTAAAAATCACGTTTCCCGTATCCGTTTCGTATCGTATCCCGTATCCCGTTTCCGTCCCCGTGCTACATAGGTGCCAAAAAGCCCTGTGATTGATAATCTATTGTGTGTGGCTCAAATATATCGACAGTTCGGAGAGAAGTATGGCGTGCAGTTTTCAGAGAATGAGATTCTGAGCAGATACCGCTGGGCTTATGAGCAGCCATGGGCAGGTCCAGGTTGTGGTTTGTTCGTCAATTCCTGCATTTTCTTCTTCTTCTCCTCTTTCTTGGCCTCCTTCCTCTTCATTTATGTCATGTCTGTTGATTTGGATATCTGAATTTTAAAGTGAAAAAGAGACTGATGACTCCCATAGTCCTCTTATTCTTGAAGATTTTATAGTTTTATTTTCTGAACAAAGAATTCCAGAAATAAAAAGGCTATTAGAAATTTACTATCCGAATGAATATTATGTTAGTTACTGATACAGGAGTCTCGGAGATAGAGGTTAAGTTCTTGAAGTCAATTCACAGTTAGCATCATATAGACTTTGTCCGCAATTTCTGTTGAATTAAACAAGTTGTTTCATGTCATTATTGAACAATTTGTACAATTATTGCTCGGTGAACATTCTGTCATTGTATTTTGTCAAATGAAAAGTACATGGGAATTTTCTATTCCTTCAAATTATTGTATGTTTTCAATATGCTGTTGTGAGAGAGAGTAAATTGTGCATAAAATAGTTAATGTTTCATCTGTGTAATTAATGTTTATTCCATTTGACATAGAGTTTAATAAAAATGCATGTTGACTTTTAAGAGCTTTTTTTGAACAGTTTAACATCCCGAGTTAATTCCATCTCCCATCTTTTGCAAGAATTAAAGAGAGACTAAGGGCCTGTTTGGGAGAGTGGTGGCGGTGGGAAAAGACATGGTAGTAAAAGGAGGGTAGGAAAACGAGCTATTGAAAAAAAGTTTATTACAAATGAAGATCTGTTTGGGTGAACTCCGTTTGCAGAGCTTTCCAGAAAGAAGAAGAATTTTATAAATTGTTTGGCAAAATTGGACATAAGCAAATAAAATAAATTCACCCAAACAGATCTTCATTTGATCAAAACAACTAAATAGAGGTTCCATCACCAAATTAAGGTTGGGCATTGTCTAATATACTAAACCAAGGTCAAGGAGACAATTGGTTGCGTGCAATTCAAGTTTTGGGGTCATTTGACCCAACTGGTCAAATTGAGCAACCATTTTAGCCGATGTAACCCACGATTGGCCAAGCGATGTAATTTCATCAACTTAGGGGCCCCAAGTCTCTCAATGATGAGTGACATGGTCAATAACACCATTGAACCTAACAGATAACAACGGTCATATCCAATCGAGTTAATTCGGGTCAATCTCAAATTAGCTTGTGATGGTAAAAGTTATCCATACATATAATTGCACTCCAATTGGAGGGGTAAGTGATCGCAATTGCGCCCAATAAGACCTAATAGAGCCAGTGGTCCATAATGGAATGACTATCTAGGTCAATTTCACAATTTGACCAATCAGGCTAAGCAGGAGCTACCCAAATTGATATTTTAGCAAATCAGAGTAGAACTACCACAAATTGAGGTAAGGCGCAACCTCAACAGTGTCTGGGTTGCCCAAACCCATCAATTTGGTTAGATGGGGCTCACATGGACCCAACACACTAGAATAACGCTAAAACGGTGTTTTAGGTTAATGATCATGAGCAGATCATCAAGATGGGTCTATAATTACGTCTGCATCAAGAGGAGCGAAAGTGATGTAGGGTAGGGTGTTTGGCGTGAGTCTACGATGCAATTCTAGTGGTTGATGGGACTTGGACTCTTCTACCCTTACTCTAAATGTAATGCAACCATGCAAGGAACAACAACAATATCAAGAATAAACAATAAACATTAACCCACGCAATTTTAAACAAACAAGTGAAAGTAACTTTTTCTTTAGGCTAGCAAGCAATGACTTTCCTCTGCGGGGAGGGCCAAAGCCAAGTGCGCGACAAATGGTTCCTTATTGTAAATCACAAGCACATCTAGAACAAAATTCCACAATACTAAATATCCAAACACAAGAGAATTTCAACACCATATACTAATTTAGAATACAAAGATCCATACAAAGATTATAAAAACTCACAAAGGGGTCTGTTGTGTAAGGAGAGATCCGGTGACGCAAGGCGATGCAGTGACTGTCCAGAGGAGGTTTCGATTCGGGGTTGCGGCAAGGATGGCTAGGAATGGGTTTCCTGGACGGAGAAAGATGGAGGAAGATATGCTCCATGATTTAGCATGCAAAACATATTGGACGCAAGGTAGGTTTGTCGTTGGTGATAGGGATGTCAGTGAAGGGCGGTGCCACATTCAATGGGGTTGTCAAAAAACGGTGATACCAAGATAGGTGGTTTGGTGGCCTGCCTCCATTTGAGTTCTGATTTTAAATAAACATATGGGCAAAGATTGGCTCCATAACATGGACCCTAATCCAGGTGACGGCAGAGCCTCGAGACTGGTAGAGGAGAGATTTTTATAGATTAACCTATGATTTAACTCCATCAAGAATGATACGAGGGCTCCTGATAGGTTGAGATTGTAGAGTGGCGCCATTGGCCGGTGAAGGTCACGATGATGCTCCCCTTGCAACCCAGACCATCGATGGTGACTTGATCAACCTTCAATAGGTTCATTTCAACCTCCTGGTGGTAGAGAAGATGGGTTCTCAATCTTCTTGGATTTCCTAATTGAAGAGAAATAATGGAGGGGGGAATAAAGAGGATGGGGAAAAAGAGATGGAGGGTGGTCGGGGAGAGCCAAATTTGTCATTCATGCAATGTCATGCTAATTATTGTCTTGGCCGGCCCTCATTAAATGTAGTCAGCGCCATTAGGATCAATTCTTAGCTCTATAATTACTCGAATAGGCTGATTCAGTGTTGTGCTGGTCAAAATTACCAGTCTTGATTGAAATCTGGTCGACCAATCCTATTGAGTTTATTTCGATCTAAGAAGTCCGATGAAATGACTGAGATTAATTTCGAGTCTAATTGCTCAATTTCACATTTTGGTCACTCCTAGTTCAATTTGATTGATGATAGTTAAACTAACCAATTTCTTTCAGAATAAGGTCCAAGTGGTCTCTTTGTGTTCATAATGATCCCTAGAGTACAATATCATTAATCGATAGCAATTATGAGTCTCCTTAGTCAATTTTATTTTCAAATCATTGTGTAGTTCAACTCAAGCCGTTTTGGTCAAATTGTTAACACTGATCAGAACATGACCAGAGTGGTTTCAATGAGCTCACTTATGATCCTATTTGTTCAGATTCGCATTTTCCTACCTCCATGCATTTCAAATAGCATCATTTTTGTCAAACTAGCCAACTTAGACTCGAATGACGTCCTTAGATGTTACACTTGTGAATTAACTTGGAGGTAGGTAAATTCATGACCAACCCTTGCGGGTTGAGAATTTAGTAACTCGTGCATGATCTAAACTATGATGAGGTAACCCTCACCCACTTGCAGGAGGGGGTATTGTGTTAGCGTCGGGGAAGAGACGCGGAACTGCAATGTTCTCAAAACTACGAAAACAGACCCCCTAGGTCGATTTTAGGGGGGATGTTTTTAGAAGACTTGAAAACATGTTGGTTTTGAGCCAAAACCAAAATGGACAAAAATATAGCCAAACAAACACTAATATTGGATTTTCAAAAACCCAAAACAAAAACCTTCCTGCCAAAATCATGCAAATGAACGCAGCCTAATGAAACATTACACAATGCACAACACTGATTTTTATTTTTCTCATCATCGAGGAGTTTGTTTAATCTTTTAATTTAATTTTAAATCCGTATTAATTTGTGTGGCGGTTTTGAGTCGTTACAATATGCATATCTAAGTAATGTTAGTTTAAATAATTTAGAGTTTCGCCTCTCTCTCCCTAACTCTCTCGATTTGTCAAATCTATTTATTCATGATCTTTAGTGGACGGTCATTCAAGTTAAGTTGGTACAATATATACATTAAATAAAAACATGCTGACAGTAAAAAATATTAAAAAACGAATGATAATGGGGAAATGAGAAAAGGAGATACACGAGGATTGATTTTTATTATCATAACATGTTAATATCTTAACAAATAAAGCTATTAAATTGATAAAAGAAAGAGGGAAAAATCAATACCTTAATTTTCCGATATCACCCAAGCCAACATTTAACACATCATATGTGTAATTGCTCTCGTGTTCGAAGGATTGATGTCTTCATCATTATGAGTTCTGACTTCCATGGTATGTGAGCCCCACAAAAACTGTAATAATGTGACAATAAATGGAGAAAATGAAGTAAAATATGAAGTGGAAAATGGGTATGGGGCATTACAAATTTACTCGCATAAAGCGGTATATAAAATTTTTCAATATCAAAACATTAAATCCTAGTCTAAACACCCAAGTTGTGTCAAATATCAGAATAATCCTGAGCCTCGCCGGTTATTACCGGCGATATATTCGTAACTTTGCAGTATTGCGGCTCCGCTCACGGATTTACTAGCACATACCAAATTTACTTGGACACCCGAGTCCACAAAAGCTTTTTACCATCTTAAACAAGTACTCTCCACTCCCCCCCCCCCCCGATTTTGCACCTCCCTGATTTTACATCCCCTTTTATTCTAGAGACTGATGCATCTGGATTCGGCCTAGGGGCAGTCCTCATACAGAATGCCCATCCACTAGCCTTTTACAGCAAAAAGTTGACACCACGCGAACGAAACCTTTCTACATATGCCCGAGAACTTTTAGCTATTACTTTAGTCGTCTCAAAATGACGACAATATCTACTCGGTTCCCCGTTTATTATTCGAACTGACCATAAAACATTACATCATCTACTTAACCAACTCATTACGACCCCAGAACAACAAATTTTTTTATATAAAATGTTGGGATATCACTACACTATCGAATATAAACCCGGTCCACAGAATAAGGTTGCAAACGCACTCTCTAGATGTGCCGACTCTGAGTTGCCTACATATTTTTTGTTAAAGTTACAGCTTTGTTGGTATCCTCGTTTACCCATTTTACAAAATTTGGATTGTTTTTATATAAATTAGCTATGTCTCCCTTAGGTTTAGCCTTCATGGGTAGAAATGAACTTAATGTAGATGAATTAATTTTGGCCCATCGATGAATGCGCCTCACATCAGGGATCATAGGAGATTGTAAATGTGCATGTTCTAAAACCCACATCCAAGCACACAGTATATAAATGATTAAGGAAAAATATATTTTGATTAAAGAAGTGTATGCAAACAAACAGAACAATTATCACACTAGTATAACATGGAAGCACCCATTTATGTAAGCATCATTTTAGGCCTTGGTAGTAGATCTTCTGTTTGAAAGCTTTTGGCTTTTTGCACACAAGATGGAGAAACTAGTCAAAAGGAAACCATGTATAGACTTTGGACCAGTTATACTTAGTGAACTCTGATGGGTCAGACAATTTATCATACAAGGGAAGAAGTTGAAGATAAAAAGGTAGAATTAAGGCTTTTAAGTCATTATGGTCAACCTTGTGCTCCTGCTTGGACATTTCACCAGATCTGGCAACCTAACACACTTTCTTCTTCTATAGAGTTGGATAATACCCCCCAAAACTCCAGTACATAGCAGCGGCTCTACCTCTCGGACGCATGTCCCCACCCTCTCTCCCAGCTCCAGACTCCTCTACCACAGAATACACTACGCCAGGAGTACCTATGAAGCAAGGATGCTTACACTCCTCGCCTAGATCTACAGATCCAACAATGGAAAAAAGATTCACAGTTTGCCAGGACATACCTCTCCCGCAGCCAGTCCCAGCTCCGGCCATTCGTCAACTGGGGCTGACGCCGCCATCGCTCCAACAAACTGCAGCTAGGGCTCGCCGTGCCTCTTCTCCGCTGGCCTCTGCCGAGTCGCTCGCCGTGCCTCTTCTCCGCTGGCCTCTGGCGAGTCGTGCGCCGTGCCTCTTCTCCGCTGGCGAGTCGCCGTCCGCGCTCTCTCAAAGAAAAACCCTAAACCGCAGCAGTCGACACTGTTGCTTCATCCCTCCGCGTTTATATTGAAAGGAGGACGATCCGGAGATCGTCACCCGCGTCAGCGTGGGGAACGATTGCAGCAGAACCGTCCGATGTCTGCTACACATCACAGCAAACAGTGAGACAGATCAGCAGCATTTATTAATACGGGCGAGCAGCGAAACACCACCATACCAGAATTAATTTCATAGCTTTATGCCACGTGTAACCAACTACTATAATATAGCAGGCATTGAAAATAAATTTTCTGTCATGAGATAGTAGATGTTAGGAGCCTAGGGGACGAAGCTGCCGGCAAATCGACGGGTAGTTGGATTGCTGTGATGGAGGAGCGCGACGGGCGGAGAGAAGGGAGGAGGAATGCGGCGCGAGGGCATTTAGCGGGTAGGGTTGAGAAATAGCGAGGGAGATCTGACTGTTTTGAGATTTATCGAGTATATCGAATGGCCGTAATTATTTTGCGGAATTTTGAACTCACATTATTGGCAGCCCATTAATATTAGCACACCAAAAGAAAAATAATACCTCATTATTTTACTTCTGATGGGTAATCATCCATTTTGTAGAGAAATCCAAGTTGCATTTAGCCAAAAACTCAACTCCCCACTAAGATGGTGGGGGCATGGGCAAGAAAGAGGAGGAAACCGCCCGTAACCACTAAAGAAACCGCCGCAACCACCGCACGAAGTCGCGCACAGCACCACACGCGGCCACAAGGCCGCGCGGCACCACACGACCGCGCGACACCGCCCGGCCGCGCGGCATCCCGCGGCCACGCGGCATCGCAAGGCCGCGCGACCGCGACACCGCGCAACCGCGCGGCATCGGGAGCGGCCGCCCGACACCACGCGGCCGAGCGACACCCCCGGCCGCGCGGCATCCCGCAGGCGCGCGGCCGCACGGTGTCGTGCGCCTAACGCCACGCGGCACCGCACGGTACCGCGCGGCGACACCGTGCGCGGCACCGCGTGCCCGGCACCGCACGGTGCCGCGCGCCTAACGCCGCGCGGCACCGCGCGCCCAGTGCCGCGCAGCGACACCGCGCGGTACCGCGCGGCGACACCGCGCGGTACCGCGCGGCGACACCGCGCGGTACCGCGCGGCGACACCGCGCGGTACCGCGCGGCGACACCGTGCGCGGCACCACGCGCCCGGCACCGCGCGGTGCCGCGCGCCTAGTGCCGCACGGCGGAACCGTGCGCGGCACCGCGCGCCTAGCGCCGCGCGGTACCGCCCGGCACCTCGCGTGGCCGGGCGGTGGGCGCGGTGCCGGCCGGCCTCCCTCGCCGCCGGGCGCACTCTTCGGCCCCTCTCGTCTCATCCCCGGTCGGCCTCCCTTGACCAACGGGCGCGCTCGCCCGACCTCTCCCACCTCATTCGACGGAGAAGGCGAGGACGATCAAGGCAAATCTCGCTAAACCTGAAAACTCCCCATCATGGGGTGCAAATAGTGAACTCCCCATCATGGGTGCAAATAGTGAAACTCCCCATCATGGGGTGCAAATAGTGAAAATCCTCCTACATGGGGATATAAATGGTAAAAACCTTCATCCGGTCTGCGTCTAGTAAATAATATGATTATGGTGTGCGCATAGCCATATTCATAGTAAGTGGGCATCCGGTCTGCGTTTAGTAAATAATATGGTTATGGTGTGCGCATAACCATATCCGTCATATGAATACATATCATCACCAAACTATATAAATTGGTGTGCGCGTAGCCATATTCATAGTGAGTGGGCATCCGGTCTGCGTCTAGTAAATAATATGGTTATGGTGTGCGCATAGCCATATTCATAGTAAGTGGGCATCCGGTCTGCGTTTAGTAAATAATATGGTTATGGTGTGCGCATAACCATATCCATCATATGAATACATATCATCACCAAACTATATAAATTGGTGTGCGCGTAGCCATATTCATAGTGAGTGGGCATCCGGTCTGCGTCTAGTAAATAATATGGTTATGGTGTGCACATAACCATATCCGTCATATGAACTCATATCATCCTAAAAACTATACAAATTAATGTGCGCATAGTCATATTCATGATAAATGTGCATATAGCACATAAATTGGTTATGGTGTGCGGATAGCCATCCTAACCACCATAACCACCCTAACCACCCTCAAAAGCTATAAAAGGAACCTCATGGCTTCATTTCAAGGGGACTTGGAATTTTCTTCACGGGAGAGAGCTCTCTGGAATTCCTTTGAAGATCTTCATCAGCATTCGAAGATCTCATTCGGAACTCGAAGATCTTCATCAGCATTCGAAGATCTCCTTCGGAACCCGAAGATCTTCATCAGCATTCGAAGACCTCCTTCGGAACCCGAAGATCTCCTTCGGAACCCGAAGATCTCCTTCAACATTGGAAGATCGTCATCAGCACTCGAAGACCTCCTTCAACCTTCGAAGAACTCCTTCGTTGCTTGAAGATCTCCTGCAAATTCTGAAGACTGCTCAAGAAGAAGAAAGTACTTAGTTTTTCTGAGAGGTGACCTGTCACCCTCAGAGACTTTCATTCAATTACAATTGTAACGGGAGCGGTCTGTCGCTCCCGATTCCCGCACCATTACTTGTAACGCTCCGCGACATAGTGAAATTTGGTCGGCGCTGATCCGACCACGTGGTTTTTCACCCTTTCCGGGTTTTCCACGATAAAAACGTCTTCTTGCCACCTGTTCGTTCTCTCTGTGACTGCTTGCGCGCTCGGTTCACTCTCGGGCTAAGACGGTTCGATTCACCCGGTCAGAAAGAACGTTGAGCGACCCGCAACAGTTTGGCGCCGTCTGTGGGAAAGGTGTTCCCCAAACTCTGCAAAGACTTTTCGAAGACAGTATTTGCTTCATAGCGATACTCGTGACTAACAACAATGGCAAGAAAAAGTGCTCGCACCACCGATGGTTCCATCCCAGAAGAACGCATTGATCCCGCTCCCTCTCATACGCTCATCAACGCACCTCTCACCAAAGAGGCCCCATTAGCACCCGTTGCCGCGCTAGAAGGGCGCATGCGCCAGATGGAGGAACATCAAACTGAGATGTTAACCCTGCTGAGAAATCTCGAGGTTCCTCGAGCTCCCGCTCCACCTCCATTGCTGAATGATCCACTCCCCCCAACCTCGAATCATGCTCCAATCGAGGCAGCAGTTCAAGAGGATAATGTCTCAGAAGAACTTTCAGACGCAGCAAGCTCTGCTCATCCCGCTCGGGGACCAGAAGGCGATCATCATCGCCAACGCCAAGGAAGACTCGGCCCTCGACAAGCAGTAGGGAGGATCACTCGAGAAGAAATACGTGATGTAGTAGCAGAGGAGTACGGTCAGGTCGGGCGGCGTGTTGCTTTCGCCCGCCGTCCCTTGCTCAACGGCTCCCCATTAGCGCCTCACGTTCTAGCTCACCCAGTTCCTCACGGCTTCAAGCTCTCTAGCATGGAAACGTTCGATGGGACCGACGACCCATTGGAGCACGTCAATCATTTCGCTACCATCATGAGAATTTACAACGCTCCAGATCAGCTTCTCTGTCAGGTGTTTCCAGCAACCTTAAAAGGCCAAGCGCGCACTTGGTTCCACTCTCTGCAAGATGGAGTCATAGATAGCTTCGCAGAAATGGCACGACAGTTCACCGACCAGTTCATCGCCAACCGCAGGATTGCTCGAGACCCCTCCTGTAAGACCCCATTTTTTTTTTTTTTGCAAAAACCACCGGGTCTTAGGCCCAGGACCGCCGTTTTGCGGTGACACCTTCGCTCGGGAAGGTCGCCACCACAAAACGCCGACCCTGCCGGCCAAATCGATCACGAAGAAAAGTACAATAAAGAGAAGGTAAGTCCACATAATCACATGAATTAAAACCATAGAGGTAAATGTCCACAGATATAACTGAATAAAGATAACAAGGTCAAAAAATAAGAGCTCTTGCCCTGTACATCATTTCCTCACTACAAGATCACTCGCGGAAGCTAACTCCTAAGTAAAGCTAAAGTTAACCGTCACAGACACTGAGACTGAAGCACTCTGACCAGGCTGACCCATCCCTGTAGATCCCGTGCTCCACTGGTGCTGCAACACTGGATGCTTCTTCTTCTTCGGCCTACGATCACTGCCTCGCAATCCACGTCTACGTCTTCGCCGTCGGTCTCCTGATCGCTGTGCCGGAGGGGTTCCACTCATCATGGGACATCTGACCCGAGTATGTCCTGGCTGGTGACAATGGTAGCATGGCCGTGGGATCCACCACGTCGGATCCTGCTGTACCTGTTCCTTGAAGGGTGCTGCATCTCCTCGAACTCCTAAAATGATAAGGTCCACCGACCGTCAGTCATAAAGACTCAGCCAATTCCCCACCCCTCCCCCAATGGCTCCTAGGCACCGTGCGGGAGGATGAAGCGGAGGACAGCAAGGGGTAAAAACAAGAGCAGGTGACGGCGGAACTAGAGCTACACAGGTGCATATATATATGAAGCATTAAGTAAGCACAGTAAAGAACAGTAAGCAGTATATATAATTGGCAAGTAAAGTAAATATAAAGGTAACCATTGATTTATAGGAATGCCCATACAAACCTATAGACCAAGGGGTCGTTTAGCAGGGCCTACCGTATAAGAAGTCCCATAACCGACTTATACGTTAGGGGTAGGTTGAATGCAATGTTTATGCTATGATATGCACGTATGCTGTTATGCTATGATCATACAAGTGCAACACACCCACTACGACTCTATGCGCATAGACCTTTAGTTCCCCCTTTTTGGAGCGAGCTAGACTCCCAGGATACTCCCGTAGTGGCAAACGGAAGCGGTGGGTTGGGCCCCGCCCACCTCTAGGTTGGTATTCACACTACCCAACCTAGACCTATTGTACGCCTCCACTATACCCGCGGAGCGTCTGCGTACTCTTGCTGACTGGACCGCCAGACTATCAAGGCTAAGTGTAAAACCACACTCGCCGAGTCAACGTATTGACGTCGGTGTGAACGACCGTCCAATACCGAAGACCCACCACCTTCAGTGCACATGCAACATGTTTTACTTCCTGTCTCTGAGTCATGAGTTCCCCGGGCTAACCCGCCCGCCATCAATAACCTTCCGAGCCAAAAGCTCCCCGGGCTAACCTGCCCGTCATCAATAACCTTCCGAGCCAAAAGCTCACCAGACTAACCAGTCTGCTGCAACAGCCACCGAGCCCACCGCTCGGACAACCGATCCAACTAAACTTCCGAAACCACAGGGTGTGGCTGAGTGTGTTATTAGTTAATCTTGTACAATGTCTTACTCCTATGAGTTAGGGTTAGTCTTGGACTTCCCGAGGGTTACCCTGTGAGGGGCTCGCTACGGTACTAGGAACCACTATGGGATGACACCCCAAAGTTCCCACTCCCAAGACACTTAATGTTATTAGTTACTACCCATAAGAAACCCTCTTAACATTTCACCTGGTTTAAACCTAAGTGCTTTTAGATCCTAAAAGACAAAAGATGATCCTTCGTCATCCACAGGACTACCTACCCCAAGGATGGCACCCCACCACCCTAGGACTCATCAAACCTTAATTCTTTCCAAGGGTCCTCTCATATCCATATGATTACCATTAGACCCTCACATCTCCAACCAATATAATCCAATTTGGCCTACAATCCCAAAATTGCCAATTTGCTAAACGCAGACCATCTTCAACGCTTTGATGCTCATGAAGGGAAGTACATTAATTAGTCAACTCCATGACCCCATATTCTCACTGGGGGTCCATGTCACTAATTTAAGATCCATTCCAGAGTTCCATAATTTTCCCCATATTATTAATATGTAAAACCATTTTTCCCAAGGACAACTTCCTAGGGTTTGAACTACAAGTGCACTTTTCTGACTTCCAATGCCCCTCCAAATTTTTACATAAATCAAAAGTACCTATTAATCAGCAGTCATGAAATCTTAGGGATATCCAGCAAGATTTACTATTTTTAAAAATTCCAAAACTCATTTATTACCAATAAATTCCAAAGGGGGTACCCTCATATGATCTCTAAACCTTATGCAAATTTATACAGAGGTGTCTCCTACTAAAATATTCAGGTCTACCAAGTTTGACTACATAACACAGAGGTTACATGTGTAAATTCCTCAATGGGTATATTTGTAAATAATTCCAAAATGAACTAGAGATACCAAAAATATTGATCCATAAATTATGAGAAAAATACAGAGGGTATGTATTGGTATGAAAAGACACCCTGCAAAGTTTCATGCAATTACAGAGAGTTAACACTCTAAAATCAATCACCCCAAAAATTGTCAACAATATGAATAATTACAATTTGAACCTTCAAATGTTTTCCAATGGTTCCAGTAGAATCTCCAGGGTTTGACAATATTAAAATTAAGATTGTGACAGAAGATGGTTAATCATTAAGTAATATTTCTTTCTAAAACCCAAAACCCTAATTATTTACAAATCTACCCAAGGGTTTATTACCTAGGTTTGACAACTCCAAACCTCTTCAGATTCACAAGGGAGGGTCCTCTGGTCATTATGACCTTCCTTCCAAAACTTTAGGTCAAACCATTAAGGTTTGACCCTACTTCCTTCATTAGCCTCTAATTGCACCCCATTAGGGTTTAACCTAGGGTTAGGGTCAAAACTTCACCAACTCCACTCAAACTTCTTGTGAGGGCATTATATCACTTATACAGGTCAGAGGAGTCCAACACACCCCTCTCCAAGGACAAACTCTCCTATGTCCTTCACAACCCCAAATTCCACTCCATAGGGGTCAACCCTATGACCTTGAGCAAAACAACTCCAATGCTCACCAAACCCTTCATGGGGTCTCAACTTCATCCCACTGATCTTCCTAAGAAGTATCAAGTCTCAAAGGACCTAATTGGCCAATGATTCTCTACTTGGCTATTTGCACCCCAAGGTGCTCCTACCCCAAGTCCTAGGGCAAACCAACTCCCCATGACTCCATAACACTCTTGGAGGTGCTTTGGGTGATACTAGGGCAGTGGACAAGGGCCCACTCCTTTTGGAGGTGGTTTATCATGAAAAACCCTAAGTGTCCCCTAAGCACAATTTTTCCCCTTAATGGACAAAACTTTGACTTAAAGGTTACCCAACCAAATGAACTCCAACTGAGTTGATATTTTAACCAGGGGCTTTTCATGACCCTAATAACACCCCACCAAAGTTTGGTGGAGATTGGGGGTCATTTGACCCTCCAATTAAATTGTGCAAGGATTATTAAATGTTTACAAAAACTTTAGGAAAATGTTCTCCAAAAATCCTCATTTTTGGATATGTCATAGCCCTAGGCATGACTCACCACTGGTCCAAATCTCAAGTCATTTGGACAAGTGGTTTGGTGTGGGCACCCATTCAAAGTTCAGACAAATTTTGCACTAAAATGGGTGCTGAGGTCAAACCAGGACCCCTAATTGAGTGAAGTCAATTTTGGATGATTCTAGGGGTCAAGGCCTACAACTTTCATGTTGGGCACTTTTTCTGTAGAGGCCTATAAGTATTTTTAATATTTAATACTAGATTCAGCCCTAAAACAGCACTATTATTAAGAGTATTAATATTAAATAAAAACTAAATAAACGAAATAACGCTTGATCCGACGGCTCAGGGATCGTCTTCTTCCCTGAGCCGACGGTCAGCGACAGCGCGCGCTGGGCCTCCTTGCGGGCCGAAATCCGGCCACCGGAGATCATCTCCGGCCAAACCCCTAAGCCACCTCCATCGTGGGTGTCGGGGCTGTCGTTTGCCGGTGACAGGGCGGCCGGAGGTGGCCGGGGGTGGTCTCCCGAATGTTGCGTTTTCTCGGCTAGAACAAGAGGAAAATCCGATTGGAACGGCTCCAATCTCCTTTGATTTTGAAAACAGAGAAGTGAGGATCTATCCACTAGGGGAAGGATGAAGAACCGGACCTTGCTTGACGCTTGATGCCTTGCCGATTGTGAACTCGCCATTGCCGACCTCCATGGTTTGCGAGCTCTGCGATTTCTACACCAAGATGCCCGAAACCTTCAGGTAAATGGGGGGAAACGTCCCTCTCTGCCTGGTGAAGCTTTTAAAGGCTTCAATTTGAGGAGAGGAAGGGTCATGGCTTCAATGCCATTTTCACCATTAAAGGTGATTTCGGCCACATACAATTCCTCTCTTAATCAGCCCCCCTTCAGCCTTTGAAACTGCTGGAAACTCCTCCTATCCCCTAGAGGAGATGAATGCAGCCATAAATGGGGAGAATTGAGGGGGGTTTCACCTTCCTCCATTGATGGCCTCATCTTTCTCTCTCCCCCAAACTCAATTTTCTCTCTCCTACTCATCATGGCCGACTTTCCTCTCTCTCCTGGGTTAATTACCAGCCAAGGGTGATGGTCAAGGGGCCAATTTGGGCTTGGCCCAAAGGGATTGGGCTAGGTTTAAGAGATTTGACCTAATTTGGGCAAGTTTGACTTTTGTCAAATTGAGCCCTAGGGTTGACCCAGTCAAGGGGCTTTTTGGTCCACTGGGTCCCCTATGACATGATAACCCTAAGGGTAGGGTCAATTTAACATGGTGATGGTCAATTAGGGCTTTTAATGAAGAATTGCCATTTTTGACCTAAAGGGGCATTTTGGTCAATTTGCACCATTGGGGGTCCCATGATGGGGCTTTTGGGTCCACTAGGTCTCTCATGATATTCTAGACCTAGATGAGTGGTCAATTTGGCATGGTGAGGGTTAATTGACTCTAATTAGGCTACTTTGACCAATTTAGGGTTAGGGTTGACTTTGGTCAATTTGGCCTCTTTGGTTGACCCCAATGGGTCCTTGGTGCCCTAAGGGGACCCCTAAAGGGTTAGGGATACCATGGTGGGGCCAAATGGTCAAGATGAGGCCCTAAAGTCCAACCCTAAGCTTGGTCACAAGAAATTGCTATTTGCAGACCAAGGTGATTTTCTCCTTCTTCCCTAAGCTCTCAAGGTCTTGGGTTCTTCCTATGGTTTTGCCATGGCAAAACCATCTTAGGGGTCTAGCTGTCTGGGGGATGTTACAAATCCCAATAAACAAAACAACAATTTCGTCCTCGAAATTCAGGTTAGGCCTGCGGGGTTTTCACTGCGAGCGACTGAACGTAACATCCCCTAAGAATCAAAGTTATTCCTGGCTCGAAGAGCACCGACTATCCATGCCACACCAGCTCTAGTGGCTCCAAGTTGTGCTCCTCCTGACCCTAAATAACCACATGTCTTAACCTCTGTAATCTTCTTGCGCCGCAAGACTCACACCGTCGAATCATCTATCCTGACTGGGGTGACCTAGCTACCTTGGTCAATCTATTCTCGAACTTTCACTCTAACCTGGGCAGACTCTTATGCCTCCTAAATTTTTCTTCTTGTATTCAAATTCTTACTATTGATGGGACTAATCAAAATCGGCTAGCGTCCCAATCATCCTTAAATATTATTGGGGGTGCACTTGTGAACTTTTATGAGTATATGCTAACCAATCATAATGGTAAGATGACTCTCAATCACTTTCTTCATGAAATTCTATTCATAACGACAAGATTTTGATACCTTGGGGTTTTTTTTCACAATTCAATTTTTATCAAGGAAATATCATCATGTTTATTTCTCCAAAATCCTGTCACTTCCACTTATGCTAGTCTTGATCACTCTCAAATGGTCTTAAGCAAGATAAACTTAGATCATTCTTACCATAGTGAAATCAAACATTATATTCCAAATCTAACAAGTCATCGTCTAAGATCTCTGGTTATTCATCATCAAAGCTCCCAAGGTCTAAGCATTATTATTGTAGACAAAATTTTTCAACCATGTCGGGGCATGATTTTTAACAAGACATAATTTGATCACTTCCGAATTTCCTTCAACCACAAAAGCTTTCAATTTAACTACAACTTGCAAGATCTACTTTCCGCCCTTAACTTCTGTACTAGGACATCGACATCCTTAAATGATTAATCCTGGCGGCTTTACACTTTCAAAGATTCAATTAAGGCCAAGTTGTTGTCCTGGTAATTCCTGCTGATCATCATTCCAAACATATTGTTACACCATCTCACCTTCTTCCAAGTAACATCGAGTAAGATCGACTTCCAAAATCATAGTGTTCATGACATAAAAAAAAAAAAAATTTCTAAGGGAAATCTAAGTCCGTCACTAATTTGCCCAAAAAAAACAAAAGGTAAGCCCCAATAAACAAAGGACAAGCCCCCAATAAACAAAAGATTAGCCTCTATCTATCTTTGGGCGAAGTGTCTTCAATATCACCAAGTTATATTTATCCCAAATATGCAAACAATTCTTATGGCATACAACCTTAGACTTGGGGTTCTATCTTGGGGCTCACTGGTGTACTCCATACCTTAGGCTCTTCTAGGTACCTTCTACGACAACCTTATCAGGGTCAATATGTTATCCAATCCTAAATAGGCTTCTTATTGTACTTGAACTCTTATCCGACCCTTGATGTTCGTCACAGTGGTTGTCTTAATGTAATCTTGTCACAAATACGATGATTGAGCCTATGAGTCTCGTACCATTCTACTTAGGTGTCAGTCTCTCTTTCTCTAGCCTCTTTGGGGTATCCTCATACCTTCACCAATAGTTATACTTACGGTCTATTTCAGACTAGGTCATGGTATAACTTGTCCTAGTAAGTCACGTGTCCTAGTGGGGTTGAGTCTAACTCATTAACTAAGGTATTATCTAAAAAGATCTTTGTAGCCGGAGGTATTCTCTGCTGGGGGCAGGGTTCGCCGCAGGCTACAAAAGAAAACTTAACGCTCGTAAAGAGATTTGACTGAGAAGATTCAGTTAAAAGTGGACCTTTTTCAATGTGATTCCCATATGGGCACACCACTGCTTCCGCTGCTTAGTTTGTCCTCAAACTAAACTCGCACGGGGTGGCCCAGGGTTTGTGGACTTCTTTTCTTTGGATCGAGGTTTGCTCTGATACCACTTGTAAGACCCCATTTTTTTTTTTTTGCAAAAACCACCGGGTCTTAGGCCCAGGACCGCCGTTTTGCGGTGACACCTTCGCTCGGGAAGGTCGCCACCACAAAACGCCGACCCTGCCGGCCAAATCGATCACGAAGAAAAGTACAATAAAGAGAAGGTAAGTCCACATAATCACATGAATTAAAACCATAGAGGTAAATGTCCACAGATATAACTGAATAAAGATAACAAGGTCAAAAAATAAGAGCTCTTGCCCTGTACATCATTTCCTCACTACAAGATCACTCGCGGAAGCTAACTCCTAAGTAAAGCTAAAGTTAACCGTCACAGACACTGAGACTGAAGCACTCTGACCAGGCTGACCCATCCCTGTAGATCCCGTGCTCCACTGGTGCTGCAACACTGGATGCTTCTTCTTCTTCGGCCTACGATCACTGCCTCGCAATCCACGTCTACGTCTTCGCCGTCGGTCTCCTGATCGCTGTGCCGGAGGGGTTCCACTCATCATGGGACATCTGACCCGAGTATGTCCTGGCTGGTGACAATGGTAGCATGGCCGTGGGATCCACCACGTCGGATCCTGCTGTACCTGTTCCTTGAAGGGTGCTGCATCTCCTCGAACTCCTAAAATGATAAGGTCCACCGACCGTCAGTCATAAAGACTCAGCCAATTCCCCACCCCTCCCCCAATGGCTCCTAGGCACCGTGCGGGAGGATGAAGCGGAGGACAGCAAGGGGTAAAAACAAGAGCAGGTGACGGCGGAACTAGAGCTACACAGGTGCATATATATATGAAGCATTAAGTAAGCACAGTAAAGAACAGTAAGCAGTATATATAATTGGCAAGTAAAGTAAATATAAAGGTAACCATTGATTTATAGGAATGCCCATACAAACCTATAGACCAAGGGGTCGTTTAGCAGGGCCTACCGTATAAGAAGTCCCATAACCGACTTATACGTTAGGGGTAGGTTGAATGCAATGTTTATGCTATGATATGCACGTATGCTGTTATGCTATGATCATACAAGTGCAACACACCCACTACGACTCTATGCGCATAGACCTTTAGTTCCCCCTTTTTGGAGCGAGCTAGACTCCCAGGATACTCCCGTAGTGGCAAACGGAAGCGGTGGGTTGGGCCCCGCCCACCTCTAGGTTGGTATTCACACTACCCAACCTAGACCTATTGTACGCCTCCACTATACCCGCGGAGCGTCTGCGTACTCTTGCTGACTGGACCGCCAGACTATCAAGGCTAAGTGTAAAACCACACTCGCCGAGTCAACGTATTGACGTCGGTGTGAACGACCGTCCAATACCGAAGACCCACCACCTTCAGTGCACATGCAACATGTTTTACTTCCTGTCTCTGAGTCATGAGTTCCCCGGGCTAACCCGCCCGCCATCAATAACCTTCCGAGCCAAAAGCTCCCCGGGCTAACCTGCCCGTCATCAATAACCTTCCGAGCCAAAAGCTCACCAGACTAACCAGTCTGCTGCAACAGCCACCGAGCCCACCGCTCGGACAACCGATCCAACTAAACTTCCGAAACCACAGGGTGTGGCTGAGTGTGTTATTAGTTAATCTTGTACAATGTCTTACTCCTATGAGTTAGGGTTAGTCTTGGACTTCCCGAGGGTTACCCTGTGAGGGGCTCGCTACGGTACTAGGAACCACTATGGGATGACACCCCAAAGTTCCCACTCCCAAGACACTTAATGTTATTAGTTACTACCCATAAGAAACCCTCTTAACATTTCACCTGGTTTAAACCTAAGTGCTTTTAGATCCTAAAAGACAAAAGATGATCCTTCGTCATCCACAGGACTACCTACCCCAAGGATGGCACCCCACCACCCTAGGACTCATCAAACCTTAATTCTTTCCAAGGGTCCTCTCATATCCATATGATTACCATTAGACCCTCACATCTCCAACCAATATAATCCAATTTGGCCTACAATCCCAAAATTGCCAATTTGCTAAACGCAGACCATCTTCAACGCTTTGATGCTCATGAAGGGAAGTACATTAATTAGTCAACTCCATGACCCCATATTCTCACTGGGGGTCCATGTCACTAATTTAAGATCCATTCCAGAGTTCCATAATTTTCCCCATATTATTAATATGTAAAACCATTTTTCCCAAGGACAACTTCCTAGGGTTTGAACTACAAGTGCACTTTTCTGACTTCCAATGCCCCTCCAAATTTTTACATAAATCAAAAGTACCTATTAATCAGCAGTCATGAAATCTTAGGGATATCCAGCAAGATTTACTATTTTTAAAAATTCCAAAACTCATTTATTACCAATAAATTCCAAAGGGGGTACCCTCATATGATCTCTAAACCTTATGCAAATTTATACAGAGGTGTCTCCTACTAAAATATTCAGGTCTACCAAGTTTGACTACATAACACAGAGGTTACATGTGTAAATTCCTCAATGGGTATATTTGTAAATAATTCCAAAATGAACTAGAGATACCAAAAATATTGATCCATAAATTATGAGAAAAATACAGAGGGTATGTATTGGTATGAAAAGACACCCTGCAAAGTTTCATGCAATTACAGAGAGTTAACACTCTAAAATCAATCACCCCAAAAATTGTCAACAATATGAATAATTACAATTTGAACCTTCAAATGTTTTCCAATGGTTCCAGTAGAATCTCCAGGGTTTGACAATATTAAAATTAAGATTGTGACAGAAGATGGTTAATCATTAAGTAATATTTCTTTCTAAAACCCAAAACCCTAATTATTTACAAATCTACCCAAGGGTTTATTACCTAGGTTTGACAACTCCAAACCTCTTCAGATTCACAAGGGAGGGTCCTCTGGTCATTATGACCTTCCTTCCAAAACTTTAGGTCAAACCATTAAGGTTTGACCCTACTTCCTTCATTAGCCTCTAATTGCACCCCATTAGGGTTTAACCTAGGGTTAGGGTCAAAACTTCACCAACTCCACTCAAACTTCTTGTGAGGGCATTATATCACTTATACAGGTCAGAGGAGTCCAACACACCCCTCTCCAAGGACAAACTCTCCTATGTCCTTCACAACCCCAAATTCCACTCCATAGGGGTCAACCCTATGACCTTGAGCAAAACAACTCCAATGCTCACCAAACCCTTCATGGGGTCTCAACTTCATCCCACTGATCTTCCTAAGAAGTATCAAGTCTCAAAGGACCTAATTGGCCAATGATTCTCTACTTGGCTATTTGCACCCCAAGGTGCTCCTACCCCAAGTCCTAGGGCAAACCAACTCCCCATGACTCCATAACACTCTTGGAGGTGCTTTGGGTGATACTAGGGCAGTGGACAAGGGCCCACTCCTTTTGGAGGTGGTTTATCATGAAAAACCCTAAGTGTCCCCTAAGCACAATTTTTCCCCTTAATGGACAAAACTTTGACTTAAAGGTTACCCAACCAAATGAACTCCAACTGAGTTGATATTTTAACCAGGGGCTTTTCATGACCCTAATAACACCCCACCAAAGTTTGGTGGAGATTGGGGGTCATTTGACCCTCCAATTAAATTGTGCAAGGATTATTAAATGTTTACAAAAACTTTAGGAAAATGTTCTCCAAAAATCCTCATTTTTGGATATGTCATAGCCCTAGGCATGACTCACCACTGGTCCAAATCTCAAGTCATTTGGACAAGTGGTTTGGTGTGGGCACCCATTCAAAGTTCAGACAAATTTTGCACTAAAATGGGTGCTGAGGTCAAACCAGGACCCCTAATTGAGTGAAGTCAATTTTGGATGATTCTAGGGGTCAAGGCCTACAACTTTCATGTTGGGCACTTTTTCTGTAGAGGCCTATAAGTATTTTTAATATTTAATACTAGATTCAGCCCTAAAACAGCACTATTATTAAGAGTATTAATATTAAATAAAAACTAAATAAACGAAATAACGCTTGATCCGACGGCTCAGGGATCGTCTTCTTCCCTGAGCCGACGGTCAGCGACAGCGCGCGCTGGGCCTCCTTGCGGGCCGAAATCCGGCCACCGGAGATCATCTCCGGCCAAACCCCTAAGCCACCTCCATCGTGGGTGTCGGGGCTGTCGTTTGCCGGTGACAGGGCGGCCGGAGGTGGCCGGGGGTGGTCTCCCGAATGTTGCGTTTTCTCGGCTAGAACAAGAGGAAAATCCGATTGGAACGGCTCCAATCTCCTTTGATTTTGAAAACAGAGAAGTGAGGATCTATCCACTAGGGGAAGGATGAAGAACCGGACCTTGCTTGACGCTTGATGCCTTGCCGATTGTGAACTCGCCATTGCCGACCTCCATGGTTTGCGAGCTCTGCGATTTCTACACCAAGATGCCCGAAACCTTCAGGTAAATGGGGGGAAACGTCCCTCTCTGCCTGGTGAAGCTTTTAAAGGCTTCAATTTGAGGAGAGGAAGGGTCATGGCTTCAATGCCATTTTCACCATTAAAGGTGATTTCGGCCACATACAATTCCTCTCTTAATCAGCCCCCCTTCAGCCTTTGAAACTGCTGGAAACTCCTCCTATCCCCTAGAGGAGATGAATGCAGCCATAAATGGGGAGAATTGAGGGGGGTTTCACCTTCCTCCATTGATGGCCTCATCTTTCTCTCTCCCCCAAACTCAATTTTCTCTCTCCTACTCATCATGGCCGACTTTCCTCTCTCTCCTGGGTTAATTACCAGCCAAGGGTGATGGTCAAGGGGCCAATTTGGGCTTGGCCCAAAGGGATTGGGCTAGGTTTAAGAGATTTGACCTAATTTGGGCAAGTTTGACTTTTGTCAAATTGAGCCCTAGGGTTGACCCAGTCAAGGGGCTTTTTGGTCCACTGGGTCCCCTATGACATGATAACCCTAAGGGTAGGGTCAATTTAACATGGTGATGGTCAATTAGGGCTTTTAATGAAGAATTGCCATTTTTGACCTAAAGGGGCATTTTGGTCAATTTGCACCATTGGGGGTCCCATGATGGGGCTTTTGGGTCCACTAGGTCTCTCATGATATTCTAGACCTAGATGAGTGGTCAATTTGGCATGGTGAGGGTTAATTGACTCTAATTAGGCTACTTTGACCAATTTAGGGTTAGGGTTGACTTTGGTCAATTTGGCCTCTTTGGTTGACCCCAATGGGTCCTTGGTGCCCTAAGGGGACCCCTAAAGGGTTAGGGATACCATGGTGGGGCCAAATGGTCAAGATGAGGCCCTAAAGTCCAACCCTAAGCTTGGTCACAAGAAATTGCTATTTGCAGACCAAGGTGATTTTCTCCTTCTTCCCTAAGCTCTCAAGGTCTTGGGTTCTTCCTATGGTTTTGCCATGGCAAAACCATCTTAGGGGTCTAGCTGTCTGGGGGATGTTACAAATCCCAATAAACAAAACAACAATTTCGTCCTCGAAATTCAGGTTAGGCCTGCGGGGTTTTCACTGCGAGCGACTGAACGTAACATCCCCTAAGAATCAAAGTTATTCCTGGCTCGAAGAGCACCGACTATCCATGCCACACCAGCTCTAGTGGCTCCAAGTTGTGCTCCTCCTGACCCTAAATAACCACATGTCTTAACCTCTGTAATCTTCTTGCGCCGCAAGACTCACACCGTCGAATCATCTATCCTGACTGGGGTGACCTAGCTACCTTGGTCAATCTATTCTCGAACTTTCACTCTAACCTGGGCAGACTCTTATGCCTCCTAAATTTTTCTTCTTGTATTCAAATTCTTACTATTGATGGGACTAATCAAAATCGGCTAGCGTCCCAATCATCCTTAAATATTATTGGGGGTGCACTTGTGAACTTTTATGAGTATATGCTAACCAATCATAATGGTAAGATGACTCTCAATCACTTTCTTCATGAAATTCTATTCATAACGACAAGATTTTGATACCTTGGGGTTTTTTTTCACAATTCAATTTTTATCAAGGAAATATCATCATGTTTATTTCTCCAAAATCCTGTCACTTCCACTTATGCTAGTCTTGATCACTCTCAAATGGTCTTAAGCAAGATAAACTTAGATCATTCTTACCATAGTGAAATCAAACATTATATTCCAAATCTAACAAGTCATCGTCTAAGATCTCTGGTTATTCATCATCAAAGCTCCCAAGGTCTAAGCATTATTATTGTAGACAAAATTTTTCAACCATGTCGGGGCATGATTTTTAACAAGACATAATTTGATCACTTCCGAATTTCCTTCAACCACAAAAGCTTTCAATTTAACTACAACTTGCAAGATCTACTTTCCGCCCTTAACTTCTGTACTAGGACATCGACATCCTTAAATGATTAATCCTGGCGGCTTTACACTTTCAAAGATTCAATTAAGGCCAAGTTGTTGTCCTGGTAATTCCTGCTGATCATCATTCCAAACATATTGTTACACCATCTCACCTTCTTCCAAGTAACATCGAGTAAGATCGACTTCCAAAATCATAGTGTTCATGACATAAAAAAAAAAAAAATTTCTAAGGGAAATCTAAGTCCGTCACTAATTTGCCCAAAAAAAACAAAAGGTAAGCCCCAATAAACAAAGGACAAGCCCCCAATAAACAAAAGATTAGCCTCTATCTATCTTTGGGCGAAGTGTCTTCAATATCACCAAGTTATATTTATCCCAAATATGCAAACAATTCTTATGGCATACAACCTTAGACTTGGGGTTCTATCTTGGGGCTCACTGGTGTACTCCATACCTTAGGCTCTTCTAGGTACCTTCTACGACAACCTTATCAGGGTCAATATGTTATCCAATCCTAAATAGGCTTCTTATTGTACTTGAACTCTTATCCGACCCTTGATGTTCGTCACAGTGGTTGTCTTAATGTAATCTTGTCACAAATACGATGATTGAGCCTATGAGTCTCGTACCATTCTACTTAGGTGTCAGTCTCTCTTTCTCTAGCCTCTTTGGGGTATCCTCATACCTTCACCAATAGTTATACTTACGGTCTATTTCAGACTAGGTCATGGTATAACTTGTCCTAGTAAGTCACGTGTCCTAGTGGGGTTGAGTCTAACTCATTAACTAAGGTATTATCTAAAAAGATCTTTGTAGCCGGAGGTATTCTCTGCTGGGGGCAGGGTTCGCCGCAGGCTACAAAAGAAAACTTAACGCTCGTAAAGAGATTTGACTGAGAAGATTCAGTTAAAAGTGGACCTTTTTCAATGTGATTCCCATATGGGCACACCACTGCTTCCGCTGCTTAGTTTGTCCTAAACTCGCACGGGGTGGCCCAGGGTTTGTGGACTTCTTTTCTTTGGATCGAGGTTTGCTCTGATACCACTTGTAAGACCCCATTTTTTTTTTTTTTGCAAAAACCACCGGGTCTTAGGCCCAGGACCGCCGTTTTGCGGTGACACCTTCGCTCGGGAAGGTCGCCACCACAAAACGCCGACCCTGCCGGCCAAATCGATCACGAAGAAAAGTACAATAAAGAGAAGGTAAGTCCACATAATCACATGAATTAAAACCATAGAGGTAAATGTCCACAGATATAACTGAATAAAGATAACAAGGTCAAAAAATAAGAGCTCTTGCCCTGTACATCATTTCCTCACTACAAGATCACTCGCGGAAGCTAACTCCTAAGTAAAGCTAAAGTTAACCGTCACAGACACTGAGACTGAAGCACTCTGACCAGGCTGACCCATCCCTGTAGATCCCGTGCTCCACTGGTGCTGCAACACTGGATGCTTCTTCTTCTTCGGCCTACGATCACTGCCTCGCAATCCACGTCTACGTCTTCGCCGTCGGTCTCCTGATCGCTGTGCCGGAGGGGTTCCACTCATCATGGGACATCTGACCCGAGTATGTCCTGGCTGGTGACAATGGTAGCATGGCCGTGGGATCCACCACGTCGGATCCTGCTGTACCTGTTCCTTGAAGGGTGCTGCATCTCCTCGAACTCCTAAAATGATAAGGTCCACCGACCGTCAGTCATAAAGACTCAGCCAATTCCCCACCCCTCCCCCAATGGCTCCTAGGCACCGTGCGGGAGGATGAAGCGGAGGACAGCAAGGGGTAAAAACAAGAGCAGGTGACGGCGGAACTAGAGCTACACAGGTGCATATATATATGAAGCATTAAGTAAGCACAGTAAAGAACAGTAAGCAGTATATATAATTGGCAAGTAAAGTAAATATAAAGGTAACCATTGATTTATAGGAATGCCCATACAAACCTATAGACCAAGGGGTCGTTTAGCAGGGCCTACCGTATAAGAAGTCCCATAACCGACTTATACGTTAGGGGTAGGTTGAATGCAATGTTTATGCTATGATATGCACGTATGCTGTTATGCTATGATCATACAAGTGCAACACACCCACTACGACTCTATGCGCATAGACCTTTAGTTCCCCCTTTTTGGAGCGAGCTAGACTCCCAGGATACTCCCGTAGTGGCAAACGGAAGCGGTGGGTTGGGCCCCGCCCACCTCTAGGTTGGTATTCACACTACCCAACCTAGACCTATTGTACGCCTCCACTATACCCGCGGAGCGTCTGCGTACTCTTGCTGACTGGACCGCCAGACTATCAAGGCTAAGTGTAAAACCACACTCGCCGAGTCAACGTATTGACGTCGGTGTGAACGACCGTCCAATACCGAAGACCCACCACCTTCAGTGCACATGCAACATGTTTTACTTCCTGTCTCTGAGTCATGAGTTCCCCGGGCTAACCCGCCCGCCATCAATAACCTTCCGAGCCAAAAGCTCCCCGGGCTAACCTGCCCGTCATCAATAACCTTCCGAGCCAAAAGCTCACCAGACTAACCAGTCTGCTGCAACAGCCACCGAGCCCACCGCTCGGACAACCGATCCAACTAAACTTCCGAAACCACAGGGTGTGGCTGAGTGTGTTATTAGTTAATCTTGTACAATGTCTTACTCCTATGAGTTAGGGTTAGTCTTGGACTTCCCGAGGGTTACCCTGTGAGGGGCTCGCTACGGTACTAGGAACCACTATGGGATGACACCCCAAAGTTCCCACTCCCAAGACACTTAATGTTATTAGTTACTACCCATAAGAAACCCTCTTAACATTTCACCTGGTTTAAACCTAAGTGCTTTTAGATCCTAAAAGACAAAAGATGATCCTTCGTCATCCACAGGACTACCTACCCCAAGGATGGCACCCCACCACCCTAGGACTCATCAAACCTTAATTCTTTCCAAGGGTCCTCTCATATCCATATGATTACCATTAGACCCTCACATCTCCAACCAATATAATCCAATTTGGCCTACAATCCCAAAATTGCCAATTTGCTAAACGCAGACCATCTTCAACGCTTTGATGCTCATGAAGGGAAGTACATTAATTAGTCAACTCCATGACCCCATATTCTCACTGGGGGTCCATGTCACTAATTTAAGATCCATTCCAGAGTTCCATAATTTTCCCCATATTATTAATATGTAAAACCATTTTTCCCAAGGACAACTTCCTAGGGTTTGAACTACAAGTGCACTTTTCTGACTTCCAATGCCCCTCCAAATTTTTACATAAATCAAAAGTACCTATTAATCAGCAGTCATGAAATCTTAGGGATATCCAGCAAGATTTACTATTTTTAAAAATTCCAAAACTCATTTATTACCAATAAATTCCAAAGGGGGTACCCTCATATGATCTCTAAACCTTATGCAAATTTATACAGAGGTGTCTCCTACTAAAATATTCAGGTCTACCAAGTTTGACCACATAACACAGAGGTTACATGTGTAAATTCCTCAATGGGTATATTTGTAAATAATTCCAAAATGAACTAGAGATACCAAAAATATTGATCCATAAATTATGAGAAAAATACAGAGGGTATGTATTGGTATGAAAAGACACCCTGCAAAGTTTCATGCAATTACAGAGAGTTAACACTCTAAAATCAATCACCCCAAAAATTGTCAACAATATGAATAATTACAATTTGAACCTTCAAATGTTTTCCAATGGTTCCAGTAGAATCTCCAGGGTTTGACAATATTAAAATTAAGATTGTGACAGAAGATGGTTAATCATTAAGTAATATTTCTTTCTAAAACCCAAAACCCTAATTATTTACAAATCTACCCAAGGGTTTATTACCTAGGTTTGACAACTCCAAACCTCTTCAGATTCACAAGGGAGGGTCCTCTGGTCATTATGACCTTCCTTCCAAAACTTTAGGTCAAACCATTAAGGTTTGACCCTACTTCCTTCATTAGCCTCTAATTGCACCCCATTAGGGTTTAACCTAGGGTTAGGGTCAAAACTTCACCAACTCCACTCAAACTTCTTGTGAGGGCATTATATCACTTATACAGGTCAGAGGAGTCCAACACACCCCTCTCCAAGGACAAACTCTCCTATGTCCTTCACAACCCCAAATTCCACTCCATAGGGGTCAACCCTATGACCTTGAGCAAAACAACTCCAATGCTCACCAAACCCTTCATGGGGTCTCAACTTCATCCCACTGATCTTCCTAAGAAGTATCAAGTCTCAAAGGACCTAATTGGCCAATGATTCTCTACTTGGCTATTTGCACCCCAAGGTGCTCCTACCCCAAGTCCTAGGGCAAACCAACTCCCCATGACTCCATAACACTCTTGGAGGTGCTTTGGGTGATACTAGGGCAGTGGACAAGGGCCTACTCCTTTTGGAGGTGGTTTATCATGAAAAACCCTAAGTGTCCCCTAAGCACAATTTTTCCCCTTAATGGACAAAACTTTGACTTAAAGGTTACCCAACCAAATGAACTCCAACTGAGTTGATATTTTAACCAGGGGCTTTTCATGACCCTAATAACACCCCACCAAAGTTTGGTGGAGATTGGGGGTCATTTGACCCTCCAATTAAATTGTGCAAGGATTATTAAATGTTTACAAAAACTTTAGGAAAATGTTCTCCAAAAATCCTCATTTTTGGATATGTCATAGCCCTAGGCATGACTCACCACTGGTCCAAATCTCAAGTCATTTGGACAAGTGGTTTGGTGTGGGCACCCATTCAAAGTTCAGACAAATTTTGCACTAAAATGGGTGCTGAGGTCAAACCAGGACCCCTAATTGAGTGAAGTCAATTTTGGATGATTCTAGGGGTCAAGGCCTACAACTTTCATGTTGGGCACTTTTTCTGTAGAGGCCTATAAGTATTTTTAATATTTAATACTAGATTCAGCCCTAAAACAGCACTATTATTAAGAGTATTAATATTAAATAAAAACTAAATAAACGAAATAACGCTTGATCCGACGGCTCAGGGATCGTCTTCTTCCCTGAGCCGACGGTCAGCGACAGCGCGCGCTGGGCCTCCTTGCGGGCCGAAATCCGGCCACCGGAGATCATCTCCGGCCAAACCCCTAAGCCACCTCCATCGTGGGTGTCGGGGCTGTCGTTTGCCGGTGACAGGGCGGCCGGAGGTGGCCGGGGGTGGTCTCCCGAATGTTGCGTTTTCTCGGCTAGAACAAGAGGAAAATCCGATTGGAACGGCTCCAATCTCCTTTGATTTTGAAAACAGAGAAGTGAGGATCTATCCACTAGGGGAAGGATGAAGAACCGGACCTTGCTTGACGCTTGATGCCTTGCCGATTGTGAACTCGCCATTGCCGACCTCCATGGTTTGCGAGCTCTGCGATTTCTACACCAAGATGCCCGAAACCTTCAGGTAAATGGGGGGAAACGTCCCTCTCTGCCTGGTGAAGCTTTTAAAGGCTTCAATTTGAGGAGAGGAAGGGTCATGGCTTCAATGCCATTTTCACCATTAAAGGTGATTTCGGCCACATACAATTCCTCTCTTAATCAGCCCCCCTTCAGCCTTTGAAACTGCTGGAAACTCCTCCTATCCCCTAGAGGAGATGAATGCAGCCATAAATGGGGAGAATTGAGGGGGGTTTCACCTTCCTCCATTGATGGCCTCATCTTTCTCTCTCCCCCAAACTCAATTTTCTCTCTCCTACTCATCATGGCCGACTTTCCTCTCTCTCCTGGGTTAATTACCAGCCAAGGGTGATGGTCAAGGGGCCAATTTGGGCTTGGCCCAAAGGGATTGGGCTAGGTTTAAGAGATTTGACCTAATTTGGGCAAGTTTGACTTTTGTCAAATTGAGCCCTAGGGTTGACCCAGTCAAGGGGCTTTTTGGTCCACTGGGTCCCCTATGACATGATAACCCTAAGGGTAGGGTCAATTTAACATGGTGATGGTCAATTAGGGCTTTTAATGAAGAATTGCCATTTTTGACCTAAAGGGGCATTTTGGTCAATTTGCACCATTGGGGGTCCCATGATGGGGCTTTTGGGTCCACTAGGTCTCTCATGATATTCTAGACCTAGATGAGTGGTCAATTTGGCATGGTGAGGGTTAATTGACTCTAATTAGGCTACTTTGACCAATTTAGGGTTAGGGTTGACTTTGGTCAATTTGGCCTCTTTGGTTGACCCCAATGGGTCCTTGGTGCCCTAAGGGGACCCCTAAAGGGTTAGGGATACCATGGTGGGGCCAAATGGTCAAGATGAGGCCCTAAAGTCCAACCCTAAGCTTGGTCACAAGAAATTGCTATTTGCAGACCAAGGTGATTTTCTCCTTCTTCCCTAAGCTCTCAAGGTCTTGGGTTCTTCCTATGGTTTTGCCATGGCAAAACCATCTTAGGGGTCTAGCTGTCTGGGGGATGTTACACCTCCCATCTTTCGGGGATCCGCCAAAGCGACGGAGAGACTCTTAAGGATTTCTTCCGCCGCTTCACTACTGAGGCGCGTCAGATTCCAGGGGTGGACCCCGAGCTTTTGCGAGGAGTTTTTCTTGGAGGGCTCCGCCCCGGTGGCTTCTACTCCGCACTTATGCGGGAAACTGTACACAGCTACCCAGACCTCGTTCACCGAGTCGAGGCCCAGATAGCAGCTGATGAAGCAATTGAAGCACACCGTCAACAGTTCGAGGGGAGCTCGAAGAGGAAGAAAGATGACCCGTTGCCGCAGATTGTTCCCAATAAGAACAACAAGCATCACGACAACGCCAACCGAGATCGAGGATCCCAGCAGCACCGAGACTACACTCCCTTGAACACTACCAGAACTAACGTTCTTCTTGCCATTCGTGATAGCAACGCGCTTCGCCGGCCCGAGCCGCTTGCACCAAACAGAGGAAACCAATCACAATATTGCGACTTCCATCACGGGCATGGACACAGTACTGAAGGCTGCAACCGGTTGAAGGAGGAAATCGAGCGTCTTATCCGGCAAGGCCTCCTCGGAAGGTTTTTACTAAACCAGGTCCCGAACCCACACGGACCTCAAGCTGACAATCCAGTAGAGGACAACATCATACCCCGCCGGGGCTGAGCCAGAGGAACCAGGCAGGGGAACTTCCCCTAGTAGAGCGCATACATCCTACGCTTCACATATCATCAATTTCCATTTTTACTTCCTCCAGTTCTTTGCTTCTAAAAACTGTAAGCCGCAAGATTGTACTTGCGCGCATGTACCTATTGTGTATTTAAAATTACTACTGCTACTCCCTAACTCCATTAACGATATGGATCGCCTAAAGTAAGGCAATAACTTTCGGTACTAACACCAAACAGCTAACTCGCCAAACTTGGTGATAAGAAAAGGCCTCATACAAGTAAAGGATTGGCATCGAGGACAACAATCTTAATTAAGTTTGCCTAAAAAAGACAACCTCGCCTCCGCGCTGCTTGGGCACCTCACCTCCGCGCTGCATGGGCACCTCGCCTCCGCGCTGCTTGGGCACCACGCCTCCGCGCTGCATGGGCACCTCGCCTCCGCGCTGCTTGGGCACCTCGCCTCCGCGCTGCATGGGCACCTCGCCTCCGCGCTGCTTGGGCACCACGCCTCCGCGCTGCATGGGCACCTCGCCTCCGCGCTGCTTGGGCACCTCGCCTCCGCGCTGCATGGGCACCTCCCCTCCGTGCTGCTTGGGCAACCCGCCTCAGCGCTGCTCGGGCACCTCGCCTCCGCGCTGCTTGGGCGTCTCGCCTCCGCGCTGCTCGGGCATCTCGCCTCCGCGCTGCTTGGGCACCACGCCTCCGCGCTGCATGGGCACCTCGCCTCCGCGCTGCTTGGGCACCTCGCCTCCGCGCTGCATGGGCACCTCCCCTCCGTGCTGCTTGGGCAACCCGCCTCAGCGCTGCTCGGGCACCTCGCCTCCGCGCTGCTTGGGCAACCCGCCTCAGCGCTGCTCGGGCACCTCGCCTCAGCGCTGCTCGGGCACCTCGCCTCCGCGCTGCTCGGGCGTCTCGCCTCCGCGCTGCTCGGGCACCTCGCCACCGCGCTGCTCGGGCGTCTCGCCTCCGCGCTGCTCGGGCACCTCGCCACCGCGCTGCTCGGGCGTCTCGCCTCCGCGCTGCTCGGGCACCTCGCCACCGCGCTGCTCGGGCGTCTCGCCTCCGCGCTGCTCGGGCACCTCGCCACCGCGCTGCTCGGGCGTCTCGCCTCCGCGCTGCTCGGGCACCTCGCCACCGCGCTGCTTGGGCATCTCGCCTCTGCGCTGCTCAGGCACCACGCCTCCGCGCTGCTTGGGCCCCTCACCACCACGTTGCTTATCCACCTCGCCACTAAACTCATCAGGCCTCGACGCTAAACGACAAGCTCGTCATGCTCTCCGACACTCAATCCGCAAACATCGCAACCTCGTGTCCACACGACCAAGCAGAGGGCTTTCCCCATCCCGCGTGTGAAGGCCACCTCGCGCTCGTCCTGAAGCTGGGGCTCCACCTCCTTGTTCCAGATCTCCTCGCGAACTTATTCCAAAATCCGAGAACAGTCTTACACATAAGTTATAAAAGCTTTATACTCAGCGACTCCAACAGCTTTCAACAAAGCAGTCCGCTCCAGTAAGGAGAGGCGATCCACCCCCATCTCGAAAGACAACAACTCGGCCCCCACACAAGCCGTTGTAGCTCGCAAATCTTCCAACAAATGAGTTGAACCCTCCACAATGGCCTTCTCCGACCGGACTCCACCACGGGACTCCTCCAGCTCCACCACAACGCCCAGGCCACGCCGAAAGATTACAAAATCCTCGCACTTCCTTAAGTAATAGTAAAGAACTCCGAGGATTTGGGGGGCAATTGATGGGTTATCATCCATTTTGTAGAGAAATCCAGGTTGCATTTAGCCAAAAACTCAACTCCCCACTAAGATGGTGGGGGCATGGGCAAGAAAGAGGAGGAAACCGCCCGTAACCACTAAAGAAACCGCCGCAACCACCGCACGAAGTCGCGCACAGCACCACACGCGGCCACAGGGCCGCGCGGCACCACACGACCGCGCGACACCGCCCGGCCGCGCGGCATCCCGCGGCCGCGCGGCATCCCGCGGCCACGCGGCATCGCAAGGCCGCGCGACCGCGACACCGCGCAACCGCGCGGCGCCGGGAGCGGCCGCCCGACACCACGCGGCCGAGCGACACCCCCGGCCGCGCGGCATCCCGCAGGCGCGCGGCCGCACGGTGCCGTGCGCCTAACGCCACGCGGCACCGCACGGTACCGCGCGGCGGCACCGTGCGCGGCACCGCGCGGCGGCACCGTGCGCGGCACCGCGTGCGCGGCACCGCGTGCCCGGCACCGCACGGTGCCGCGCGCCTAACGCCGCGCGGCACCGCGCGCCCAGTGCCGCGCAGCGACACCGCGCGGTACCGCGCGGCGACACCGTGCGGTATCGCGCGGCGACACCGTGCGCGACACCACGCGCCCGGCACCGCGCGGTGCCGCGCAGCGTCACCGCGCGCGGTGCCGCACGGCGGAACCGTGCGCGGCACCGCGCGCCTAGCGCCGCGCGGTACCGCCCGGCACCTCGCGTGGCCGGGCGGTGGGCGCGGTGCCGGCCGACCTCCCTCGCCGCCGGGCGCACTCTTCGGCCCCTCTCGTCTCATCCCCGGTCGGCCTCCCTTGACCAACGGGCGCGCTCGCCCGACCTCTCCCACCTCATTCGACGGAGAAGGCGAGGACGATCAAGGCAAATCTCGCTAAACCTGAAAACTCCCCATCATGGGGTGCAAATAGTGAAACTCCCCATCATGGGTGCAAATAGTGAAACTCCTCATCATGGGGTGCAAATAGTGAAAATCCTCCAACATGGGGATATAAATGGTAAAAACCTTCATCCGGTCTGCGTCTAGTAAATAATATGATTATGGTGTGCGCATAGCCATATTCATAGTAAGTGGGCATCCGGTCTGCGTTTAGTAAATAATATGGTTATGGTGTGCGCATAACCATATCCGTCATATGAATACATATCATCACCAAACTATATAAATTGGTGTGCGCGTAGCCATATTCATAGTGAGTGGGCATCCGGTCTGCGTCTAGTAAATAATATGGTTATGGTGTGCGCATAGCCATATTCATAGTAAGTGGGCATCCAGTCTGCGTTTAGCAAATAATATGGTTATGATGTGCGCATAACCATATCCATCATATGAATACATATCATCACCAAACTATATAAATTGGTGTGCGCGTAGCCATATTCATAGTGAGTGGGCATCCGTTCTGCGTCTAGTAAATAATATGGTTATGGTGTGCGCATAACCATATCCGTCATATGAACTCATATCATCCTAAAAACTATACAAATTAATGTGCGCATAGTCATATTCATGATAAATGTGCATATAGCACATAAATTGGTTATGGTGTGCAGATAGCCATCCTAACCACCATAACCACCCTAACCACCATCAAAAGCTATAAAAGGAACCTCATGGCTTCATTTCAAGGGGACTTGGAATTTTCTTCACGGGAGAGAGCTCTCTGGAATTCCTTTGAAGATCTTCATCAGCATTCGAAGATCTCATTCGGAACTCGAAGATCTTCATCAGCATTCGAAGATCTCCTTCGGAACCCGAAGATCTTCATCAGCATTCGAAGACCTCCTTCGGAACCCGAAGATCTCCTTCGGAACCCGAAGATCTCCTTCAACATTGGAAGATCGTCATCAGCACTCGAAGACCTCCTTCAACCTTCGAAGAACTCCTTCGTCGCTTGAAGATCTCCTGCAAATTCTGAAGACTGCTCAAGAAGAAGAAAGTACTTAGTTTTTCTGAGAGGTGGCCTGTCACCCTCAGAGACTTTCATTCAATTACAATTGTAACGGGAGCGGTCTGTCGCTCCCGATTCCCGCACCATTACTTGTAACGCTCCGCGACATAGTGAAATTTGGTCGGCGCTGATCCGACCACGTGGTTTTTCACCCTTTCCGGGTTTTCCACGATAAAAACGTCTTCTTGCCACCTGTTCGTTCTCTCTGTGACTGCTTGCGCGCTCGGTTCACTCTCGGGCTAAGACGGTTCGATTCACCCGGTCAGAAAGAACGTTGAGCGACCCGCAACAACTTCCATCTTAAGATTTTGGTTGTTGGTTTTTTCTAAAAAAAAATAAAGATAATAGTGTGTTTATGCAATGTATGCAAATTTAAATTTCAGGGATTTCTGTGTTTGTGCGTGATGAGTTATGAACAAGAGAGTGAAATTTGATTAGTCAATTAATAATACAAACATAGATGTTGGGCACGAATTCATCACAGACACCGTGTTTCCAAGCAAGGAAAATTTAATTGATTGGACACGAAATGTTGCAAGTAGAAGAGGATTTGTGGTTACACTTATTTCGGCGAGGCCCGAACTCAACATTTAATGCTGGGTGTGGCCACCCAGCCATTAATTTTATAAATTATATAATAATATAAAAAAGTATATAATATATATTATAATATATATAGTTTTATGTAATTTAAATTTTAATTATTTAAGTATTTTGGGGGGTTGCTTGGGCCCACTTATTTCGGCCAGGCCAGAGCTCAGTTTGGCAAATGCCCGACCTTAGCCCGACAGATATAAAGCCCGGCCCTGTGGGCTCGGGTCTGGCCTGGGCCTGCAAGGCTTTTTTTGCGGGCCTAGCTAGATGGCTAAGTAAGAGCAATGTTATAAGCTTATCAATTTAGGCTATTAACAACCAAAATTTATTGACACACCGAATTATTTTATTTTCACACCAATACGTTATTGCCACACCAGATTTTAAGCTGGACCTTTGAGCACCAGAGAGCACCGTCGACAACTCCCCGTTCTCATCTTCCTCCACCTCCTTGGCCGCAACAAGGCCGACACCGACGCATCTCCTCTATCGCGTGTCGTCGTCCCTCCAGCCACTGAAAACCTTGCTCGTCCTCGACGTCGATGACCCGCAGATCGTCCTCCTCGCTGGGTTTCAGAGAGAGAAGTCCATGGTACATTTGGCCCCGGGGTATGAAGAATGCTTCCAGATTTTCGCAGATCGTCCTCCACGCTGGATTTTTTTAAGCTCTATTGGAAATTTTGTGAAGTTGTGATGCTCTGGTTGCAGATCTAGAAAAGTATTCCCGTCTTCTGCTCTATTTGAAGAGGTTTACTGCTCGATTTGAAGAGTTTTGCCCCAACTTTCATCAGAAAATTGCATGTATAAATATAAGGTCTTCCGGCAAAGCTCTTCGGCGCCAACGATTGCCAGCTATCTCCTCCTATGCTGGCGAAATCGCAATCTGGGAGGGAGGCGAGGTGTGTCGTTTGGAGTCACGATCAGCTGAAGCAGAACAGGGAAAAAAGCCGGTGTGCGCTTAACGGGGGTGGGATTAGGGTTTTTGTGTTTTTTTGAGTTAAAATTGGCGTGCTAATAGCCTATATTGATGTGCTTATAACATTGCTCTTAAGTAAATACCGAGAGTTTTCTCGATACCTGAAACTGTCTATTGATTGCCCATGGAAAATCAGGAAAGCACTGAGCTGGATTAGGGATTCTGCTACTTACTTGGTGTTAAGGAATGCAACCATCTACACCCGCGACGCCCAGTACAACAAATATGGGCATTGGCGACATTTTTAGGGGGTTTAGGCAAAGTTTTTCAAATGTCGCTAATGATTTGGCAACGTTTGTATAAACGCCGCGAAGGCATCGCGGTTTGAATCGTCGCCAAAAGTATCCGCAAAGTTTTTATTGCCTCCGCCGCAATAGGATCATTGACATTGGCGGCGCTTATAATTAAAGAAACGTGGCAAGCTTTGGACATGTTTTGTATACAAAAGGTGGCAAGCTTGCCACGTTTGTAAAATAAAACGTTAAAACAGTTTTGCCTATGTTTATTGCAAAAAACGCCACCAATATTATTTTATAGTAAAAAAAAAAATTATAAGCCACCAATATTTTTTAAAAAAACGTTGCCAGTTTTGGCTACATTTATTGCAAAAAACGCCACCAATATTATTTTATATATAAAAAAAAATATATGATACAATTGAACATATTATGCAACATTAAATCAAAAAACAGGCACTTTTTGAGAGCAAACATATCACAACTTAATTCCAATTATATCAAGAGAATACATCAAAAATGAAGATAAACATTTCATATAATATCTTGTTTCAATTTACAATAAGAAAGCAAACTTTTCCATAAAAATACAAAGTTTTTTGTATGTTCAAGTAAATTGTAGACACATAAGCTTGTGAAGCATGACCATGACCATCTCGAGAACCAAAATGCGGATTCCACCTCCCACAAGTGTTGTTACGATCATGACCATACAGTTCGTATTTCAGTTAGATATATCCTGCAATAAAATTATTTAATCATTAGAAATATTGTATAAAATAAATCCGACCGAGATGTGTATATGAGATTTGGGGCACAAATAAGTATAGGAGAATATACAAAAAGTAGGTCTAATTAGTATATGAGAACATAGAAAAAGTAGGACCTTAATTTTGATGTTTCAAAGCCGTCCATTCGATCCAGCACCATTTAAAATCGATCACTGCATTTGTAATATGAAAATAACATGTTACAATAAGGCCTCAGCAGACTTGAACCAATTATCTACAAAGGTAAGTAAACCTCAGCAGTAGAAAACAAACAAATAATATCACTAATATAAAGAAATAAGAGATCACGTTATTGCGGCTCACTAATGGTTGCATCTAAGGCAGGTTTAAATTTCCTGCAATAGAAATGCCCAACAATAAAAATTAAATACAACATTAGATGAGGGCCACGGTAATGTTTCCCTGCCGTGGAAATGCCCAGAACAAGATAACTGAAATCAGTGGTTTTGAGTAGGGGTGCAACTCGGATCGGTTCGGTTCGGTTCCACCCAAAACCAAGAACCGACCCATATATGTTCGGTTCCAAAATTTTGGAACCGGAACCGACCCACGGTTCTAAAGTATAGAACCAGATCCGAACCGAATAGTTCGGTTCGGTTCCGGTTCGGTTCTCGGTTCTACTCAAATATATTTAATTGATTTATTTGTATCCCAACCTAATCAAACCGTATTCATACAGGCAACATCAATTTTTAAAAACAAGCTAGTTCAAATGCAACAACTGCCAGCCATTTAAGAAGTGAAAGGAATGAAGAAACATGAACTAAAAGGTATTTGAATGTGTTTCAGAAGGATTTGCGAGATCTGAAAGTTCAAGAATCGAAAAATGTAAAAGTGGATATGCGAGATCTTGTCGTTCCCGGTGATGAAGAAGGAGAATGTATAAGTGAAAGCGATTACTTAGAAAAGAGTAGTGATAGGAAAACCTTAAGTGATGAAACAGGTGTGATTTTGAGATGAAATTGAAAACATAAACGAAAACAGAGTTTGGATTTATAGTGTAAAACTGCAAAAATGTAAAAGTGGAAATGGGAGATCTTACCGTTCCAGGAGTCCCCTAATGCTTATTCGATTGTGTTGTATATTGATTATGCCTAATAACTTAACCATTTTTTCACTGCCGTCGCTTGCACCGATACATTGTATTTGTTTTATTCTACTAAGTAATCAAAACATATAAAAACTGATGCGGTATAATGCAATAAATTATGTTCCACAGAGTTTCAACAAAAAAAAAAACAATAAGAATAGCTAAAATCAAATCGAAATCTAAAAAGAAATGGAGCAGAAATTACCTAGTGGAACAATAAGAAAGAAGATTGCTGGCACAAAAATGCAAGTCAAGAACAAAAATTTTCTGATGGGAGGATTGTGAAAATTTTGATTGCACATGTAGGAAGTTGTCTCTTAAGAACACGAAAGTTTTCCATGAGTAAAATCACATAATCATACCTGAATGACCTAAAAATTAAAGATTCTCGGCGTTGTGACAAGCACGGGACTCTGGCCCGAGGGCAACATTTGTTGTGGGGGTGACATTTGTCGTGGGGGCGATATTTGTCGTGGGGGCGACATTTGTCGTGGGGGGCGACATTTATCATGGTGGGCGACATTTGTTGTGGGTGGCGACATTTGTTGTGGGTGGCGATATTTGTCGTGGGGGAGGCATTTGTCGTGGGGGAGGCATTTGTCGTGGGGGAAGCATTTGTCGAGGGTGGCGACATTTATCGTGGCGTGAGATATTTATCGCGGGTGGCGACATTTGTCGTGTGGGGTGATATTTGTCGTGGGGCGACATTTATTTGTCGTGGGCGGGTACATTGGTCGTGTGAGGGGACATTGGTCGAGGACAATACTACAGTAAATCTATCTACTTCGCTTGACTCTCTACCGGACAATACTATGGAGCAACCCTATAAGCATTCATCACAGAGACTAACATGCTTCGGTTAGCCACTAATTGACCAATACGTCAAATCACCCTTAATTGTAGGTACAGGAAGATAAATTTTAAGCATTTATTCAATTCAAAATGTTGGCAGTTGTATGAAATGAGTAGCTAAACAGTTGAAAGAAATGTGTTGAAGTGTACCTTGTTTAAAATAGGCCAAGGAGAGAACACCAACGATTTGATTGCCCAAAAAATCTGAACACTGGAAGCATGAAAAATATAGATTACGTTTAATTCCCACCATTGCAATATGAAGCCATTAAATACCCTGGAGGAATGCAAATCCATCAAATGAAGTCATTAAAAACAATGGAGAAATGCAGCAGCTAACATGACATCATAAAGAATTGGGGAAGAATACATCAGCTAACATGACATCATATTCAAGTATTAAATGAATCAAATGGTATCGATAGAGGTTCAGGAGGCAATAATAGTATAAACCATCACAAAGAAGTTAAAAAAAATGTGATTAAAATATAGAATTTGCTTCTTATTCAATTCTATGTTTGCATTTTTATATGCAAACAATCGACATCGCAAATCAAACATATTAGCACGTCAAGAAAAAAAAAGCACATATACACACATTAGCACAACCAAAACTAAAACCATATGCACCACAACTTACAGACCCTGCACATCTTTCATATCATTTTATCAACCCTTTCATATACATTGCCCGCAATGATGTTGGCTCATTACACATGGACATGCTTAAAAGATTAGAAAAATGGAGAGGCTTGACAAATAACTAAAGGGAGATTGTTCAAAAAAGAACAAAAAGAGACCTACAGCTTATTAAAAGCATATAGATAATGCATGAAGAAGTCATATATCCATAGTTAGATGATTTGATGCACTGCCACAGTATACAATAATTTAATATATCCAATTATATTATTTTCATTGATATAGATAAATGAATCTATAGGGAAACCAACTGGACTTCCTAAAGAATTGGGGAAGAATACAGCAGCTAACATGACATCATATGCAAGTATTAAATGAATCAAATGGTATCGATAGAGGTTCAGGAGTCGGTAATAGTATAAACCATCACAAAGAAGTTAAAAAAATATGATTAAAATATAGTCTCCGCTTCGTAATCAATTCTATGTTTTAATTTTCATATGCAAATAATCAGCATCGCAAATCAAACATATTAGCACAGCAAGAAAAAAATAAGCACAGATACCCACATTAGCACATACCAAAACTAAAACCATACGCACCACAACTTGACAGACCCTGCACATCTTTCATATCATTTTATCAACCTTTTCATATACATTGTCCGCCATGATGTTGGCTCATTACACATGGACATGCTTAAAAGATTAGAAAAATGGAGAGGCTTGATGATAGCCACAGGAGATTGCATTAAAAGATTGCAAAGCTTATGATGATTAATACTCACATTAAATCTTATGATGATAGCCACAGGAGATTGCAAAGCTTCAAAGACGGAGAACAAGTGTTGATTTGTATATGTGCTGAGAGGTTCCCCAAGGAACTGCTCGAAAAGTGAATGCTAAGTGAATGGGTCCTTACACTGTGCTTAAACAAATTGGAGCAAATGCTTATGAGCTGGATATCTCGCGGAGTAAGGGGATTTCACTTGTATACAACGTTAAAGAACTGACTCCACTCTGTGAGCCGCATGACTACATGTACCATTCGCCCCCTACCACCACATCCTCTCAGCCTCCGTCTACATCCGCTACTCCGCCGCAGTCCCAGCTACCACCATTGTCTCCTTCCACTTCACTGCATTAGCAACAACCTTCTCCTACCACCCAGCCTCCTCCTCAGTTCGAGTCCTCGACACCAATTGATCATACGACTTCTTCCACATCAGTACTACATTCTCCGACACAAGCATCATATCGACTTCTTCCACAGCAGTACCATACAATGTTCGACGTCGACGACAGCAGCAGTACCTTCTTCAGCATTGATGTCTCGTACTCCGTCTTCGACAGCATCCCTTTAGCAGCAGCACCAGTTACAGTACCATCGTCAGCTTCAGCAGTACCAACCTCGGTTCCATCTGCAGCATCAACTTCAGCGACCTACGAGTTCATAGCTACAGGGTTTCTCTTCGCCTTTAGACGAGAGCAGGCTCATCTTCATTCACGGAGACGAATGCTTTCAAGGCGGGGAGAATTGATGGGGAATCGGAACCGTGCATTTTATGATGATCGACGATCATCACATTATTTGTCCTTTTCATTTTTCATTTCGTGTTGTATTTTTATGTATTTTTGAGTCGGGACGATCGGCCAATCATAGATGTTCGTTGTCCCCTAGAGTCTATAAATAGAGGGTGAGGGCTCTAATTTTTGGCATTGAAGGATTGGAGCATTGAATATATCCTTTGGTCAATTCGATGCCGAAGCTGTTAATCCGGGTGCGAAGCCTGGGATTCCCCTTCCCCTGCCGCCCACCTCCTTTCCCCTCCCTATTTCACTACCAAGCAGCCAGCCCCCTCCATATTCCATTTTGTCGGCCACCTTCCCTCCACATCCTTAGGAGCAGTCGGTCCCCAAGTTCCCTACTCCCCCCCCCCCTACATAACCAGCCACCATCCCCCTTTCCCATCCTCCATACCTCACTCCCTCCAGAATTGCTGCCAGGAAATCTGCACAGCTGGCCAAGCATCCCTCCTTCATCACCTCCCTCTACAGCTCATATAGCCGGTCCCCAAATTCCCCCTCCACCACCACCTTCATCCCCCACAAAAACAGCCCCCTTTATCCCATAAAAAATATCTCCGGCAATCACCGGAGTACGTCTCCAGCCACCTTCGGCGGTCCTCCTACACCTCCTCTACATATTTCCTACATTTAGAGTTTTCCGGCGATCGCCGGAAAACGTCTCCGACGACCACCACCACCAGCCACCACCCACCTCCGGCCACCACCAGCCACATCCACCACCACTCATAACTACCATAGCCACCTTCATAACCGCCCATTTCCCCCACCTCCTTTTATTTAGGAAGCACTTCCTAAAATTTAGCCGAACCTCCCCTCACCCCCAACCGAACCGCTCTACCCACGTGAAAACCTCACCTCCTCCAAACTGCCTGGCCGGTTTTCCCCTTCGCTACTATTCATTTTCACGTGGAGTTCTGCTGGCTGGATCCCCAATTGCTGCCACCAACTGCAGCCAGTCCTCCCCAATTAAATCCAGCCCATCTCCCTGCCTCTTCCCCTCTAGTGGAGCCACCGCCAAGTTGTCCCCAATCTGCCATCACCCAGCAGCCCAAACTCCCCCGGAACTGATGCCTGAGTGTAGCCCAGCCACCCTACAGCAACCCACAACTCCTGCCAAGCCTCCTCCCCTCCCACACAGCCACCCCCAACCTCCAGGTTGCTGTCCAGACTTCTAAAACAGCAAACCTCAGTTGCTTATTGCTGAAAACTACCTCCCAGCACCTTCCTAGTTGTTGTCCCTGTTTCTGGACAGCCCCAGTCAGCTCCTGAATGCTGAAATCTGCCTCGGATAGCCCTCTTAAAGCGCCTCCAGCCCTCCCCTCATTATAGACGTGGTATTCAAGGTTTGTGTGTTTGTTTCTTTACCGTTGGATCTCGTGATTGTTCTCTACTTGTAGAGATAGTGATTTGTAAGTTTTGCTTCAGTCGTTTCGTTTTTGTAATTTCCTGTTTAAATAGTATTTGATTTTCTGGCACTCTTGCAATTATACGACTTCATGTGTTTCCATATTTGAAAGTTTTAACTCTTTGTGGTCTATCGAATTAATATTGTTTTATAAATATTCATTGTTGCAAGTAAACCGTCGGATTTATGCATGGTTGCATGTAGGAGTTTCACACATTTATTTCTCCGTCACATAGGACCGTCCTGCGTCAGCATGTCTCCTGGTAAAGCATAATAGTTACATTAAGAAACTATGAGCAAATAAACTGAAAAATAAAATTAGAATATATATAGTAGAAAAGAAGTATTAAAGGGAAACCTCAAGTGCAGTAGCTTTCAATGCTGCGTTGTCCATATTCTTACTAAGTACGCTTAATTCTTCCAGGATCTCAAACATATCATTCAAGCGTTGAACCTGGTGATCCCGGTCCATCCTGACTTGCTGTAATTGACATTTTACGAGGCATAATTCCTTCCTGAGTTCATCATTTTCTTTAACTGCCTCTTGTTGAAACGTCTAGAAAATGAAGCAACATGAGGGTCTAAATATCTAAAGTGGTGATACTGAAATAACAAAATGGTAGAAAAAAGACATTAAAAATTTTATCATAACCAAAAATGATTTATAAAATATAAAATGCATTGGAACTACAAATGACAAGACAACTAAAAATAAGTACATGCTATGAGAAACGAAAGAATTTTTTTTAAAGACACAATATGATAAACTATGAAATTTGTAATGAACAGTCATGAAAGTTAAACTTACACAAGCATATGTGCTTGGGAAAAAACATCACGAGTAAGTTGGTGGAATATTACCATATAAGGGAAGCCCGGTGCACAAAGCATTACCGCACAGTGAGGGTTCGGGGAAGTGTCCCACCACAAGGGTGAAATTTAGGCACACCTTACCCTGCATTTTTGCAAGAGTCTGCTTCCAGGACTCGAACCCGTGACCTCAAGGTTACACGGCAACACCTCCGTGGAATATTATCATAAGCATGATAATAATAAGAATACATTAAAATATCTAGCCATCAAAAGATACATTTTAATCATGTTCTCATTTGCAAATCATTGCACTAAAGGTAACATGACTATTGATACCGGAAAAAATATTGATTGTTACAAAATGTAGTTATGAATCATTGCAGAGGTAACATAAATATGTTAAAATATAGCAAGTGTTGGATTGTGATGGATTAGATCCATTTCCAACAATAAAGATATAGCACTTGAAAAAACTATGGTAAATGAAGGAATTTGCAATGAACTATCATGAAAGTTAAACTTCCATAAACATGTTTGCTGGAAGAATATGTTGGTGGATAAAAAAAATTGTTAGACCATAATGTGTTCATAGTCAGTGTAGGTGCATGCTAATGATAAAATCAACTGAAACAACTAGTTATCAAATAATACATTTTCACATTAACAAATTATTGCACTAAAGGTAACACAGCTAGAGACACAGTAAGGGAAAAAAATTTATTGTTGTCAAACACAGTTATAAGTCATCTCAAGTAAGCATGATTTACGATCAAATATAACATAAGTATTGGAATTATAATGGACCAAAGTTAGTTCCTACATAGGATGAAGTCTTGAAAAAATTCAAGTGAACAACATATTATGAGTTTCTTTCAAAACTACGGGGATGTAGTTCTTGAGAAATAAAAAATAATTAAGTAGGACACAAAGGAGCTACCTTTTGCAGTATGAATAAAAATTAATTTGAATTTATATGCTAACCCTAATAGTATCAATTTGATTTTTTTGAGCAAGCTGGATTGGTCCCATACTCCAGCGAGGGTCTCCATATCGCAGTTTTATCCTTTTGCAAATTTTTTATGGTTTCGCCATTCTTCAAGGCATCATCCTCTTGCAGGTTGCTGTTATACTCCGTCCCCGACGTCTTCGACAGCAGTACCTTCTTCATCATTGATGTCACGAACTCCGTCCCCGACGTCTTCGACAGCATCCCTTTAGCAGCAGCACCAGTTACAGTACCATCGTCAGCTTCAGCAGTACCATCCTCGGTTCCATCTGCAGCATCAACTTCAGCGACCTACGAGTTCATAGCTACAGGGTTTCTCTTCGCCTTTAGACGAGAGCAGGCTCATCTTCATTCACGGAGACGAATGCTTTCAAGGCGGGGAGAATTGATGGGGAATCGGAACCGTGCATTTTATGATGATCGACGATCATCACATTATTTGTCCTTTTCATTTTTCGTTTCGAGTTGTATTTTTATGTATTTTTGAGTCGGGACGATCGGCCAATCATAGATGTTCGTTGCCCCCTAGAGTCTATAAATAGAGGGTGAGGGCTCTATTTTTTGGCATTGAAGGATTGGAGCATTGAAGCTATCCTTTGGTCAATTCGGTGCCGAAGTTGTTAATCCGGGTGCGAAGCCTGGGATTCCACTTCCCCTGCCGCCCACCTCCTTTCCCCTCCCTATTTCACTACCAAGCAGCCAGCCCCCTCCATATTCTATTTTGTCGGCCACCTTCCCTCCACATCCATAGGAGCAGCCGGTCCCCAAGTTCCCTACTCCTCCCCCCCTACATAACCAGCCACCATCCCTCTTTCCCACCCTCCCTCCAGAATTGCTGCCAGGAAATCTGCACAGACGGCCAAGCATCCCTCCTTCATCACCTCCCTCTACAGCTCATATAGCCGGTCCCCAAATTCCCCCTCCACCACCACCTTCATCCCCCACAAAAATAGCCCCCTTTACCCCATAAAAAATATCTCCGGCAATCACCGGAGTACGTCTCCAGCCACCTTCGGTGGTCCTCCTACACCTCTACATATTTCCTACATTTAGAGTTTTCTGGCGATCGCCGGAAAACGTCTCCGGCGACCACCACCACCAGCCACCACCCACCTCCGGCCACCACCAGCCACTTCCACCACCACTCATAACTACCATAGCCACCTTCATAAACGCCCATTTCCCCCACCTCCTTTTATTTAGGAAGCACTTCCTAAAATTTAGCCTCACCCCCAACCGAACCGCTCTACCCAAGTGAAAACCTCACCTCCTCCAAACTGCCTGGCCGGTTTTCCCCTTTGCTACTCTTCATTTTCACGTGGAGTTCTGCTGCCTGGATCCCCAATTGCTGCCACCACCAAACACAATATGATAAACTATGAAATTTGTAATGAACAGTCATGAAAGTTAAACTTACACAAGCATATGTGCTTGGGAAAAAACATCACGAGTAAGTTGGTGGAATATTTTGATTATATAAGGGAAGAGTAAAGTTAGGATGGTGAAACATTTGGCGGACAAAAATACCCTCATTAAATCAACATTCATAACTCTCTTTTAAGGTTTTTTGGTCTTTTGGCCATCAAAAAGAAATCTATTTTTTTAGCAAAAGTGATGGTGTAACTTTTGTTTTCCTAAATTACCCTAAAAAACTATCTTTATTTTAAAACTCTCCTGCTTTTTCGTCATTTATAGAGTCTCCCGGTACACGCCACTCCCCAAAATCCACGCTACACGTCACTCCTGTACTTCACCACTGCCTGCCGGCCGAATGCCTCTGTATCACGCCACCTATACATGAATGCTTTAAACTCAGCACACCTCTCCTCCGTTCGCACTCGGCGGCAACCCGACGCTCCATATTTTCTCCCGATAAAGATTTCCAAGCTTTTTTTTGGATTTTGGGGATTTATTTGGCTTTTTTGCGCTTTGAACTCTTTCCATCGAAGCTTTTTTATTTTTATTTTCATCCAACTGATCCAAGCACCACGTGAAAACCTCACCTCCACCACCACTCATAACTACCATAGCCACCTTCATAACCGCACATTTCCCCCACCTCCTTTTATTTAGGAAGCACTTCCTAAAATTTAGCCTAACCTCCCCTCACCCCCAACCGAACCGCTCTACCCACGTGAAAACCTCACCTCCTCCAAACTGCCTGGCCGGTTTTCCCCTTCGCTACTCCTCATTTTCACGTGGAGTCCTGCTGCCTGGATCCCCAAGTGTTGCCCCCAACTGCAGCCAGTCCTTCCCAATTAAATGCAGCCCATCTCCCTGCCTCTTCCCCTCTAGTGGAGCCACCGCCAAGTTGTCCCCAATCTGCCATCACCCAGCAGCCCAAACTTCCCCGGAACTGATGCCTGAGTGCTGCCCAGCCACCCTACAGCAACCCACAACTCCTGCCGAGCCTCCTCCCCTCCCACACAGCCACCCCCAGCCTCCAGGTTGCTGTCCAGACTTCTAGAACAGCAAACCTCAGTTGCTTATTGCTGAAAACTACCTCCCAGCACCTTCCTAGTTGTTGTCCCTATTTCTGGACAGCCCCAGTCAGCTCCTGAATGCTGAAATCTGCCCCGGATAGCCCTCCTAAAGCGCCTCCAGCCCTCCCCTCATTATAGACGTGGTATTGAAGGTTTGTGTGTTTGTTTCTTTACCGTTGGATCTCGTGATTGTTCTCTACTTGTAGAGATAGTGCTTTGTAAGTTTTGCTTCAGTCGTTTCGTTTTTGTAATTTCCTATTTAAATAGTATTTGATTTTCTGGCACTCTTGCAATTATACGACTTCATGTGTTTCCATATTTGAAAGTTTTAGCTCTTGTTGGTCTATCAAATTAATATTGCTTTATAAATATTCATTGTTGCAAGTAAACCGTCAGATTTATGCATGGTTGCATGTAGGAGTTTCACACATTTATTTCTCCATCACATAGGACCGTCATGCATCAGCATGTCTCCTGGTAAAGCATAATAGTTACATTAAGAAACTATGAGCAAATAAACTGAAAAATAAAATTAGAATATATATAGTAGAAAAGAAGTATTAAAGGGAAACCTCAAGTGCAGTAGCTTCCAATGCTGCGTTGTCCATATTCGTACTAAGTACGCTTAATTCTTCCAGGATCTCAAACATATCATTCAAGCGTTGAACCTGGTGATCCCGGTCCATCCTGACTTGCTGTAATTGACATTTTACGAGGCATAATTCTTTCCTGAGTTCATCATTTTGTTTAACTGCTTCATACTGAAATAACAAAATGGTAGGAAAAAGACATTAAAAATTTTATCATAACCAAAAATGATTTATAAAATATAAAATGCATTGGAACTACAAATGACAAGACAGCTAAAAATAAGTACATGCTATGATAAACGAAAGAATTTTTTTAAAGACAATATGATAAACTATGAAATTTGTAATGAACAGTCATGAAAGTTAAGCTTACACAAGCATATGTGCTTGGGAAAAAACATCACGAGTAAGTTGGTGGAATATCTTTATTATATAAGGGAAGAGTAAAGTTAGGATGGTGAAACATTTGGCGGACAAAATACCCTCATTAAATCAACATTCATAACTCTCTTTTAAGGTTTTTTGGTCTTTTGGCCATCAAAAAGAAATCTATTTTTTTTAGCAAAAGTGATGGTGTAACTTTTGTTTTCCTAAATTACCCTAAAAAAACTACCTTTATTTTAAAACTCTCCTGCTTTTTCGTCATTTATAGAGTCTCCCGGTACACGCCACTCCCCAAAATCCACGCTACACGCCACTCATGTACTTGACCACTGCCTGCCGGCCGAATGCCTCTGTATCACGCCACCTATACATAAATGCTAAGGTATTAGGGAGGATATATATGTATCACACTTCCTCCTCGGCAGAGCTTCAACCTCTTCCTCCACAGTGCCTGCGCAGGTCCTCCTTCCCTGCTCATCCTCGGTGGCTCCTTAGTCCTTCCTCCTCGACATCTTCCTCCTCGCTAGCACACCTCTCCTCCGTTCAGGTGCTTTAAACTCAGCACACCTCTCCTCCGTTCGCACTCGGCGGCAACCCGACGCTCCATATTTTCTACCGGTAAAGATTTCCAAGCTTTTTATTTTTATTTTTGGGGATTTATTTGACTTTTTTGCGCTTTGAACTCTTTCCATCGAAGCTTTTTTATTTTTATTTTCATCCAACTGATCCAAGCCGTTATATATATATCCCATTCTCGGTGTCGTCGATCCGTTAAGCCATTAACTTCCTAAAAAGCCAAATGCAATTAATCCTGAAGCACCTGAAGGATATTGGAGGAAGGAGCTCTGTTGCTCGAATCTGAAGCAATTGACTTCTTGAAGCAGTTTTTTTTTGGATTTTTGCACTTCACGTATTTTGCTACGTAAGAAGAGGATAATGGAGTTGTGATATCGTTTGTTGTCTTCCCCATATGCAATTAAACCTGCAACCATGGAATGGAGATTTAGGAATGGAGTTTTAAAACCATTCTTGCACTTCACGTGTTAGATCTATTGCTCCAACCAGAAGATTTAAATCATTTCCCATAGTGAAGGTGTTGGTAAGAGCTTTGCATTGCAAGAATGATTTAAAAATAATTAATTTACTTTATATGTTAGATTTACCACATCTATTACTTGAACGATATGATTTAATTCATTATTTGCCTTCTTGCAGTTCCGCATTGAATGTTGCAGTTGTCAAGAGATTGGGCATGTTGATCATGGGAACTACACTAATAGCAACAATAACTAAGGTTTAGCTTCTTTGAAATTATTTAATCATATTTTTTCTTCGTTCTTATTCCAAGTGAAATTCTACAAATACTTTGGAATTATTACTTGAGTATTTTGAAGACCTGATATAGAAATTGCTTATTTCATAGGTTTTAGTTGCTCAAGAAAAAGCTAAAGCTGTTGCTTTCGACGAGATTGATAAGGCTCATGTGTTATGTTCATTAGATGTTCTCCCCTTTCTTTAATAAAGATTAGTCATACATGCACTTTTATTAGTCATACATGCATTCTTGAGTTCTTAATTTTTTATTAGTTTCTCTTTTCCTTAACATTTTACTGCATTAGACAATAACAATCGAAATACACTTCGTAGATTTCATCGTCAATTCTCATTTATAATGTTTGATGTGGAAATCAAGTAGGTCTTTACATTGTTTTGTGTCACAAGCATGGTTTTTGTGTGGGATCACTACCAGTAAACAGAGAAGGAGAAAGCTTGAAGAGGTGATATTATTTACATAATTTCTTTTTTTGTGGAATTCTCAATCATGTTTTTAATAGATTGGATTAATAAAAAAAAATTGGCACTGATGATGATAATTGCATATACTTCAGTTTTTATGTTGGTTGATTTTATATTCTTAGCATAGGGGTGGAGCTCCAGCCGCCCCCGTCGGATGTTGAGCCCTCCCGCCGGATGTCGTCGCTCCTGCCAGATGTCGTCGCCCGTGTAGAAAAACGCAACGCGTATTTTGTATTTTCCCAATATTTGTATACAAAGGAGAGTACATATTTATAGGAGAGAGAAGGGAGAGGGAAAAATCTATACACAATGTGGGACTAAATATAAGAGAAACAAAATGGGCCACAAAATGGGCCAAAGCTTTATGGGCTATTTCAACAGCCCGCACGGGTCCCCGCCGATTTATGCGGTCTCCATCGAATGACACCGCACTCGCTGAATGTTGCCGCCCCCGTAAGTCATTGCGGCCCCCGCCACTACAAGAAATTAGATCTATGGCGACGTTTTTAAGGCGGCATTTTGAAAAACGCCGATGTTTGTTTTTTGTAATTGCGGCATTTTAAGTTAAAAAAACGCCGCAAAAACCATTGGTATAGCCATTAGCCGCGTTTTTATAACAAAATTTTGCTAAAACAATATTAATAAGTTGTAGGGCGGTGTGATTTTAAATATAAACGCCGTCAAGTTTTCCGCGGCAATTTCGCGGCGCTTGGAAAAGCGCCGCCGAAGATATGGTGGCGTTTTAAAAGCACTGCTAAAAGTCTTAAAAAACGTCGCGGTAGGTCTATATTGAATTTTTAAGGCAGTTCTTTGAATGAAATGTATTCTCATGGACCTTGCTAACTTTTCTGTACATGTTCATTATCAAATTTGAAAAATCAAAATGTGGAAAGTTGAGAATTGTGAATTTGCTTTTCCTGCTTCCCTCTTTTGAAGTTCTGATAAATGATATTATTTAGGTATATATTTTAGCAGCTGTTTATAGAGAGGTAATATTTGATTTGATTGGATTAATGGGAAGAAGAATGGAATTACTGTGTCCACATACATATTATATAGGTGCCCAAGATTCAGGTTCTTCCCCCTCTTTCCTTCTCTCCTCTTTGTTCTATGATGTGATTTTCTTTTATTCGTACTTCAAATTATTATATAAGTCATTTTCTCGGTTGATGCAAAACTGAATAAACTTTTTAAAAATTACCAAAAATGTAGTAAATTTTTGGGATGTTAGCGGAGTTTAAGGTTTCGGTCAACATAAATCATAATTCACATATTTATGGGTTTTTCTCTCACTAGCTCTTTATGATTCAGGTAAATGTTCATCTTAGATTCGTTTCTCTTGCAAAAAATGGGCCTAAGATTCAGGTTCTTCCACCCTCTTATATAAATCATTTTTCATCTTAGTTTCTTTGAGGATTTCAATTGTTTTTGTTATACTACAACAACTTCGAGATTGAGAAATGCATGTGATGATTAGCTAATTGCAGATAAATCCTATATATTTTTGCTGGTATATATCTATGTTATAGTACTCATTTTTGTATGTTCTGATCTTCCAGTGGTTTTGATCTTCTCTTTGCTTCATTATCCTAATTGGATGTTATCCTAATGACACTAGGTAATGACGTCGGGAGGTATTCTGAGCCTTTTTATTTATGTCCCAAAATTATTGGCTCTGTCGTGACTGGGGTACTGTCGCGCGGGGTACGGGCCCCCCATGCACTGTCAATGCCCATGACCAATGTCACCGCCCCGACTAATGTCAACGCTCACGACCAATATCAACGCTCACGACCAATGTCGCCGCCCCGACCAATGTCGCCTCAACAACCAATGTCGCCCCAACAACCAATGTCGCCGCCCACAACTAGTTTTTACTTGATCTTGAAGAGAAGAGCATGTCTCCTGGTAAAGCATAATAGTTACATTAAGAAACTATGAGCAAATAAATTGAAAAATAAAATTAGAATATATATAGTAGAAAAGAAGTATAAAGGGGAAACCTCAAGTGCAGCAACTTTTTTTGAACTATTGTCCAAATTAACTTGCTGCAATTCACAATTTATAAGTCTAACTTCCTTCTCAAGTTGATCTCGTTCTTTAATTACTTTTAGATGAGACGCCTAGAAAATGAAGCAACATGAGGGTCTAAATATCTAAAGTGGTAATACTGAAATAACACAATGGTAGGAAAAAGACATTAAAAATTTTATCATAACCAAAAATGATTTATAAAATATAAAATGCATTGGAACTACAAATGACAAGACAGCTAAAAATAAGTACATGCTATGATAAACGAAAGAATTTTTTTAAAGACAATATGATAAATTATGAAATTTGTAATGAACAGTCATGAAAGTTAAGCTTACACAAGCATATGTGCTTGGGAAAAAACATCACGAGTAAGTTGGTGGAATATCTTTATTATATAAGGGAAGAGTAAAGTTAGGATGGTGAAACATTTGGCGGACAAAAATACCCTCATTAGGTACTGTCGCGCGGGGTACGGGCCCCCCATGCACTGTCAATGCCCATGACCAATGTCACCGCCCCGACTAATGTCAACGCTCACGACCAATATCAACGCTCACGACCAATGTCGCCGCCCCGACCAATGTCGCCTCAACAACCAATGTCGCCCCAACAACCAATGTCGCCGCCCACAACTAGTTTTTACTTGATCTTGAAGAGAAGAGCATGTCTCCTGGTAAAGCATAATAGTTACATTAAGAAACTATGAGCAAATAAATTGAAAAATAAAATTAGAATATATATAGTAGAAAAGAAGTATAAAGGGGAAACCTCAAGTGCAGCAACTTTTTTTGAACTATTGTCCAAATTAACTTGCTGCAATTCACAATTTATAAGTCTAACTTCCTTCTCAAGTTGATCTCGTTCTTTAATTACTTTTAGATGAGACGCCTAGAAAATGAAGCAACATGAGGGTCTAAATATCTAAAGTGGTAATACTGAAATAACACAATGGTAGGAAAAAGACATTAAAAATTTTATCATAACCAAAAATGATTTATAAAATATAAAATGCATTGGAACTACAAATGACAAGACAGCTAAAAATAAGTACATGCTATGATAAACGAAAGAATTTTTTTAAAGACAATATGATAAACTATGAAATTTGTAATGAACAGTCATGAAAGTTAAGCTTACACAAGCATATGTGCTTGGGAAAAAACATCACGAGTAAGTTGGTGGAATATCTTTATTATATAAGGGAAGAGTAAAGTTAGGATGGTGAAACATTTGGCGGACAAAATACCCTCATTAAATCAACATTCATAACTCTCTTTTAAGGTTTTTTGGTCTTTTGGCCATCAAAAAGAAATCTATTTTTTTTAGCAAAAGTGATGGTGTAACTTTTGTTTTCCTAAATTACCCTAAAAAAACTACCTTTATTTTAAAACTCTCCTGCTTTTTCGTCATTTATAGAGTCTCCCGGTACACGCCACTCCCCAAAATCCACGCTACACGCCACTCCCCAAAATCCACGCTACACGCCACTCATGTACTTGACCACTGCCTGCCGGCCGAATGCCTCTGTATCACGCCACCTATACATAAATGCTAAGGTATTAGGGAGGATATATATGTATCACACTTCCTCCTCGGCAGAGCTTCAACCTCTTCCTCCACAGTGCCTGCGCAGGTCCTCCTTCCCTGCTCATCCTCGGTGGCTCCTTAGTCCTTCCTCCTCGACATCTTCCTCCTCGCTAGCACACCTCTCCTCCGTTCAGGTGCTTTAAACTCAGCACACCTCTCCTCCGTTCGCACTCGGCGGCAACCCGACGCTCCATATTTTCTACCGGTAAAGATTTCCAAGCTTTTTATTTTTATTTTTGGGGATTTATTTGACTTTTTTGCGCTTTGAACTCTTTCCATCGAAGCTTTTTTATTTTTATTTTCATCCAACTGATCCAAGCCGTTATATATATATCCCATTCTCGGTGTCGTCGATCCGTTAAGCCATTAACTTCCTAAAAAGCCAAATGCAATTAATCCTGAAGCACCTGAAGGATATTGGAGGAAGGAGCTCTGTTGCTCGAATCTGAAGCAATTGACTTCTTGAAGCAGTTTTTTTTTGGATTTTTGCACTTCACGTATTTTGCTACGTAAGAAGAGGATAATGGAGTTGTGATATCGTTTGTTGTCTTCCCCATATGCAATTAAACCTGCAACCATGGAATGGAGATTTAGGAATGGAGTTTTAAAACCATTCTTGCACTTCACGTGTTAGATCTATTGCTCCAACCAGAAGATTTAAATCATTTCCCATAGTGAAGGTGTTGGTAAGAGCTTTGCATTGCAAGAATGATTTAAAAATAATTAATTTACTTTATATGTTAGATTTACCACATCTATTACTTGAACGATATGATTTAATTCATTATTTGCCTTCTTGCAGTTCCGCATTGAATGTTGCAGTTGTCAAGAGATTGGGCATGTTGATCATGGGAACTACACTAATAGCAACAATAACTAAGGTTTAGCTTCTTTGAAATTATTTAATCATATTTTTTCTTCGTTCTTATTCCAAGTGAAATTCTACAAATACTTTGGAATTATTACTTGAGTATTTTGAAGACCTGATATAGAAATTGCTTATTTCATAGGTTTTAGTTGCTCAAGAAAAAGCTAAAGCTGTTGCTTTCGACGAGATTGATAAGGCTCATGTGTTATGTTCATTAGATGTTCTCCCCTTTCTTTAATAAAGATTAGTCATACATGCACTTTTATTAGTCATACATGCATTCTTGAGTTCTTAATTTTTTATTAGTTTCTCTTTTCCTTAACATTTTACTGCATTAGACAATAACAATCGAAATACACTTCGTAGATTTCATCGTCAATTCTCATTTATAATGTTTGATGTGGAAATCAAGTAGGTCTTTACATTGTTTTGTGTCACAAGCATGGTTTTTGTGTGGGATCACTACCAGTAAACAGAGAAGGAGAAAGCTTGAAGAGGTGATATTATTTACATAATTTCTTTTTTTGTGGAATTCTCAATCATGTTTTTAATAGATTGGATTAATAAAAAAAAATTGGCACTGATGATGATAATTGCATATACTTCAGTTTTTATGTTGGTTGATTTTATATTCTTAGCATAGGGGTGGAGCTCCAGCCGCCCCCGTCGGATGTTGAGCCCTCCCGCCGGATGTCGTCGCTCCTGCCAGATGTCGTCGCCCGTGTAGAAAAACGCAACGCGTATTTTGTATTTTCCCAATATTTGTATACAAAGGAGAGTACATATTTATAGGAGAGAGAAGGGAGAGGGAAAAATCTATACACAATGTGGGACTAAATATAAGAGAAACAAAATGGGCCACAAAATGGGCCAAAGCTTTATGGGCTATTTCAACAGCCCGCACGGGTCCCCGCCGATTTATGCGGTCTCCATCGAATGACACCGCACTCGCTGAATGTTGCCGCCCCCGTAAGTCATTGCGGCCCCCGCCACTACAAGAAATTAGATCTATGGCGACGTTTTTAAGGCGGCATTTTGAAAAACGCCGATGTTTGTTTTTTGTAATTGCGGCATTTTAAGTTAAAAAAACGCCGCAAAAACCATTGGTATAGCCATTAGCCGCGTTTTTATAACAAAATTTTGCTAAAACAATATTAATAAGTTGTAGGGCGGTGTGATTTTAAATATAAACGCCGTCAAGTTTTCCGCGGCAATTTCGCGGCGCTTGGAAAAGCGCCGCCGAAGATATGGTGGCGTTTTAAAAGCACTGCTAAAAGTCTTAAAAAACGTCGCGGTAGGTCTATATTGAATTTTTAAGGCAGTTCTTTGAATGAAATGTATTCTCATGGACCTTGCTAACTTTTCTGTACATGTTCATTATCAAATTTGAAAAATCAAAATGTGGAAAGTTGAGAATTGTGAATTTGCTTTTCCTGCTTCCCTCTTTTGAAGTTCTGATAAATGATATTATTTAGGTATATATTTTAGCAGCTGTTTATAGAGAGGTAATATTTGATTTGATTGGATTAATGGGAAGAAGAATGGAATTACTGTGTCCACATACATATTATATAGGTGCCCAAGATTCAGGTTCTTCCCCCTCTTTCCTTCTCTCCTCTTTGTTCTATGATGTGATTTTCTTTTATTCGTACTTCAAATTATTATATAAGTCATTTTCTCGGTTGATGCAAAACTGAATAAACTTTTTAAAAATTACCAAAAATGTAGTAAATTTTTGGGATGTTAGCGGAGTTTAAGGTTTCGGTCAACATAAATCATAATTCACATATTTATGGGTTTTTCTCTCACTAGCTCTTTATGATTCAGGTAAATGTTCATCTTAGATTCGTTTCTCTTGCAAAAAATGGGCCTAAGATTCAGGTTCTTCCACCCTCTTATATAAATCATTTTTCATCTTAGTTTCTTTGAGGATTTCAATTGTTTTTGTTATACTACAACAACTTCGAGATTGAGAAATGCATGTGATGATTAGCTAATTGCAGATAAATCCTATATATTTTTGCTGGTATATATCTATGTTATAGTACTCATTTTTGTATGTTCTGATCTTCCAGTGGTTTTGATCTTCTCTTTGCTTCATTATCCTAATTGGATGTTATCCTAATGACACTAGGTAATGACGTCGGGAGGTATTCTGAGCCTTTTTATTTATGTCCCAAAATTATTGGCTCTGTCGTGACTGGGGTACTGTCGCGCGGGGTACGGGCCCCCCATGCACTGTCAATGCCCATGACCAATGTCACCGCCCCGACTAATGTCAACGCTCACGACCAATATCAACGCTCACGACCAATGTCGCCGCCCCGACCAATGTCGCCTCAACAACCAATGTCGCCCCAACAACCAATGTCGCCGCCCACAACTAGTTTTTACTTGATCTTGAAGAGAAGAGCATGTCTCCTGGTAAAGCATAATAGTTACATTAAGAAACTATGAGCAAATAAATTGAAAAATAAAATTAGAATATATATAGTAGAAAAGAAGTATAAAGGGGAAACCTCAAGTGCAGCAACTTTTTTTGAACTATTGTCCAAATTAACTTGCTGCAATTCACAATTTATAAGTCTAACTTCCTTCTCAAGTTGATCTCGTTCTTTAATTACTTTTAGATGAGACGCCTAGAAAATGAAGCAACATGAGGGTCTAAATATCTAAAGTGGTAATACTGAAATAACACAATGGTAGGAAAAAGACATTAAAAATTTTATCATAACCAAAAATGATTTATAATATATAAAATGCATTGGAACTACAAATGACAAGACAGCTAAAAATAAGTACATGCTATGATAAATGAAAGAATTTTTTTTAAAGACACAATATGATAAACTATGAAATTTGTAATGAACAGTCATGAAAGTTAAACTTACACAAGCATATGTGCTTGGGAAAAAACATCACGAGTAAGTTGGTGGAATATTACCATATAAGGGAAGCCCGGTGCACAAAGCATTACCGCACAGTGAGGGTTCGGGGAAGTGTCCCACCACAAGGGTGAAATGTAGGCACACCTTACCCTGCATTTTTGCAAGAGTCTGCTTCCAGGACTCGAACCCGTGACCTCAAGGTCACACGGCAACACCTCAGTGGAATATTATCATATGCATGATAATATTTATTGTTTTGGGACATCTGGCGTAACAGACAATCATAGACGTTCACGTCGAGTGCCCAACCGCCCCTCTCGTTATAAATAGGGGCGGATGTTCTCATTTTCATTTCATTGTTGATTTGTGAGAGATTCCAGATCCGGCAATCATACGCGGTGCGACGCCGCGAGCCCGTGGTGCGACGCCTCGGTTATCTTTCAGTATTTTGATTTGTTTTTCGTTTCTATTCTCCGTTACCCGTAAAGCCCTGACATGGATCCACTGTTAACTTCCCCTTACCCACGATTTCTGCATCCCGGAAGGAGAAAACCACCCAGCGTCCCTTCATCTCCTTCCTGTCACTGAACACGCCAACGCCAAAACTGCTATTCATCATCCTCTCAGCGACCTACAACCGCACGTAGGAAATCACTCCTGTTCATCTTCCTCGTTTGCCACACCAGTCAAGCCGCGTGTTTCCGTCTTCCCTACCGATCGACAACATCCAGTCGACATCTTCACTCATCCAGACCCGCTCGACATCCCTCCTTCCCGCCGCAGTTGTCATTTCGTCTCACCTGGTAGCACCTATTTACCACCAACAAAACTACTGACACCCCTCCCTGGACTGTTCGTTCGCGCCGCCTTCCCGTGGAGCCACTGAGCCCCTCTCACCTACAGCAAACTGAAGCCATAATTTCCCTCCCCCTACGCAGTCGTGGAACCACCCGACCTAAGTGCCTCCTCTCAAAAACCTCCAACCAAGTTGAGCCTTCCCCGTGTGTCCTCTGCCGCCAGTTTCTCAGTCCAGCAGTTCAATTGTGAGCCCCAAATTTCTTCAGTCCCCCTGGCCTTTCCAGCAATAGTTACTAGCATACACTCGTCGTCACCAGATTCTTATATTTGTGAGTATTAATTTAATGTGCTGCTTTGTTTTCTATTTAAAATACCAGAGGATATTGTATATTAGTTTGGGTATATCGTGATTGCTAGCGCTTTTCTATTTCCTCTACTCTGTAAAACTTATTCGTATAAATTTGTAGTTGAAAGCACCCCTTGTGAAAAGAACGTGATTACTTGCTCACGCGCTCAAAAATCATTGTAAACACTTTGTAGATTTGCTAGTCGTGTATAAGTTTATTGTTAGTGTTAATTCTGGATTAATTGAAAACATGTGCATGCATCATTTAGGTTTGGTTTGATCGCCTCCATTACGCACGCTCAAGTAGGTTTGCATTAGCGAGTCGGCACCGCCGATTATTTCACACTGTCGTTTGTCCTGCGTCAGTTTGGTATCAGAGCCCAGGTTAAGGCTTACATTAAAATACGCGGGACTGCATGTTACGCCACCCAATGTCTTAAAATAGTGGTCGTCACTACACTGGTCCTCAATTTAAGGAACCACCATCCGTCTACACTCGATCTCATAGAGTGCCGTCAGAGAGGTCTTCACATTATTATGACGATTATCGTCGTCCTTATCCCCGCACTCGAAGGGATCCTGTTGATCCTTCGACACGACCTTATGATGGTAGAGTTGAGTATCGTTCAGATCATCGTCACTACACATCTCATCTATTTGAGGAACCTAAGTCTGTATACGCACGATCACCACCGTACGTTAGCAGGACTCACGTCGACCCACGAGCACAACCTCATTACCCTCAAGTATCCTATAGAGGTCTTCCTACAGTTCCGAAAGCGGACATGACGGAAGCAAAATTCCTGCACTTGGCTTTTAAGAAGTTTGATCAATTGAATGCACAAAATGATGATCTTCGCACTCGTGTCGCCGCCATTAAGGGTCGGCGAGAGCAATCCACTTCCCAAAGCAGGGAAACCTCACCCACTCCAAGAAGGATAACTCGATTGCATGAACTCACATAGGGGCATAGCGCGCACGCATGCAGGCGTAAGTGTTGCCCGACGTTTCATTGCCCTTAAACACATGCGGGCATATACTTCAGTTTTTATGTTGGTTGATTTTATATTCTTAGCATAGATGAAGGATAACTCGATTGCATGAACTCACATAGGGGCATAGCGCGCACGCATGCAGGCGTAAGTGTTGCCCGACGTTTCATTGCCCTTAAACACATGCGGGCTTAGCCCGCTGGCAGGGCGCGCCCGCCGTTTCATTAACATAGGGGTGGAGCTCCAGCCGCCCCCGTCGGATGTTGCGCCCTCCCGCCGGATGTCGTCGCTCCTGCCAGGTGTCGTCGCCCGCACGGGTCCCCGCCGATTTATGCTGTCTCCACCGAATGACACCGCACTCGCTGAATGTTGCCGCCCCCGTAAGTCATTGCCGCCCCCGCCACTACAAGAAATTAGATCTATGGCGACGTTTTTAAGGCGGCATTTTGAAAAAGCCGATGTTTGTTTTTTATAATTGTGGCATTTTAAGTTAAAAAAACGCCGCAAAAACCATTGGTATAGCCATTAGCCGCATTTTTATAACAAAATTTTGCTAAAACAATATTAATAAGTTGTAGGGCGGTGTGATTTTAAATATAAACGCCGTCAAGTTTTCCGCGGCAATTTCGCGGCGCTTGGAAAAGCGCCGCCGAAGATATGGTGGCGTTTTAAAAACACTGCTAATATTTTAGCAGCTGTTTACAGAGAGGTAATATTTGACTTGATTGGATTAATGGGAAGAAGAATGGAATTACTGTGTCCACATACATATTATATAGGTGCCCAAGATTCAGGTTCTTCCCCCTCTTTCCTTCTCTCCTCTTTGTTCCATGATGTGATTTTCTTTTATTCGTACTTCAAATTATTATATAAGTCATTTTCTCGGTTGATGCAAACCTGAATAAACTTTTTAAAAATTACCAAAAATGTAGTAAATTTTTGGGATGTTAGCGGAGTTTAAGGTTTCGGTCAACATAAATCATAATTCACATATTTATGGGTTTTTCTCTCACTAGCTGTCTAGCTCTTTATGATTCAGGTAAATGTTAATCTTAGATTCGTTTAGTAGAAATCGATGGGGAGAAAAAAGCGTAATCGTATTATGGAACCCAATAGGGTTATATAAAGGAAACACAACAAGTCCAAACCTCAAACAGGTGAGGTGGGACAAAAACAGAAATACATAAAATAATAACCCAATACTCCCCCTCAAGCTGGAGCGAAGATATCAAGCCAGCCCAGCTTGCCATAAGTGGAGAGAAGTCGGGAAGGTCCAACAGCCTTAGTAAAGGTATCTACAATCTGATCATCAGAGGGAACATATGAGGCAGTAAGAATCCCTGAGCGGATGTGCTCCCGGAGAAAGTGAAAGTCCACCTCAATATGCTTTGTCCGCTCGTGCAGGACAGAATCAGAGGCAAGCATGAGAGCAGACTGATTGTCACAAGCCAATGTTGAAGAACAGGTAGGAGGGAAACCAAGCTCAGTCAAGAGAGTACGAATCCAGAGGAGCTCAGTGGCGCCATGGGCCATAGCTCTGTATTCAGCCTCAGCAGAGGAACGAGATACAACGCTCTGCTTCTTGCTCTTCCAAGAAATAAAATTGCCACCATAGAACGTGCACATCCCTGAAGTAGATCGACGATCAGTGAGGGAGCCCGCATAGTCAGAGTCGGTGTAACATGAAAGATCTGTGAATGGCGATGAACGGTAGAAGAGGCCGAGACCAGGTGATCCCTTCAAGTAGTGAAGGATCCGTAATACAACATCAAGGTGAGCGGTCCGGAGAGCATGCATGAACTGACTGACAATGCTCACAGCAAAGCTAATATCAGGACGAGTATTGGTCAAGTAGATGAGTCTTCCAACAAGTCGTTGGTATCTGCCCGGATCAGTGAGAGGTTCGCCAGATTCGGCGTGTAAGCGGTGTTTCGGGTCCATGGGAGTAGATACTGGGGAGCACCCAAGAAGGCCAGTATCACTCAAAAGGTCAAGAGTGTACTTGCACTGAGACAAAGAAATCCCCTGGTGAGATCTACCAACTTCAATTCCGAGGAAGTACTTTAGAGGTCCCAAATCTTTGACTTCGAACTCCTTTCAAAGGACTTCTTTGATCTGAGTTATTCCAGAGTTGTCGTCGCCGGTAAGGATGATGTCATCCACATAGACAAGAATAATGACTCTACGGCCATCCGCTGCAGTCCGAACAAAGCAAGTATGATCGGCATGACATCTGGTGAACCCAGCCTGAAGCACAACAGAGCCGAAACGTTCAAACCATGCCGAGGGGACTGCTTCAGCCCATATAGGGACTTCTGCAAGAGGCACACACGACCCACATACTCCCCCTGAAGCTTGTACCCTGGCGGCGGGTCCATATAAATTTCCTCAACCAAATCGCCATTGAGGAATAAATTCTTCACATCCAGCTGATGAAGAGGCCACCTATGGCAGGTAGCAAGGGAAATAAGGAGGCGAACAATTGTCAGCTTGGCGACAGGGGCAAAGGTCACCCTATAATCATCCGGAGTCTGGGTGAATCCCTTCGCAACGAGACGCGCCCAAAGACCCATCAGCATTATACTTGACGGTGTAGATCCAACGGCAACCAACAGTCCGCTTGCCGGCAGGTAGCGGAACAAGACGCCAGGTCCCAGTCTTGTGTAAGGCAGACATCTCAGCCTCCATGGCTGTCACCCACTCAGGATGCTGGAGAGCCTCAGTAGTCGACCGGGGAATGCGAATCTGGTCGGTGGCGGAGAGGTAAGCCCGGTAACCCTGTGAGAGGCGCTGATAGGACACAAAACTAGCCAAAGGGTGAGCAGTAACAGGTAAACGCTTACCTTTGCGAAGAGCAATAGGTAAGTCAAGAGAAGGAGTGTCACCTGTCGGAGGAAGCGGCACCAGGTCCCGTGAGCTGGGTGCAACCAGTGGATCTCGAAGGATGGGGTGAATATTGGAAGGACCACGAGGGGGGGGTGGCACGAGAATATTGATGTAGGGGAACGGACTCGGGAATGGGAGCAATGGAGACTGGTGTAAGGGAAACAGGAGCGGGCTGTGGTGGTGGAGAGGGTGGCACATGGGCGTCAACGGGAGAGGAAGGAGGGGAGTGGAACGGAACGTCTTCAAAGAATGTGTCATCCAAAGTGTGAAACGTCCAGCGAGAGGAGGGGTCAAAGCACCGGTACCCCTTAGACGAGGAGGAATAGCCCAAAAAGACGCAGCGGATCGCTTTGTTATCCAGCTTAGTCCGAGTGGGGCTACGATCCTGGACAAAGCAAACACACCCGAACACTCGTAGTGGAACGGGAAATAGGGGGGGGGGGGGGGGGGGGGGGGGGGGGGGGGGCTGGGAGAGAGGAGACTAAGGGGAACACGCCCCTGAAGAGGCTGGCATGGCAGCCGGTTAACCAGGAAGGTCCCCGTAAGGAGGGCAGCACTCCAGAAAGACTTGGGGAGATGAGACCCACGAAGAAGGCACCGGGTGACATTCAGGAGATGGCGGTTCTTGCGTTCCGCCAGACCATTCTGTTCCGGGGTATAAGGACGGGAGAATTGGTGAAGAGTGCCTTGGCTGGCAAGAAAAGTAGTAAAGGAGGACGAAGTGTATTCCCCCCCCCCCCGTTATCGGAGCGGAGGACTCGAATATGAGAGGGAAATTGTGTAGTAACCATCGCCGAAAATTGAACATATAAATCAAAAACTTCAGATTTAGAACGCATAAGATAAATCCAACAACATCTAGTAAAATCATCAATGAAGGAAACAAAGTACCGAAATCCATCATAAGATACAACCGGGGCAGGGCCCCATACATCCGATGTGAACAATATCAAAAGGTGCTAAAGTACGGGAAACAGAAACAGGATAGGAAGTGCGTGTGTGTTTGCTGAGTTCACACACATCACACTGAAAAGAGTGACCGAAAGTGACACTCGGAAACAAAGATGATACAATCTTAGGACTGGCGTGTCCCAGTCTGACATGCCAGAGAGCAGGAGCGGTAGTAGCAGCGGCGCAGGTCGGCGAGGAGAGACAGGACGTTGGTGGAGGAGCAGGTGGAAGATCCAACTGGTAAAACCCGTCGCGCTCACGGCCGTAGCCAAAAATCTTCCTCGTGGTCAGGTCCTGAAAAACACAACCACAAGGAAAGAAAGTCACCGAGCAGTGTAAGGAGCGAGTTAATTGACTAACAGATAAAAGATTTAAAGTAAATTTGGGAACATGGAGGACAGAGTCCAACGAAAAGGAGGAAGATAAGTGAACCGTGCCCTGGTGAAGAATGGGTGTCACAGAGCCATCAGCAAGACGAACCTGGCGATGGACACCCGAAGGCACAAGGGAAGAGAGTAACTGGGGCTCACCTGTCATGTGAGTGACCTGAAGGGCCGTCGAAGTACCTAAGGCAGATGCCGAAGTGGACGAGAACGACGGTTTCTGAAGCTGAAGCTGGGACTGAAGTTCCTGGACTTGAGCCATAAGCTGACGCCAGTCAGCATAGGGGTTCTCAGACGGAGCAGAGGATCCATGCTGGCAGGTAAGGTCAGAAGAAGCAGCGGCCGCAGTGCACGGAGCAGTGGACTGCGGGCGAAGGTGAGGAAAGAGCAACCAGCACCTTGATTTCTCATGGCCGGCCCGGAGACAATGCTGACACTGAACAGAGGCGAACGGGCTCCCGCGGCAACCAGCGCGACCCCGGGGGGCAGAAGAGCCCCCCCCCCCCCCCCCCCCCCCCCGGGCTGAGGTAGTGCGGCTCGAAGCAAGGGCCATCTGGTCCGGAGGGGGGGAAAGGCTGGAAAAGGAGGAGCAGTCAAACGAGCCCGGCGCTCATGTTCCTCCACCATGGAGTAGGCATCCAAAATATCCGGTAGAGGGTTCATGCTGACAATTTGGACCCTGATCTGCTCAAACTCTGGTCGTAATCCCATCAGGAACTGGTAGGTCTCACGCTTTTCCTGACGCCTCTTGGCAACCAGCATATCCTCAGCATGAGGAAAAGCAGTGAGCGGCTCAAGATCAGAAAGTTCCTGGAAGCGGCCAGAAAGAAAAGTGAAATACTCATGCACAGAGCGATCACCCTGACGAGCAGTGGAGATCTCCTGGAAGACAGAATAGATCCGCGTATCCACGCGAGTGTGCCCATAGGTCCGAGTCAAGGCAGCCCAAAGAGACAAAACATAATCAAAACGCATAAACTGCTCATAAATGCGGGGCTCCATGGAGCATTGGAGCCACCCGAGGATCTTGAAATTTTCAGTGCGCCACTGACGAGCGGCCTTGTCTTCGGCGGGCTTAGGAACCCCATTAGGTTCAAGCCAATCAAGTTTGTCATGTCCGGCGAGATGGACACGCACGGAGTTGGACCAAGCAATGAAGTTCTTCTCATTGAGAAGGGTGGTGGTGATTCGACGGGCAAAGCCCTCATTCGAAGAATCCATGGAGAGGGATCAAGAACAAGACCCAAGAAGTGGGAAGAAGCCCCAACGGAAGCAAGGGGAATAAACCTTTAATTGGAAGGGGGGAATCTCATCTCCTCCAAAGACCACGAAAAAGGAAGAAAGTAAGGGAGAGAATCTAGGTCATTGAGGGAAAGGGAAGAGGAAGAGCAGCCGCAGATGCGAAAGCGGATGCATATCGGGAGGCGGTATTGGCAGCGGCAGTGGCAGCGGCAGGCGGTAACGGTAGCGGGATGCGGAAACGGCAGTGGCAGCGGCAGCGATAACGGCAGCGGGAGAAGAGATGCGGAAGCGGCAGCGACAGGCGGTATCGGGAGCGAGTGCGAGAGCGGGAGGCGGAATCGGGATCGGCCTTACATCCCGACGGAGGAGGAGGCTAGGGCAGCGGGAAGCGGTATCGGGATCGGACGCTTTGATACCAAGTAGAAATCGATGGGGAGAAAAAAGTGTAATCGTATTATGGAACCCAATAGGGTTATATAAAGGAAACACAACAAGTCCAAACCTCAAACAGGTGAGGTGGGACAAATACAGAAATACATAAAATAATAACCCAATATGTTTCTCTTGGAAAAAATGGGCCTAAGATTCAGGTTCTTCCACCCTCTTATATAAATCATTTTTCATCTTAGTTTCTTTCAGGATTTCAATTGTTTTTGTTATACTACAACAACTTCGAGATTGAGACATGCATGTGATGATTAGCTAATTGCAGATAAATCCTATATATTTTTGCCGATATATATTTATGTTATAGTACTCATTTTTGTATGTTCTGATCTTCCAGTGGTTTTGATCTTCTCTTTGCTTCATTACCCTAATTGGATGTTATCCTAATGACACTAGGTAATGACGTCGGGAGGTATTCTGGATCTTTTTATTTATGTCCCAAAATTATTGGCTCTGTCGTGACTGGGGTACTGTCGTACGGGCCCCCCATGCACTGTCAATGCCCATGACCAATGTCATCGCCCCGACTAATGTCAACGCTCACAACCAATATCAACGCCCACGACCAATGTCATCGCCCCGACTAATGTCAACGCTCACAACCAATATCAACGCCCACGACCAATGTCGCCGCCCACGATCAATGTCCCCGGACCGACCAATGTCGCCGCCCACGACCAATGTCGCAGCCCGTGACCAATGACGCTGCCCCGACCAATGTCGCCCCCCACGACCAATGTCCCTCGGACCACCAATGTCACCGCCCACAACCAATGTCCCCGCCCACGATCAATGTCACCGGACCAACCAATGTCACCGCCCACGACCAATGTCGCCGCCCACGACCAATGTCGCCGCCCACGACCAATGTCGCCGCCCACGACCAATGTCACCGCCTCGACGACCAATGTCGCCTCGACGACCATTGTCGCCCCCACGACCAATGACACCCCGAAGACCAATGTCGCCCCCACAACCAATGTCGCCCCCACGACCAATGTCGCACCCACGATCAATGTCGCTCCCACGACCAATGTCGCCCCCACGACCAATGTCGTTCCCCGACCAATGTCGCCCCGCCGCACGGGGTCCCCCGTGCACGACTGCTCGTTACCATATAAGAGAAGCCCGGTGCACAAAGCATTACCGCACAGTGAGGGTTCGGGGAAGTGTCCCACCACAAGGGTGAAATGTAGGCACACCTTACCCTGCATTTTTGCAAGAGTCTGCTTGCAGGACTCGAACCCGTGACCTCAAGGTCACACGACAACACCTCAGTGGAATATTATCATTCGCTACCTTTTGTAGTACGAATAAAAATTAATTTGAATTTATATGCTAACCCTAATAGTATCAATTTGATTTTTTTGAGCAAGCTGGATTGGTCCCTTACTCCAGCGAGGGTCTCCATCATCGCAGTTTTATCCTTTTGCAAATTTTTTATGTTTCGCCATTCTTCAAGGCATCATCATCTTGCAGGTTGCTGTTATATTGTTGTAGGCTAGTATCATACTCTTGCAACCTCTTGTTTTTCATGAACCATTTTTATCTATTTTGCAACAATGGAGAAGAGTTTATATTAGTTAATAGGGTCATTCACTAGGACCTCTCTAACTTTTGCATAATTACGAAAACCTAGAGGAGAGCTGATGGGGATTGGCGGCATGTTCGTGATCGGAGATCGAGCCACCATTCGGCGGGACCCGTTTTAGTTGATTTGTCGGAGATGCAATGATCGGATCGGCGATCCGAGACCGAGACCGCGTCCGGAGCGTCATGTTTCATTTTATATGTTTTTTTATATTTTTTGGAGTTGTATTTATTGTTTTGGGACATCTGGCGTAACAGACAATCATAGACGTTCACGTCGGGTGCCCAACCACCCCCTCTCGTTATAAATAGGGGCGGATGTTCTCATTTTCATTTCATTGTTGATTTGTGAGAGATTCCATATCCGGCAATCATACGCGGTGCGACGCCGCGAGCCCGGGGTGCGACAACTCGGTTATCTTTCAGAATTTTGATTTGTTTTTCGTTTCTATTCTCCGTTACCCGTAAAGCCCTGACATGGATCCACTGTTAACTTCCCCTTACCCACGATTTCTGCATCCCGGAAGGAGAAAACCACCCAGCGTCCCTTCATCTCCTTCCTGTCACTAAACACGCCAACGCCAAAACTGCTATTCATCACCCTCTCAGCGACCTACAACCGCACGTAGGAAATCACTCCTGTTCATCTTCCTCGTTTGCCACACCAGTCAAGCCGCGCGTTTCCGTCTTCCCTACCGATCGACAACATCCAGTCGACATCTTCATTCATCCAGACCCGCTCGACATCCCTCCTTCCCGCCGCAGTCGTGGAACCACCCGACCTAAGTGCCTCCTCTCAAAAACCTCCAACCAAGCTGAGCCTTCCCCGTGTGTCCTCTGCCGCCAGTTTCTCAGTCCAGCAGTTCAATTGTGAGCCCCAAATTTCTTCAGTTCCCCTTGCCTTTCCAGCAATAGTTACTAACATACACTCGTCGTCACCGGATTCTTATATTTGTGAGTATTAATTTAATGTGCTGCTTTGTTTTCTATTTTAAACACCGGAGGATATTATATATTAGTTTGGGTATATCGTGATTGTTAGCGCTTTTCTATTTCCTCTACTCTGTAAAACTTATTCGTATAAATTTGTAGTTGAAAGCACCCCTTGTGAAAAGAACGTGATTACTTGCTCACGCGCTCAAAAATCATTGTAAACACTGTGTAGATTTGCTAGTCGTGTATAAGTTTATTGTTAGTGTTAATTCTGGATTAATTGAAAGCATGTGCATGCATCATTTAGGTTTGGTTTGATCGCCTCCATTACGCACGCTCAAGTAGGTTTGCATTAGCGAGTCGGCACCGCCGATTATTTCACATTGTCGTTTGTCCTGCGTCAGTTTGGTATCAAAGCCCAGGTTAGGGCTTACTTTAAAATACGCGGGACTGCATGTTACGCCACCCAATGTCTTATCATAGTGGTCGTTACTACACTAGTCCTCAATTTAAGGAACCACCATCCGTCTACACTCGAACTCATAGAGTGTCGTCAGAGAGGTCTTCACATTATTATGACGATTATCGTCGTCCTTATCCCCGCACTCGAAGGGATCCTGTTGATCCTTCGACACGGCCTTATGATGGTAGAGTTGAGTATCGTTCAAATCATCGTCACTACACATCTCATCTATTTGAGGAACCTAAGTCTGTATACGCACGATCACCACCGTACGTTAGCAGGACTCACGTCCACCCACGAGCACAACCTGATTACCCTCAAGAATCCTATAGAGGTCACCCTCAGCGAGGTAGCACCACACGTAGTGGCCTTCCTACAGTTCCGAAAGCGGACATGACGGAAGCCAAATTCCTGCACTTGGCTTTTAAGAAGTTTGATCAATTGGATGCACAATATGATGATCTTCGCACTCGTGTCTCCGCCATTAAGGGTCGGCGAGAGCACTCCAGTTCCCAAAGCAGGGAAACCTCACCCACTCCACCCGATATTCACTTTGAGGAATGTGTGTGCTAGGAATCAGCCACCCAAGAGGCCGCTCCACTTAGAGAGCCCGCCTTCGACACTACATGTTAGTTCACTATTGAGTATAGGCTTTTCCCACACTTCACCTGATGGCGCACCGAGACACATCACGATCGGGAGGCGAGAGCCTAGTAGTGATCTCGTGGTAGTCATCTCACCCTTTTTGGGTAACACGACACCTTATGGTGGTTTGCCTCTGGAGGACAATTCCCCTGTTGACGGGTTCTTTAGCAACCCACTTGTTGAGTCTCCAGTTGAGTCACCTCGTCCTTGTAAGGATGAGATTCAGGTGAGTGACACACTTATGAGTATTGAGATGTTGAGATCTCGCAGATTCTCACCCCTGATATTGATAGTGCTCCAGAGAGAGGATTTTGAGTGTTACATCCAGTATGTAGGGTTCTCTCTAAGAACACTTAAGTATAATTCAGATGTTTTGAGAGTTTGCCATCTGGACACTCGCACTCGTGATGAATTTTGGGTCGTACCACCTGCTGACCCGCCAGATGAGTTCTTTTTTGTGAGGGACACTCACCACACACTAGAGTCGCATCCTATTATCGATGCCTGCGATTTTCACTTAGGTGATCGTCGCATTCGCGATGATTTTTCATACGTCCCTCCTGGTGAGCCCCCTGATGCGTCGCATTTCCTTAGCAAACATATCATGTTGCATCATCATTTATCTAAGGGCACTGCAGATATTTTTGGGACTTATGTTGCCATGTTGGTACTCGTCGCATTTGTGATGAATTTTATTATACCCCTCCCGGAGAACCCTCGGATGAGTCACATGTCGATCCACCCCTCATTTGGGATATATCCATCTTTAGTAGGACACTCGAGTTTGAGGGTGCAATCACTGACCCGCTGATCATATGTCTTACTACCCGCACTTGTAGAGACAGTTCACACACTACACTGACACATCTTATTACTGATGTCTCTGAAATTCACTGGAGTGTTCATTGCGCCCGCCAAATTGTTAAGTGGTCGCGTAGGTGCTCTCGCCAAATTAATTTGCAGGTGATCAGGTCGGGTTTGCGCGCTCTCAAACCCAACAAACGTCGCATTAATGGAATGTATGTTTGGCATGGCACGACTGTGACCGCCACCATGAAAAGAAAACTAGTTTTGAACATAAAAGTGAATGAAATTTCTTAGGAGAGGTCGGGCGCTCACGAACGATGATTCATAATCACCGCGTTCACGAACGCGGTGATTCACCTGTTCCGTCATGCCAAACATAGCTTAAACCAGTCAATCAAACGGACTAATAGTCAAGGAGGAGAAATCTGACACACACATATATAAAGGCTACACACACATTCACCACACGATGTTCTGAAGTCCGGCGGATGTTTTAATATGTATGAGTGAATCCACATTAATGATGCCAAATTTGGAAATGTCATTGGTTGTCGTCACCTTATTTCTTGTTCACCGTGTTCAAAAGAAAACTAGATTTGAACATAAAAGTGAATGAAATTCCTTAGGTGAGGTCGGGGTTTCACAATTGATGGTTGATAATCACCGAGTTCACGACCTCTACCGTCTTGCCAAACAGAGCCTAAAACTAGTCAATCAGGCCAACCAATAGACAAGGAGGAGACATTCGACGCACATACAGATAAAGGCTACATTCACCACGCGGTGTTCCGAGGTCCAACAGATGTTGCCTTTATATGTATGAGTGGATCCACAGTGATAATGTCAGATTTGGAAATGTCAATGGTTGTCGCCACCTTGTTTCATGTTCGCCGTGCTGAAAAGAAAAGTAGTTTTGAACATAAAAGTGAATGAAATTTTTTAGGTGAGGTTGGGCGTTCACGAACGATGGCTCATAATCACCGCGTTCACGACATCTACTGCCGTGCTAAACAGAGCCTAAAACTAGTCAATCAAGCGGACTAATAGTCAAGGAGGAGACATTCGACACACATATAGATAAAGACTACACATTCACCACACGACGTTCTGAAGTCCAGCGGATGTTGCCTTTATATGTATGAGTGGATCCAAAGTGATGATGCCAGATTTGGAAATGTCATTGGATGTGCGACCTTCTTTCATGTTCCCCGTGTTGAAAAGAAAACTAGATTTGAACATAAAAGTAAGTGAAATTCCTTATGTGAGGTCGGGGGTTCACAAATGACGGTTCATAATCACCGAGTTCACGACCTCTACCGTCGTACAAAACAGAGCCTAAAACTAGTCAATTAGGCCGACCAATAGTCAAGGAGGAGACATCCGACACACATACAGAGAAAGTCTACATTAACCACGCGGTGTTCCGAGGTCCAACAAATGTTGCATTTATATGTATTTGTAGATCCACATTGATGATGTCAGATTTAGAAATGTCATTGGTTGTCGCCGCCTTGTTTCCAGTTTGCCGTGTTGACTAGATATAACATGCATAATATGATATAATGATTGATTGATGAAGAATTTTTTTAGTGAAAATATGAAATAACATGCAAAAATTACATAGTAGGCAATACATATTTAGATTAGCCTTAAGTAAAAGGGCAATTTTATAGGGCAGCAAAGAAGTTTTTATTTAAATTTATTTAATAATTAGAGGGGTAATATATGTAGCTATATATAATATTTTGTTTTATTAAAAAAAGTACCATCAATATACAAGGTTCTCGTATTGTCTTAGCACAAAATTATCTTGACCAACTTAAATGAATGAGAATGATAGTGAGTGATATGTCCAACCCAACATCAAAAGTTTCATTTTAGATATTTTCTATTAAACAATATGAAAGTATATATAATGCATCAAAATAAAACATCAATATACAATACACCATACCACATAAAATAAGTTCAACTAAGGATGAAAACACATTCGTTAAACTAGCATTGTTAAGGAAATTCAAACATTCAATCACCAGTGAATCTGAAATCTAGAGAACATAGAAATACAAGTGAATCATTAGTTATAAAACAATATAAAGTAGACACTAACAGTAAAATGAAATCAATAAAAAAACATAAGGCTATGTTCGTTTGGCGGGTTTTGGAAGAGAGGAATTGGTTTAGGTTCAAAACCAAAAACTCCCGGGTTTTGGAATTGGGAGACCAAAATCAATTCCACCTGACCAAAACCTTCCAAAATAACGGAGCTTAGTAGTTATAACTACCTTTAATAGAGGACTTGGAGTTTTAGACTCCACACCCTCATGTATTGAGTTTGTGAACTGAGAGCTCATAGATTCAAACATATTTGATAATTCATTTAAGTCTTCGATTAAGGTTGGTGAACGCTTGTTACTCACACAATCTTCAGCCTACAAAAATGGAATGAATCATCATTTTATGATAGGAATGATTAAAAGACTCCCCTCTAACATTGCATAATTACAGGGATCTCCTCCTTAATCTTTCAAAATCATCAAAACCTCCCCTCTAAGTTTACATTCTTAATGTACATGTACAAAAAAATGCTAAGGAGTTTGTTTTTGTAAACTAAGAGAGAATGTTTTTAATAATTTGATTAGATAGGAGATTCCTATAATTATGCTATGTTAGAGGGGGTGATCCTAGTAAGCACATCAAACATCACCAATGTAGACCAACTTGTCGAGATGGACTTCACACAGCATGTATATTCCGTACTTAAGATTCCGGATTTTAAATGCAATTAATAAACGGAGATAAAACGTATCAATCCGTTGGAAAGCACATTTCCTCCACCAATCGGTGGGGGCTTTCATGCAAACATGCTAAAATTAGGGCTTCACCTGCCCAAGAAAAAAATCGTTACCCTTGACGCGCATTTCAGAGGCATTTTGACTTGCATGAACTTGACGGTGAAAGGTCGTAACGGCTGCCCTTCCACGAAATCGGCCTCCACTCGGGTATTCGAGCCGCCAATCGACGTTCCAAGCTTACGCCGGAGCTTCCTCTTCCTCCAAGCGGTCGCACACCGTCGCGGCTTGTGGTCTACCCTTGCGACATCCCAAGAGTGAGCTCGAGAGAGAGGGAGGGAAGGGCGGTTGTCCAAACTCCAGGCCAACGGGGAAAAGATGGAGCTCGGGAGAGGGAGGGAAGGGCGGTTGCCCTAGCTCCAGGCCGACGGGGAAGAGAGGGAGCTCGAGAGGGAAGAGGGAGGTACTCGAATTCCCTGTGTGAAAACGAGAGAGAGGATGGGAGGAGGGCGAGATCGGGAGAGAGGGAGAGAGGCTTTGAGGCTGGGTTGTGCGAACGAGAGCGATGAGAGGAAGAGGGATTGGGGAAATGGGGAGGGGATTGTTTCGGGGGTTTAAATAAAACCATAGATCAAGACAGTTATCTGCACCATCCATCCATCTATTCGCACTCCAACAACTCTATTCGCACCCTCTCGATGTTGCTTGCACGTTTTTGATGTACTGAAAAAAGCGAAAGATCCAAGTTTCAAATAGCACGATAAAAGATCGATACTTGAGTAGGCCGACCCTGCTCAAGATTTGCTAGAAATCATTCGATATGATCTAAAAAAATTGTCAATTCGTGTTATGAACTTCTATTCTGGAAAAAAATGATTTTGATTAGATATGAGTTGCCTCATTACAAAACTCGGATCTTTGAGCCTATGCGCACCACAAATTCACCAAGTTGAGTCATAATACCTTGAAGAGAACTCCTCAGATCGCTTTTAAGGTGGCGGGCTCCATTTCATCCTCCTCTCCGCAGAGTATTAGGGGTATGCAAAAATATTCGAAGAACTGAGAACCGAACCGGAACCGAACCGAATGGTTTGGGTCGGTTCCAAATAGGTTCGGTTCGGGTCCGGTTCTCATAATACCAGAACCGATAATTCGGTTCCTGGTTCCTGGTTACAAGGCTCGGGTATCCAGAACCGAACCGAAAATAATTGTTGAACTTGTGTAGTTCAATGAATTCAATATTATAAAGAGTCCTTATTCAATTATTTTGAGACATTGATAATGTATTACAAAGAATTATGAGTTTGAAGGGCCATTTTTTAATTATTTTGAGACATAGGTAGAATCGAGAACCGAACCGGAACAGAACCGAAGCAAACGATTCGTATCTTGGTTTTGGGTGCTATCTTAAGGGATAAGATACTTTTAAGTGGGAATATAATTACACTCTGTAAGGGTGCAACTCGGATTGGTCCGGTTCCACCCAAAACCAAGAACCGACCCATATAGGTTCGGTTCCAACCTTTTGGAACCGAAACCGACCAATGGTCCTAAAGTGTAGAATTACACTCTGTATAATTACACTCTGTAGGGGTGCAACTCGGATTGGTTCGGTTCAGTTCCACCCAAAACCAAGAACCGACCCATATAGGTTCGGTTCCAAACTTTTGGAACCGGAACCGACCAATGGTCCTAAAGTGTAGAACCAGATATGAACTGTTTGCTTCGGTTCGGTTCCGGTTCGGTTCTTGATTCTACCTATGTCTCAAAATAATTAAAAAAAATGACCCTTCAAACTCATGATTCTTTGTAATACATTATCAATGTCTCAAAATAATTGAATAAGGACTCTTTATAATATTGAATTCATTTAACTTACACAAGTTCAACAACTATTTTCTTTAGCAATACGACTATATTCTCAATTATTTTCGCGTATTAAGCAGTACGACTATAACCATTGTCTCAAAATATTTTCTTTAAAATCAATACTCGGTTCTCGGGTCGATTCTGGGTACCCGACCCTTGGAACCAGGAACCGAACCGAATTGTCGATTCTGGTATTATGAGAACTGGACCCAAACCGAACCTATTTGGAACCAGCCCAAACCATTCGATTCGGTTCCGGTCCGGTTCTTCGGTTATTTTTGCACACCCCTAATAATCTGCGGAGGAGGATGAAATGGAGCCCGCCACCTTACAAAGCGACCTGGAGTTCTCTTCAAGGAATAATGACTCAACTTGGTGAATTTGTGGTGCGCATTTGGCTCAAAGATTCGAGTTTTGTAATCAGGCAACTCATAGCTAATCAAAATTTTTTTTTTTTCAGAATAAAAGTTTATAACACGAATTGACTAAACATTTTTAGATCATATCGAATGATTTCTAGCAAATCTTGAGCAGGGTCGGACCTACTCAAGACTCGATCTTAAACCGTGTTATCTGAAACTTGGATCTTTCGCTTTTTTCAGTACATTTGAAACGTTCAAGCAACATCGGGAGGGTGCGAATAGAGTTGTTGGGGTGCGAATAGAGTGGTGGGGGTGCGGATAGCTGTCTTGATCTAGGGTTTTATTTAACCCCCCCTCCCCCCCCCCCCCCCCCCCCCCCGAAACAATCCCCCTCCTCATTTACCCAATCCCTCTTCCTCTCATCGCTCTAGTTCGCACAGCCCAGCCGCAAAGCCCCTCCCACTCGATCTTTCTCTCATTCTCTCCCGATTTCGCCCTCCTCTCTCTCGTTTTCGCACAAGGAAGTAGAGCACCTCCCTCTTCCCTCCCTCTCCAGAGCTCCCTCTCTTCCCCATCGGCCTGGAGCTAGGGCATCCGCCCTTCCCTCCCTCTTCCGATCTCCCTCTATTCCCCGTTTGCCTGGAGCTAGGGCAGCCGCCCTTCCCTCCCTCTCTCTCGAGCTCACTCTAGGGCTGCCGCAAGGGGAAACCACAAGCCGCAACGGTGTGCGCCCGCTTGGAGGAAGAGGAAGTGGAGGCCGATTTCGTGGAAAGGCAGCCGTTACGACCTTTCACCGTCAATTTCGTGACTTCGTGCAAGTCAAAATGCCTCTGAAATGCGCGTCAAGGGTAACGATTTTTTTCTTGGGCAGGTGAAGCCCTAATTTTAGCATGTTTGCATGAAAGCCCCCACCGATTGGTGGAGGAAATGTGCTTTCCAACGGATTGATACGTTTTATCTCCGTTTATTAATTGCATTTAAAATCCGGAATCTTAAGTACGGAATATACATGCTGTGTGAAGTCCATCTCGACAAGTTGGTCTACATTGGTGATGTTTGATGTGCTTACTAGGATCACCCCCTCTAACATAGCATAATTATAGGAATCTCCTATCTAATCAAATTATTAAAAACATTCTCTCTTAGTTTACAAAAACAAACTCCTTAGCATTTTTTTGTACATGTACATTAAGAATGTAAACTTAGAGGGGAGGTTTTGATGATTTTGAAAGATTAAGGAGGAGATCCCTGTAATTATGCAATGTTAGAGGGGAGTCTTTTAATCATTCCTATCATAAAATGATGATTCATTCCATTTTTGTAGGCTGAAGATTGTGTGAGTAACAAGCGTTCACCAACCTTAATCGAAGACTTAAATGAATTATCAAATATGTTTGAATCTATGAGCTCTCAGTTCACAAGCTCAATACATGAGAGTGTGGAGCCTAAAACTCCAAGTCCTCTACTAAAGGTAATTATAACTACTAAGCTCCGTTATATTGGAAGGTTTTGGTCAGGTGAAATTGATTTTGGTCTCCCAATTCCAAAACCTGTGAGTTTTTGGTTTTGAACCTAAACCAATACCTCTCTCCCAAAACTCGACAAACGAACATAGTCTTATGTTTTTTTATTGATTTCATTTTACAGTTAGGGTCTACTTTATATTGTTTTATAAATAATGATTCACTTGTATTTCTATGTTCCCTAGATTTCAGATTCGCTGGTGAACGAATATTTGAATTTCCTTAACAATGCTAGTTTAACGAATGTTTTTTCATCCTTAGTTTACCTTATTTTATGTGGTATGGTGTATTGTATATTGATGTTTAATTTTGATGCATTATATATACTTTCATATTGATTAATAGAAAATATCTAAAATGAAACTTTTGATGTTGGGTTGGACATATCACTCACTATCATTCTCATTCATTTAAGTTGGTCAAGATAATTTTGTGCTAAGACAATACCAGAACCTCGTATATTGATGGTACTTTTTTTAAATAAAACAAAATATTATATATAGCTAAATATATTCCTCCCTCTAATTGTTAAATAAATTTAAATAAAAACTTCTTTGATGCCCCATAAAATTGCCCTTTTACTTAAGGCTAATCTAAATATATATTGCCTACTATGTAATTTTTGCATGTTGTTTCATATTTTCACTTAAAAAATCCTCATCAATCAATCATTATATCATATTATGCATGTTATATCTAGTCAACACGGCAAACTGGAAACAAGGCGGCGACAACCAATGACATTTCTAAATCTGACATCATCAATGTGGATCTACTCATACATATAAATGCAACATCTGTTGGACCTCGGAACACCGCGTGGTGAATGTAGACTTTCTCTGTATGTGTGTAGGATGTCTCTTCCTTGACTATTGGTCGGCCTAATTGACTAGTTTTAGGCTCTGTTTGGCATGACGGTAGAGGTCATGAACTCAGTGATTATGAATCGTCATTTGTGAACCCCCGACCTCACCTAAGGAAATCATTCACTTTTATGTCAAATCTAGTTTTCTTTTCAACACGGTGAACATGAAAGAAGGTGGCGACATCCAATGACATTTTCAAATCTGGCATCATCACTTTGGATCCACTCATACATATAAAGGCAACATCCGCTGGACTTCAGAACGTCGTGTGGTGAATGTGTAGTCTTTATCTATATGTGTGTCGGATGTCTCCTCCTTAACTATTAGTCTGCTTGATTGACTAGTTTTAGGCTCTGTTTAGCACGACGGTAGAGGTCGTGAACGCGTGATTGACTAGTTTTAGGACTGGTAGAGGAGAGATTTTTATAGATTAACCTATGATTTAACTCCATCAAGAATGATATGAGGGCTCCTGATAGGTTGAGATTGTAGAGTGGCGCCATTGGCCGGTGAAGGTCACGATGATGCTCCCCTTGCACCTCAGACCATCGATGGTGACTTGATCAACCTTCAATAGCACTACAAGAAAATTGACATTTAGTGACGAAAATTTTGTGACGAAAAATTTTGTCGCTAAAAATGTGTTTATTGTGACGAATTTTATATTTCGTCACTAAATCACTAAGTATGATTAATTAGTGACCATATATAAAATTTAGTCACTAAAAGTTTTGGAATTAATGACCAAATAAAAATTCGTCACACAAATCTACTTATTAGTGACCAAATGATACCTTTGTCACTAAACAATTTAATTAGTGACCAAAACTGATTAGTCACTAGTTAAAAAAAATCAACTTTTTCAATTCCCTCCAATATAAAAACACTTTAAGTAAATTCCCTCCTAAACTATACCATGATTTTATTAAGTAATTTATATTACCCTCTTTCATTAGGTTAGAGCCCAGCCTTTCCTTAAACCGACATCTATACTATTATATGCGAAATCTGCGTTACTACAGTAACTGTCGCGTGCGTACGCGGGCAGCGGGCAGCAATTTCTCTTCCCTTCTTCACGCTCGCTTGTTCCTCTCGTGCCTTCAGAATCCGTGTGATCGCTGCCATAGCAATCGGAAGCCACGCTCTCGCTTCCATCAGAGCTAGAATCCATGTCCTCGACGGCATCGCCTGCGGAATGCACGATCTCATTCGATCACCTCCATCGCAGTCTGAATCCAAGCCCTCACCGCCATCAGACCCGAAAACCACGCCCTCAATGCCATCGACAACGCATTGTTTGTTAAGTTTTCAATTCGGCCTCAATTTTTCCTGCCTATTTTTTTCAACTTCATTTCCTTTTCCGATCTCCCCCATGTTTTAAAGATCTGTTGTACGTCTACTCCCAGGAACCCTACTCGTAGTTCTTTAACTTAGTTTTGGTTTTCCGTTTTCGATTTCTGTTTCATATTTAATTCTAACTCCACGTTTTTAACTATTATTAATCTTGGTTTTTGATAATACAACTGTTAGGAGGAAGAACACCGAGTGAGTTCAAATGGTAGATCTAAAGATAATGGTTTTTCTCCTTTAATTTTTTTAATTTTACTGCCTAATTTTACTCCTGCGCCTCTTGCTCAAGTGAGAGAAATACATCTCAAATGTAACCATAAATTTGATCTGATTGTGTACTTGAGCTTGCAATGGTTTATGGTGGAGCCCTACCGCTCGACCGTGGCCCCGCCAAACAGGCGGAAACCGCGGCGGGGCGGTTTCGTCCATAAAAAGACTAAGCCTGGATCTTTCCTTGAATTCAAGATGAATTATTTTGTGTTGCAGTATTATACAAGCTGTTTTGACACTAGATTTAGACAGCACTTAAAAAACAGTGTAGGATAATAACATCCAATTTCCACTTGCTCTCCGTTAGGATTAAGAGTCACTCTTCATCTGAACAGAGTATTATGCTTTTTTACGTGCTCTTCTACAAGAGCAGCTAAAATGGTGAACAAATAATTGCCTAACCAATGGGTCAGTGTTTTAAAGTACTTGCATTATTTTATTGTTATATATAACTCTTAAAAACCAGTAAATTGTTTAACTATCCCTAGCTTAAGTTGAATTGAATTCAGATATTATGATTTTAGAAAGGTATGATTCATGAAAGACAACTTGCAGTTTAGAAATCCAAACGTTGACATCACAGACTCACACATCTATTGCCTTATTCTGTAGTTCTCCTGATACATTTATTCTCTTCTTTGTATGTGCCGAAGTTGAGCAAATGGATGTAAACTACTGTCCTATTCTGGATTATATTTTATTTGATACAAATTGTATTAGATTTGTTAAGCTTAATCATATTTTTTTTCGTTCAGATTTTGAACATGGTCTCATCATTCTTTTGAAGCTATGTGAATTATCTTTCAATAAGACCCATCATTTGAGGAATCCCTATAATGATAACCTACCAGTCAAGGTATGATATGCAAGATGATTTTGATGCTGGAATTGGATTTCGTTGATGGCAGTTACTTGGTTTCTGCTTTTAGCTCTTAGAAGGTTTAATAATTGCAGCAGTTTAAAATTGGCTGTAAAAAACTAGTGTGTGATTCTTATTCTTCATTTGTGGAACACTTCTCTTCCCACCTCTTCACTTAGGATTTATGATATGCTAAAATTCTTCACCAATTTCATGTATGCTTTGGTAGCCGACAATTAAGCTCTCTTTGTCCAACAAATTTCATTCAACCTCAGTATTTATATTCTTGGATATTTTCCACACTTACTTCAATAGATCTCTTCTTCCAATTGAGAAAATTCATTTGAGAACGAAAATCTTCTCATATAAAAGGACCCTTCACGCAGGTTTTAGGCTTCATTTGGCGCGGCGTTTTCCCCGGGCGTTTGGAGCAAACGCCGCCGGACAGCGGGAAAACAAACGGCCTCCGGTGGCGTTTGCTCCGTCTGCTCCCGCCGCGCCCTGAAGAACGTAGCAAAAAGCCGCGGCTGGAACCCTTCCTCCCCGCCTCCGGTTCGAAGTCTCCGGCTCCACCCGCCGTCTGCCCCCGCCACCGCCGAATTAAACGAAGCCTTATATTTGTAGCAAATTTTCTTACACCAGTGTTGAATTTTTTTCACCGGAAAAGAAACACACCTCATACCTAATGACTATAGAAATGTTAATTGTTGGAAGCATATACTTAATGACTATATAAAAGGACCCTTCCTGCTAATTTCGTCACACATTAGTGACCAAACAATACTTTCATCACTAATCTCTTCTCTCCCAAATAAAAATATATTCACAACTTGGACAATAGTAAATAACTTTACAATTTGGACAATAGTAAATAACTTCACAATTTGGACAATAGTAATTAACTTCACAATTTGATACTGGATGTACATAGGAAGTTGAATTTATGTAGGAAATATGAGTTGTCTTAAATATGAGTTGTCTTGAATTTAACATCACAATTTGTTCTCTTAAATATTATGTATAGAGTTTTGATTGATTTTAGGCTAATCTAATCTCTATAGTAGTTAATTAAATGATAGTTTGATGGGGTTAATTAGCAATTTAGTCAATCTCATTTGTTCTTTTTTTCTCCCAGTTATTGATTTTGTCTTCATATGCCCGTGGAATTTAAAATTTCAACAGCAAAACCAGAGAAATACAAGTTTAGGGTGAAATTTATCTCTAATAAGAGAATTTTTTAATAGAAGACATTAAAGCTCTTGCAGGTATGTTTCCGGCTTGATTTTTTAGCTCATTCCCATGGATCAAAACATTAATATTTGAAAATTAGAACATTATCACAATTATAAAGTTAGTGTATTTCTGCTAAAGGAGGTCACGAAATGGATATCTATGTTATATCATTTAGATCATGCTAAATAGGTTATCAAGGAAGAACCTATGTTATATCATTTTTTCTATTCAGATCCTTCTGATATGCGGTTGATTATCAAGGAAGAACCAATAAGATGCGTTTGATTGTTGTAAGCATTCTTTTAGGAATTCTGTAGTATTGATACATGATATGAATATGTAAGTTGGTTTTAATGAGAAATGTGTATATTGACTAAACTTGTATGTTCTGCAAACTGAATGCAACATGGTAAAATTTTCTTGAATCTAGTTTTTGTATGGTTTAAAGGTCTTCTTGTAAAATAAAATTGCTAAATTATCTTTTATATTTTAATTTAAGATTCTTTATAATTTCAGGATGTTCATGATGAGGTAACTTGATGCAAAACTACATAAATATTTAGTTTTCTAGACTTTTGTTCATGTACACCTTTTTTATGTACGCTTTTATAGGTGTGAAGAAGCAAGCCCGTTCCTTAAATATCAATTAGGCTTACCTGATTATAGATAAAACCGATAAATTGTTCTCCTAATTTTTTGATAATCAGCGTAATGTTTTCTGCAAGGGCAATAAATTTATGCTTCACTATGTCATTATTATTTATGGTATCAACTTTAATGGTGATGTTTTCTGCATACCTTTATGTGAGAAATTATTTTTTTACTCATTGTGGCTTTGCCTGGTTTGTCCTTATAGATGACAAACCCTTACTGCTTGATACCGGCAAAGGAGAGATTCATGATCATCTGTGGAGGTAGTTTCTCTAACCAATGCCGATTTTGTCCCTTGTGAAATACATCACATTTTTGTTGTCGGACATGGAATTGTTCATTTGATTATTAACTCTTGACATGCAGAGGGAAAGGATTATCATTCTACTCCTGCAGCACTCCAGATGTGCTAAATAAGAGAGGAGAAGAGATATCAGTTGGATGTCACAGATGTGCTAAAGAATGCACATTTATAGAATTTTCTTCATTATAAATATTTTTTTGTATTTAGTTTAATTATAGTTGAAAATAATATTATTATGTATGAGGGGTTTGGGCTATCTCTCACCCTCTTTTTCCCTATTAATAAAATAACTTATGTTGAACAAATTTATAATTATAATGATTTCGATAATTACATAATTTAGAGCTTCGCCTCTCTCTCACTAACTATCTCGATTGGTCGAATCTATTTATTCATGATCTTTAGTGGATGGTCATTCCAGTAAAGTTGGTACAACATATAAATTAAATAAAAACATGCTGACAGTAAAAAATATTAAAAAAACGAATGATAATGCGGAAATGAGAAAAGGAGTTACACAAGGATTGATTTTTATTATCATAACATGTTAATATCTTAACAAATAAAGCTATTAAATTGTAAAAGAAAAAGGGAAAAAACAATACCTTAATATTTCCGATATCACCCAAGCCAACATTAAACACATCATATGTAATTGCTCTTGTGTTCAGAGGATTGATGTCTTCATCATTATGAATTCTGACTTCCATGGTATGCGAGCCCCACAAAAACTGTAATAATGAGATAATAAATGGAGAAAATGAAGTAAAATATGAGGTGAAAAATGGGTATGGGGTATTTCAAATTTACTTGCATAAAGCGGTATACAAAAATTTTCAATATCAAAACAGTAAATCCTAGTCTAAACACCCGAGCTGTGTCAAATATCACAATAAACACCTTACAACTCGTAGATAAGCATATCTCACTGGGATACAATGCTTGGTTGGTATCTACCATGCTATGTTCCTTGTTTTGCAGGAGGTTGTAAGAAGCAACTTGCAAGCAATCCATACAAACTTAAAATCAAATTTTAGTTAAGCAATTAACAAAATATATCAGAAGCTTATGGAAAGTACTAATGAAAAGCTGAGTTGGATGCTGACAGGGACCAAAAATAAAACATATATACATTGTTGGTTGCACGCTCTGATAATTAAAATGGGAGGAAGAAGAAGAAGAATCATGGATCTGACCTGGAAGAAGAAGAAAACAACTGACGCACAGGAGGGGACTTGCCGTGGGGGCGACATTGGTCGTGGAAGCTACTTACTCATCATACTACACAAATGATGAAATAGAAAATATGGCATTTGAGCCAAAATCCAATTGGAAACTAAAATGAAAATGCGATGGAATGAAAATACGATGGAATGAAAATGCGATTGGAAATTAAAATGCAAAGGGAACAATCAACCCAAACATGTCGGGGAACTGTACATTAAACATGAGTGTTAAAGAGCTTTAAAGAGTTCACACCTTTGAAGAGTTCAAATTAAACACAGAATCATAAAAGCCTTGTTCATAAAAGCTCCATAGGATTTTTAACTCTCATGTTTAACAGTTCTAATATCTGAAATCACCTATGAAGCATTTATCCCATGTTCAATGAATCCTGAATATTTACAAAAATCTGATATCACATATGCCCAAGTTCAACCCTTTGACCTTCCAAGCTAATCAAAGATTATATGGAATCATGAACTATGAAGAACATTAAACTTGCTAAAGAAAATAGGTAAATTTATAATTTGAAACTTTAAAAAGGAATCTTGTCCATAGATAGGGAATGAAAATACAACATTACAACCACAGTAAGAGAACTTTATAATAGCAATTTTCTTGCATTAATGTTAAATTCTCTTTATAAGAGTACATCAATGTAGCCATAGCGACAACCTTAGCACAGCATTTGTAGAGAGGCAATGTGTTTCATATATGCAAATTTTTATTCACACACTTCATATCAGTTTAAAATCTTGTAAAAAAGTATTCAAAACTATATAATTGAAAACATTAAACTTGCTAAAGAGAATAGAAGAGGGGGGAAAAGAAGGACAAGCACTGCAGAATTAGAACTCTATGCTAATACACCTATGCACACAACATGTTGAGCTTGCACCTATAGTTTATTTCTAAATACACATATGCACTTGAAGAAAATCACTAAATATCAAGGATTTGAGGATGGCAACTATTGATACATGATGGGAACTCTACAACAATATAAGCATACCAATTTTAAAAAATATAAATGCTATTCAGTCCAGAAAAAGTAAAATCCAATAAATATAGATATATAGATATATAACTCCTCGGCTCTCTTTGGTCCTAATCTCTGAATTTGTGGGCTGTCTCTTTATGTTGTGGCTGAAGTTGGCAGGTGTTATGATTTGGAATTGGATTGCACTGATTTATGGTGTTGTGGTTGCTGATGTTGGCTGCTATTGGGGTTGATGTTGGCTTGGGTTCTTTTGGAATTTCTTAAAGTAGTAATAAATCTATTAACCTAATTCTATTTAGACTGTTCAACGGGAACTCACCGCCGGGGACTGTAGCAAGCAGAAACTTAAAAGGAAATAAAAAACGAAATAAAAAACCAAAAAGTAAACAAATATGGTAAAGTAAAGCAGAAACTCACCACCGTGAACTCACCACCGTGAATAGGCGACGAAGGATGCGAGCAGGCACAACCACGAAACAGCCGCGCAGGAACGGGGAGCAAGCAGGCGAGATGTTCGGCGAGCAAGCAGAGATGGCGAGATCGTGATCGTGTCCGCTGCCGTACCCGCGCTTCCCCGCTCGCGAACGCGCGATGGTTAATTTGGGGGAGAAGAAATGATGGATAGAGGAACCGACGCGGTGAAGAAAAGAGAAAAGCCCACCAGCAATCTTCAGTTGCCGACGTCCTATCTCCTCCGGCGCTCCTTGCCGTCGTCGTAGGTGCCGATCGCGATGCGCGGGAAGAGAGAGCGTTTGGCGACGGAGAGGAAGCAGGTTGCAGTCGGCTTGTAAAGGAGCGGAGCAGGGTTGCAGTCAAGGACAGCAAGTTCCAAGGAGAGAAGGTTGTGTGGAACAGGAGGAGAAGCGGTGGCGTGCAGCACGAGGATATTAAAAAGAAAATGAAAGTGGACCGTATATCGCTTTCAGCTTTCCCTGGGCCGGCTTTTAAGGACATATATTAAATGAAAGGGGTTTTCCAAATTTAAAAAGTGGAATCAATGGCTTTGAAGGGGGGCATCTGTGGTGGTTTCAAATGCATTTTACTTAAATGTGAATTGGAATCAAAGAGGTTTGACATAAGTTTGGTTTCAAATGCATGTTGAGAAAGCCCACCAGCAATCTTTGGCTTCAAATGCATTTTACTTAAATGTGAATTGGAATCAAAGAGCTTTTGTCCGTCACGAGGATATACGTCATTGATAAATAAATAATTTTAAAATTTTAAAATTTTAAAATGAAAAATCAAAGGATAAAAATTGCATGATCTGAATATAATGTAAGAAAGTTTTATTATTGAATAAAACGCACAACGAGCTAGCCATAGATTTTTCCCTTATGATACTAGAATGGATCACCTAATTTAGCAAATAATAGAAAATTTGTGCACAACGGAAAAAATGAAGGTTACTAATATAAAATTACAGGAAACTTTGCAGACAGACCGATGCATATCTTTCCAAATCTCTCTCAAACAACGTCAATATCTCCTTATAATGGTTTCTATCTCCTCTTCCGATCCAAAGTCGATCTCCTTCATCAGGGCTAGCCCTTAATGAAATCTAACTTCAAAACTGTAAATGAGAACATGCTTTATTTCTGAAGGCTCACGGGAACTAGTTCAAGTACGTTTTCCTAATCTTGCCATCAATACTTCAGCAAAAGAATGTGGAGATGTTGGAACTACAAAATAATACTTAGACAATATATTAAAAAAGAGATACCAAAGCACCGCGTAAATATTCGATAAGATGCTGGGAGAACTATCATTCCTTGTATAATCAAACTTCAATATTTATGGAAGACATATGATACCCTGATGATAGAAGCTAAGGATATTCAAACCTTTCTTAATCGTGTGAGTAATATATATATCAAGCCAAATAAAATGTGTGAGTGATATAAAGGAAAGAAAATTGTACCTTAAGAATTATGTAGCCTACTACCATCAAAGTATGATCATGTGATTGATGCAACTAAAGAAACTAAAAATATAAGCAATATGTATATAACTGAGTTAACGGATTATTTAACGGCTAATGAAAATAGAATGAGAAATTTTGAATAACCAATAGAACGGGTCTTCCAAATTAAGATTAATTAACTTACAAAAGAAAAAAAATTATTCTTCCAGTCATAAAGCTCGTCAAAACTGGAGTCTACATTCATGTGGTAAAGGAAGAGGAAGAGGTGGAGTAGTAGAAAGTTTAATCTACAACTAAAGGTTATTGTAGTATTTGTAAGAAAACACATCATGATATTAAAGATTTTGTTAAGAGGTATATAAAATGACGTTACTATGAGTCACTAAGGCCGGAGACGGGGTCAAGACAAAGCAAAAATGACGTTACTATGAGCAGAACTAAGCAAACTCGCCGACAATCATGGGCGGACAGATAAGCTCAAAGAAGGAATTTTCATGCCGATTCTTCAGGTAGAAGATGCAGCTGGCGAGGGTGGGCGTCGCAGCTGAAAATGAAGCACTTGTGGAAAAAGAGGCGGGGAGAGCGCCAGCGCCGGTTGTGGTGGGGCAGTTTGGGCTTCTGTAGCATATTAACAAGTTACAGACAAATGACCAATATGTGAGGGGGGTGTCGATATTTACACCTCAGTGTAGGTATAGGAAGAAGAAAATAAATCAAGAGAATAAATACATTAATGGAAGTAAAATTAGTATATCAAGGAGCATTTTTTAATGTCAAAATTTGATCTTCTCATTGTTTCTTATAAAAGAGAAGTTTTTTTCTATAGTGATGCATCATGTGCCATAGCATTTCTTCATTTATTTTACATCTTTTTTTATTCTTTACACATGCACATGAGAGATAGGGGGCAAAATAATATTTGGTGTGTGTGCCATCTTCTGCGTGCGGAATATAAATCTAGTTGAATTTCAGGCTAATAACTACGTTAAAATTGAGTCATTCCGACTGGAACAATCCGATTGTAAATATAATCGAAAATTGTGCCTGCATGAATTCTACCGTGCGATTTATATCTCACACATAGATAATGGTGCGTTACACGCACCAAAAAATGCTCATTAGAGAGACAGCGGGAGAGAAAGAAGAGACAATAAGAGAGAGAGAGCGAGAGAGAATATGTGGAAACAACGTGCAGGGCAAAAGAGAGAGAGAGAGAGGGAGAGCATGTTTTAAAGAAAAACACCGAGAAAGATTGAATGGGAATTGCAGGTACACTATTGGAGCCGCGTACGCTGCTTCATGGAGAAGGAAATAGGTAGTCTCTCTGCAGGAAAGTATGCCGATTTCGTAGTATTTCCCGCTACGACAGGGAAGAACTCAAAACAAGTTTGCCTTCCAGCGTTTCTACTACTTTTGTTAATGGCGTGCAGGCTTAACCATGAAGAAGAAGAAGAATCCATGAAGAAGAAGAATCGCTCTAGGCTTTATGATACCTTTCTTATTCCATATTACACACCTGAGAGGTAATCCTTATGTTCATGTTGTTGCTTTTGCGACTTGTATAATTGCATTTCCTATACTAACATTTGATATATTCAATGTTGACTAAAGTATACTGTAAAAATAACAACAAAGGCTTTGTTTGGGAAAGTGGTGGGGTTTGGAAAATTATCACTTCCACTGCTACGACTATTTTATAGGTGTTTGATTTTTCAATGGTGAGAAAAGTGCTTGTGCTTTCAGAAAAGGTGAAAGGAGTTTTCCGCATTTTCATGCTTTTGTTTTAGTAGGTTTGTATCTGCTTTCTATTCATACTGTTTTTCCTATAAATGCTTTTCTGACATCTCTGTACAACCTTCATATTTTTCGAGTCGGTGCGACCCGACGCGGGTGAGGTTGTAATAGGAAAGGTTCCGCGACGCAGTAGACCGAACCGATGGAGGCCGACAGGATCGAGAACAGAGGGCCCGGGGGGTAGACCTCCTTGGACGAGTGGACCTAGGGTCCACTCGCCCAAGGCCCTGGGCGAGTGGACCCATGGTCCACTCGCCCAATTTTTGGCTATCCGCAGCCCAATTTTTGGGAAGTCTATAAATAGACGCCCATGGGCACCTTGGGAAGGGTTGTTGGTACCCCCCCCTCCCTCGCGTGTGTGTTGTGAGCAAGCACTACCCCTCCCCTCCCCCTTGTCATCCTTAGTGCCCTCCAAGGTGCCCGAGCTCAGCATTGACTTGGGAGGGGAAGTTCCTTGAGAGCTTCCGGGTATGTGGTGGGACCTCCACGCTTCAGCTTAAGGGGTCCGTTTGCAACCCCTCAAATAACTATTTGCAGCCCCTTAACAAAACTTTATAAAATTATCTTTTTTCTAAATCAATGATCAAATTTATAATACCAAAATAAACAAATGATTAAAAAAGAATGTTGAGATGGATGTGTGGAACAAATTCTTGACGGACACCTTATATCTCCGCCGTCACCACCATCTCCGATGTAATGTTGATGTGCTATGGGTTAGCCTGTAATTACTTGGTACCAGAGCCACAACTTCAACCCACTACTAGTCGTTGTCGTAACCTCTTTTAGATGTACAATAGACTATTGAACTCTCACGACCCTCTCTGCAATCTACATCCTCAGTGGCGACAAACGTCAACATCCTTTGGGCAAAGAAGTGCAACACCCGCACAATGCCATCTATTCTGCCCCACTTGTTAGTCGAGCACCCTTCTGAATCAAAAGGTCTCCCAGCCGAGTTTGACCAACAAAGCAATGCAATCCAAGGAAATGTCGCATGTCATCGATTGTCACCGATCGTGTCGACCTCCTCCTATGCCAGTTCACTTACTAACATTTCTTCTGCTTTCAGCAAATGAATTGGTTGATTTCCTTCGACGCTGCAAAAATCGACCTCCCATTTCTCCCACTTCTAGCATGCCCATCTTCTTCCTTGTCCACTTGGCCTGACGAGTGCACTATCATTTTTCTTTTTACCTCTGTTTCCAGCAGACACAACTGCACGCTTCCTTACTCACTCAAGATGCATGCTTGTCTGTCATGCCATCTTAGTTATTTTCTTCACGTCAACAATAAGCCCTTCTCCTCCCAAGGCAACCTACCTCTGCATCAAGCCTAGCAACAATGGGGATACCTTTCAATTATGAATTACTTGATTAATCCTTTATTGGATTAAGGTGTTGACTAATTGATTACTTAATTCACTTCGGCATGGTGGCCCATTCTGACGCTCAACCTAAAATCCGGGAGATACTGCGAAGGATGTGTAAGGTATCAGCAACATCCAAGGCAATCTCAAGTTACACTATCACTGCTCTCTGAACTCTTGTACACCCCCCCCCCCCACCAGCGGGGTCTGATCGGAACAACAAACACAGAGTGAACACCGATCTCTGCAAATCAAGTCACACTATTGTCATCCCCCACAGTCTCCATCCAACCGACAACTCTCTAGCTACAGATTTCGCCGGCTTCGAGTTCCACACTATCTATCCCGCTGGAAACTCTCGAGCCATCCCACCAACGACTCTCTAGCCACAGATCTCTGTGGCCATTATTTTGCGGGCACTCCACCGACCCGCCCATCTCGATGCATTGATGCAACCTATACTCAAGCAAAGACCGCTCGACAACATCACCATAATTCACGACACCCGCCAGCATGACAGAGGCTCCCTTCCCAATGATAGCTCAGCTCCAGCGACACGTTACAAGGAGTTGTTTTGGTGTGAAATCAAGGAACCTAATAGACCGTCTTGCAAAGTTCTATGCCCTTGAGGGAAAGCTCAAAGTGATGGAGGGGTAGAGTGTTAGCCTTATAGGTTTGCACGATCCATTATTTATATGTTTGATTATATATCATGTCATGTGCTTTTATATTTTGCATATGTTGAATTAAATGTCTTGTCGTTTATTTTATCTTTCGAGCATATTGTAATCGGTCTGAATACATGGACCTAATTATTGTGTCTTGTATCTTTATAATTCATGTCGCATTATATAATCTTTATTTAAGGACCCCTTGAGTTATGAAGAAAGACGAGCAATAAATTAATCTCTTATTTCTCTTTTAGTCTCTCTCTCTCTCTCTCTCTCTCAGTTTCTCATCTCTTCCTTTATCCTCCCTTCTTCAAGCTAGGGTTAGAGTTGAGCAGGACTCCCCTATTCCGCCTTCATCCTCCTTCTCCATTATGTTAAGCTCCAGTCTCTCGGTCTCTCCTCACATTCTCCATATGTTGTGTACGACTCTCTTGTATCTCCATCGCCGCCACCACCTCCTGGACGGTCGAGGGTAGATGGAGAGAGAGGAGGAAGAGAGGAAAATAGAGATTAGCGAAAACGTGCCCTTGCATTCATTCCATGCCTATTAATATCATTTCCATATAAGCAATAATAATATAAATGTTGGAATTAAGGTGCTGAAATAAAAGGGTTTGCTAAAAAAGAATAAATTTGAAATTAAGTGGCACAAATTTCAATTTTCAAAATCTCCTCCTTTGCGCGCATTACACGTTATTTTCGGTGCACAACGATTGTACGTATCCCCCTAAAGTGCGTCTGCAACAAGATCCTTGTTTGTAGGTCCTTTGAGGGACAGCCTAGTAGTGTTAGACTGTTAACGTATAAGGGTTATTTTGTAGCCTATATATCCTAACTTTATGTGGGTGGTGAGAGGTGGTGATGTGTACGCGATTTCAGGTGTAAGGCCATCGATCTATCCCTATTATGGGACAAGACACAAAGATGGTTAAAAGATGTGGGCAGGGGATGCACATAGAGATGTTTATGAGAATAAATACTTAGGGTATGTTTGGGGCGGTGGTGGCGGTACTGCGGTCATGAACGCAGTTGCGCTGTTTGGAGAAACTGTGTTTTTTGTGCTATCACGAACGTAAACGTAATTTTATTTGTTTGGTAACACAACGAGATTACTGCAATTTTTGACATAATAAATTAAGAAATAAACAGTTTTAATAATTTCAAATCATTAGTCGCTCCACGCGCATGAGCTTCACCCAAAAATCGAAGTAATGAAAAAATTTTAGTAAAAATTAATTTTCATGATAGTTCCCAAATTTAAAATGGAATATGAAAATACCCGAGTGTGTTTTGTATCTGATTGACTATTTGAAAATACCCGAGTGTGTTTTGTATCTGATTGGCTATTTCTATTATTGTGTTGGACTATATTTTAGTGAATGCAATATTATATCCTTTTTATTTCATGAAATTCATATGATTTGCAGAGCTTGCTTATTCATCGTGCACTTGAATGTACTTTGTGCTTCAATTATATGTGAACTTGTGATTCTAATTTAATCATGCAACTGAATGTGTAGGCATCTTTTAGATAGTCGCTACATCTTTTGGAATCATTTGACACATCACTTAAGATTGCATACTAGAGTGTCGGCACACACAACCTACCATGCGTCACTAAGGTCGTAGGCTCGTGGCCCCAAATTGCATTCTAAAACATCTTGCAGAACTAAACATTATTCAAGAACAATTTTACCAAACATATCAAGCAACCGATGTAAACAAAACTGACCTCTTTAATAATGCTAAGTTCTGAAATAATGTTAAGTTCTGAAATAATGAAAGCCCCAAATTGCATTCTAAAACATCTTGCAGTACTGAACATTATTCAAGAACAATTTTACCAAACATATCAAACAACCGATGTAAAAAAATTTGGCCTCTTTAACAATGACTATTCAAAAACAATACTTGCAGTCCAAGAAATAATACTACTGAGTAAATGATGTTTAGGACTGAAATCAGAAAAAACGATTTTCTAAAGAAACCAGAAAAACTTTCAAGAAATGTTTAAGTTCACGACAATGGCGAGGAAAGAAGGGCAAACCAATCAGAAAAGCCATACAAAAATATATAAACCAGACAAATAATATCAGTGAGATTTATACAAACCGAAATATACCTGGACTTATAGTATGCTTGGTGTTCACCTACCGTCATTACCCATACAAAAATTCAATGGATCTGCTTCTAAAAAAGCGTGCAGAGCGAGAATGAAGAGAGCTAAAAGGAACTGAAATTGATAAACAGGTAAAAAAGAAAGAGGCTGCTGGAACTGAAATTGATAAACAGGTAAAGGGATCTGAAATTGATTAAAACTAAATAGAGCTGATGGAACTCAAAGAAAGCACGTCTCGAGCTAGGAAGGTGTTTTTGTCGAGCCCATACCTTTGCCCGGGAAACTGAGCCCCAATAGAGGAAAGAAAGGCAGAAGGTGAAATCGCCGGCAAAAACACTGCAACAGAAGTAAACGAAGTAGATTTCAGAACAAAAAAAATGAAACCTAGCTGATTTCAGAACAAAACGTGGAAGAAAACAAATTTGACCTGCAGGGGGTTGAGGAGCTGAAGCAACGCGCGCAGGACTTGGAGGAGGCGAGGCTCCGCCGGGGAGGAAGAGGTCGGGAAGGAGTTGAGGAGGCGGGAAAAGAAAAAGAGGAGGCTCTGTCGATGATGAGGACCTCCCGTGCAGGGTTCTTTCTATAGGAAGAGGCTATGCAGCAGAGGTAACGTGCAGCAGAGGGTATCGTGATATTTATGGCGTTTTTGGGATACGGGAAATTAGAGATGGAGGGAAAAGCTGGCTGGAAACAAAATTACTCTAAAACCAGTTTTTTTTAATTAAAGAGAGGATATAAGAGGGTATTCTCGGTATCCGAATGTTTCACCAAGCCCACTTTATTATTAAGCAGACTTTAATAATGCGTAAGTTATAACCCAATATAAATGAAATGGCAGACTTTTCAGATTTGCTGAAATGGTGAAACCCTAAAAATGTCATTTTGAAATGACAGACTTTCCCAGATTTGCTGAAATGGTGAAACCTTTAAAATGTCACTTTGAAATGTCATTTTGGGACTTATGCTTAACGGAAGCAGCAAGGTCGCCGGATATTTGTTTGCCTTCATTTTTTTTAGAATGGGAGAATAAAAAATGTGTTCTGTTTGTATTACTTAATTTAAGTATTTATATTTGTTTTCTTAAAGTTTGATTGAGTTGTGATAAATTTCTAATCTTCCCACTGTGTGTCTGCGACGTAAATTCTGTAATATATATATACGAGCAGTCGTGCACGGGGGAGCCCATTGGGGGGGGGGGGGGGGGGGGGGGGGGGGGGGGCGACATTGGTCGTGGGGGCGACATTGGTCGTGGGGGCGACATTGGTCGTGGGGGCGACATTGGTCGTGGGGGCGACATTGGTCGTGGGGGCGACATTGGTCGTGGGGGCGACATTGGTCGTGGGGGCGACACTGGTTGAGGGGGCGACACTGGTCGTGGGGGCGACACTGGTCGTGGGGGCGACAATGGTCGTGGGGGCGACATTGGTCGTGGTCCCAAATAATGGTCGTCGGTGTACAATATGGTTTTCGGGGAGACATTGGTCGAGGGCAATATTGGTCTTCTGGGAGACATTGGTCGGGGGGCGACAATGGTCATGGCGACGACAATAGTCAGGGCGACGACATCTACATGTAACACACATACATGCGAAGTTTTTACTTGTATTGAAAAAATCAAAATAAAGTTCATATTTATAATGAATGCATCTCAGAAGGCAATACATATCAAAATATATCAGAGGAGCATTTCGCAATGTAAAAATACATTCACAGCAAGAGGTACATAACAGTAGCATTAATTACAAATATGGATTCCAAAAATTAAAATCTAACATAATCCGACATAATCCAGAAGTTGAATTCATATCAAAATATCGTGGCCCTCTTCTGATGCAGTAATGGATTTCATTCAGTGTCCTTGGGAGATTCTGTTTAATACAAATGTAAAGATAAAAAACAATAAATAACTTGGAAACTACTGAATCATAATTAATACCTTGGTAAAAACAGAGAGGTGATCCTTATATAACTTGGAAACTAAGACATTTTATCTAGCTTATAATGACGCTTCTACAGCACGGACAAAGCTTTTGAGGCGTTTGCAAAACGTATCAAAGAAGCTGATGTTTGAATCGCCTCAAAAAAATAACCACAGAATTTTTTTCATAGCGCCGCCATATAATATCAAGGATACAATAATTATTTATGAAAACTCATATATAGTTGGAAGCACTCTCTGACATCAAATTTTGAGTATTGATATTGAACAAAGGCTATGGCACCATGTGAGTATTGATATTGAACCTTAATATGCTGAACAAAATGTCAGAAAACTGATTAAGATCAATTCGATCTTAAAATGGTAGAGAAACCTGAAATTGGAGGATGGAGAAGAAACTCTCATCTTTCAATCTCCTTCCAACAATAATGATCAAAAATCAGAGGCATGAATCTTTAAAAAAAGCATTCTAAACACTTAGAGAGGCAGCCCAAGTTCATGCTCTGATTCAATAAGACTTTGAATCAAAAAACTAAATACTAAATTCACAAAGCCTAAGATCACAAAAATCATGCTCTTAAATAACAAACTGAAATAAAAAAACTGAAACAAAAAAACTGAACTCACAAATACTGAAATCACAAAGCTTATGGCCTCTGAAATAATAAACTGAAATCACAAAGACTGAAACAAACTAATGACTGTTTTATAATGATTATTAATGGATTTTTTCAGTATTCTTCATCTTGATAGAACTGAAATCACGACCAAATGATAGAAAAAATGAATACAGGACTGATCGAACTGAAATTATAAATGCTATAGAGACAGAGAACAAACAGTCCAAAGTAATGACTGAAACAAACTAATGACTGTTTTTAGAAGGAATATAAGAATGAACATGTTTGTAGAAGATTTCAGCAATTCTATATCAATTTCAGATTTTTTTTCTCAAACACAATATTTTTCAGGAGGAATATTAGGAGATACATTGGCATTTCTAAAAAGGTTTTTAAAACATGAAGGTAGTTAAAGCAAATTCTAACCTATAATGCTTGAAAATTCTTCTGCCTAGCTTTTGAGAACCTAAAATGCTTGATTATCTTTCTTCTACCGTTGCTGTGAACCTGTAATGTATTAGAAGTTAGTACAAATAAACATTTCACTAACAATATCTTTTTAGCAAAATCTGAAATTACTCATCAGTTATTACTTTTAAATTTGAAATCTGACAACCTCACAAATCTACTTTATACAAACTCATACCAGCATTTTAAACCATAAGAATGACAAATAACTACAATTGGAAGCATAGAATCAATTTTATAAGACAAATAACTACCTTTCGGGCAAACTTGTTATAAACACAAATCAAGAGCATGAGACATAACCATGCACTGATAATTAACTCATTAAAATATAATGCTAAAAAAAGTTTGAATTTAAAGAGATGCAAACCTTAGTATTAGAAGGAGTATTGTATTTCTTATCCAAGAGACTCAACCTGACTCTCAATGGGTATAAAAGCCAAATCAAAAGCAGTAGAGCATTATTCATGGACAAAAAATGGATAAAGTAATTTGCTTATATTGCTTTTTTTGCAGAAAAATAGGGGTGCGGGTTTTCTGCAGAAAAATAGGGGTGCGATTTTTCTGCAAAACTATAGCATGCAGTTCATCTAAACAGTAGATTGATGTTTCTTCATCAAACATTCTCAAACCAGGTCATGTCCAAATTCAAAAACTCTGATTGCTGAGAACATTGACCCAACACATTGGAATCTTGCTTGTTATGACTCATTACATAACCTCCAGGATGAATAAATATTAACTTGACAAATAACTTAGGGGTGGAACTTCTCTTACACATATCATCGAACACTTTGGTGTCAAATTAATCAAGCTCAAAGATTAGATTTTGATTGATATGGCCAGATGCTTGTAAATAAAAATCAACTGAAGCTAGTAAATATATTCAAAATGCAAAGGCGGGTAATTAACCAAATGAGCTGGAATATTGTATATATAGATATGATTTTAACATAAATCAGAAGATAATGCTTTAAAGGTATAGGCAAATTGAGTTTACATGAGAAATGTAAATACCTTCAAAACTTGATGGAGGGAGCAAAAAATCAGAGATGAGAGGAGATCATATATGCCTTCAATAGAGGCGCCAGTTACGTGATGGAGGGAGCACGCTATAAGAAAAAGAGGCAGAAGGAAGAAGTTGAGAGAGAGTTCATTACAAATTTAAGAACATAATCATATAAGATTTCAAAATCTCCATCAACAGCACATAAAAATCTCCATACCAGAACCTAACTGTTGAAGCCTTTAGCTGCAATAATGAAGAGGAGGAGAGCGAGGTTAATCATATAATATTTCAAAATCGCCATCAACAGCACATAAAAATCTCCATACCAGAACTTAACTGTTGAAGCCTTTAGCTGCAATAATGAAGAGGAGGATAGCGAGGTTAACGCCGATGGCCTAGCTTAAAGAGGGAGATGGAGCAGAATTTGGGAAGAACCTGAGGGATAGAGCAGACCTTCGATAGATCTTGAGGGAAACACAGCGGAGGAGCAAGGGTGAGTTATCGGCTCTGTGGAGGAGGAGCAAGGGTGAGTTATCGGCTCTGTGGAGGAGGAGACTTGCACGACTGCTTTCGGCGGGTGGCAGTCGAGGAAGGTCGAGGAGACGCGGGAGGAGATGTCGTGTGCGGGAGGAGAAAGTAGCAGGGGCGCCGAATCCTGCAGGGGAGCACCGTGCAAGGGAGCGTTGTGGGGGAGGAGAAAGTAGACCTGCATCGTGCTTTCTCCTCAAAAAGCAGGTTGGGGTTGCCGAATTGATAAAAGAAGGATTGGGAAGCGCGTCAAAAAGCTGGCGGGAGGGGTCAAAAAGCATTGACATTTAGCTTGCGGGATTCAATATTACGGTGTTTTCAGATTTTTTTATTGTCAGATTTCATATGATAAGCAAATGACAAAAAAACCAATATATGTATTTTCAATAGGTGTTTTTGTGAGGGTATTTAAGTCCATGAAATGTTTCACCATGCATGCTTTAGCCTTCCCTTATATAATAAAGATATAAGGCAAAATTATGAAATTGGTCCCGTTTGGATAGTATAGCATATTATTTAACTATATGTATATATAAGGCATTACAAAATCAAATAGCATATTATTTAACTATATACAAACAGCAAATATCATTAGCAATTTGTTATTTTAGTAAGAATTATTATGATGCATTTTATTCCTAATAATGGTTTCATTTATTTTGTCTTAGGCTCTGTTTGGCACAGCTTATGCTGATGAACAAGCTGATGATTGAAAGTGATGATTGAATATAGATTTTATAAAAGCAATGATCAATAAGCAGTAAACTGTTTGGATAGTTTGTCTATAAGTGCTTATAGAAAATTTCATTCAACCATATAGAACCGTTCGTTTGGACGAGTTTTTTTTTCGGACGCGTTTTTTTCGCCCGGGCATGAATTTTTTGCCCGAGCATAATTTTTTCACCCAGGCGCAATTTTTTGCCCGAGCGCAATTTTTCAGGTATGTTTGATTTTTCCGCCGTTAATGACGAAAAATTTACGCCCGGGCAAAAAATTTGCACTAAGACGAAAAAATCTCACAAATGCGAAAAACAATGAACCAATTTATAGTTAAAATAAAACAATGAACCAATTTATAGTTAATATAACAATGAACCAGTATAAAATGCATGCTTATCCATTGAATGGTCTATTCAGACACATTATTATCCACTGAATGGTCTATTCAGACACATAAAACTGAGGCTATAAAATTATTATGAAAAAACTATCATATACTCATTGTAGGCACAAAAATAAAACTGTGGCTTCTCATGAAAGTGTTGTTGAGTTGAAGGCGAGGGAAAGGTTTGTCAACCCAAAGTCATGATGAAAGCATTTTTTTAACATCTAATTCCTGTTTTTACCATTCATTCGCACAATATACCATTCATTCATTCACAGAATCTAATTCCTGTTTTTTAATTACAATTTTTAATTCTACATGATTCACTTAAAGATAAACAACATGATAAACGATCAGATGGAGGCGAGCTAAAAATCTATAAATCTGAATCTGAATTTGATAAACAGAAATCGAGCTTATGTAAACACTGCTATATATACACTGTTATTTCTAATACTAAGAACATGTGAAACATTCAGAATATGTTAAAACCCTTATAGCACCATCTTCCTTAAACCCCTTATAGCTGCTACATATACATTGCTATATATACACTGTTATTTCTAATACTAAGAATATGTGAAACATTCAGAATATGCTAAACCTGTCCAAATCAGTCACTGAGAGAGAAATAGGAAAGTACCTGGAAGAAAACTTTGAGAGGGAAGCTGGTGCTTCGACAGGAACCTAGAAGGAAGCAATGGTGGGGGAGGAGCTCTTGAGGGAGGGCTTCGACAGGAACCTGGAAGTTTTTAAATGTCCAAATCAGTAGAACAAAGTAAATTTATAAAAAACTACAAAAGTTGAGAGCACTTAAAACTAAATTCTTAAAAGAAATATTATGAAATAACAGTAACACAAAAGGTATGCAAACAGGAACCTATTAAGAAACTTTGAGAGGGAAAGCATGCTTTTGATCCTTTATAAGCCTAAAGAAAATAGAACAAAAAAATCCAAGTAATTTTGACAGTAAATAATTTTCAAGTTTCTAAACTATGAGAAAGAATGCTTTAAAAGAGAACTCAAGCAATATTTATATCCTAAAAATCAAAGAATTGAGACACTCTTGCATTATCTTCCAGTGATCTTCTCGGCCAACATTTCGCAATTGAAATCCCAAAATAGTACCAACTCCATTTGGTACTCCCAGCTCGTCTAAGAAGAATACCTGTAAGTAGATGGAGGGCTTCGGCGGTGCAGCAGACGGAGGAGTTAAATCTTGGGCTTCGTCGGGATGCTGGAGGGCTTCGGCGGTGAAGATTGCTGGAAGGCTTCGACGGAGGGCTTCGACGGAGGCTATATCAAGGAGCGTAGAAGAAAGGATGCATCAAAATGTGGTAGAATGGAGGTGCAGGTATATGGTCTGCTTTTGGCGGGAGATGGGCTTCCGGCAGTGCAGCAATTGAGAGGCGGCACAGTGCTTTCGGCGGGGTGCAGACAAATCGGCGGGTGGCAGAGTTAGAGAGTAGGGGGCTGGCGTGAGAGAAGAGGGCTGGCGCTGGCAGGAGGAACAGGCTTTCGGCGTGGGGCAGGTGATGAACAGGCGATGGCGTGGGGCAGGTGATGAACAGGCGATGGCGTGCGGCAGTCGATGAAAAGAGAACGGCAATTGTTCTGGTTTTGTGATTTTATTTTTTTATTTTTTTATTTCCTTTGCATTGATTGTTGTGTGGAATTACCAAATAACCAAGTGTTTGGAATTGAGGGGGGAGGGCATTCTTGTCCAGAAATGTTTCCCCATAGCACCTTTTCTCTTCTCTTATATATGTTTTAAAATATATTTGAGGTAGGCTGCACATGCATTTTAGTTGAGACTTGACAGTGGCTGCACATTTTATTTATTTGTTCATTAATAATTTTTCTTTAAATTTTTAATAGGCTGCAAGTAGACATATGGCTGGATTTTTTTTAGGTGATTGTTATCTGCACAACAGTTTTGGCTATTCGCACTCTTTTTGTATGAGTTATTATGCGCCTTTTGAAAATACTTCTTGTACATGCATTTTGAGAAAAAGTGTTCAACACGAAAGTTGTAGATCTCGACGAGATTTACAACTTTAATGTTGAACATTTTTCCTAAAAATAATACATCTTGTGCGTGCATTTTTTGGGAAAAGTGTTCAACACTAAAGTTGTAGATCTCGACGGGATCTAAAACTTTCGCGTTGATCACTTTTTCTAAAAATGCATCTACAAGATGTTTTTTCAAAAGCCGCATAATAACTCATACAACTGTAGTGCGGATAGCCAAAACTGTACTGCGGATAACAATCACCTTTTTTTATCATTAAGTGTATTTTTACCAATGATCCAAACTTGACATGTGGCTGTGCATAGATATGTGTGCAAGAACAGTGGTTCTGCATCAAATTAAATGAGACATTTTGTTTCTCTCTCCTAATCACTTCGGCAGCTATGCATTTTGTGTGTAGATCCTCTTAAAGTAGACGGCGAGGACTTAAATCAAAAAGTAGAAAAGATTTAGGACTAAAATCTGCTTAAAAAAAGTACGATGACTGATTTCAAAAAGCTAGAAAATAATAGGAACCAATTTCATAATTTTGCATAAAAAAAACTAATTTTAATTCAGGATTAGGATAGGAAGCAAAATAGAGTGCAGCTATTTGTGTGTGGCTGCTGCTATAGATGATTTATGTGCTGATTTTAGAAATGAAAGCTATTAACTGAAATGCTGATTTATGTGCGGCTGCTATAGATTTATGTGCGGCTATTAGTGAAATGCTGATTTTAGAAATGAAAGCACCAACATTATTCATGGGTTTTTGTTCTCAGATTTTGAAACGAAAGCACCAACATTGTAGCCATTATCGGTGCTAATTAAACCAACAGTACATATCCTGGATGCTTACAACTCATATGTCGCAAACTTTAGACAAATTGCTCAACATCAGCATTTACGATCGTGTCAACTACTTATTCGTGAACGACCATCTACCGACCGACAGTACATTCTTCCTACCGCATCTCAGATGGCTGCAGTGTTAGTTGGTGTAGAAGATTTTGCCGAGTCTACTGATAGGGACATCAAAATTCATTCTACTGGCGGGCATCTAACTATTGTCATGGAGTATGCAGGTTATTACGATCCACTTAATACCCACTCATGCTACCGCACGACACTTTTGGTTGGGATAAAGCTTTTCAGAATGATCAAGGGTTGCGTGTTAGTTGTTGTGACTACTACGTATCTTTGCTCCAGGTTCCTAAATTTATGAGTATTCTTTCATAACTTCATGTAATAGATTTTTGATGTGCTGAGTTTGAGCAATTGGTGCCCTGATGTAGATACGCATGAGTAATCCATCAATACTTCTTCGTGGAGGACGACTGCTTCGACAATGCGTCGTAGATAACGACATCAAGATTGAGACTCAAAAGCTAAGATGGATTAGCCTGAATCAAAATAAAATTCGTACAGAGTTATATTAAGGATTGCAGAATTGCTTAAATGCTGGTGAAAATGATGCATGTACGATATATTTATTTTTTTATTTATGCTACTCCAATATTTCGTGTGTGTGAACTGTTGGTTAGCCTCATGTGTGAAATTCTTTTTGACCAGGAAACATTGGGTGGTGAACCGTGTATAACCCGTAATTCGTCGAGATCAGAAATGCAGGAGACCTCCCCCACCTGGGCGAGTACAGGAGACCTCCCCCACCTGGGCGAGTACAGGAGACCTCCCCCACCTGGGCGAGTACAGCAGACCTCCCCCACCTGGGCGAGTACAGGAGACCTCCCCCACCTGGGCGAGTACAGCAGACCTCCCCCACCTGGGCGAGTACAGGAGACCTCCTCCACCTGGGCGAGTACAGGAGACCTCCCCCACATGGGCGAGTACAGGAGACCTCTCCCACCTGGGCGAGTACAGGAGACCTCCCCCACCTGGGCGAGTACTGGAGACCTCCCCCACCTGGGCGAGTACAGGAGACCTCCTGTTAGCACGAGGAAGGAAATTGCATTACAATAACGAAAAGAAGATACAATCGAGACGAATCTCGCCAAGCATCCGGAGGCTGGGTCCTCCTTGATACTCCACTCTCCAAGAGAGCCAAAACCCTAGACTTCCAAGATGATAAAGACTCACCCCCAAGGCTCCTTATATAGATGGAGCCCCGGGCTACAGGACAAACATTAAAATAATATAGTAACGAAATAGACGATATTGCCCGTGGGCTACATAAACTCATACGATTGCAGGGCCGCCGATCGCTTCGTATCATCTGGTCCCGCCGGAAAAACGACCTTGTCCTCAAGGTCGAGGGCCATAGGGGTCGTCAGAAAGCGTCAGTGGATCCAGCTCCACAAAGTCAGGGTCAGCATCTTCAGCTCCCAGTAAAATGCATAGGTTCCGTTGAGGGCAGACGTGGGTGGGTGAGTACGGTTGCTGGCAGCGGAAGCAGAGGCCCTTGCGGCGAAGCTCTTCGTGTTGTTGGTAAGACAAGTGATGAGGCCGTCGCGGGGGCGGTGGCCGTGGAGCTGGCGGTTGCGGGGGCGGAGTCAGAAGCTGGGGCCCAGGTGGGGGCAGAGGGTCCATCGGCGGCCAAGGTGGCGGTGGTGGCCACGGCGGTGGGGCCGGCCATGTCGAGGGGGCTGGTGTAGCTGGGTTGAGTTCCTCATCCAGATATCTAGCCTGCTCCATTGCGCGGGCAAGAGTAGTCGGATTGTGGACCCGAAGGCGCGCGCGGAGGTGGGGTTGCAGACCCGCCAGAAAATAGCCCAAGTAGTGGTCGGGTGCCAGATCGGGAACATGTGTAGCGACCGCGATGAAATCGTCAATGTAGGTTGCAACAGAGTCGGACTGGCGAACGGAGCTGAGGCGCTCAAAGGCATTGCCCGCCCGGCGGCTATCGTAGTGGCGGAGGAGTTCCTCCTTCAAGGTGGGCCAGGTAATGTCCGGTTCCTGCTGGCGCAACCAACGCACTCAATGGAGCGTCGAGCCTTCCATATAGATTGTGGCGAGGGGGACCTTCTGGTCGGCGGGGGTGGTATGCAAGTCGAAGAACTGCTCTGTGCGGGCAAGCCACCCGAGAGGGTCTGTGCCATCGAACACGGGAATTTCAATCCGGCGGAGGTGGGCCGGGACACCATCGGCCGTGGGGTGCAAAACCCCCATGGGATCGGGAACCACGGAAGTTGGCGGCGGAGGAGTGGTTGGAGGGCGAGTAACTGCCGCGGTAAGTCCTCGGAGGAGGAGCGTGAGGTCCGCCAGTTGGGCCTCAATGTCATCCAGGCGCTGCGAGTCCGAGTGTGCAGGGGTGGAGGTGTTCTCGTCGGCGTGGAGGGCCATGGACCGAGTCACGGGCATGAACTGTGGCTCGGAGGAGCGGCTAGGGCAGCCGGAGCGTCGCAAGAGCTGTAGGAGGGCGTCCCGGCACTGCAGAAGGCGGGAAGAGGGCCTCCAGATGGAGTGGAAGACGTTGTAAGGCTGCTGGAGGCTGAGGTATTCCGCTGGAGTGAAGGGACGGTGCCGAGAGGGTGCAGCAGAGCGGCAGGGGAAAGGGAAGCCGCTGGAGGCGCTGCCGCAGAAGACTCACCGCAAGAACGACGGAGGCGTATCCGGTGGAGGAGTCGCAGACGGAGGTGGGCCGGAGGCGATCTGGACGCGGCGTTGCTGGCGCTGTCGCAGCGTGCGGGAGGGAAGGACTGGAGCGCGCGAGCAGGAAGTAAGCGGATCGAGCGGGCTGGAGCGGAAGGCGCGGAATCTGGAATGGAGCGGGCAACCTGTGCGGACGCCGATATGTAGCAACGGCGGCAATGCCGTGGGATTAGGGCTCGGGAGAACCCTAATAAGGGCAGGTCGGACCAATTGTTAGCACGAGGAAGGAAATTGCATTACAATAACGAAAAGAAGATACAATCGAGACGAATCTCGCCAAGCATCCGGAGGCTGGGTCCTCCTTGATACTCCACTCTCCAAGAGAGCCAAAACCCTAGACTTCCAAGATGATAAAGACTCACCCCCAAGGCTCCTTATATAGATGGAGCCCCGGGCTACAGGACAAACATTAAAATAATATAGTAACGAAATAGACGATATTGCCCGTGGGCTACATAAACTCATACGATTGCAGGGCTGCCGATCGCTTCGTATCACCTCCCCCGCCTGGGCGAGTACAGGAGACCACCCCCACCTGGGCGAGTACAGCGGACCTCCCCCACCTGGGCGAGTACAAAAGACCTCCCCCACCTGGGCGAGTACAGCGGACCTCCCCCACCTGGGCGAGTACAAAAGACCTCCCCCACCTGGGCGAGTACAGAAGACCTCCCCCACCTGGGCGAGTAACGGTTATCCGCAACCCATTTCAGAGGGCGGGAGCAGCTAATCGCAGTCCATTTGGATTTGCCTATAAATAGGACCCCAAGACACAAGTAGAAGGCACCTTCACCCCCCCCCCCCCCCCCCATGGTGGGCGAGTACCTTGCCTGCCTCTCTTGTGTCAAGCTCAGCATTGGCTTTAGGAGGGGAAGTTCCTATAGGCTTCCGGGTATGTGGCGGGACCTCCTCGCTGCAGCATGCGGGTCTTGTTTATAGGCAGGTTGGAGTGGTTTTGCATGCTCTCTAGCTTCTTATCACCTTGTCTCACGTGGGTCGGGGGGGGGGGGGGGGGGGGGGGGGGGGGGGTGGACGACATTGGTCGGGGGCGCCATTGGACTTCGGGGCGACATTGATTGTGGGGGCGACATTGATCATGGGGGGGCGACATTGGTCCGGGGGGGGCGACATTGGTGTAACATTTTAATTCCAAAATACCCTCATTAAAACAAAAAAAGGGTTAACTTACGGGTCGTTTGGTCTTTCCGACGACTCAAGGCTTAATTAATCACTAAAAAAAATTTACCTTTATCTGCTATCCCCTCCAGCACGGCCCACTCCCGCCGAAAGCGTCGACTGGCGCCTGCCTCAACTGGCGCCCGCCGATTGATGGTGTATAACCCTGCCTCTCCTCCAAGGAACCCCGCCTCAACTCTCCTCCACAGCAGAGCTTCTTCTCCTCCACAGCAGAGCTTCTCCTCCACTGCAGAGCTTCCAGCATGCTCCTCCTTCAGGTGTGGACGTTCTTACCTAAGCCCTCTTCTTCCTCGAGAGTCACAATTGGCTCCTGGACTCTGCTCTCCACACCTACTTCGACAATAGCATCCGAGGGGAAGGTGCGCATTTTCCACGGGACCCACCGCAACCCCATAGCAAATCAATCTGGATTCCTAGCCGCTCCAGCATCCCGAGGAGGAGTCTTCAGCATCCTTGCTATTGGGCCGATCGCCTGTCTCTATGAGCAACTCGAGGGACAGGAAGACGACAAGTAGCTTTCAACACGCTCGCCGACCTTAACCGGAGGCCTTCCGACCCACGATCTGGGTCAGACTCCGATGAACCAGAGGAGTATTACACTCCGGTGAGAAGAGGTGGGATTATCACTTTTTTCCCGTTCAAATGCATTGATTTGTTAATTTAGTATTGAAACGAAGGTCATGTAGGCCTTCTTAATGTTTGTGATTTTTTTCGAAATATGTTGGATTTTAGATGTTATAGGGTTCATTGAATATGCAGAATAATGATTAGATCCGGCAGACATGCAACTCTCTTCTAGAAATTTATTCACAGTTTACCGCTCCGAGATGATTGGCCTAAAAAGCAAAATATAAAAGAAAAAAATGCTAGGGTTGTTAGCTATATTCTTGGTTTGGCAACATGTCACTGAGTTTTTTTTTTTTTGCATTTACTGTTCTAACAAGTGATACTGTTGTGTTTTATTATGTTTAATGAATTTCTTTTAGTATCTGGTTAATGCATTTCCTGGTCTGAGATAATAATAATGATTAGTAGACTCTTCTTGCTTAAATTTCATTCAGGCAATCTTAATGCTTTACTCTTCCTGCTTACTCTTCCTGCTCCAACTGATTTCTTTGAACAATCCCATTATTTCTAAAATCTATTGTCCGCAGTTTGCAACTAATATATTGAATAAATAGTTATTTATGTTTCAGATCGAAACTACCATCCATTTTGTTGCGGAGATCAACACCAGGGTCCATTTTTTTACATACTCCTCCTTACATTAACTCTATCATCTTTAAAGTTATGTCTTCAACCAGAGCTCAAGCCTTTCTCATGTATGATTTGAATTTCATTTTTATTTTTCAAATGATCACGAAGAGTTCTTTGAACTTATCTATTCAATTTCAAATGTATATTCTTATTTCAATACTTTCAAAATACGTATTGTAGTTAAAAGGCAAGTAATGCTTCAATTTGTATGTAATGATATAGCTCAAATTTGCTTGTATGGCTGCTGGATTGGTATGAATTGGTTGACAGTAGGAGGGCGCATTTTGGTTGGTGAAATTAAAAATAGATACAATTAGATAAAGTAATTCGACTTGATTATCATTCTCCTGTTTAACAGTTCTATGAATCATAAAAGCTATGTAGGAGGGCGAATTCAAATTAAACACAAAATCATAAAAGCCTTGTTCATAAAAGCTATGTAGGATTTTTAACTCTCCTGTTTAACAGTTCTAATATCTGAAATCACCTATGAAGCATTTATCCCAGGTTCAATGAATCCTGAATATTTACAAAAATCTGAAATCACATATGCCCAAGTTCAACCCTTTGACCTTCCTAGCTAATCAAAGATTATATAGAATCATGAACTATGAAGAACATTAAACTTGCTAAAGAAAATTGGTAAATTTATAATTTGAAACTTTAAAAAAGAATCCTGTCCATAGATAGGGGATGAAAATACAACATTACAACCACAGTAAGAGACCTTTATAATAGCAATTTTCTTGCATTAATGTTAAATTCTCTTTATAAGAGTACATCAATGTAGCCATAGCGACAACCTTAGCACAACATTTGTAGAGAGGCAATGTGTTTCATATATGCAAATTTTTATTCACACTTCATATCAGTTTAAAATCTTGTAAAAAAGTATTCAAAACTATATAATTGAAAACATTAAACTTGCTAAAGAGAAAAGAAGAGGGGAAAGAAAGACAACCACTGAAGAATTAGAACTCTATGCTGATACACCTATGCAGACAACATGTGGGGCTTGCACCTATTGTTTATTTCTAAATACACCTATGCACTTGAAGCAAATCACTAAATATCAAGGATTTGAAGATGGCAATTATTGATACATGATGGAAACTCAACAACATAAGCATACCAATTTTAAAAAATATAAATGCTATTCAGTCCAGAAAAAGTAAAATCCAATATATATATACACACACGAGCAGTCGTGCACGGGGGATCCCGTGCGGGGGGCGACGGCATTGGTCGTGTGGGCGACATTGGTCGTGCGGGCGGCATTGGTCGTGCGGGCGGCATTGGTCGTGCGGGCGGCATTGGTCGTGGGGGCGGCATTGATCGTGGGGGCGGCATTGATCGTGGGGGCGGCATTGATCGTGGGGGCGACATTGATCGTGGAGGCGACATTGGTCTTGGGGGCTACATTGGTCATGGGGGCTACATTGGTCTTGGGGGCTACATTGGTCATGGGGGCTACATTGGTCTTGGGGGCATGTGCAAATGAATATACATACTAATTTAAGAGCATACAATCTGAATGAAATTTGAACGGAAGACATAATAAAAGTTGTGACTTTGGAAAAAGCAGTATAAGGAGAATCATTCTCAGACCTCCAAGTTGAATTTGGAAAAATTATTATAATTCATGATTCAAAGCCTACAATCTTATCGTTCATTTACAATTTGGTTGTAATATTTCATTAAGTTCACTAAAGTTTACTAAATACATTGAATCTAACACTTCTAACTTGGGTAAATGAGAGAATTTTTTACATACACGACCATTAATCATGTTTATTTATATTTAATTAATGCTATTAATTTATTTCATTAACTATAAAATTTCTCTCAAAATGTTCAAAAAAATCATCTGTCACTCTCCCTTACATGTCATAAATATGATGATTTTTAGATGTTAAATATTGTCACAACCTTACAAAGAGTTGCAAAATTCATATCCAAGAATACAAACATTGAACATAAGCCGTACATAAAAATGTTAATGTATCTCCAAATTGATGGCTGATATCATTGATCACCCCAAATGTTTTTATTAGAGATCTTAATCCTTATAAAAAAGACATCGAAAATAGTCAAACATTGATCTACATGTACCTTGATCCTAGAGTGAATTTAAAGCTCTGCATAGAGGATAATTCGGGCGGAAGAGGTTAAATGAAAAAAGCTTTCAAATCACAAAAGATCTGATAGTATACTATTTCTCATATGAACGCTTTGATAAAAGGAAGAGATCTCGAACAAAACGTAGAGTGTGAAGAATATGTTAAAGCAACAATAACTAAAAAAATTGAAAGATCTCGAACAAAACGTAAACTGTCAAAGCAACAATGATATATTGAAAGATATTCAAAGCATAATAACTTGATATATTCAGAACATAATAACTAATGGTCATTTTTTAGACAGCTACTGTTATTTTAGGCAAATACAAAATGAGCTTAACATTTCTGCATTTAAAGAGGATTTAAGTTATTGTCAAAGCAACAATGAGCTACTGTTATTTTAGACATATACAAAATGGTCATTTTTATACGGCTACTGTTATTTTAGGCACATACAAAATGAGATAAACATTTCTGCATAAATTAAGTCAAACTTGTATATATTCAGAACTTGATATATTCAAAACTTAATATTATACATGAGCTAAACATTTCTGCATAAAATGAAATTAAGAAAAGCAAGAAAGAAGTGGAGCTGAAAATGCAATGGAGAAGCACGGACCAAAATGGATGAAGAAGGAATTATTTTTTGAAAACTGCAGCTCAAAATGGCATCTGGACAACTTAATAACAGAAAATGAAATTAAAATCCCAATATCTACGGTTATACCTGGGTAGTAGCTGGCGGGGCAAAATGCGTGAGTTCTTGATGTGATGGTATAGTAAGAAGGGCCAAAAGCAGAAAACCAAGCGCTGGTAAGGAGGATACGCAGACCAAGGATGGGATTCCCGCAGCAGCAACGCTGGAGGATGGCAGGGAGAGGGCGGAGTACTCCGTTAGCGGCAGGAAGGAGCAAAGTGAGGAGTGGCTTTCGGCGGAAGAGAGAAGCGGATTGAAGACTGCGTTCGGAAACAGCAAAGAGAGGAGTACGCCTTCAATCCGCTCCTTGTATAATGATGGCTGCTGGGAGCGAGGTAAAGAGAGGAGTACGTACGCCTTTCCACACGGCGTGAAGAGAGGAGGAGCGGGACTTTAAAAAACTGCTTTAAAAAACTTTAATATGTCATTTTCAAATGGCAGACTTTAAAAAACTGCTTTGCTAATTCTCAATTGTGCATGGAAATTAGGCAGCAAAATGAAGAAAGAACAGTAAATCTCCTCCAGTTAAATCAATTTTCTAATCCTCCCACTGTGTGATGTGTGTGTTGACGTAAATTCTGTAATATATATATATATAAACTAATTTTAATTCATGATTAGGATAGGAAGCAAAATACAATGCAGCTATTTGTGTGTGGCTGCTATAGATTTATGTGCTGATTTTAGAATTGAAAGCTATTAACTGAAATGCTGATTTATGTGCGGCGGCTATAGATTTATGTGCGGCTATTAGTGAAATGCTGATTTTAGAAATGAAAGCACCAACATTGTAGCCATTATCGTTACTAAACCAACAATTTGTTTTCTTTAAGATCTTTTTTTGTTTTGTTTTTTGTTCAGATTTCTTCTTTTTTTGAACCTCTATTTATATTCTCCTCCTCCTTAAATAAATAAGAGAGATTTCTGTATTGGTTTTTTTTCATCGAATTTGAGCAAGCGTGTCACACTCTATTGTCATTTTTTTTATGAACTTATACTATATTAATTGATGATTATTGTTGAAACCAGGAAAATCCTAACTCCAAAATTCGGATCAAAGCAGACGGAGACTACTCACCCAGCGGTCCAACGAGACGACTTGGCTAGCAACGATGAAGGAACTAGAAAAACAACTACTACAGGACCCCAGGCGCTGCGGCAGGGAGGTCCCATCACGTACCCGGAAGTTCGGAAAGAACTTCCCCCCCACAACGAAAAAATGGCCGAGCAGGGTACGAGGAAGGCACCGACTTGGCTAGTATCAAGAGTAGCGGCCAAGGATGACGGATCCGAGAATTCAGAAATCGGGTTCCAAAAGCTCAAGTTCAGGTGCCAATTCAAGTACCTCTGTGGTCCTATTTAGTGTGTTGTTGCCTTTCAGAGGGGTATTCAGAAGACTCTTCGTATGATGGAGAGGAAGTTCGGGTGTGGCACTGCAGGCCTCGGAGCTGGGGACCTTTCCGAGGATGATCGCTCGGATGTAGCCAATGATTGATGTTTATATCTATTGCTTTTCATCTTACTATTTTCCCTTTCTCGCTTGTTATTGGTTTTATTTGTGTGCAACGTTGGGCTGATCTGGTTGTATTCTTTTGAATTATATAGCATTTATTTTCATACTTCTTTGGTGATTAGGTCGTTTTACTCATCTTAGAAGTACTTTTGTATTCAAACCGTGGACGAACGTAAGAGGGGCAAGCCCTTACGACGTAGGGACCTTACTGCGGTGGAGAAGGGCGAACCTTCAATCGACGGCAGTGCGAAGTCCCCGGTGCAAAGCCCCAAAGTGGCCGGTGAAGAGCGGGTGTATTCAAACCAGGGACGAACGTAAGAGAGGCAGACTCTTACGACGTCGGGACCTTATTGCGGTGGAGAAGGGCAAACCTTCGATCGACAACAATGCGAAGTCCCCGGGGCAGGGCCCCGAAGTGGCCGGTGAAGAGCAGGTGTATTCATATCAGGGACGAACGTAAGAGGGGCAGGCCCTTACGACGTCGGGACTTCACTGTGGTGAAGAAGGGCGAACCTTCAATCGACAGCAATGCGAAGTCCCTAGGGTACGACCCTAAAGTGGCCGGTGAAGAGTGTGTGTATTCAAACTGGTTACGAACATAAGAGGGGCAGACCCTTACGACGCTGGGACTTCACTGCGGTGGAGAAGGGCGAACCTTCAATTGACGACAATGCGAAGTCCCCGGGGTACGACCCCAAAGTTAATGATAAAAAGTGTTTGTGACGGTGAAGAAGATAATAATATTTTTAAGCAAACATAGGTGTTGGTGTTAGAACATATTTTTGCGCGAGTCCAAGCTCGCATTTTTTTTACGTAATATAAGATAAGTTTGTGTGAGTCTGAGCTCGCGGCTTTGTGCATAATATAGATAAATTTGCGCGAGTTTTCCTAAACACCCAGTGTAACATCCCCCAAACTGCTAGACCCCTAAGTTGGTTTTGTCATGACTAGGTCATGACAAGACCATAGGAAGAGCCTTTTTGACCTTGAGAGCTTAAGAAAAGAGGAGGAACCACCTTGGTCTGCAATTAGCAATTCCCATTTTCCAAGCTTAGGGTTGGACTTTAGGGCCTCAACTTAACCTTTGGACCCCACCATAGTGTTCCTAACCCTTTAGGGGTCCCCTTAGGGCACCAAGGTCCCACTAGGGTCAACCTAAGAGACCAAATTGACCAAAGTCAACCCTAACCCTAAAATGGTCAAAGTTGCCTATTTAGAGCCAATTAACCTTCACCTTGTCAATTGATCACACTCCTAGGTCTAGAATACTGTAAGAGACCTATTAGACCTAAAAGCCCCATCATGGGACCCTTAGGGGTGCATATTGACCAAAATGCCCTTTTTAGGTCAAAATGTCATTTCTCCACAAAGTACCCCAATTGATCTTCACCACATTAAATTGACCTCACCCTTATGGTTATCATATCATAGGGGACCTAGTGGACCAAAAAGCCCCATGACCAAGTCAACCCTAGGACTCAATTTGACAAAAGTCAATTTAGCCTATTTTGGTCAAATCAGCTTAAACTGGGTCAACCAAGAACCATATGACCAAATTGACTCCTCCACTAGTTTCTAAACTTAATTTGGAACTCAATGGACCCAAAAGCCCCATCCTAGGGTCCCCCAATTGGCCAATTTGACCAAAAGTCAAAATTACCCAATTTAGGTCAAATCTCTCAATCATAACCCAATCCCTTTGGGCTAGCTCATTTGGTTGGTCAACCAGCCCATGTAGACTCTCATTAAACTCAGGAGAGAGTATAGAAACCGGACATGGTGATTAGGAGAGAGGAAATGGAGGTTTCCCCTTTTTTTGAGGTGAGAGAAAGAGGCCATTCATGGCCATTAAGAGGATTCACCCCTTGGCCTCCCCAATTGACTCTTCCATTCAACTCCTCAGCCGATTAGGAGGAGTTTCCATCAGTTTCCAATAAGCATTGAAGCAGGGGAGATGAATGGGGGCCGTCCCTTGAAGAATTCGAAGAGGCCATTAATGGCAATGGGGGTTAAAGCCTCCATCACTCCCATTCGAACCCCCCATCACCTTCAGAAGCCAGAGAGGAGTGAAACCCCCAATCTTGCAGAAGATTTCGTGTGCTGTAGGCGTGAATCGGCATGGCACCTCAACCTCCCCGTGCTCCCATGGTGTACTCAAGGATAACCCGCCGGCAAGCTCATCAGCAGGTCCGATTCTCTTCCCTGACCCCTAAGGATTAGATCCCAATCGCCGGCGGTTCGTTTCGTGGCCAATTGGCCGGGAATCAAGCCAGCCATGCCTCCCGTCGATCGGGTTGGGCTTCCTCCTCCAGACCACGATTCCGGCCACCTCCGGCCGATCAAACACCGCTCATCGCCGGCCCCCACCTCAACGGAGGTGGTGGTGGCGTTGGTCGGCCGGGGCGGCCCTCAGGTGGCCGGGAAATCTGCCTCCAAACTCGCCCAGGCGCGCGGAATCTCAGCCCCAGGTTTATCGGGGACGATGGCTGTGAGCCGTCCGATTGGCCGCCTTTTGCTATACGCAGCCATGAAATGATTTTAATCTTATTATTTAATTATATGTCACACTTTGTGACAGATTTTGTGACCCGATTTTAAGGCCCTTAGGGGCCATAATTCGAAAAATGCCCAGAGATAACATTTGTAGGGATTGATGTCTACTTCCTAATGGGAGTGGAATCAGGCTATTTGGTTAAGTATTGGACCCACAGCACTCATTCTAGTGAGGCTGGTCAAAACTCAAACCAGACCTTTAATTTAGTATAACTCTTAAATGGCTTTAATATGTCAGACTACAGCAGACTTTCCCAGATTTGCCTAAATGATGAAAACTTTAATATGTCATTTTCAAATGGCAGACTTTAATGCCTTAAAAAACTGCTTTGCTAATTCTCAATTTGTGCATGGAAATTAGGCAGCAAAATGAAGAAAGAATAGTAAATCTTCCTCCAGAAATGCTGATTTATGTGCGGCTGCTATAGATTTATGTGCGGCTATTAGTGAAATGCTGATTTTAGAAATGAAAGCACCAACATTATTCATGGGTTTTTGTTCTCAGATTTTGAAACGAAAGCACCAACATTGTAGCCATTATCGGTACTAATTAAACCAATAGTACATATCCTGGATGCTTACAACTCATATGTCGCAAACTTTAGACAAATTGCTCAACATCAACATTTGCAATCGTGTCAACTACTTATTCGTGAACGACCATCTACCGACCGACGGTACATTCTTCCTACCGCATCTCAGATGGCTGCAGTGTTAGTTGGTGTAGAAGATTTTGCCGAGTCTACTGATAGGGACATCAAAATTCATTCTACTGGCGGGCATCTAACTATAGTCATGGAGTATGCAGGTTATTACGATCCACTTAATACCCACTCATGCTACCGCACGACACTTTTGGTTGGGATAAAGCTTTTCAGAATGATCAAGGGTTGCGTGTTAGTTGTTGTGACTACTACGTATCTTTGCTTCAGGTTCCTAAATTTATGAGTATTCTTTCATAACTTCATGTAATAGATTTTTGATGTGCTGAGTTTGAGCAATTGGTGCCCTGATGTAGATACGCACGAATAATCCATCAATACTTCTTCGTGGAGGACGACTGCTTCGACAATGCGTCGTAGATAACTACATCAAGATTGAGACTCAAAAACTAAGATGGATTAGCTTGAATCAAAATAAAATCCGTGCAGAGCTATATTAAGGATTGCAGAATTGCTTAAATGCTGGTGAAAATGATGCATGTACGATATATTTATTTTTTTATTTATGCTACTCCAATATTTTGTATGTGTGAACTGTTGGTTAGCCTCATGTGTGAAATTCTTTTTGACCAGGAAATATTGGGTGGTGAACCGTGTATAACCCGTAATTCGTCGAGATCAAAAATGCAGGAGACCTCCCCCACCTGGGAGAGTACAGCAGACCTCCCCCACTTGGGCGAGTACAGAAGACCTCCCCCACCTGGGCGAGTACAGGAGACCTCCCCCACCTGGGAGAGTACAGCAGACCTCCCCCACCTGGGCGAGTACAGAAGACCTCCCCCACCTGGGCGAGTACAGGAGACCTCCCCCACCTGGGCGAGTACAGGAGACCTCCCCCACCTGGGCGAGTACATGAGACATCCCCCACCTGGGCGAGTACAGGAGACCTCCCCCACTTGGGCGAGTACAGCAGACCTCCCCCACCTGGGCGAGTACAGCAGACCTCCCCCACCTGGGCGAGTACAAAAGAACTCCCCCACCTGGGCGAGTACAGAAGACCTCCCCCACCTGGGCGAGTAACGGCTATCCGCAACCCATTTCAGAGGGCGGGAGCAGCTAATCGCAGTCCATTTGGATTTGCCTATAAATAGGACCCCAAGGCACAAGTAGAAGGCACCTTCACCCCCCCCCCCCTATGGTGGGCGAGTACCTTGCCTGCCTCTCTTGTGCCAAGCTCAGCATTGGCTTTAGGAGGGGAAGTTCCTATAGACTTCCGGGTATGTGGCGGGACCTCCTCGCTGCAGCATGCGGGTCTTGTTTATAGGCAGGTTGGAGTGGTTTTGCATGCTCTCTAGCTTCTTATCACCTTGTCTCACGTGGGTTGATCACTAAACGAGTAGCCTTTGGTCACCCCCAAGTCTCAAACAGTTGGACTGGTATCCGGGTTCCAACATTTTTGGTGCGGGCGTGGACTGTGACCGGAGTAAGAAACTTTAGTATGAGACCTCACGGTGAGCCTTGATGAGAAGGGAGCGAGGCGAGTACCTCGTCAGGCGAGTTCAAATTGAGGCGATTTCCAGCTCTGGAGAGCTCAATCAACTCGTAGTTGTTCTACTCGCAGATATTCTACTCGCACGTGTTCTACTCGCAGATACTATGCCTACAGGTGTTCTACTCGCAGATACTGCATACAGGTATTCTACTCGCAGATACCGTGTTCTACTCGCAGATACTCTGCCTATAGGTGTCCTACACGCAGATACTGCATACAGGTATTCTACTCGCAGATACTGTATTCTACTCGCAGATACTGTATTCTACTCGCAGATACTGTATTCTACTCGCAGATACTGCCTACAGGTGTTCTACTCGCAGATACTCTGCCTAAAGGTGTTCTATTCGCAGATACTGATACAGGTGTTCTACTCGCAGATACTGCCTACAGGTGTTCTACTCGCAGATATTCTGCTTGCATGTGTTCTACTCGCAAGGTGTGAGGCGACCTAATGTAGGTGACCTCCTCTAGGGAAACTTAAGGCCATACGAGAAGAAATCAAGCTCGGTGAGGAGTGATTTCAGGCGAGTTGGAGCTGACCGGGCAAGGGGCGCTGCCCCCTTGACCCATGTCCGCTGACCGGGCAGCGGAACCCCCGACAACTCTGCGTAGGGGGTCATAAGGTCAAAGGTGACACTTGTATTGCGTTTTCACCTCTTTTTATTGCTAACATATTTTCATACATAATACATATTAACACTCATGGGTGCTTTGGTAAAACCTCTGAGTGCTTTCACCTGATTTGCAAATAGTGTTACTTTGACATCTTGACCACTATGACAACTGTCACAGAGGGATCCATATGGCAGGGTCATGGTAGAGAGTATATTTCACGAGTCCTTTCTACTTTATTCCGCGAATTCAACTTGCGAGGCATTCACTTCAGCAATTCAGGTGTTTTTCTCTATATCCCGCGAGTCCGTACTCGCGAGGTCATCGCTTCAGCAGATATGGTGTTCTCTTAACCCCGTGAGTCCTTACTCGCGAGGTCACCGCTTCAGCAGATATGTTGTTCTCTTAATCCCGTGAGTCCTTACTCGCGAGGTCATCACTTCAGCAACTATGGTGTTCTCTTTAGTTCTATCTCGAGAGCTGATACTCAGCGAGTTCATATTTTCATGGTATTCTCTTTAGTTCCGCGAGTTCCTACTCGCGAGGATGTATCCAACTACTCATCTCTACAAGATCCAGAAGAAATCTATATTCGGCGAATGCTTACTCGCGATGGGTGTTCTTATTTGGGATGATCTTATTCAACAGCTTATACTTCCTGATGAAAACTCAAAGGACAATTATTCATAACTCACTTTGGCGAAGAAAAGTCATCATGAATCAGGTCACGTAAAACTCATTCTTCTTATTATTATTCACTACATATAACAATATTGATCTCTCTATTGCAAAACTCTTAAGAATTAGATCGGGCATCCACTCGAAGTGGTATAATATATTCAAAAGCATTTTAGGATGTGTAATCTCACCTCTCCCCTTGAAACTTCTGGTCGAGAAACAAGATGACGTCTCAGGTTCATTGCGCCATCCTAAGTCCAAGCCTCTGCATTGTCGGCCGAGATCAGCTCCTCCCTTGCATGTTGGCCGATCTGCCCCTCGAGTACCGACTCTCTTTGCACGTGCACTAGTTACTAGGGGAGAGAATGCAACTATATTCTCAGGTACTCTAAGTAAGTTGAAGTCCTCGAGATGTGTTGTTGTCGTAGACCAGGTCACTGCACGAGCTTCTCTCCTGCATACCGACTACTTGCCCCCTCGAGTGAGTTGAAGTCCTCGAGATGTGTTGTTGTCGTAGACCAGGTCACTGCATGAGCTCCTCTCCTGCATACCGGCTACTTGCCCCCTCGAGTGAGTTGAATTCCTCGAGATGTGTTGTTGTCGTAGACCAGGTCACTGCACGAGCTCCTCTCCTGCATACCGGCTACTTGCCCCCTCGAGTGAGTTGAATTCCTCGAGATGTGTTGTTGCCATAGATCAGGTCACTGCACGAGCTCCTCTCTTACAGGCTGGCTACTTGCCCCCTCGAGTGAGTTGAAGTCCTCGAGATGTGTTGTTGTCGTAGACCAGGTCACTACACGAGCTCATCTCCTGCATACCTGCTACTTGCCCCCTCGAGTGAGTTGAAGTCATCGAGATGTGTTGTTGCCGTAGACCAGGTCACTGCACGAGCTCCTCTCCTGCATACAGGCTACTTGCCTCCTCAAGTGAGTTGAAGTCCTCGAGATGTGTTGTTGCCGTAGACCAGGTCACTACACGAGCTCCTCTCCTGCATACCGGCTACTTGCCCCCTCGAGTGAGTTAAAGTCCTCGAGATGTGTTGTTGTCATAGACCAGGTCACTGCACGAGCTCCTCTCCTGCATACCGGCTACTTGCCCCCCTTGAGTGAGTTGAAGTCCTTGAGATGTGTTGTTGTCGTAGACCAGGTCACTGCACGAGCTCCTCTCCTGCATACCGGCTACTTGCCCCCTCGAGTGAGTTGAAGTCCTCGAGATGTATTGTTGTCGTAGACTAGGCCGTAGTACTGGGCTCCTCCCCTGCAGGCTGGCTACTTGCCCCCTCGAGTGAGTTGAAATCTTCGAGCAGAGCGTTGTCGTAGACCAGGTCACTGCACGAGTTTCTCTCCTGCATACCGGATACTTGCCCCTCTTGAGTGAGATGAATGTCCTCGAGAAGAGAGTTGTCACCTAGTAAACGCCAGAAGCCTAAAATGTTTGGCACCTCCCACAGTTGAGCTCGCTTGTCTAGCGAATGGCCGGGAGGGTGTCGAATCTTCTACACCTCCAGTTGAGCTCGCTCGTCTAGCGAATGGCCTGGAGGGTGTCGAATTTTCTCCACCTCCAGTTGAGCTCGCTCGTCTAGCGAATGGCCTGGAGGGTGTCGAATTTTCTCCACCTCCAGTTGAGCTCGCTCGTCTAGCGAATGGCCTGGATAGTGTCGAATCTTCTCCACCTCCAGTTGAGCCTCGCTCCTGGAGGGTGTCGAATCTTCTCCACCTCCAGTTGAGCCTCGCTCCTGGTGTAAGACCCCCTTTTTTTTTTTTTGCAAAAACCACCGGGTCTTAGGCCCAGAACCGCCGTTTTGTGGTGACACCTTCGCTCGGGAAGGTCGTCACTACAAAACGCCGATCCTGCCGGCCAAATCGATCACAAGAAAAGTAAGCTAACATGAATAAAGCAAGCAAAACATGTCCACATCACATATAAATAAATCATCAAAAGATGTCCACAACCATAACTGAAAGAACGGAGAATAAGATAACTAGGGCCTTGCCCAATACATCAAAGCCTCACTACATGGATCACTCGCGGAAGTAAAATAACTAAATCAACACTCACGGATCCTGTCATCCGAGCTCCTGAGCTAGACTGCCCCGCCTCCATTTGCACCGGCCTCTGGTGCTGCTCCGTCGCCGCGGTCTCCTAAAATGATAAGGTCCACCGACCGTCAGTCATAAAGACTCAGCCAATTCCCCACCCCTCCCCCCAGGGCTCCTAGGCACCGGATGGAAAGGAGGAAGCGGAGGACAAACAAGGGGTAGAAACAAATGCAGGTGACAAGGTGATATCTACTCTACACAGGTGATATATATATATAAATGAAACAAAATAGAAACAGCAGGGTAAAGTAAAGGGAAAACAGTAAAGTGCAAAAGTAGAGGCAAGTAAGTGATATAAAATAAACCATTGATTTATAGGAATGCCCATACAAACCTATAGACCAAGGGGTCGTTTAGCAAGGCCTATCGTATAAAAAGTCCCATACCAATTTATACGATAGGTGTCAGGGGTTGAATGCAATGATTATGCTATGTCATGCAAGTATGTGATTATGCGGTGATCAAACAAGTGCAACTCACCCACTACGACTCTATGCGCATAGACCTTTAGTTCCCCCTTTTTGGAGCGAGCTAGACTCCTCAGGATACTCCCGTAGTGGCAAACGGAAGCGGTGGGTTGGGCCTCGCCCACCTCTAGGTTGGTATATGCACTACCCGACCTAGACCTATCGTACGCCTCCACAAAACCCGCAGAGCGTCTGCGTACTCTTACTGACTGGACCGCCAGACTTTTATGGCTAAGTGTAAATACCACACTTGCCGAGCCCAAGTGTTAACGTCGGTGCAACGACCGCCAACACGAAGGACCCACCACCTTATGCACATGCAATTATCTTCCAACAATACCGAGCTACAAGCTCCCCGGGCTAACCCGCCCGTCACCAATAAATATCTCAGAAACAAAAGATCACCGGACTAAACCGGCTAGACTTCCATAAGCACACTCTCAGAGTGACTTTCCTGCCTTAGAAACTCAGGTGCTAAAAGATGCTAACAAGAAAAGACGATCTTTCGTCAATTCCCGGACGACCTAGCCGAGGGTGGCACCCCACCACCTTAAGACTTACCAAACCCAAACTTCTCTAGAGATCCATACATAATACAAGGCTACCACCCATCCTTCATCACTTCAGACCCTAGACAACCAGATTGACCTCTAACCCCAAAGTTGTCAAATTGCTAAACGCAGACCACCCTTAACGTTTTGATGCTCATGAAGAGAGGTACACTAAATATCCAACTTCTTGACCCAAGGGATTTACTGGGGACCCATACTACCTACCTCAGATCAAATCTAGGGTTTCATAATTTCCCATTAATAATTGTATTTTAAATAATTTTCCAAATGGCCACATAACTAAGGTTTGAACTACAAGTATATTTTTCTGACCTCCAATGCCCACTACAATTTACTCATAAATCAAGGGTACCTAATAAACAGTATATATAAAGTTTTAGGGAAAACCAGCAAGATTTATTATTTTTTAGAAATTCCAAACCACAATTATTTCCAATAGTTTCCAAAGGAGGTACCCTCATATGAACTCCAATCCTTGTGCAAATTAACACAGTGGTGCTTATTAATAAAATATTTAATCCTACAAAGTTTGACCATGCTATTCAGAGGGTATGTTTGTAATTCCATCCAAGGATATATTTGCAATTTCTTTCAAAATGAACTATAGGTACCAAAAATATTGATCTATAAATTATGAGAAAATTACAGTGGATACATATTGATATAAAAAGGCAACCAGCAAAGTTTCATGCAATCTCAGAGATTTAATATCCTAAAATTGATCATCCCATAAATTGCCCACAATGTGAAATATTACAATTTAACCCTCCAAGAGTTTACTCATGTTCTAACCAATTCTTCCAGAGATATATGACATTAAAACCATGATTTTGACAGAAGATGGTAAATTGATAAATACTATTTCTCCCTAAAACCTCAAACCCTAAATAATTACAAATCTACCCTAGGGTTTATTACTTATGATTGGCAACTCCAAATCCCTCCAAACTCCTACAGTAGCATTCTCTGGTCACTAAGGCCATCTACCCAAAATTTCAAGTCAAGCCACTGAGGTTTGATCCCTCTTCCTTCATTAACCTCTAATTGCACCCCTTTAGGGTTTAGCCTAGGGTTAGGGTCTAACCTTCTCCAACAGCTCTAGTAGGAACTCCAGAGATTCATAACCTCAAAAGCAAGTGGGTGACAGAAGATGGTGATTCCCTAAGTGTTATTTCTTCCTAGAACCCCAAATTCCAATTAATTACAAATCTACCCAAGGATTTATTACCTAGGTTAGACAACTCCAAATCTCTTCAAACTCACAAGGGAGCCTTCTCTGGTCACTAAGACCTACCCACCAAAACTTTAGGTCAAACCACTAGGGTTTGACCCTACTCCCTTCATTGACCCCTATTTGCACCCCATTAGGGTTTACCCTAGGGTTAGGGTCTAAACCTATCCAAATCCTCCCAAACCTCTTGTGAGGGTATCATATCACTTATAAAAGTCAGAGGAGTCCAACACACCCCTATCCAAGGACAAACTCCCCTATGTCCTTCACAACCCCAAATTCCTCCCCATAGGGATCAACCCTATGACCTTGAGCAAAACAACTCCAATGCTCCCCAAGCTCCTCATGGGGTCTCAACTTCATCCCACAGACCTTCCTAAAGAGTCACAAGACTCAAAGAACCTAATTGGTCAATGGACCATAACTTGGCTAAATGCACCCCAAAGTGCTCCAACCCTAGGTCCTAGGGCAAACCCACTCCCCAAGACTCCATAACACTCTTGGAGGTGATTTGGGTGGGGTTAGGGCAGTGGACATAATACCACTCCACTAGGAGGTGGTTTGGCTTTGAGAAGCCCTAAGTGTCCCCTTAGTACAATTTTCCCCTTAAAGGGCAAAACTTGGGCCCAAAGATTACCTAGTCAAAAGATCTCCAAATGAGATGAAATTTTAACCAGGGGTTTATCATGACCCTAATGGTACCCCACCAAAATTTGGTGGAGATTGGAGGTCATTTGACCCTCCAATTAATTTGTGTAAGGATTATTAAATTTCCACAAAAACTTTAGGAAAAGTAACTTCTAAAAATCTGATACTCAAACCTAACCTAGGTATAGGACATATGGATGCTTAGCCAAAATATCAACTACATCAGATTAGCCATTTAAGAGTTATACTAATTTTAAGGTCTGGTTTGAGTTCTGACCAGCCTCACTAGAATGAGTGCTGTGGGTCCAATACTTAACCAAATAGCCTGATTCCACTCCCATTAGAAAGTAGACACCAAGGCCTACAAAAGTTATCTCTGAGCATTTTTCGAGTTATGGCCCCTAAGGGCCTTAAAATCGGGTCACAAAATCTGTCAAAATGTGTGACAGATAATCAAATTAAATGAAATAATCATTTCATGCCTGCGAATAGCAAAAGGCGGCCAATCGGACGGCTCACAGCCTTCGTCCCCGATGAGCCAACGGCCAGGATTTGCTGCGCCTGGGCCGACTTGATCTTGGATTTCCCGGCCACCTGAGCGCCGCCCCGGCCGACCAACGCCACCACCACCTCCGTTGAGGTGGGGGCCGGCGATGAGCGGTGTTTGATCGGCCGGAGGTGGCCGGAATCGTGTTCTGTAGGAGGATGCCCAACCCGATCAACGGGGGGCAAGGTCGGCTTGATTCCCGGCCAATTGGCCACGGATCGAGCCGCCGTCGATTTAGATCTAACCCTTAGAGTTCAGGGAGGAGAACGGGACCTGTTGGAGGGCTTGCCGTCGGGTCAATCTTGAGTACACCATGGGAGCCGCCGTCGGTTGAGAAGCCATGCCGATTCCCTCCTATAGTGCACGAAATTCTCTGGAAAGCTGGGGGTTTCTCTTCTCTCAGGTCTCTGAAGGTGAAGGGGGGTTCAATTGGGGGTGGTGATGGCTTTAAACATCATTGCCATTAAAGCCCCCCCTTCGGTTACATCAAGGACCGACCCCTCTTCCTCTCCCTGCCTTAATCCCCCTTTGTAACTGATGGAAACTCCTCCTAATCGGCTGAGGAGTTGAATGGAGGCATCAATTGGGGGAGCCAAGAGGTAAAACCTCTTAATGGCCATGAATGGCCTCTTCTCTCTCCTCCAAAAATGGTGAAACCCCCATTTTCTCTCTCCTAATTGCCATGGTCGGTTTCTACCCTCTCTCCTGAGCTTAATGAGGGCCCACATGGGCTGGTTGACCACCCAATTGAGCTAGCCCAAAGAGATTGGGTTAGGTTTGATCATTTTGACCTAAATTGGGCAATTTTGACTTTTGGCCAAATTGGTCAATTTGGGGAACCCTAGGATGGGGCTTTTGGGTTCAATAGGTTCTAAATTAAGTTTAGGAACTAATGGTGGAGTCAATTTGGTCATACGGTTCTTGGTTGACCCAATCTAGGGTGATTTGACCAAAATAGGCTAATTTGACTTTGGTCAAATTGAGCCCTAGGGTTGACTTGGTCATGGGGCTTTTTGGTCCACTAGCTCCCCTATGACATGATAGCCCTATGGGTGAGGTCAATTTAATGTGGTGAAGGTCAATTGGGGTACTTTGAGAAGAAAGGTCATTTTGACCTAAAAAGGGCATTTTGGTCAATTTGCACCCCTGGGGGTCCCATGATGGGGCTTTTGGGTCCATTAGGTCTATAATGGTATTATAAACCTAGGAGTGTGATCAATTTGACATGGTGGGGGTTGATTGGCTCTAAATGGGCTACTTTGACCAATTTGAGGGTGTATGTTGACTTTGGTCAAATTGGTCTCTTAGGTTGACTTCAATGGGCCCTTGGTGCCCTAAGGGGACCCCTAAAGGGTTAGGGACACTAAGGTGGGGTCCAAGGGTTAAGTTGAAGCACTAAATTCCAATCCCAAGCTTGGAAGATGGGAATTGCTATTTGCAGACCAAGGTGGCTCCTTCCTCCTTTCCTAAGTTCTTAGGTTCAAAAAGGTTCTTCCTATGGTTTTGTTGTGACCCAGTCATGACAAAACCAACTTAGGGGTCTAGCAGTTTGGGGGATGTTACAAATCCCAATACATAAAAATAAAAATTTCGTCCCCGAAATTCAGACAAGCCTATGGGGTTTCTACTAGAGGAAAAACTGTAACATCCCAGAAAAGTAAGTTGTACCTGTCGTAAAAAGCTGCGGATATTTTTGCTGCATCAAGTCCAGTGGCTCCCAAGTATGTTCTTCCTGTCCATGATTCCTCCACAGGACCTTGACCAGTGGGACCTTCTTGCGCCGCAAGACTCGTAGCTCTGTGTCGTCTATCCGAACCGGCTCCAAGTGAATCGATCGATCTGTAGCTACTGGCCCCTCAGAAGTAGACACCTGCTGCTCAGGCCGAAGTAAAGCCTTCCTAAGTGAAGAGACGTGGAATACGTCATGCAGTCCCTCCAAATCCGGCGGTAGCTCCAGTCTGTAAGCCAAGGGGCCGATCCGCTCCAGGATCCTATAGGGTCCCATAAACCTTGGACTGAGCTTCTTCCGGCCGCGAACCCTCGAGACTCCATGCATCAGACGTATCTTCAAGAAAACCCGGTCTCCCACCTGGAACTCCACCATATGATGACGAGCATCGTAATACTTGGCCTGCCTGCTCTGGGCCTCCAGCATCCTATCTCGAATCAACCTCACCTGGGCCTCCGTGTCCTCCACGAACTCTGAGCCAAGAGCCTTGGGGTCCTCATCCTGAATCCAAGATAACGGTGTCCTGCACCTCCGTCCATATAATGCCTCGTACGGTGCTCTGCCTATGCTAGCCTGGTGACTGTTGTTATAAGAGAACTCGACCAACGGCAACAGTCTCTCCCAAGGCTCCCCACGGTCCAGAATGCAAAGACGCAAAAGATCCTCCAAGGTCCGATTGGTGCGCTCCGTTTGCCCGTCTGTCTGGGGGTGAAAAGCTGTACTGAAGGTCAACCGGGTGCCTAGATAGGCCTGCACCGCTCTCCACTCCCTTGACGTAAAACGTCCATCTCGGTCGGAAACTATCGTCCTTGGCACACCATGATAACGGATAAACTGCTCCACAAACTTTCGAACCAAAACTCTGACTGAATCATCCTTCCTGATCGGAATGAATCTAGCCACCTTCGTCAGCCTGTCGACAATCACCCAAATCGAGTCATTCCCCGTACGAGATCGGGGAAGACCATGAATAAAATCCATCGCTATATCGTCGAACTTCCACTCCGGCACTGGGAGTGGCTGCAATAATCCTGCGGGGTTCCGACACTCCGCCTTCACAAGCTGGCAGGTCTCGCAGTGGGTCACAAAATAAATGATATCCCTCTTCATACCCGGCCAGTACATGGTCTTCTTCAGATCTGCCGTCATCTTGGTAATGCCCGGGTGCACTGAATACTTACTGCAGTGAGCCTCTGCCATAATATCTTCCCGGATCTGATCTCCTGCCGGCACATACACCCGACCTCTAAAACTCAACAGGCCGTCCTTCATCGAATAATCTCCAGCTGAGCCTTCCTCCAAGGCTCTGAATATCGGCTCCAGCTTGGCATCCTGCCTCTGCCCTTCCCTGATGCGGTCTCGAATGTCATATGTGGCACCAATCGCCGCTAGGTACTCCTTGTACAGCTCCGGATCATCTTCCGATACCAGGGAGATCTGCATATCTTCGAACATTCGCACCAACTCCATGGCCATCAGCTTAGGCTCTGCTCCTGATGTGGTAGCTCTCCTGCTCAGAGCGTCTGCTACTACGTTTGCCTTCCCTGGGTGGTAATGCATCGTATATTGGTAATCTGATAGGAACTCCACCCATCGCCTTTGTCGGATATTCAACTCCTTCTGCGTATCTACATACTTCAGATTTTTGTGATCTGAGAATATGTCGCAGTGGACCCCATAGAGGTAGTGTCGCCAGATCTTGAGAGCGAATACGACTGCTCCCATCTCCAAATCATGCACTGGGTAGTTCCGCTCGTGGTCCTTCAACTGGCGGGAGGCATAAGCTATCACGTGCCCGTTCTGCATCAGAACGGCACCCATCCCCTGATAAGATGCATCCGTATACACTTGAAATCCTTCCTTCCCCGACGGAAGGGCAAGGATGGGAGCTGAAGTGAGCCGACCCTTCAGCTCCTGGAAAGCTGTCTCGCACTGCGGCGTCCAAGTAAAAACAGCATCCTTTCTTGTCAGAGAGGTAAGCGGGAGGGCTATCTGAGAGAATCCCTGAACGAACTTCCGGTAGTAGCCGGCAAGTCCCAAGAAACTTCTTACGTCGGTGGCCGTCTTCAGCGGCGGCCAGTCCCGTACTGCCTGAAACTTTGCTGGATCTACTGCCAAGCCTGCTCCACTGATGATGTGGCCCAGGAAGGCCACCTCCTTCAACCAGAACTGGCATTTACTGAACTTAGCATATAACCGATGCTCCCGCAGCTTCCCCAAGGTTAGTGCCAAATGCTGCGCATGCTCCTCCTCCGTCCTCGAGTAGATGAGGATGTCGTCGATGAACACTATGACAAAGATGTCGAGGTAAGGCTCAAACACCCGATTCATCAAGCTCATAAATGCTGAAGGTGCATTTGTGAGCCCGAACGGCATCACCGTGAACTCGTACAATCCATACCGGCTGCTGAAAGCCGTCTTCGGGATGTCCTCCTCTTGGATCCTTAGCTGATAATATCCCGATCTCAAATCCAGCTTCGAGAAGCAGTGGGCTCCCTCTAGCTGGTCAAAGAGCTCGTCTATCCTTGGCAGAGGGTACGTGTTCCGCACCGTCAGCCTATTCAGAGCTCTGTAATCGATGCACAGTCGGAGCGTCCCATCCTTCTTCTTCACAAATAATACCGGAGCTCCCCAAGGTGAGGAACTCGGCCTAACGAACCCGGCTTCCACCAGCTCCTGCAGCTGGCTCCGAAACTCTACCAACTCCTTCGGGGCCATCCGATAAGGAGCTTTGGACACCGGCTTGGCCCCTGGCACCAGCTGAATCTGAAAATCCTTCTCGCGGTGCGGTGGTAGCCCAGGAAGCTTCTCCGGAAAGACATCCGCAAAATCTCGAACTACCGGGATGCTAGGCACTGAGTCCTTGACTTCAGTCGCCTCGAAGAGCACCTGGTAAACCTCGTCTCCCTGCAGGTGGGCCTTAACGGCCTGAATGGACGATAAAAAGAGACGAGAGGTAAGTTGAGTACCTTCGGATGCCACAACCCCGTCTTTATGCTCTAGCACGATCCGCCTTGCCGGGCAGTCAATCCTTGCCCGGTTTTCATACAACCAACTCATGCCCAGGATCAGGTCGTAATCCCTCATCTTCAGAACAGTTGCCGGGACTTCGAACAGTCTTCCCCCAATCTCCAGACTTATTAGGCATGCTAAATTTGTTAAGACCTCTGATCCGTCCGGAAATCTCACTCTCCTATAGTCGCTTTTGAGGTGCTTGACTTGGTCTAGGTCTTCGATAAACTTGGCCGAGACGAACGAGTGCGAGGCACCCGTATCGAACAAGGCAAAAGCAGGTTTGCCGAAAATGGAAACTAAACCTGAAGGGTTTGACGATTGGTTCAAAGCTAAGGTAAAGCTGAAACTTTCAAAACATTAGCTATTTTAAAAAAAATCAAAAGCGGCAAATACCTGCGATGACCCTTGCCGGGTCCCTGGGCCTGGCCAAATCTAAGGCATAAGCCTGCTCTCTGTAGTGCCTCCGATCGTCACCCTGAAATCCACGGCCTCGACCACGTCCTCGGCCTCCGGGATGCTGACCCCGAGGTGCTGCCTGAGGTGCTGGAAGAGCATTCCTCTGGGGGCAGTTCCTCTTGATGTGGCCGACCTGGTGGCAGTGGTAGCATTCCGGAGGTTGCCCACCTCCTCCAATCCTTGGCATTTCCCTCATCTGCAGAGGCTGAGGAGTCAAAACTACCGGCTCCCTTTGTTCCTGCCTCTCCCCCTGACGGGGTCGGACCTCCGTCCTTCCTTCTCCAGCATCTCGGCCTCTCGGCTGATCTCTTCTGCCACTTCTCCCCTGATCCTCCATGGGTCTCTTCCTTCCACGAACCACTTGCTGGTCTCCCTCCAGCTTCTTTGCCATCTCCAGAATCCTGGACATACAACCGTCGGAGACAAAAAGGAGGGCCTGCCTCAACTCGTCACGGAGGCCCTTATAGAATCTCTTAGCATATCCCGCATCGTCCAGTTGGTAGGATACCGCAAACCGGGACAGGTGGGTGAACTCCTGATGGTACTCCAGCACTGATCTACTCCCCTGCCGCAACTGCAGAAATCTATCTTCCAAGTCATCTCTTGCCGACTGCGGCACAAAATGCTCCAACAACGCCGCTTTGAAATCATCCCAAGCAACATCTGCTGCCTCTAATCCCGGGTACGATGTAGCCAGTAACCTCTTCCACCACCTCTTAGCATGGGATTCCAGGCATGAAACCACCAGTGGCACCTCCATGTCTGCCGGGCACTGGATTCCTGACAACATCTCCTCCATGATGTCTACCCATTCTTCGGTCCTCACAACAGTCTCCGTCCCGATGAATGCTGGTGGGGAGAGACCCCGAAAGATGCTCAGCCAGTTGGCTCCAGGGTTTTGCTGAGGAGCCGGTGCCTGCTGTGCTCTGAATGTCTCCAAAATGGCAGTCAGAGTCTGCCCCAACTCCGTCTGCTGGAACGGGGTAGGAGCCGGTGGTGGTGGAACGACGTTCGGAGTCGGCGGGACTCCATGCTGCGGTGAAGGTTCCGTTGCCGGCTACACAAGAAAGATTGCACTTATAAGGGACTTAGCTAAAGGGAAGGAAAATTTCAGTTATAAGTGGAATTTTACATGTGATTTCCCTTATGGGCACACCATTGCTTCCGCTGCTAGTTTGTCCGCAAACTAAGCTCGCGCGGGGTGGCCCAGGGTTTGTGGACTTCTTTTCCTTGGATCGATGTTTGCTCTGATACCACTTGTAAGACCCCCTTTTTTTTTTTTGCAAAAACCACCGGGTCTTAGGCCCAGAACCGCCGTTTTGTGGTGACACCTTCGCTCGGGAAGGTCGTCACTACAAAACGCCGATCCTGCCGGCCAAATCGATCACAAGAAAAGTAAGCTAACATGAATAAAGCAAGCAAAACATGTCCACATCACATATAAATAAATCATCAAAAGATGTCCACAACCATAACTGAAAGAACGGAGAATAAGATAACTAGGGCCTTGCCCAATACATCAAAGCCTCACTACATGGATCACTCGCGGAAGTAAAATAACTAAATCAACACTCACGGATCCTGTCATCCGAGCTCCTGAGCTAGACTGCCCCGCCTCCATTTGCACCGGCCTCTGGTGCTGCTCCGTCGCCGCGGTCTCCTAAAATGATAAGGTCCACCGACCGTCAGTCATAAAGACTCAGCCAATTTCCCACCCCTCCCCCCAGGGCTCCTAGGCACCGGATGGAAAGGAGGAAGCGGAGGACAAACAAGGGGTAGAAACAAATGCAGGTGACAAGGTGATATCTACTCTACACAGGTGATATATATATATAAATGAAACAAAATAGAAACAGCAGGGTAAAGTAAAGGGAAAACAGTAAAGTGCAAAAGTAGAGGCAAGTAAGTGATATAAAATAAACCATTGATTTATAGGAATGCCCATACAAACCTATAGACCAAGGGGTCGTTTAGCAAGGCCTATCGTATAAAAAGTCCCATACCAATTTATACGATAGGTGTCAGGGGTTGAATGCAATGATTATGCTATGTCATGCAAGTATGTGATTATGCGGTGATCAAACAAGTGCAACTCACCCACTACGACTCTATGCGCATAGACCTTTAGTTCCCCCTTTTTGGAGCGAGCTAGACTCCTCAGGATACTCCCGTAGTGGCAAACGGAAGCGGTGGGTTGGGCCTCGCCCACCTCTAGGTTGGTATATGCACTACCCGACCTAGACCTATCGTACGCCTCCACAAAACCCGCAGAGCGTCTGCGTACTCTTACTGACTGGACCGCCAGACTTTTATGGCTAAGTGTAAATACCACACTTGCCGAGCCCAAGTGTTAACGTCGGTGCAACGACCGCCAACACGAAGGACCCACCACCTTATGCACATGCAATTATCTTCCAACAATACCGAGCTACAAGCTCCCCGGGCTAACCCGCCCGTCACCAATAAATATCTCAGAAACAAAAGATCATCGGACTAAACCGGCTAGACTTCCATAAGCACACTCTCAGAGTGACTTTCCTGCCTTAGAAACTCAGGTGCTAAAAGATGCTAACAAGAAAAGACGATCTTTCGTCAATTCCCGGACGACCTAGCCGAGGGTGGCACCCCACCACCTTAAGACTTACCAAACCCAAACTTCTCTAGAGATCCATACATAATACAAGGCTACCACCCATCCTTCATCACTTCAGACCCTAGACAACCAGATTGACCTCTAACCCCAAAGTTGTCAAATTGCTAAACGCAGACCACCCTTAACGTTTTGATGCTCATGAAGAGAGGTACACTAAATATCCAACTTCTTGACCCAAGGGATTTACTGGGGACCCATACTACCTACCTCAGATCAAATCTAGGGTTTCATAATTTCCCATTAATAATTGTATTTTAAATAATTTTCCAAATGGCCACATAACTAAGGTTTGAACTACAAGTATATTTTTCTGACCTCCAATGCCCACTACAATTTACTCATAAATCAAGGGTACCTAATAAACAGTATATATAAAGTTTTAGGGAAAACCAGCAAGATTTATTATTTTTTAGAAATTCCAAACCACAATTATTTCCAATAGTTTCCAAAGGAGGTACCCTCATATGAACTCCAATCCTTGTGCAAATTAACACAGTGGTGCTTATTAATAAAATATTTAATCCTACAAAGTTTGACCATGCTATTCAGAGGGTATGTTTGTAATTCCATCCAAGGATATATTTGCAATTTCTTTCAAAATGAACTATAGGTACCAAAAATATTGATCTATAAATTATGAGAAAATTACAGTGGATACATATTGATATAAAAAGGCAACCAGCAAAGTTTCATGCAATCTCAGAGATTTAATATCCTAAAATTGATCATCCCATAAATTGCCCACAATGTGAAATATTACAATTTAACCCTCCAAGAGTTTACTCATGTTCTAACCAATTCTTCCAGAGATATATGACATTAAAACCATGATTTTGACAGAAGATGGTAAATTGATAAATACTATTTCTCCCTAAAACCTCAAACCCTAAATAATTACAAATCTACCCTAGGGTTTATTACTTATGATTGGCAACTCCAAATCCCTCCAAACTCCTACAGTAGCATTCTCTGGTCACTAAGGCCATCTACCCAAAATTTCAAGTCAAGCCACTGAGGTTTGATCCCTCTTCCTTCATTAACCTCTAATTGCACCCCTTTAGGGTTTAGCCTAGGGTTAGGGTCTAACCTTCTCCAACAGCTCTAGTAGGAACTCCAGAGATTCATAACCTCAAAAGCAAGTGGGTGACAGAAGATGGTGATTCCCTAAGTGTTATTTCTTCCTAGAACCCCAAATTCCAATTAATTACAAATCTACCCAAGGATTTATTACCTAGGTTAGACAACTCCAAATCTCTTCAAACTCACAAGGGAGCCTTCTCTGGTCACTAAGACCTACCCACCAAAACTTTAGGTCAAACCACTAGGGTTTGACCCTACTCCCTTCATTGACCCCTATTTGCACCCCATTAGGGTTTACCCTAGGGTTAGGGTCTAAACCTATCCAAATCCTCCCAAACCTCTTGTGAGGGTATCATATCACTTATAAAAGTCAGAGGAGTCCAACACACCCCTATCCAAGGACAAACTCCCCTATGTCCTTCACAACCCCAAATTCCTCCCCATAGGGATCAACCCTATGACCTTGAGCAAAACAACTCCAATGCTCCCCAAGCTCCTCATGGGGTCTCAACTTCATCCCACAGACCTTCCTAAAGAGTCACAAGACTCAAAGAACCTAATTGGTCAATGGACCATAACTTGGCTAAATGCACCCCAAAGTGCTCCAACCCTAGGTCCTAGGGCAAACCCACTCCCCAAGACTCCATAACACTCTTGGAGGTGATTTGGGTGGGGTTAGGGCAGTGGACATAATACCACTCCACTAGGAGGTGGTTTGGCTTTGAGAAGCCCTAAGTGTCCCCTTAGTACAATTTTCCCCTTAAAGGGCAAAACTTGGGCCCAAAGATTACCTAGTCAAAAGATCTCCAAATGAGATGAAATTTTAACCAGGGGTTTATCATGACCCTAATGGTACCCCACCAAAATTTGGTGGAGATTGGAGGTCATTTGGCCCTCCAATTAATTTGTGTAAGGATTATTAAATTTCCACAAAAACTTTAGGAAAAGTAACTTCTAAAAATCTGATACTCAAACCTAACCTAGGTATAGGACATATGGATGCTTAGCCAAAATATCAACTACATCAGATTAGCCATTTAAGAGTTATACTAATTTTAAGGTCTGGTTTGAGTTCTGACCAGCCTCACTAGAATGAGTGCTGTGGGTCCAATACTTAACCAAATAGCCTGATTCCACTCCCATTAGAAAGTAGACACCAAGGCCTACAAAAGTTATCTCTGAGCATTTTTCGAGTTATGGCCCCTAAGGGCCTTAAAATCGGGTCACAAAATCTGTCAAAATGTGTGACAGATAATCAAATTAAATGAAATAATCATTTCATGCCTGCGAATAGCAAAAGGCGGCCAATCGGACGGCTCACAGCCTTCGTCCCCGATGAGCCAACGGCCAGGATTTGCTGCGCCTGGGCCGACTTGATCTTGGATTTCCCGGCCACCTGAGCGCCGCCCCGGCCGACCAACGCCACCACCACCTCCGTTGAGGTGGGGGCCGGCGATGAGCGGTGTTTGATCGGCCGGAGGTGGCCGGAATCGTGTTCTGTAGGAGGATGCCCAACCCGATCAACGGGGGGCAAGGTCGGCTTGATTCCCGGCCAATTGGCCACGGATCGAGCCGCCGTCGATTTAGATCTAACCCTTAGAGTTCAGGGAGGAGAACGGGACCTGTTGGAGGGCTTGCCGTCGGGTCAATCTTGAGTACACCATGGGAGCCGCCGTCGGTTGAGAAGCCATGCCGATTCCCTCCTATAGTGCACGAAATTCTCTGGAAAGCTGGGGGTTTCTCTTCTCTCAGGTCTCTGAAGGTGAAGGGGGGTTCAATTGGGGGTGGTGATGGCTTTAAACATCATTGCCATTAAAGCCCCCCCTTCGGTTACATCAAGGACCGACCCCTCTTCCTCTCCCTGCCTTAATCCCCCTTTGTAACTGATGGAAACTCCTCCTAATCGGCTGAGGAGTTGAATGGAGGCATCAATTGGGGGAGCCAAGAGGTAAAACCTCTTAATGGCCATGAATGGCCTCTTCTCTCTCCTCCAAAAATGGTGAAACCCCCATTTTCTCTCTCCTAATTGCCATGGTCGGTTTCTACCCTCTCTCCTGAGCTTAATGAGGGCCCACATGGGCTGGTTGACCACCCAATTGAGCTAGCCCAAAGAGATTGGGTTAGGTTTGATCATTTTGACCTAAATTGGGCAATTTTGACTTTTGGCCAAATTGGTCAATTTGGGGAACCCTAGGATGGGGCTTTTGGGTTCAATAGGTTCTAAATTAAGTTTAGGAACTAATGGTGGAGTCAATTTGGTCATACGGTTCTTGGTTGACCCAATCTAGGGTGATTTGACCAAAATAGGCTAATTTGACTTTGGTCAAATTGAGCCCTAGGGTTGACTTGGTCATGGGGCTTTTTGGTCCACTAGCTCCCCTATGACATGATAGCCCTATGGGTGAGGTCAATTTAATGTGGTGAAGGTCAATTGGGGTACTTTGAGAAGAAAGGTCATTTTGACCTAAAAAGGGCATTTTGGTCAATTTGCACCCCTGGGGGTCCCATGATGGGGCTTTTGGGTCCATTAGGTCTATAATGGTATTATAAACCTAGGAGTGTGATCAATTTGACATGGTGGGGGTTGATTGGCTCTAAATGGGCTACTTTGACCAATTTGAGGGTGTATGTTGACTTTGGTCAAATTGGTCTCTTAGGTTGACTTCAATGGGCCCTTGGTGCCCTAAGGGGACCCCTAAAGGGTTAGGGACACTAAGGTGGGGTCCAAGGGTTAAGTTGAAGCACTAAATTCCAATCCCAAGCTTGGAAGATGGGAATTGCTATTTGCAGACCAAGGTGGCTCCTTCCTCCTTTCCTAAGTTCTTAGGTTCAAAAAGGTTCTTCCTATGGTTTTGTTGTGACCCAGTCATGACAAAACCAACTTAGGGGTCTAGCAGTTTGGGGGATGTTACACCTGGAGGGTGTCGACTCTTCTCCACCTCCAGTTGAGCTCGCTCGTCTAGCGAATGGCCTGGAGGGTGTCGAATTTTCTCCACCTCCAGTTGAGCTCGCTCGTCTAGCGAATGGCCTGGAGAGTGTCGAATCTTCTCCACCTCCAGTTGAGCCTCGCTCCTGGAGGGTGTCAAATCTTCTCCACCTCCAGTTGAGTCTCGCTCTTGGAGGGTGTCGACTCTTCTCCACCTCCAGTTGAGCTCGCTCGTCTAGCGAATGGCCTGGAGGGTGTCGACTCTTCTCCACCTCCAGTTGAGCCTCGCTCCTGGAGGGTGTCTAATATTCTCCACCTCTAGTTGAGCCTCGCTCCTGGAGGGTGTCGACTCTTCTCCACCTCCAGTTGAGCCTCGCTCCTGGAGGGTGTCTAATCTTCTCCACCTCCAGTTGAGCCTCGCTCCTGGAGGGTGTCAACACGGTCGGATGGATGCAAACAGCTGAGGAAGTGGAAGAAGCGATGGCAGAGATGACCAAGGAGCAGGCAGACGAGTGAACCCGGAATGGGCGGGGTGTAAGGAAGTGCCCAGGGAGGGGCGAGGTGTAACAGCGTGCCCAGATAGGGGCGAAGTTTAGTGAAGTGCCCGGATGGGGGCGAGATGTAAAGAGGGGCCCAGAAAAGGGCGAGGTGTAACAGGATGCCCAAGAGGGCGTAGCGTAGGCAAGTTGTAATAGGTCGAATTGAACTTGACAACCCTCTTATGAGCTGAGCTCAACTGGAGGGGGAGGGAACTCCACACCTACCAGGGAGTCGAGCTCACCTGGAGGGGGAGGAACTAACAGTTTTCCAAACTATCCGGGGGTGGAGAACCAGTCCATGTCCCAGGTGCTTACCCTCACCGAGGGACGGAGGGATTCAACCATCTTATTGAGGCAACTGAGGCAGAGATCCAATCCACGTCTTATGTGCTTACCTTACCTGGAGACAGGGGAACTCAACGCCCTCCCAATCCAATTGGAGGCGGAAGTACCCACCCGCATCCTAGGTGCCTTGCTTACCTGGAGACAGGGGAACTCAACGCCCTCCCAATCCAATTGGAGGCGGAAGTACCCACCTGCGTCCTAGGTGCTTTGCTTACCTGGAGATAGGGGAACTCAACGCCCTCCCAATCCAATTGGAGGCGGAAGTACCCACTTGCGTCCTAGGTGCTTTGCTTACCTGGAGACAGGGGAACTCAACGCTCTCTCAATCCAATTGGAGGCGGAAGTACCCACCTGCGTCCTAGGTGCCTTGCTTACCTGGAGACAGGGGAACTCAACGCCCTCCCAATTCAATCGGAGGCGGAAGTACCCACCTGCGTCCTAGGTGCCTTGCTTACCTGGAGACAGGGGAACTCAACGCCCTCCTAATCCAATTGGAGGCGGAAGTACCCACCTGCGTCCTAGGTGTTTTGCTTACCTGGAGACAGGGGAACTCAACGCCCTCCCAATCCAATTGGAGGCGGAAGTACCCACCTGCGTCCTAGGTGCTTTGCTTACCTGGAGACAGGGGAACTCAACGCCCTCCCAATCCAATTGGAGGCGGAAGTACCCACCTGCGTCCTAGGTGCTTTGCTTACCTGGATACAGGGAAACTCAACGCCCTCCCAATCCAATTGGAGGCGGAAGTACCCACCTGCGTCCTAGGTGCTTTGCTTACCTGGAGACAGGGTAACTCAACGCCCTCCCAATCCAATTGGAGGCGGAAGTACCCACCTGCGTCCTAGGTGCATTGCTTACCTGGAGACAGGGGAACTCAACGCCCTCCCAATCCAATTGGAGGCGGAAGTACTCACCCGCGTCCTAGGTGCTTTGCTTACCTGGAGACAGAGGAACTCAACGCCCTCCCAATCCAATTGGAGACGGAAGTACCCACCTGCGTCCAAGGTGCTTTGCTTACCTGAAGATGGAAGAGCTCATCATCTCCCCCCAAGTCATTTACTCAAATGGCGAGTCGACCCGATGAGTCTTCCATCTGCCGACATGACTGAGCCTGAAGAATGGTCTCTAGTCGGGGATTTCACCAAATGGGAGCGGAGTACCCATCCACGTCCCAGGTGCTTCCTTCACCTGGAGGCAGAGGAACTCAACACCTTCCCCAAGCCACTTACCATTGGCGTTACCTGAAGTCATTTCCATTCATCACCGAGGAGCTACCTACTTATTACAACGCGCCCCTCTGGGCCCACTTGGTCACATGCACCTTGACCATCTCCTTCATTACTTACTCCATCTTCTTTGTCCCCTTGTTCCTTTTCTTTCTCCTGGTCCCTCATGCTTCCTTTGTCGGCCTGGAGGCGGAGGACTTGTTCCTGAAACCGATCCGCGTAGCTTCCCTGCGTCTCCCCGTGCTTTTGTCACATCAGGAACAGGGACTCCACCCCCTTCCCGGTGAGACGGAGGCATTCCTATCATCTCCCTGTCGGGGCAGCTATTCCCGGGCGAGCTGTTGAAGAGCACTCGCGCTTGGAGGCTCAAACCCTCCTCCGAGGCCGGCTCTCTTCCTTGCTGATGGGTTCTCCCCACTTCCATCGAGGGTGGTGTGGTGATCCTAGGTGCAGGTGGTGTCGAGCACTCACCACGAGTGAGGGGTGCGGCATGTAAGAGCTCCAAGATCCTTTTACTGAACTCGTCGAAGTCACTCTTCTTCACATACTCACAGTAGGAGGTGGATCTCCCAACTCATCGCTTCCGGCCATGAGACTTGGCTCAGAGCTTTCCGAACTAACCGCTTCCACGCTCACCGCACCAGAATGTTGAAACCAGTAACTCGGTTTCAGCATTCGAAAGGGGTATGCGGCTAACTCTTACTTGACCTAAGCTAAGACCCTTGACCGGTCACTAAGAACTGAGAGACCCTTGCCCTTGATGAACACCTGAGTCAACAAACGGACCCCTTAAGCTACAGCGTGGAGGTCCCACCACATACCCGGAAGATCTCAGAGCACTTCCCCTCCAAAGCCAATGCTGAGCCTGGGCACCCTGGAGAGCACTAAGAACCACCTCACCGTCAACCTTCGATGACAAGGGGAGGGGGGGGGGGGGGTGCTTGCTCACAAGACCACGCGAGGGAGGGGGTAGGAACCAACCCTTCCCAAGGTGTCCATGAGGGTCTATTTATAGACTTCCCAAAATTGGGCTGCGGATAGACGGAATTTCACTATCCGCAGCTCGACCATGACCATGAGCGGACAGCGCAGGAGGGGGGCGAGTGGGGCTCGAGGTGCCCACTCCCCACCTCGCTGGAGGTCCTACCTGCCCCTCCCGAGGGTGCCGAGCGAGTGGGAGAGTCCCTCCCACTCGCCCCCAAGGTTGGCCGGCGAGTGGGAGGGCCTCTCCCACTCGCCGGGCGAGTGGGAGGGCCCCTCCCACTTGCCCTGGCGAGTGGGAGAGCTCCTCCCACTCGCCCTACATGGGGCCGGCGAGTGGGAGGGCCCCTCCCACTCGCCCAGAGAGGGTCGGCGAGTGGGAGACTCCTCCCACTCGCCCAAAGAGGGCCGGATGAGTGGGAGGCTCCTCCCACTCGCCCAAAGAGGGTCGAGCGAGTGGGAGGCTCCTCCCACTCGCCCAAAGAGGGTCGAGCGAGTGGGAGGGTTCCTCCCACTCGCCCGAAGGGAGCCAGGGGAGCGGGTTCTCCCTCTGCTTCCCCCCGCTTCCTCTTTTGGTCTTGATCGGTTTCAGCCGTTTCTGCGCGGTCGTTTGGCTTGTTTCGGTCACCTTCACTGCCTCGGCCTCATCCGGGTCGGGTCACACCGACTCGGAAAATATGAGGGTTGTACACCTAGGGCTAACTAAGTTCAATTGAACTTGTTGGACTACCTCACTTGCTAGACTCAGACGGTACATCCTATTTTGGACATAAGCACATCCAAAAAAGTGCGAGTTAACTGACAAAGTCACCCTGCCGCTACAGAAGCTAAGCGACATACTCGCATCACATAACAAACTAATAGACACTAAGTTAGCAGCTAAAGAAGGAATAAATTTAACATTTTTTAAAAATAAAGACTTACCTGAGGAGAGCAGCAGAGTTGTATTCCCCACCTTCAACACGTCAGCTGTGTCTCCATTTGCCACAGTAACTGATTCCTTTGCATCCTTCAGCTCTGTCAGAAGATTAGCATTGTTGCAAACGTGACACGTTGCCCCCGAATCCAGGTACCACCCCGTGCTGGCCTGCGCGTGTCCGACCATGGCAACAAAGTCGGATGGCTCAGCTTGGCGGACCAAATGGGCTTGGTTGCCTTCTTGTGGTGCCCGAGTTCTCTCTTTCCTCGGTTGCTTGCAGTCAGATGCGCAGTGTCCCCACTTGTTGCAGTTATAACATTTACCCTTAAATTTCTTAGAGGGTTTACTCGGGCCTGCAACCTGGGGGCTAGTACGAGACGTTTTGGTCTTGGGAGGGGGCGGAGGCCGCTTGGAGCTTGAAATCATGTTGGCAGCAGCCTTCTGCTTGCCAACAGCTTCCAAAGCGTTCTTCGTCCTGTTCTCATCCTCAATGCGTATGAAACGCTTGAGGTCGTTCAGACCAACCTGCATCTTCTTGCGATACATTTCCGTTTTGAAATTATACCACGAGGAGGGCAATTTATACACAATCGTGTCCGCAACAAAACTTTCGGGCAGATTGATGGACTCGCTATGAAAAGAATCAATTAAAATTTCAAACTCTGATACCTGAGGGAGAATGGCTTTCTCCTCGTCGAAGCTGAAAGAGTGGAACTTGTCCACTAGGTGCGTCTTGGACATGTCCTCCTCCTGCCTGAAGTGCTCCTGCAGCGCATCCCAGATCTCCTTTGCGGTGCTCATCTTCATGTAGGTCTGGGCCAGGCTGGAAGACAAACAGTTGAGCAGGTAGTCCCTGCAGAAGTCTTCATCTGAAAACCACGGTGCCTCATCAGCAGTCCCAACGACCTCAGCACCATCAGACTGAACTGTGTAGAACACGTTCAGAAACTTCATCCTGAACTGAGTGTTCAACTTCCAGGCGTTGAACTCAGTCGCCGTGAACTTCTCCAGCTTTATCATCGGAATGGGGGACGCCATGGAGTTCCCCTTCATCATTGTGCTTGGAGACGGCGGCGGCGGGAAGAGGCAGAAGACGGCTGAGGGGGATTTGGAGGCACAAGAGAACAGTGGCGCACGAGCACTGTTGTTGAAGAGCGCACGGTCAGTGATCGTGCGTGAACTGCTGAGCGCACGATCAGTGGTCGTGCGGGAACTGGCTGCTGAAGAGCGCACGATCAACGGTCGTGCACGAGGGGTCGAGCGCACGATCAGCGGTCGTGCGCGAACTCCTCCTTTGCAAGCAGCGGCTTCGTCTTCTTCGCACGAGCGGCGGTCCAAGGGCACGACTTCGACTCCAACAGCGGCAGATCTGGAACCGGAGACAGCACACGACAGAGTCACAAGCGGCGGCGGCGGCTCCTTGTTCGCGTGCGAACGACGACGAACCAGAGGAGAGCAGATCCGATGCCTCTTCTTGCGAGCGGCAGTCATCGAAGAACCAGAGACCGGAAGCGCGGCTGCGGGGAAGAACTGGATCGCGTTCTCCTACTACCTCCTTTTGCGAACGACGACGAACCGATGTCGATCGCAAGAGCTTTGCGAGAGCAGCAGACGGATGAGAGGCAGCACCAACGACGTCCTTCACGCACGACGACGACGAAGAACCAGCGACAAGATCGCGCTTCGCGTGAGCAGGCGGCGGCTGCAGGGCGCGATCGAGAGCTTCAACGCGGACGACGGGAGCGAACCCTAAGGCGTGTTTCGAGAATGTAGAGGGGTTGCTCGAAACATCCGGAGAAAGTCTAAGTAGAACTAATCTCTCCGTTGCCTCCAGCTAGGTATATATAGTAGAATACCTAGGGTTTCCACACGCATAGCCCCCGAGCTCGTTATTCGTCTGAGTATACACTTACAGAAACATCTTAACGAATGCGCCGAGACTTCCCCTTCTAGTATATTGCCCTTTATTTATGAGAAAATAAGAGGTAGAAGATAAGTCAAAAATAAAAAAATGCAATAATGGGGCTGGATAGTTAAGTCAGTTGTTATTCGCAAACCACGCTTGTCTATTCGTGTCTCTAAATGAAGTAAAATTTGTTATTCACAGATATTTTTGTCATCCACAGATTAGTACAGAAAAAAAAGACCGGCCGTCCACTTTGCCTTCCTCACCACAAGGAGTATCTAAATCGCATGAACATCGAAGAAATCTTATTTCTACATCTTCCCTATCATTTTCTGAAATAGCAATCGCACGAACAACGAAGAAATCCTCTATAATACCTTACAAAATACAATATTCACTCTTAATTTTAATATAAATAATACATTTAGGCTTCATTTGGCTCGGCGGTGGCGGGCGGCGTTTGCGGCAAACGCCGCCGCAAGACGGGTAAATAAACGCCCGGCGGTGACGTTTGCACCCGCCGCGCCATGGAAAAAGGAGCAAAACGGAGCTTTTCGAGCCCCGCCTCCTCCCCTCCGGTCCCAACCCACCGTCTCCACCCGCAGGTTCCGCCCGCCACCGCCACGCCAAATAAAGCCTTAGGATTTGAAAATTGGTTTTGAGGATAGGCATTTATAACACAAATAAAATGTTTAAAAAATGTTAATTTGCCTATAGATATTTATGATTTGAGAGATTTTTAGGTGCGTCCTCTCACCTATTTCTAGGTGGAGAATAAATGCAGCCGTATGATTACAGATTTTACGGCGGATATGCTATCTAAAAATACTGACAGTTTTTTTAATTTAGAAATACAGTAGTATTTTAATCAATTATGGAGAACCAACGACTTAGATGCGCTACTCTCCTCGTAATCTTAGGTGAGAGTACCTACAAATTTTCTTATGATTACGGGATGCATGTTTGGCTGCGCTCATTTCAGTTTATCGCGCCTCTTCCGGCACCTGAACTTTGTAAGAACTCGTTTCCTCTGACCTCGGCCTTCTCCGCCCGCCCGCCCGCACAAGTGCTCGTCCATGGCGTTTGGGAGAGGGCTTGCGAAGTCAGTCTCCGCGGCGGCGGCGGCGGCGGCTATCTTGGCTATCTTCGTTTTCCTACTTCTTAACCCCTCCAGTAAGCGAGAAACTAACTTCGGAGCCTCCTCACGACTTGTTTTCTCGATACCTGAATCTGTCTATTGATTGCCCATGGAAAATCAGGAAAGCACCTGGGCTGGGTTAGGGATTCTGCTGCTGACTTGGTGCTAAGGAATGCCACCATCTACACCAGCGACGCCTCCAATCCCTTCGCCGAAGCAATGGCTGTGCGGAACGGGCGGATCCTTAGGGTCGGAAGCGATGCTTCTGTTCAGGTACTGTTGCGCTTTCTAAGGCTTGATTTCGGCTGAAATGTTTTATTTGTTGGATTTTGTGTGTTTGTATCATAGTGTTCATCGAAATGTATAATTGGTGGATTCCGGCTGACACATAAAATATTTGTATAGTTGTATGATTTAAAGATACGAACATCTCAGATTCATGAATAAATTGTGCAGCACTGCAGATTATATTCCTCTTCCTTTTTTACTTCTTTAGTCTTATAAAATTGCTTGTTGTGAACTGTGGCAAGTGCAGGATTTGATAGGTCAGAGGACTCGTGAGATGAATCTTGAAGGGAAGGTAGTCCTACCAGGATTTATAGATTCCCACGTCCATCTGATTTTTGGTGGTTTGCAGGTATTATCATATACCTGTTTATCTTTTGTGGCTTAAGATTTTCATTGCAGACTTCTTTTCTCCTTCTTTTGGCATCCATATAATGACCTTTCCTCATCATCATATTGCTATTGACCTCTAATCCTAGAAACTTAATGATAGATGCATCTTAGGTGATCCTATCGTAAAGCGCTATGCATTATATATTGTTCATAGACTATCAAAATATGCAACCTAGTGATGCTTAAGTATTTTAATTCCTCTAACTAGTCCAATAAGTGAACAAGTTCAGTTCAGGTTGTACTAATCCAACATTCTTGTTACATTTGCTTTATTTCATCATGGAGGTGCAACCTTTTTCTAGAAGTTTCCCTTCTATAAATAACTTTTTTATTCAATAATGGAGAGTATCGTGAAGGTGATATTTATAATGATACAAGATGAAATGGACTGCAATAATGAATTTCAGTACATGGATCCAAATACTTGAGGAAACTGATCTCTTTATTACTCTTCTTGGCACAAATGATCAGCGAATCAAGTTAAAAGTCATAAACTAGCATAACTTCCTACTCCTGGTTAATTTGGTTTCAATAACTGATTTTGATTGGGGAGTAAGCCGCTAGTCGACAACTTGCAAACCAGTATTCCACCATTCATTAAATCATTGGTGTTGAGTCGGAAGATGCCATCCAATAAAATGGAGGTCGTCTACGTGGTCTTGGGCAACTTGGTGAAACTACTACTTGACAACTATTGGAGTTGCATAGTAGTAGATTATGTGCCTTATATCAACAAAATTATTAATCAGATTTTAATATCTAGTTTCTTGACAAAATTGGTAATTGGCATGGAGTGCACTCCGACCCCTTCACCTATAAATAGGGAAGTCCTTCTATGGGAAGGGAATTAGATTCTCGTGTAACTACTAAAAAGAAATAATGCCTTTATTTTCTATGCAATTTGAGTTCCATTGTATGTTTTTTCTCATTTTCTTAGATTGCTATAAATTGTGATTATAGTTGATGAGATGTAAAAAAAAGATAACCATATGGAATCGGGGAGAAACTTCTGTTGCCCTTGTTGAACAACTTAACCTTCTCCATCAACATATTGTTTCTACGATGAAATTGTTCAACAATTCAACAAAGAACAACCTATCATTCAAAAGAATGACGATCTCAATCACAGGAGTTATATTGTATTCAATATGAAGCTAGGAATTCAAGTGGTGAAACTATTCTCTTGAAAGACGAAAAGAATGAAGTCTATCCTTCGTGGTTAGAAACTTGACAAATCCTTTCATGCTAGAGTCCATAATCTAGATTTAATCATATGGAGGAGCTATCAATGTAGAAACGTTAGATTTATGGATCTATTAAATGATGGTTTCTGTAGTTTGTACGGTTATACCTCCCATGAGAAAGTTTTTTTTTCTATATGAAGTTGACTCCTCATGCACTCACATGCTGGAATGCTCATCTATGACAAGGCAATCAAATGTCTCCTGGAGGTCATTCAAGGCAATACTTTGGTAAGAGTTCTATCAATAGGTTTTGAGGAAGATTTATGAAGAAGATGACAGATTCGGATCCTGGTAAGGACAATCGGTTCAAAAATTTACATTTGAGTTTAGGAGACAAGCCACGAGACATATCTCTGGAGAAGAGAACATTAATGAACTATTTCACATATTTACAGTAATCGATTTCTAAGGAGCTCTGTTTGTTCTCTATCAGCACAATAGCCTAGGTTGTTTAGCAATAGCTCTATAATGTAATAGTAATCCTTGGTGAAGTATATTTACCAACTTAGTAAGCAACTCAAAGATTTTTTGAACAAGGAACTAGTTCTACTGATGTTCGTGCTATAATGCCTTTGCAACTTTCTTTTTAATAGGATTAAGATTTAATAGTGCTGTTGTGATGTTTTGACAGTTCTCCGAACTGTGTTTTTCCATGATTTATTGTTTAAAATTTCATTGTGAAACTCAAATTGTATCATTTTTGTACATTTATAATATAAATTTTGCTTTAGTTTGTTCTTTTCCATTCCCTACTTAATGCTAACTGAACTGCCAGTTGAAATCAGATAGGTCATTTGAAACTTCGTGGTACCAAAAGCAAAGAAGATTTTGTGATGAAGATGAAAGCAGCTGTGAAAGGTTAGTAACTTTACCTACTTTTTGAATCTTTAGATGAAAATAATACATTGCCATCTAATCATTATTCCTATTTTGCAAAAATATGGATTTTAAGGTAAGTTTAAAATTTTGCTTGGTGATGCTTTTTTTCTATTTACATTTCAAAAGGTTAGCATATTAAAAGTTTTTTAGTTTACAAAATTCATGTGAAGTTAAAAGCACTACAACTTAGGCTTCATTTTGTGGCTTTTATCCATCGTTCAGTTCACTTAAAAATGCTAAATCAAACTTCGAGGTGTTTGGGTGCTCAACTGTTGAAAAAGCCATTGATTTGAAACTAACATTTTAATGCAAAATCCCGTAGCAATTTGGGAGTTGCATTCATAAGCATGCGATCTGCAAAGACTGCCTTTCGATCCCATTCACAAGGTCAACGTCTTTTAGATGTTGCATCTACTCTGGCACAAATCACTGGTGTCCTCCAATCGCTGTCTTCCCAATTGAAAATTGTCTGTGTATTCACCTTCTATGTCTAATCTTTCCAACCGCTGACAATCCACGTCTTTCAATCGTTACATCTTCCAGTTTCTGCATTTTCCCATTCACAGTTTTTACCCTCAGGCGCCCATGGCATATAGAACTTTCTTCTTCTTAGTTATATGATTACTCCCTTTTGTTGATCTGGTTGAAGCCTTGAATTGCTTCCTTCTACTTTTGTTGTGACAAGTTGTTTTCCCTGCTTCCTTCCTCACACCAATAGCTCGCAGAACAATTCTCCTCTTGTCCATCGAGAGTCTACACAACAATATTCCTCTCCTTCATTGAGAGCCTGCACCACAATCCCTCTCGCCTCCATCAAGAGCTTGCACCGCATCCTTTTTCTTTTTCATCAAAGCCTGTACTTTAGCCCTTTTCTTCTCCGTCAAGTTTCACTGCTAGCTTGTAGCCGTCCAGTTTCACTGCTACCTTGTAGCCATCGAGCTTCACTGCTACCTTGTAGCCGTCGAGCTTCACTGCTACCTTGTAGCCGTCGAGCTTCACAGCTACCTTCAGCTACCTTGTAGCCGTCGAGCTTCACAGCTACCTTGTAGCCGTCGTGCTTCACTGCTACCTTGTAGCCGTCGAGCTTCACAACTACCTTGTAGCCGTCGAGCTTCACAGCTACCTTGTAGCCGTCGAGCTTCACTGCTACCTTGTAGCCGTCGAGCTTCACAGCTACCTTGTAGCCGTCGAGCTTCACAGCTACCTTGTAGCCGTCGTGCTTCACTGCTACCTTGTAGCCGTCGAGCTTCACAACTACCTTGTAGCCGTCGAGCTTCACAGCTACCTTGTAGCCGTCGAGCTTCACTGCTACCTTGTAGCCGTCGAGCTTCACTGCTACCTTGTAGCCATCGAGTTTGTGCTATCCTCAACACTACCACAATTTCACATCGCCATCTCTTAAACACCATACCTGTGCCAAACAGAGCCTTATCTCTTATTTATGAAGTTATTTTCTAGAATAATATTGAAATGATTAATCACACAATTTTTGAATTGTAGAAAAGATAATAGCTTGCATTTATACTTTAACTCTCTGTCTGGATTTCTTGTTTTATAATGTACATTCTAATGTTTTTTTTCTTGTGAAAACATTGACAACAGATAAAGTTCCTGGTGAGTGGGTTTTTGGTGGAGGTTGGAACAATGATATTTGGGGTGGTGAATTACCCGCTGCTTCATGGATAGATGATATTACACGTGACAACCCGGTACACACATGCTGTTATTCTATTGATTAGTTATAGTCATCATGGTTTTTTTGTATGATGGTGCCTGTGGATTAATGTCTAGGTTTGCCTAACACGCATGGATGGTCATATGAGTTTGATCAACTCTCTTGCCCTAAAGATTGCTGGAATCACCAACTCAAGTTTGGATCCCTTTGGTGGGAAAATATATAAAACAATTAATGGAGGTAATTTTTTTGATTACTGTTGAAGGAGGTAATTTCTAAACTTAAGTAGTAGGGAATTCATCTCGGGCTGGAGATTAAAGCTTGAAGAATCGCGCACAGGAAGGATTTTTCAGGGATAAAATCCAGATTTTCATTATTTTTTCACTCTGAGTCCGGGAGTCTTGACTAATTGCTTCGAGGAGATGGAAAAATTTCTTTTTCTAATTTTCATTATTTTTTCACTCTTTTAAACAGAAGTTATGTATGTTATGGCCAACCATTTTGCAATATTTAAGGTGTGCTCTTTACTGCGCTAGTTGGCAAGAGAAGTTTCTGACTGATATTTGAGATTTTCTAGTTTTATTTCTGTTTAGTAGTCTATGGATCTTTGTAGAAAATGGAATAAATGTGCGTATTATTCACACACTGAAAATCTTATATTCCTCTTACATTGATCCTCTATTTATACACACACGAGGGGGAATCTAATTCCTGATTGGAGATGTGGGACTAATTACAAAAGGAGGGAATGCGCTAACCGCACACCACTAAGCGCTAAACGCACACCAACACTCCCCCTCAAGGTGGGCCAAAGATATCCACTAAGCCCATCTTGTCACCCAACCTGGATAAATCAAATGAGCTGAGTCCTTTAGTTAGACAATCAACCACTTGCTCCTTCGTATCAACGTATCCCAGTTTGAGCATCCCACTATCCAGTTTCTCCTTGATAAAGAACCTGTCGATCTCTATATGCTTCGTTCGGTCATGGTGGACAGGGTTATTTGCAATGCTGATGGCTGACTTGCTGTCACACCATAATGTCATATGCCCTCCTTGGTCTATCTTGAGTTCCATTAGGAGAGATTTCAACCACAACAACTCTCCCACACCTAAGGCCATGACTCTGTGCTCTGCTTCGGCTGTAGACCTTACAACTACTGTCTGCTTCTTGCTCCTCCAGGAGACTAGATTGCCTCCTACAAACATACAGTATCCAGACGTTGACCTTTTGTCATCAACGCAACTAGCCCAGTCAGAGTCACAATAACCTTCGATGTTTGAATGCCCATTCCTTCTGAAGATCAGTCCCTTCCATGGTGCGCTCTTTAAGTACCTGAGAATCTGATATACATCATCCATGTGACCCTCCCTAGGATCATGCATATAACGGGCCACAACACTTACGACAAACAATATGTCGGGGCGGGTGTGACCCAAATAGATCAGGCGGCCTACCAACCTCTGGTACCTTTCTTTATCAATTAGCTCTTCTGCCTCAGCACCAAACTTGGACTTCTGATCAATGAGAACAATTGTAGGTCTGCACCCTAGCATACCTGTCTCTTTGAGCAGATCCAACACATTTCCGTTGGGATAGAACAATCCCTTCTACACCGTGGGCTACCTCAATCCCAAGAAAATACCTTAGTTGCCTCAAGTCTTTCATCTCAAATTTCTTTCCCAATTTCTTCTTCAGCTGAGTAATTTCACCTTTATCATCGCATGTGATGATCATATCGTCCACATACACAGCAAGTATTGTAATGTGAGCTCCACGTTACCGAAAGAACACTGTATGGTCTGCATTGTTCTGCTGATATCCCATAGCTACCATGACCCTCCTGAACCCGTCAAACCAGGCTCGAGGAGACTGCTTCAGTCCATAAAGTGACTTCTTGAGTCTACACACCTTGCCTGCTGTTTGTTTCGTGCCAAAGCCCGGTTGTACCTCTATGTAAACTTCTTCCAACAAGTCCCCATGAAGAAAGACATTCTTCACGTCCAGTTGGTGTAGTTTCCATCTCCCCTTTGCCGTCAAAGATATCAGTGTCCGCATTGTGCTCATCTTTGCAACGGGTGCAAAGGTCTCATCGTAGTCGATGCCATAAGTCTGACTATATCCCTTTGCAACTAATCGGGCTTTGTAGCGCTCAACCTGACCTTCCGGGTTCTGTTTCACCGTAAAAACCCATTTGCACCCAACCGCCTTTTTTCCAGGTGGTAGGGATACAAGATTCCAGGTGTTATTATTTTCCAATGCCCCGAGTTCTTCTAGCATTGCAGCTTTCACTGTGGATCTTCCTTAGCAACCTGCCAACACTTAGGAATAGAGACATTGTCCAAAGATGCAATGAATGCTCCATGTATATGTGATATTTTAGAGTAAGAGACAAATTGGGCAATATCATGAGGAAAGCCATACCGATCAGGTGAGACTCCTGCATTCCTGCGGGAACTCCGCCTTACCAGTATGGGAGAGAAGGTAGGAAGGGGAGGAATTATAACACCTGTGGATTCGGAGGCTGAAGTGGATAGAGTAGGTGTCTCAGGAGTCAGAGTAGCATAAGACACGGGACTCGACACAAGTGGCATTGTAGGTATTGTAGCTTCATTCCGCTGTACTCTTCGTGTATACACTCTCAGCTCCCCCTGAACCTGATGTTCATCAGTGACAAATTTATTCTCCTCATGTACTGGCGCACCAGCCAACTCTGCACCCTTCTGTACAGGAGGGCAAGGGATACTTACTATCCGCCTCTCACTACCACTGCTATCTTCCCCTTCTCGCCTCATATCGTTCGTAACAAGCGGGTCCTCAAGAGGTGAGTCAACCAGAGAGGAGTAATATGGATCAAACTCCCTAAATGTGACATCCATACTAATGAGTAATTTTCTCTCTACCGGGCTCCAACATACATACCCCTTTTGAGTAGCCGAATACCCAACAAAGACACACTTCAGAGCCTTTGGATCCAACTTTCCCACATTTGGTCTCCGATCCTGTACGAAGCACACGCAACCGAAGGTCTTGAGGGGAAAAATATCTCCATTCTTCCCCCGTAGTATCTCAATTGGGGACTTCCATTCCAATACTCGTGAGGGCATTCAATTAATCAAATATGCTGCTGTAAGAACAACTTGCCCCCATAAGTACTTTGGCACCTTCATCGATCTCATCATGCTCCGAGTCACTTCCAGAAGGTGTCTGTTCTTCCGTTCCGCTACACCATTCTGCTCTGGTGTGTACGGAAAAGCTGTTTGATGTTGTATTCCCTGTGAGGACAAGTACTCTCCAAATGCTCTGTTGGTGTACTCTGTCCCATTGTCAAGCCTCAACACTTTTACAACTGCATCATATTGAGTCTGAACCTCTTTGTGGAAATCCTTAAAGCATGCAAACACATCACTTTTATTTTTCATCAAGTAAAGCCAGGTCACACGAGAGAAACAATCAATAAAAGACACAAAATAACGAAACCCATTCACAGTAGTTGTGGGACAAGGTTCCCAAACATCAGAATGTATTAAATCAAAAGGAGCAACACTTTTATTATCCGAACTGGAATAAGAGTTTCTAGTTTGTTTCCCAAACTCGCATGTGTCACAAACAAGTTTATTACGATTTGCTTTCTCAAATAAAGTGGGATGCAACTGACTTAAAACATGAAAGAAGGGTGTCCCAAACGCCGATGATAAAGAAGAAGCAATTCTTCTATGCTCCTTCCGACTCCTGCAGCATCTTCTACCAGTGTTGAAAGAGCAGAGTCCATACTTTCCTTATCCAGGTACCACAAGCCACTATGTCATGTGCCAGTCCCAAGTCTTCTGCCGGTCTCCTTCTCTTGGAAGATCACCTTCGGAATATCAAACAAAACAACACATTTTAGTTGAGATATGATGACACTAATGGATAGGAGATTCACGGGAAAGGATGAGCCATGCAAAACATTGGACAGAGTCAAAGTATTGGTACATCACACGGTACCCTTACCAACCACTAGTTGAGCTGTGCCATCAGCAGTCTGGATGCTCTCTGGGACTACTAGGGGAGTATACGAAAGGAATTTACTAGCATCTCCAGTGACATGTCGAGAAGCACCCGAATCAACTATCCAATCTGGTGAACTAGTATTGGATATAGCTGCGAGGGCAATAGTTTCATCTGTACCTGAGGTTGAATGAGCGAACGAGGCAATGTTACCCCTTGATGAAACTGGAGTGAGTGCGTCATCCATCACACCCTTTTGCTTTCTCTACATCAACTGAGAGTAAGCGTTCACGATCTCCTGTTCCTCTGAGTAACCTATATCAGCTATACTTCCGTCTACCTCACCTTCGGCCATCATTAGATTCGCATGGTAACCTCCTCTTCCACCACCCCTGCGCCCACCACAACCGCGACCGCGGTAGCCTCCTTTTCCCCGTCCACCTGCATCCCGCTCTTTCGGTGGCTTGGGGCAAGCCAGTCGCAAATGACCTGTCTCGCTCTCGCCACAATTGTAACACTGTCGTGTCTCACCCTTGTATCGTGTGTCCAGAATTGGTTACTACTAGGACTGATTTCACCTTGGTGGGTGCAGTCGTACCGGACTGAAGCTTACTTCGGCTCTCCTCCTGCATCATAGCTGAGATCGTCTCATCCAGGGAGGGAATCTTTGGCTGAGCGAGCAACATCGCACTCCTTTGCTCAAATGTCAGATTCAACCCCCTCATAAAGTGCATAGTCCTACGCTGAGCATCTCGCTCCCCTTTCGTGCATTCAGGGTCTTTGCAGCATGCGGCTGGTGAGAAATAATCATAGTCAACCCATAGTCGCTCTAGATCTGCGGCATAATCCTGGATCGAGCGATTCTCCTGGGTTACAGTCTCAATCTCTCGTTTGATCTGAAACACGCGCATATTGTTGTCGGCTCCTGCATAAAGCCTTTGTAACTTTCCCCAAACATCGCTTACGGTCTCTATACCATCCACCGTGATAGCGATAGACGCGACCATTGAGTTTAGGTGCCATATGTGCAACAGGCTGTGTATAGTCTTCCATTGATTGTACCCATCCGAGTCCTTCTCTGGCTCCTTCGTCTCGCCACTCAAATAGCCCTCCAAGTTCCTTCCGGAGAGTGCTCTTTTTACCCGACGCGACCAACTTAAGTATGTAGCTGGTCCATCGAGTTTCAGCTCCACAGGTGGAAGATCCAGCTTTACTAGAGGCGATGGTGACTGAGCCAATCCCTCGCCTTTTGACATCCGCAGGAACTCGAAGAACACTTTAGATCCACCTCCTCCATTTTTGCAACCAATTTCTCCATAAGCGCGTAGCGTTGGAGAAACTATTTGTTTTGACAAGTACGCACCGTGCGAGCCTCCGAGCCGCCCCTAAATCTTCAAGCGAAGAAGAAGATCCTTTCTCTGTCTGTTTCTTCCAAAAGAAATTTTCCTGCGCAACTTCTCCTGCGCCTGTGTGCAAACTCCTCCTGTGCCGCACTCCCTTGTGACGTACTCCTCTGGTGCGCAAACACCACACTCTTGCGCGAGATGCAGATCAGCGCGCTCGTGCGACACCGTCTGTCACACTCCTGCCGCAACAAGTTGCGCCTGACGCGTTCCTGCCGCACCTCCCAAGCTAATGTTGCGCAAGTTGTACTGGAGCGCGCGCCAACCGCATGTATGCCGCACCTCCTGCCACTACTTCTACGCAATTGCTGCGCCTTCTGCGCTGCTGCACCTCCAGCGGAAGTGCCTCACCTCCGCACAAGTGCCGCACAAGCTGCTCCTCCCCCACAAGTGCTGCACAAGCCTTCTGCGCACAAGTGCTGTGCCTCTTCCGCAGATGCCGCGCCTCCTTCGCAGATTTCCGCCCAGATGTCGCACGCGCAAGGGCCGCACCTCCTCCGCGCAGATGTCGCAGATCTCCTCCGCCCAGATGCCGCGCAATCACCCACCCAGATGCTGCGCCTCCTCCGCGCAGATGCGCAAACGCCGCGCTCCCTGTGCTGCCGCACACTCGCCTCTGTCGCGCTCCCTGCGCAATCACCGCGCTCCCTACGCAAACTCGTAGTGCGCAGGTGCCGCACGCTCCTGCCGCACCTCCTGCCGCGCAAAACTTGCCGCTCCTGCCGCGCTCCGCCGCAACCCTCGCGCTCCACACGGTTCCTGCGCGAGTTCCGCACCTCCTCTGCGCACAGGTGCAACACGAGTACGAGCACGGTTCCTTACCCTCGTCGAGGAGAATTAAAGTTGCAGACACGGAAGCCGAATTTCTCCGGAACCTCGCTCTGATACCATGTAGAAAATGGAATAAATGTGCGTATTATTCACTCTGAAAATCTTATATTCCTCTTACATTGATCCCCTATTTATACACACACGAGGGGGAATCTAATTCCTGATTGGAGATGTGAGATTAATTACAAAAGGAGGGAAAATGCGCTAACCGCACACCACTCAGCGCTAAACGCACACCAACAGTCTTAACTTTCAGTAATGTTTTTTTTGTGCGTGTTGTGTAATTGTCATTGCTGTGTCAAAAAATATCTGAAATGAGTGTTTAAGTTTTTGGGGTGCGGCAAGAAAAATATCGGGTTGCGGTTAACATTTTTAAAATTTTCGGGTTGTGATTAACATTGCGGTGCGTCAAGCCAAAATCGGGTTGCGGTTAACAATCGCCTTTGAAAATTACAGGGGTTCCACTTATATTTTCTATAATATCAAGGATATCACACATACTTTATCCTAAATTTTAATATGAATGTCCTACTGAATAAGATATACATTATGTGATCAAGAGCTGCAACTATGTTCTTTGGATATTTTGTTTTTTTATGTGGGCTCTTCTTTCTTGTTTGGACTGTGGCATATATTATTCTTAATGTGTGATGACGGTGAAGTCCAAATACCAGACTGACATAGGACAGTACTTTTTACACAGAACCTACTGGTCTTCTGATTGATTCTGCAATGAAGCTTGTCCTTACAGTAATCCCTGAAGTATCTGCAAGTGATAGGAGAGAAGCATTGATTAGGGCAAGCAATTATGCCTTGATGAAGGGGGTTACCACAGTGGTTGATATGGGAAGGTATTTCCCTGGTGCACCTGTTGATAATTCTTGGCAAGATCTTTCAGGTTAATATTTCTTTTATTAGCTGTTATCATGTCCCTTTTTGACAACTAGAATTCTGTAGAATTCTAGTGTTTACGTTAATCTTCTACTTTTTGCTTGTTTCTGTTACAATTATAATAACTTAAGCATCATTATTCTCTTCTGGACAGATGTTTACAAATGGGCTGATTCTTCTGGGAAGATGTTGATAAGAGTATGCTTGTTCTTTCCGCTTCAGACATGGTCACGCCTAAATGTATGTCAATGATGAAACATGTTTATTAGTCCTTTTCACTAACCAGTCAGTTAGCTAGTCTTACTGATTTGTTTGTTTTGAAGTTATCAGCATTCATTTTTCAGAGGATCTATTGTGACAAAAATAGGCTTACATGGTTTTAATTGGCAATAAAGCACATCTTAATGTGAACATCACATTTGCTCACACCTCGCCTGAAATGAAGCAACATCTCAAATCAGGATTTTCCAACCAATTATTATTTATTTAAACAAAATCATAATTGATTGTGTAGATTTGCATTATTTCTTAGTTTAGATTTTAATTTTTATCTGGTTTTTTCCTCAAGCGAACTGTATCTATTAATATGGCCTAGGGCCTCTTGTAAGTTATCTTGAAATGTTGTCATTTCTCCCGGTAGGGTCTATTGTTACGTGGCCTGTGTATGGTTGGGTTTTTCCTGAGGGTTTACTGACAATATGTTATGGATCCTATCCGTAACAGTTATCTAGTTTTATTATTATTATTGGAGTCAAGTTATTATATCAAACCTAACACCGCTTGCTCGGTTGGTTAAGGTATATCCCCTCTGTTGAAACCGTCAACCGGTCTCTGAGTTCGGACCCACGGGGGATGTAGCCTGCGCCTACTTCTCCCTCACTAAACTCTCCAGACCGAGGATGAAAAATTTGGGACAGACCCAAGGTTGCAGCGAGGAGGTCCCGCCACACACCCGGAAGATCTTAGAGAGCTTCCACTCCCAAACCAATGCTCAACCGGGCACCTTGGAGGGCACTAGCAGCCAACTCCGAAAACTGCCTGGTGGAGAGAACTCAAAAGATCTGATCTCCTCAAAGGTGCCCTTAAGAGTCTATTTATAGATTTTCTAGCCGTGGACTGCAAATAGCGTAAATCCGCCTTTTGGTTCTGCTAATCGCACCCCAGACTGGTCTGCTAACAGCCTAACTCCGCGGTTCTGAGGAGCTATTGGCAGCCCACAAGAGGTATCTGGGTCATTTTGCCTCCAGATCCCCTTGTGCGAGTGGTCCTTGAGGGTACCACTCGCCTCCCTGGGCTAGTGGTCCATGAAGGTACCATTCGCTTCTTCCTGATCCCCCAAGCGAGCGGGGCTTAGGTCCCCCACTCGCCCGTCTATCCGCACTCCCGAGCCTTCTCGCCAGCGAGTGCTTCCTCATGCTCTTCGGGCGGAAACCCCTCTCGGCTCGTGCGAATGCCTACTTGTACCACCCCTTTCTCCTTCTGGCGACCTTGAGTCTGGGGGTGGGACCACTCGGCGAATACGGGGTTGTACACAATCCCCGCTCTTTGCGAGCGGATCTTTCGCTCAGAAAGAACAGTCCAACCCAGTATTCGAGGAGTGTCCTGCTGATCTGGACAGAATCTTTCTGTGGGTCCCACCGCTGTGCTATATATACCCCTGCCCCGGGCATTTTCTTCGGAGCGTTCTCTTTTCTTCGGCACGACTTCCTCCTACATTTTTGAGCTTTCGCCGCTTTGAGATGGCCTTCATGAGACCATCCCCGAAATCGATCTCGCAAGGGATGTTGGACAGCCTGGCCGCTGCCCAGGAGAAAAATGCCCCTAAAGCTGCTCGGTTCGCCCCCTGGCGTTCTTCGAAGAAAGACCATAACTCTCCCTTCCGCTCTAGGAGAGCCCTGACGGTTCGGCGGGACCGGGTGGAGGGCGGTTCCTCCTCGGAATCCCCTCACCCGACAAATAACCCTCCCCCTGATATCCCGATGCAGGTACTCTCCTTTCCTCCGATCCCCTTGCTGGCCCTCGAGACAGCGTCCTTACCAGGGTACTGACCATTCGCAGGAGGCACCGGCTTCCGAGAAAGATCATGGGACCGATCCGGCGAAAACATCAATGCCTCCACCCGACGATGCAAGACCCCCTCCTGACGAGAGCCTTGCTCCTTTGAACACTCAGGGCGAGACCCTGCAGCAAGCCGGTAATCGGTGAATAGTGTAATTTTTCCGCACATTTCTTGCCTCTGACCGCTACTTGTCGCAACCCTTAATCCTGATCTCGCAGAACGGCCTTCCACCCCTCGCCGCTCCCCCCTTCGCCAAGGAACTCCTACGTCTGCGAATGGGCGTGGGGGCTCTCCGGGCCGAGACCTTGGCCGCACTCGTCCAGCCGCCGACCAGCGGCCCTACCGCCCTGGGAGAGGGAAGACTCTGCATCCTTCCGCGAGTTTATTCGAGGGGCAGCCTTCCACGCTCCCCCTCCCAAGCAGGGTGTATCCGTGCCGAGTTAGTGAACCCACTCGCTCTGATGTGATCCTTTTATCTGTCGGGACCAACACTTCTGTTTTCGCAGTTTTTCAGGAGGCCTCCCCTATGAGATCCTACTATGAGGGAGGAGAAGGGATGGTCTCGCCGCCTCCTTCCCCTGGAGAGCTTTCGGATTTTTTAGGTGACCCCTCTGACGTCCACACCATGAAGGATCGAATGAAGGAGGTGCTCGACAAACTCATCTTCATGCAGCGGGACCTCGCAGGACAGCTGGACGGGCAGCGGATCGACACAAGGCGCGAGCTGAAGTCTCTTCGTCGGGATTGCGCGCGTCTTCTTGCCGAGGTGGATCGCCTGGGCGACGAGGGCGGGGAACTTTCTCCCGGGAGGCACGCTGCGCGAGCCAGGGACCAACTGCATTTGACCAACCGGGAAATCACCGCTATGAGCGCTTATTACTATCCGCGAATGCCTCCGGAGGCGGGGACGCGAGGTCGGGGTCGATGGCATTGGATCGAGCATTAGCCTACCGACACTCGCTCCCTTGGCTCCGCTGCTAGTGTTTCACAAAGACATTGCTAAACTCTTTCGGTTCTGTCATAATTTTCTGATTGTTATCCGCGAATGACTCTTCTTCCTTCCTATTCCGTCTTGGTTTCATGTAACTTCTTATACTTCTGCCGAATGCTGGCGTCTTGTATGCCATCTAATCATTTTTTGCCGTCTTACTCCCCGCCGGGCGACCATTCGTCCTGCCTCCGCTTCCAACGGGCGAGAAGTCTTGGCGCGGGTTCCGAGGCGTCGGAGAGGCGCGGTCGTTATCCGCACACCCGCTGCCTAGGAAATCCCCCGATTTTTTACCTTTCTATAAATAGTTGACCACCAACTTCATTTATTACGTTTCACTTTGACTGTCCATCTCCCTCCTCTCGCAAGCACTCGCACTTCTCTCATCCGTGCGACCTCGGATTTTCCTTGCTCCCGCAAGATGGGTGGTGAACCGGATGGCAGGGGCAAGTGTGCGAATGCGTTTGCTCAGCAGGTTTTCGACCTGCGATCTAACCGAAGAAGAGTATATGACTACCGTTGCAGACTACATTCCGCCGGCCTTTTCCGCAACCCGCCCCGGGCCAGACGACCGCATCAATACCTTTGCCCCGGGCACCCTCGCGGTTCCGCTGGAGCACTTCGAGGTGGGCTTCCGCCTCCCCATCTGGCTGGAGCTTCGCCAGACGCTCCGTTACTTCGGAGTCGTCCCCGCCCAGCTCAATCCGAATTCTATTGCCATGTTGGTGGGGTTCGCCTGCTACTTGCTCGAGGAGGGGATAGAGTTTAGCCTCCCCGTCTTCCGCAAGCTCTTCACCTTTCGGGCGAAGAGCGGGACGGCTTTCTTTTCGGGCCAGAATCCACTAAAAGTGGCCGGTCTCACGAACAAGAACCACGATTGGACCCGCAGCTTTGTCTTCGTCCGCGGGAACTTCGACAACGTTCTCTTCGCGCCGGTGCAAGAGGAAGAATCGACCTTCAAACCCCCGTCTCTGGGCGGTCACGAGGCCAAGCTCCACCAGTACATCTCGGAGCACGGGATGGACGTTGTCTATCTTCGGCGAAACGTCAACTCGCTCCCGCCCATTTCTCCCGGAGAGGGTAAGTTTGGGAGGTTTCGTTGTGCTCAAATTTGTCTCTTCCCCTCACTTTCTCGCTGAGTGAACTTCTTGCGGATGCAGGTGTGCGCGACTTCCCGCTCCATCCCCCCCATCCGGTTGGGACGGCCTTGGGACCTTCTCTGTCCGCTGCGCGGGCTGCCGCGGAACTCTGCCGGGATGACCTGGCAACTTCTAAGTCTGGCGGCCAGAAGCGGAAGCCTGATGCTCCCCCTCCCGCCCTCTCTTCTAAGAAATCTAAAACCCCCACCTCCGCGAAAGGTAAAGCATCCTCCCCCGCGAAGGAGATGCCCCCCCACCCGCAAAGGATAAGGGAACCTTGGCTGAGGTTCCTACCGCGAATGCTCCGGTCGGGACCTCGGTTCCGCAAAGGGAGATCCGTTCGAAGCCGCTGCCTAGGGATCATCGAAATTTCGCGCACGGCGAGAAGTTCGTGGATCCCATAGGAGCCCGGCTCGTTCATTGGGACAAGAATGCGAACCGGGTATCGCTCTCCACCCTCCATTCTTCCTGGATCAAGACCGAGGTCGCCAGCGGTGAGGCCCACGCCATCGGTTATGCTCTCTACGGTAGAGACGACGCGGATGTCTTCGATGCCGAAAAGACCCAGGTGCTCGCTCATGAGACCTCGCGGGCTTTCCTCCGAGCCTTCGAGCTCGCCCACATGTCTTCGCGCCGCAGCCTCAACCTTGCGCGGAACCTTAGCGATGTGGAGGCTACTCGATCCCTCGCCTCCGCCGAGATTGTGGAGTTGAAGCAAAAGTTGGGGGCAGCCGAAACCCTCCTTGCCAGTCGCCCTGTTCGGGAGGTACGCGGGTTCCTGAAAACATTTGCGTTTTCGCTTTTCTTCTCCCCGCCTCACCATCTCTCTTTTCGCAGGACACTACTGGCGCCGCCATGCTCCGCGTGCGGGTGGCCGGGCTGGAGGACGAGGTTCGGGAGTCGAAAGCCGAGATCCAGCGCCTGCGAGATGCTGCGGTCTTAAACCTGGGGGAAGGGGGCAAGAAACATCTTTACTCCGATTATGAGTTTGAGGAGCTGCTGCAGGAGAGTGCGCAGGACGCCGCGGAGCACACGCTGCAGGTACTTCGCGATGCCGGATACCTGAAGGAAGGCGCCGAGACGCTCTCCGCCCGTCAGGTCATGCCGAATATCTTCGTGCCAGTTCCCGTCCCCGAGGATGAGGATCCTCTGCGGAAAGATGGAACCATCCTTGTTGATTCCGACGAAAGCCACGAACTTTCCGGCGATAGTCCTAGGAAATCTTGAAGGATGTACTTTATAACGAACTATTATCCCACGTTCTCCTTTTGAAATATATCGGGGGCGGGACCCCCTCCTCTTTTTTGTTAACGCTGACCCTCTTTTACGAATGCTTTTTTATTATGTTTTCACGTCTCGCTGGGCTCTTTAAGACGTTGCGTTTTTACACGATTGTTGCCGCCGCTCAACGAATTATAGGGGGAACTCGCTCTATTCCGACGATGTAGGCTAATCGCGGGACGTTTCACCCTCCTTCCACCGGGTCACTCGCTGGGGGCGGTCGTATTGCGTGAGTAGTCATCGCGCGAGAGGCGGATCACTCGGTTCGGCGGAGTTCTTGCCCGTTCATCGTGGGGCGTCTCGCAACCCTCAGATCGGTCGGAGTTTCGCCGCGCGCTTCGCTTGCCGAGCGGAGACGTCTATCTATATCATTTGTCAGCGAGTGCTTTCGGAACGGGCACCATTCGCCGATCTTACGTCCAGACTTGTCCCCACTTAATTTTTGCCTTGAACTTCCCTTTCTTACCCAGTCAATCTTGGGAGCCTTTAGAACCTGCCACCGAGTGAGCCTTCGGCCATGCCAGTTAGGTGAGAGCCTGGACAGCGGGTCTGCTCGGGGCCAACCTTTGAAACTTTAGAACCTGCCGCCGAGTGAGCCTTCGTCCCTGCCAGCTAGGTGAGAGCCTGGACAGCGGGTCTGCTCGGGGCCAACCTTTGAAACTTTAGAACCTGCCGCCGAGTGAGCCTTCGGCCCTGCCAGCTAGGTGAGAGCCTGGACAGCGGGTCTGCTCGGGGCCAACCTTTGGAACTTTGGAACCTGCCACCGAGTGAGCCTTCGGCCCTGCCAGCTAGGTGAGAGCCTGGACAGCGGGTCTGCTCGGGGCCAACTTTTGGAACTTTGGAACCTGCCACCGAGTGAGCCTTCGGCCCTGCCAGCTAGGTGAGAGCCTGGACAGCGGGTCTGCTCGGGGCCAACCTTTGGAACTTTGGAACCTGCCACCGAGTGAGCCTTCGGCCCTGCCAGCTAGGTGAGAGCCTGGACAGCGGGTCTGCTCGGGGACAACCTTTGGAACTTTGGAACCTGCCACCGAGTGAGCCTTCGGCCCTGCCAGCTAGGTGAGAGCCTGGACAGCGGGTCTGCTCGGGGCCAACCCTTGGAACTTTGGAACCTGCCACCGAGTGAGCCTTCGGCCCTGCCAGCTAGGTGAGAGCCTGGACAGCGGGTCTGCTCGGGGCCAACCTTTGGAACTTCGGAACCTGCCACCGAGTGAGCCTTCGGCCCTGCCAGCTAGGTGAGAGCCTGGACATCGGGTCTGCTCGGGGCCAACCTTTGGAACTTTGGAACCTGCCACCGAGTGAGCCTTCGGCCCTGCCAGCTAGGTGAGAGCCTGGACAGCGGGTCTGCTCGGGGCCAACCTTTGGAACTTCGGAACCTGCCACCGAGTGAGCCTTCGGCCCTGCCAGCTAGGTGAGAGCCTGGACAGCGGGTCTGCTCGAGGCCAACCTTTGGAACTTTGGAACCTGCCACCGAGTGAGCCTTCGGCCCTGCCAGCTAGGTGAGAGCCTGGACAGCGAGTCTGCTCGGGGCCAACCTTTGGAACTTTGGAACCTGCCACCGAGTGAGCCTTCGGCCCTGCCAGCTAGGTGAGAGCCTGGACAGCGGGTTTGCTCGGGGCCAACCTTTGGAACTTTGGAACCTGCCACCGAGTGAGCCTTCGGCCCTGCCAGCTAGGTGAGAGCCTGGACAGCGAGTCTGCTCGGGGCCAACCTTTGGAACTTTGGAACCTGCCACCGAGTGAGCCTTCGGCCCTGCCAGCTAGGTGAGAGTCTGGACAGCGGGTCTGCTCGGGGCCAACCTTTGGAACTTTGGAACCTGCCACCGAGTGAGCCTTCGGCCCTGCCAGCTAGGTGAGAGCCTGGACAGCGGGTCTGCTCGGGGCCAACCTTTGGAACTTTGGAACCTGCCACCGAGTGAGCCTTCGGTCCTGCCAGCTAGGTGAGAGCCTGGACAGCGAGTCTGCTCGGGGCCAACCTTTGGAACTTTGGAACCTGCCACCGAGTGAGCCTTCGGCCCTGCCAGCTATGTGAGAGCCTGGACAGCGGGTCTGCTCGGGGCCAACCTTCGAAATTTTTTCACAATTCTCCTAGAAACCGTTGCACTATGCTCATATATATATGAAAAATGGAATTTCAAAGCACAAGTAATCTTATTACATGGTTTTAAGGATAAAAACGCTTTAGGTCGTCACCACTCCATGTGTGACTGAGAGATTCGCCCTCCAAATTTTGGAGGCGATACCCTCCTGATTTTAATGCTTCTTCCACTACGTAGGGCCCCTCCCAATTGGGATTGAGTTTTCCTACCGCGGCAGACCTTCCGGCCGCGTCGACCTTTTTTAACACAAGGTCTCCCTTCTCGAATTGTTTGATCCTGACATGCTTGTCAAAGTATTTGGCCATCCGCCGCTTGACTTCTTCTTGACGAATGGCGGCGAGATCTCAGACTTCTTCGATCAGGTCCAAGGAGAGCCGCAGTTCCTCTTCGTTTCCGGCTCTCCATTCTTCATCTCCATCTGAGGTGGCCCCTACCCGCGCTGTCTTGACTTCAAACTGCACGGGAATGACGGCCTCGCAATCATGAGAGAGCTTGAAGGGGGTCTCACCAGTGGCGGTGTTGGGAGTAGTCCTTAGAGCCCATAGGATTGAGGGGAGCTGCTCCACCCAATTCCCCTTCAAGTTCGCCACCTTTTTCTTGAGCAGGTTCACTATAACCTTGTTTGCTGCCTCCACCTGCCCGTTGCTCCTGGGGTGGTGGACGGATGCGAACCTGAGGTCTATCCCCAGCTGGCTGCAGAAGCTTATGAACTCCTCGCTGGCGAACTGCGGACCGTTATCTGTGACTATGGCTTGAGGGAGCCCATGCCGACAGATAATCTCTCCCCATACGAAGTTGCGGACTACCTGGGAGGTGACCTTTGCTATAGCCTTGACCTCCAACCACTTCGAAAAGTAGTCGATCATAACCAAGAGAAATCTTCTTTGCCCACTGGTCTGAGGAAAAGGTCCTACCAGATCCATACCCCATATGGCGAAGGGCCAGGGTGCAGTGATGCTCCTCAGCCGCTGAGCCGGCAAAAGTTGAAGTGGGGCGAACAGCTGACACTTTCGACACTGCTTGGCGAACGCCGCCGCATCCCTGCTCAGGGTCGGCCAGAAGTACCCCTGCCTCATTATCCTTGCTTCCAACGTCCTGCTCCCCAAGTGGCTACCACACTCGTCGGAATGAACCTCCTCTAGGATTCTCGGGGCCTCTTCCTCCGAACATCTTGCCAAGAGCCCGGAGATGGTCTTCCGATACAAGTCCCCTTCATGAAGTCCATAGTAGGCGGACTTATATCGAAAGCGTCTTTGATCTGGAACCTCTTTTGGAAACTCTCCCGTTGTCAGAAAGGTCATGAAGGGATCCTTCCACGAGCGGCGTTGTTCTATGTCCATGAGCTCCCCTTCCTCAATCGAAGGGCGGAACAGATCTGCCAAGGTTCCTCCGACCCGAGGGCCGGACTTGGCTAGCCGGTCTGCTTGGACGTTTTTTTCCCTTGGTATGTGCCTGATGGAGAAGGTCTTGAATGCACCGATGACTCGATGAGACCCCTTACTTTGGCCAAATATCTCATGAGTGTGGGCTCCCTTGCCTCGAATTCACCCTTGATTTGCGAGGCTATCACCATTGAGTCTGTGAGGACTTCCACGTCGTGAACCCCCAACTTCTGAGCCAGACGAAGGCCGGCAATCACTGCCTCATACTCTGCCTGATTGTTGGTGATGGGGAAGTGTATTACCAGGGTTTGTTCGATTTTCATCCCATGAGGGCTCTCCAACACCACCCCTCCTCCTATGGAATTCCTGCCTGATGCCCCATCGACCAATAACTTCCAAGGGACGTGACGAAGAGCTTGACCTTCCTCCATTTCGATTACGTAATCTGCCATGAAATCTGCGACCGCTTGAGCCTTCCTCGACAACCGGGGAACAAAGGAGATGTCGAATTCGCTCAACTCCACCGACCACTTCGCGAGCCTTCCCGAGTGCTCCACCCCCTCGAAAATTTTGCGAAGGGGATGATCCGTCACAACCTGGATCGAGTGAGCCTGGAAATACGGCCTGAGCTTCCTGGCCGAGATGACCAGGGCGAAGGACAGTTTCTCCAGAATCGGGTATCGGAGTTCTGCCTTCTTCAAAACCCTGCTTACGTAGTAAACGGGCAGCTGCTTCTTGCCCTCTTCTCGGACCAAGACGGAGCTTACGGCTTCAGCCCCAACCCCTAAATACAAGGATAGATTCTCCCCCTCCTTTGGACCTTGGAGTAGCGGAGCTTTGGTGAGCTGGCCTGGAAGGCCTCCTCACACTCCCCTGTCCATTCGAACTTCTGGTTACCCCGCAACACCTTGAAGAAGGGGGAGCATTTCTCTCCAGCCCGGGAGAGAAACCTGCTCAACCCCGCGAGCTTCCCGGTTAGACGCTGAACTTCCTTAGCATTTCGCGGCGACTTCAACTCCATTATGGCTTTGACCTTGTCCGGATTTGGTTTCACCCCTGCTGTGGTAAGGAGATGTCCTAGAAACTCCCCCGTGCTGGCCCCGAATACACACTTTAGGGGGTTTAGCCGCATTTTATACTTGCGCAGAGTGGCAAAGGTCTCCTCGAGATCGTTGAGGTGGGAGCTCACGCTCTTACTCTTGACCATGAGGTCATCTACATAAACCTCCAGGTTTCTCCCCCTTTGCTCCCGGAAGACCCTGTCCATCATTCTTTGGTAAGTCGCCCCTGCATTCTTCAGCCCGAACGACATCATCTTATAGCTATAACACCCTTCCCTTGTGATGAAGGAGACGTCCTTGACGTCCGGGGGTGCATCCTGATTTGATGATAACCTGAAAAAGCATCTAAAAAAGACATTACAGAGAAACCGACGACTGAATCAACCAGCGCGTCGATTCAAGGCAAAGGATAGCAATCCTTAAGGCAAGCTTTGTTTAATAAAGATAAATCAATACACATACGCCAGCGACCATCGCCTTTCTTTACCATAACGACATTAGAGACCCAACCCGGATACTGGATCTCTGATACAAAACCTGCCTTGAGGAGATTCTCCACCTCGCGAATCGGCTCCTCCAGTTTGTCTGCGATGACCCTCCTCTTCTGCCTGATGGGGCGGGCTCCTGGCTCAAGGTTGAGGCGGTGGCAATCCACGTCTGCATCGATGCCTGGCATGTCCGCCGCGCTCCATGCAAAGATGTTCACGTTCCTCTGGATGCATTCCAACATCCTCTTCCTGTCCTCCGAGCCAAGACCCCCGCTGATCCGCACCTTCTCAACTCTTCCCCCTTGGGTGGTGACCTCCATCTCGACCACTTCTTCAGCCGCCTCAAGACGAGCCGGCTCTTGCCATTTACTCTTCTCTTCCCTCCCCTCGGGCAGGGTCTTTTCTTCCTCTGGATCCCCCTCCTTCATTGGTTCGACACGCTCCTCCGGAGCCACTTCCTCCTCCCCTCCGGGGATGTTGCTCTCTCCTTCTACTTCCCCCCCATCTTCACCTGGCCCCTCTGGCCCCTTCATCTCCCCATCCACCTTTTCGGCCTCCGCTATCCAAGAAATAGTGTTGACGGCAGTCACATAGCACTGCATCGCCACCTTCGCATCCCCCCGGATCCGGACCTGAACTCCTCCGCTGCGGAACTTTAAGCATTGATGGAAGGACGAGGGAACGCATCGGAAGGTGCCGATGAGAGGGCGTCCAAATATGGCATTGTAGCTGCTCGGAGCGTCAACAATGACGAACCGACAATTCCTGGGGATCCCTCCCATCGTCACTTGGAGGCCAACCCCTCCCTCGACTTCCTTCCTCTCCCCCGAGAACCCAAACAAGGGTCCATCTGAGGCTTGCACTCTCTTTGCTTCCACCTCTAGCGCGTCAAAGGCCTTCTTGAAGATAACATTCACCGAACTCCCGTTGTCCACCAAAATCCGGGAGACGGTGAAGTTTTCAATCGCCGCCTGGATCACCAAGGCGTCACAGAACGGGTCTTCAAAGTCTGGCATATCCTCCGCCGAGAAGGTGAGCTTCTCCGAGGGGTTTGGGGTTTGGGAGGTCGACGCGACGCTTCTCCTGAACATCGCCTGGAAGCTTCTCTTGCGAGTCGCTTCTATTCCCACCCCTCCATGGATCACTCCGACCCCTCCCCTAGCTCCCATGTCCGTCCTGTCTTCGCATCTGTCCTCTTCATCTCCGAGTAGCACCTCTTCGATCCTCACAGGCCGCTGCTGCTGGCCTCTTCCCCTCATCTCCAGAAATTCTGGGCAGGTGGCCGTCGCGTGACCTTCTTCCTGATGAAAGTCACAGTAAGGCAACGCCACCCTGCCCCCTTCCACCTCCTCTTCTTCCTCCTCTTCCTCCTCTTCCTCGGCCTACCGTCATGGCTTGCTCTCGAGGGGGGTGAGGTGGCCTGGGACCTTCCCTCCACCCCGGAACCCTTCCTTCCCCCCTTCGTTGGTGATCTCTTTCCTGACCTCTCCCCGGACCCTCCTGGGACCTCCAAGCCAGCCGGTTATTGGGCTTCTGATGCCCCCAATCCCGCTGCTGTCCCCGAAACCCCTGACCTCTGGGTTCTTCCCTTCTCCTTCCCTCCTGGTGTCTCACCTCTGGCTCGCTCATCTTTGCTAACCTCTTATAGAACTCCGGGTTGGCGGCCTCCCCTTCTATCTCCTCTGTTGCCCGCTCCATTAGTTCCTCAAAGGATATAGGGGCCTTCCGCTTCAGGTCCATTTTAAAGAACCCATCTCACAGCCCCACTATGAACGCCATCTGGGGGGTGAACCCCGGCACCTCCTGCACGAGGAGGACCTCCTCCTGAAACCTATCCACGTAATGGGTCAACGACTCCCCAGGCCCTTGCTTGATCTTAAAGAGTGCCTCTGCATCCTTCTTCCTCTTCTTCGACGTTGAGAAGCGCAACCTGAAGCTCCGCCGCAAGTCATCAAAGGCGTAGATGGAACCCACGGGAAGCTGGTGGAACCAGTCCCTCGCCTTCTCCTTCAGAGTGGTGGCAAAGAGCCGACACTGGAAGACATCTGTCATTGGAAGGATTGAGACCATGTCCTCAAACCACTGCAGATGCAGGACTGGGTCGTCTCTGCCGGTGTAGTAAGACATCTCCGGCCCCCGGAACCCTTCTGGCAGCGGGGCCGAGAGGATCAACTCACAGAAGGGACTCCCTTCCCCTGCTCGGCGAGTGGTCCTCTCGCGCGGAATCAGTTCACACACCTCCGCACTCGCCAGGCGGCTGAACACCTGCCGCCCGGGGAGATCTCGCGCACTTGCTTCCGCCGTGACCTCCTTTCCCAGCCGCTGGCCCAGAGCGTTCTCGCCGATCTGCTGGGGCGGAACCACCGGGACCACGGGTGTCTCACACTCGCCCCTGCCGGCGAGAACTACTTGCATGGTCTGCATGACCTCTCGCTTGAACTTCTCGAACATCTCCAGCCACTCCATTGCTGCTGGTGGCTGCGAGTGGCCTGGGTCAGAACCATTTCCTCCATCTCCTGTCATCGAGCTCAACTTGGGATTTTCTTGCACTGGCTACTGTCCACGCTCACCGCACCAAAAAATGTTGAAACCGTCAACCGGTCTCTGAGTTCGGACCCACAGGGGATGTAGCCTGCGCTTACTTCTCCCTCACTAAACTCTCCAGACCGAGGATCACTACAACAAACTCGCTTTACGGCGACGTTTTTTTATGTCTTTAGTGACGATTTCAAAGCGTCGCGATAGTTTTCGTGACGTTTATAAAAACGTCACAAAATCGCCGTGATTGCGCATGTCGCCGTAGCTCATTGCGACGCTTTCCAAAAAAAAACGTCATGATTGCCAGTTACTCTACTGCGACATTTTTTTCAAAAACGTCATGATTGGCAATTGTTCTACCGTGACACTTTTTAAAAAAAACGTCATAATAAGTAATTGCTCTATCGTGACACTTTTCCAAAAAATGTCGCAAAAAATGTTCATCCTATCACAACGTTGCTTAGCCAACGTCACCAAAGCCAAAACTGTACAACAACGTTTTTTTTTAAAAAAAAAATGTCGCAAAATATTATATTAAAAAATAAATAAAAAGAAATTATGATAATACTTCTCAAATAATCTAAATACTAATCAAAATTCCACTAAACATTTACTTTTTATTTTAATTTAATTTTAAACATTCAAACACAAATAAATAAAATATTCAATAGCAAAGAGAAGTGTGTTAAATATTCATTATTTTATTAATAAAAAAAGGGTGGGAGATTGCCCAAACCCCTCAATACAGACTAATAGTACTTTCATCTCTAATTAAACTAAATACATGAAGAAAAAAATATCTACAAAGAAGAAAAATCTATGAATGCACATTCTTGTACATATTTGATAGTCAACTGATGTCTTCTCCTCTCTTCTTTAGATAATATCCACTAACACGAAAATCAAGCTACTACCTGCATCCCAAAATGCAAAAAATATGTTAAAAACATTACTTGTATAGTAGTATCTCAACACCAAGAATTTGGTAAAACAAAAGATTCGATATATCAAGGAGCTTCTAAAGACAGTGATAGATATATGTTTTAGCATAGTAAACTAATTTTACATGCTTTCAATTAGTAAAAAATCATCAAACAAACAATATGCAGCAAAAGTTAATAAAACAGAGCTCTTAAATGCTTCCAAAGGGCACATGTATGAACAGAAACAGTCCAATGACAGCATGATTTTCAAAATACAGAATCAGAGAGCTAATCCTTGAAATTAAATAAAAAAATCATAGAACAGACATGATTTCAATTGGAAGTAATTAACGAACAACCCTAAGTTTCTATAAGATTACACCAACAATAGTTTGAAGATTAATGCCTAGTCAATTTGTCAGGAATGATCCAAATACAATATCAAAAATGCTCAAATTTTAAATATAAGCACATTATAAGGAAGGCTGCTAACTTAACAAAATATAATTAGAGAATTAGAGAGGTCATTTAATTGAACAAAGTTACACACACATGCACCCATACTCTTTAAAATTGAACAAAGATGCATACTCCACCGATTTAGAACATGCAATAGTAATTTGAAAATTCATGCATATGCAGTTTGATCTGAAGCTACACTGATTATATCAAGAATCCAAATTTAGCAATCTTTAGGCAAAAATTCATATATCTATAACCAAAGAACATCAAATATATCGGAAGCAAATTTAGAAATCTTTATGGTGGAATAAAAAGAATGTTGATCACAATACCGAGTAGATTGATAGTGTGCTTGTATGCTGAAAAAACATGTGATAAATTGAGCAGATTGAACTGAAGTACTGGAACATTGGGTGTGTTGAGTTATAGTGTGCTTGTATGCATGTTGGCCTATCAGTTAATGCTTGACACACTGTGGGAGACCGCAACTTTAGACCTTCACAAGCTCATACCCCGGCCAACAAACTCATCCGCCAACTAACACAAAATCATAGTGACACTAAGGAGAAAGATGAATACCATGTTTAAACAGAACTATTATTCTCTTTCAATTTCCAAATTATTGCAGTGATACGATTTCTACTGCCTACAGAGAATCGTCGACTTGATATATAATAAATTGGGGTGTTAATCGAATCAGGCGCATGGATGCAGATAGCATTATTTGGGGCCACCTGTCTCTAAAAATTCTGATGTGTTTCATCAAATTTTGTTATAACTAAGTGAATGAATTCCATCAAATTCTGTTATCAAAATTTCATGAAATTCGGTTAAAAATGTCAAATCCATTTTGATTTCAAAAAGAAGAAACATATTATTGAATCAAATATATTGCAATTCATGATTCAATAAAACACCACCTCCTTCCAACTCTGTTAGTTTTAGCCTGATGTTTTAAAAGAACATTTTATAATCATAAGCAAGCCATAACCATAACAAAGTTCATTCAAAGTGAATGCCACTCACCTCAATCAAAACAGATCAAGTTTCATATACAACCATCTCTCTTGCCTTATGAATTGAGCTGTACATAGCAAGAGCATAAATGGTAGAAGCCATTTTGACATGTGTTGTTTTGATAGCATTTATTCTGACCCTAAACACTGTAAATATATGGAATGATAGATTCGCATCAAAAAATTCTTAATAAAATATAAATTTAATGAAAATAGGAAAAACTAATATAGACTAACCAAATGCAAAATTATCTAAGAGATAATGATACCTGTGAGCCTCACTTGTTTGGACTTTGAAATTTGAAATTCTGCTCAAAAAAGAAAATCTGAAAATGACAGGCCATTTGTAGAAGTAAGCAGTGGCGGAAAAAATTTGATCGCAACACAGACAGATGCCTGTATGAAGAAAACTTACTAATATGATATTAACAAACACCAAGCATTAATGATTGGATAAGGAATTTAAAAAGTAGGATCTGCAGTCGGGGGCGACATCATATATATTTTTAAAAGCTAACAAGCACGTCTACATGACTTGACCAACCAAGTAACAACCTGTTCTACTACCACATCAACATGCTTAACTTCCAATTTTTGCATACAATCCAGTAAAACCTGACATTGGGTATCTGTCAGCCTTCTGAAAAGAAAATGATCATGCAGCACTCTCTCAATGTGTGCCTGAAAGTTGGTAAAAGGAATATGAAATTCAAATGATCACTTTAATGGATCAAAAACTTGCAAAAAGATAGATTGATTTTAATACATAATTACTTCTTCTTCCCAAGTTTTCCTATGCGACGCAGGAGGAGGAAACCACGAATGGCCATTCTCTAGGGAACTCTCAATAGCCTTCAGCCGTGTCCGAGATAGATAGTGCCTCACACAATGGTTATTGGAATTCCATGTTGCAGGACATGGGGATTCAGATCCAGTTTCTTCCAAAACTTGAGGCAAAGTTTTTGATGGTGCATTTTGAGCATCTGCAGTCTGCTCAAGAAATAAAATCACTAATCTAGCAAAGAAAAATAAACTTATATGCTGATAATAATGCATGATTAGCCCAATCAATAACAAAAACAAACCCATCTAGTCCAGTTATCTGCCGGCTCTATCATCGATGTCATAGACATAGAAGGGCGTTGAAGCCGAAGAAGATCGTTGGTCATGGAATCAGAGAATCTATGCCGCGAACTCGTCGATTACATCAGATGTCGAGAGTTGTGGATGCGAACGACTCTCCCGTAACCAAAGTTGTGCTCTAATACCATGTAGAAAGTAGTGGAGAAAAAAATCTAATCCCTGTTTTCGTATTGAAATCAAATAATCATCGTAACTAAATTTACATGAATGGATGGAAGGAATATATAATTAGTTCTAACATAGGGTATTCCAGGGCCCGTTGGACGTGTGCTGACGCATTGGCGATGGACGTGGTTCCTAGTGCTGTATTTGGCTGGATCTTGAGAAAGGACGATTGCTTAGTCGTCGAAGAGGAGTTGGGCGGATGATTGTTTTGAGATTGTTCCATCTAGTATCAATGTGTTGTGAGGCAGCTTGCATGGAGGCCATCAACTCCTCAGGGCCTCTAGTTGGTAGCTAAGGACTTTTTCCATTGCATCAATGCAGGTGTCGGTTTACGCAAGTGCGGGGCATGCACTAAGGAGGGAAAACATCGGGGAGGGTGGCGAAGAAGGTAAGGTAACTCAGAAACAGTCGTTTCAAACTAGCGACAACAGTAGTCTGCAGGTTGCGTGAAGCTGTGAAGCAGCTGTTTGGTCGATGTCGATAAAGCTTGCACGGGCGAAGGCCATAGCAACAACAGATGTGAGCAGGGATGCAAATTGTGAAGTATTATTGATTGGCAGGTGCGTTGATGCGGGGACTGGGATATGCACAAGCGGATGTTGGACATAACTTTGTAGGCGACAACCTAGGGTGGTTCTCAGTTGCTGGGAAGGTCCTCTGGAAAGAGGAGGTTAGAGGATAAGGGTTGAGTATGGAGGTGAGAGAAAAATTTCAAAGGTAAACCTTGAACCAGTCCTAGGCTTAGGAATCCCGAATCCTTTATCCAAAAAGATGCCCTAAATTCGTAACATAAGTACCCCTTTCTTGAGAGGGGCAAAATGGTAATTAATAGCACATAAAATATAACATCTAAAATAAGAAGTCGCAAAGGCTAATGAAACGCTAATCTTCTTGCGGGGTCTACGTCTACACCCCGCGACGTTTATGCACTCGCAAGTTGTCATGTCCGTCTCCTCATTGTCCGGCTCCATAACATAACATGACCTCCAGCATATGATAAGTGGTGCGGTGGTTGGGGAGTGGCTGGTTTTAGTGGCAGGTAGAGGAAGTTGCTCGCTAGCAGTTGCAGAAGAACTTTGTTTGGCTCATGGTTGACGCTATCAGTTCTTAGTGGTGGACAAATATGGAACACTAAGTATTATATAAAACATTAATATACTTACAAGCTTATGTCTGCTTCTCATATGTATGGAAATGTAGTGACGATGGATCATTAAGATTTCTTAATTAGTCCTCAATTGGCAGGAGTTAAACTGTTAGTTTGTCTTTATATCCTAAATTGTTAAATAAATTCCCATATTTTGGCAAGAGCTTGCATGATCATGACATCTTACATTTGTTCTTTTGATGCTGACTACTTCAGGATCTTTTCAAAGATAAAGGTAGATCATTAAGCCAGTGGATTTACATTGGTGGTGTCAAAGCATTTGCTGATGGTTCTTTGGGATCTAATAGTGCACTTTTCCACGAGGTGATCCAGATACTGTCTACAAACATAACATAAATGAGTTTTTTCGAGCACCAATTAGCAGTATTTTAATTGTTTTATTAGTATTTGTACATGTGCAGATACTTTGTCAGGAATTACAACTTTCAATTTTTAATATAACAAATAGAAATATTAGTAAATGATTTTAGATTAGGTGGTCATCAAATGTAGTCAACTTGTGATTCATTTACCAAGCATTTGATTAATTACCCTCATGTTTCACATGTTTATTTTCAAATACTATATAATAGTATATATATTTTTGATTGAAAATCAACTTCTTTCTAGATGCGCTTCTTTTTGACTGTTCAGCAATTTTTATTATTTTTGTTGTCTTTTTTTGTAAACCACAAAGAATTATCAAAATATGTTGTTTCACCATCTGGAAGGTGAGCCTTGGCGCACCGGTTGAGGTGTTGCCGTGTGACCGTGAGGTCACGGGTTTGAGTCCTGGAAGCAGCCTCTCTTGCAAAAGTGCAGGGTAAGATTTGCCTACATTTCACCCTTGTGGTGGGACCCTTCCCCGGACCACCCGGACCCTCGCTACGTGGGGATGCTTCGTGCACCGGGCTACCCGTTGTTTCACCATCTGTTTTATGTATCCGATAAATATTTTTCTCTCTATATACAGCCCTATGAAGATGATCATCATAATTATGGTTTGCAAGTATCAGATTTTGACTGGCTATTGAATGCCACTGTGGCATCAGACAAATCTGGACTTCAGGTAATTACGTTTTATAGATGTTTTATGTTGTAGTATAGTCAACAGAAGCCAAGATTGCTTTTAGTAAATACGCATGTAAAAGGCCCACTACACTAGGCCCATGTTGCTTTTACTCTTCTCCTCCTTCAGTTTAGACTCACACCTTTGTTGTGTATTGGGACTTCCCCATTTGTGTGTGTATATAGAGTGGTATTGTATCTATTTGTTTAGATTTGTAATATATAAAAGATATTTCTTATTCTCAACTTAGTATAAGAGCGCGATTGATTTATTACGCTGCTCGTTTTTTCTTCGTGTGAAGTTTTTCTTTCTCAAAATTGATGTTTGCTTGCGCTGCTTCCGCGTATTACCAATTCAGCCTCCGCATATGCGAGCATCTGTCCCGTGCAAGAGTTCTGATCTGTTACATGAGCTCCCCTGCGAGCTCTCTGTTTTCCGAGCTCCCTGTGACCTAGCAACCGCGAGCTCCCTAGCTCGTGCGAGCTCTAGTTTCCTAAGCTCCTGTCACCTGCGACCCACTGCCGAGACTCCTGCGAGCTCCTGTACATCTATCCCTATGATCTACGATCTGCGAGCTTTTTTGACATGTGACCTGTTGAGCCAACCGCGAGCTCCTTCTAAGTAATTTCTCTATTTGCAACCTACCGAGCCACCTGCGGCCTACTGCCAAGTAATTTCTGTATTTCAATTTTCCAAGAGGTCACTCATTTTGGTATTTCTACTTGAACATACTTAATTAGAGGTCTTAATTGAACTCAATCATTGCACTCAAAAGGTGCAGCACTCATTGGTTCTGCCCCTCCTCTAATTGATTCATAAAGTTGGATTATGACTAATGATGATGATAACATGGAAAAGCTTATGTTGCTTTTCTAAAATTTTCAGCCTATTTATGCCCTTGCATTTTTCAGGTTGCAGTGCATGCTATTGGAGATAAAGCAAATGACATGATCTTAGATTTGTTTAGCTCAGTAAAATCTGTTAATGAAGATAGTGATCATAGATTCAGGGTAAATTTGGCCTTTGGCTTTTGTTTTTTCAAAATCACATCCATTCATGTTCCTTACAATTTTTATTTATTAACAATGCTAATGTTAAAAACATTTTTCTTGATATAACTTCCAATTTTCAGATTGAACATGCCCAACATCTGGTGCCAGAAGCAACAAGTCGATTTGGCGCTCAAGGTGTTATTGCCTCTGTACAGGTATGATGAGGATCTTTATTCTATATATGTGCATGGACTGGTAGCTGAGTGTGTAGTGTGCATGAAAGTGTGTTTAAGAAAGCTTTTGGATTCCTTTGTTGTTCATACTTTTGTCCACATCTATAAAGTAATGAAAACTATTGAGTTAATCCTTAACTTGTTGGTATTTAGATTCTAAAGTATACTGCAGAATACCCTATTGGATTTCTCATTTGGTAAATCGAACTTAATCCGGAAAAGTCTAGATACTACATAGAAGAAGCTAGATTGATTATTTTTTGGTTAAGAATTTAGCCTGAGTAGGTCTGTAACAGCTGCTTGACGAGTCAGAGATTTTAAAATAGAGCTTAGACCACTTTGAAGATTTAATGAACGGGGAGCCTTGCATCCATACCTATGATGCACAAACAATTCAAAAGGCCCTACTGTACTTGTATCAGACATGTGTCACACAGATTCACCTCCACAATCTGGCGGTTCGACATTGTTGAGAATGCTGTTTAAAGTGAGATTTTCCATAATTATGGTCAGTTGCCCTGATAGGCCAGGTCACTCTGACAAAGATAGAATACTTGAAAGCTATTTTAGTTCAATCTCGGGTATGGTTGGATGGCCTATTTGCCATTACGTCGAGTGAATTGGGTCCAATTTAAGACACATTGTTGTCTTCATATTTTGTGCAGTTATTCTAAAACAATCTACTTTTTTAATATTAATATTGATAAAATAATGTTGAAAAATTAATGTTTAAATTGTTATGTTAAGTATGTTTGATGAATATTAAATAATGATTATAATTAAATGCATGCTAATTTTTTTGTATTGATCATTGAACTATTCTTGTGATAAATATGATATTCTTCTTCTTCATTTATGATGTTTTCTGATATATTGATATTAGGTGTATTGATTATACATTTTATATTAATGAAAAGAAAATAGTATCCCCATGACGTGTCTTTTTATTATGTAGTATATCTATGACTGTCATTTTGTATTCGTACCTTATATTGATGTCTATCTTTTGCTGCACCAATTGGCAGAATTTGTGTTTAAGTCCTTTGCAAGATAATTTCAGATCTAGGGCAATAAGGACCAACTTTCGATATAGAAAGTGTTTGATGAAGGCAGATAGACACCAAATTCCTGATAATTATTATTTTCTCGATCTAGGGCAATAAGGACCAACTTTCGATATGGCCTAAGTTTTTGATCTAATGAAATGAAGACCTAGTTTAAATCTAGGGCGTGAGGAACAAATTCTTGACGGTAACCTTATATCTCCGCCGTCACCACCATCCCCGATGTAATGTTGATGCGCTATGGATTAGCCTGTAATTACTTGGTACCAGAGCCACAACTTCCACCTACTACTAGTCGTTGTCGTAACCTCTTTTAGATGTACAATAGACTATTGAACTCTCACGACCCTCTCTGTGTTATGGGTAAGGCTTCACCCGTACCGGTGGGCAATACCAGCTGCTCAAATACCGCACCACGCGAAGCAGTCCACGGCAATGATCCATAGTGGCCCCCAATCCGGAGCCCATAACAGGGCCGCGGCCCCCACACCCCAACCCGTCTCCTCAACCAGTTTAATTGAGGCGGGTTGTTGAGGCTGGGATTCGATCCCCAGACCTCCTTGATAAGGAGCCTTCAACACGGCTCTCATCACCAACTGATCCGCGGCTCAGTTGGTGATGAGAGTCATGTTGAAGGCTCCTTATCAAGGAGGTCTGGGGATCGAATCTCAGCCTCAACAACCCGCCTCAATTAAACTGGTTGAGGAGACGGGTTGGAGTGTGGGGGCCGCGGCCCTGTTAGGGGCTCCGGATTGGGGGCCACTATGGATCATTGCCGTGGACCGCTTCGCGTGGTGCGGTATTTGAGCAGCTGGTATTGCCCACCGGTACGGGTTAGGCCTTACCCCTAACATAAAAAGTGCACTTTTATGTTACGACCCAGCAGGAACCCCCAGGCGCGAAGCCCGCCAGGGCCCATTTACTGGCCGTAGCAGGAACCCCCTCTATTATCCTGGCATGGAGACCAGCGAGGGGCCCACCGACTTAACAGGGCCGCGGCCCAGTGCAACCCCAACCCGTCTCCAGGACCAGTTTAATCACTGGCGGGTTGTTGAGGTCGGGGCTTGAACCCCCGACCTCCTTGATAAGGAGCCTTCAACACCGCTCTCATCACCAACTGATCCGCGGCTCAGTTGGTGATGAGAGCCGTGTTGAAGGCTCCTTATCAAGGAGGTCGGGGGTTCAAGCCCCGACCTCAACAACCCGCCAGTGATTAAACTGGTCCTGGAGACGGGTTGGGGTGTGGGGGCCGCGGCCCTGTTAGGGGCTCCGGATTGGGGGCCACTATGGATCATTGTCGTGGACCGCTTCGCGCGGTGCGGTATTTGAGCAGCTGGTATTGCCCACCGGTACGGGTTAGGCCTTACCCCTAAACATAAAAGTGCACTTTTATGTTAGGGGTAAGGCCTAACCCGTACCGGTGGGCAATACCAGCTGCTCAAATACCGCACCACGCGAAGCGGTCCACGGCAATGATCCATAGTGGCCCCCAATCCGGAGCCCCTAACAGGGCCGCGACCCCCACACTCCAACCCATCTCCTCAACCAGTTTAATTGAGGCGGGTTGTTGAGGCTGAGATTCGATCCCCAGACCTCCTTGATAAGGTGCCTTCAACATGGCTCTCATCACCAACTGATCCGCGGCTCAGTTGGTGATGAGAGCCATGTTGAAGGCTCCTTATCAAGGAGGTCTGGGGATCGAATCTCAGCCTCAACAACCCGCCTCAATTAAACTGGTTGAGGAGACGGGTTGGAGTGTGGGGGCCGCGACCCTGTTAGGGGCTCCAGATTGGGGGCCACTATGGATCATTGCCGTGGACCGCTTCGCGTGGTGCGGTATTTGAGCAGCTGGTATTGCCCACCGGTACGGGTTAGGCCTTACCCCTAACATAGTGGGCAATACCCGTGGGCAATACCAGCTGCTCAAATACCGCACCACGCGAAGCAGTCCACGGCAATGATCCATAGTGGCCCCCAATCGGGATCCCCTAACAGGGCCTAACCCACGGCAATGATCCATAGTGCCCACTGGCGGGTTGTTGAGGTTGGTGATGAGAGTCGTGTTGAAGGCTCCTTATCAAGGAGGTCTGGGGATCGAATCCCAGCCTCAACAACCCGCCTCAATTAAACTGGTTGAGGAGACGGGTTGGGGTGTGGGGGCCGCGGCCCTATTAGGGGATCCCGATTGGGGGCCACTATGGATCATTGCCGTGGACTGCTTCGCGTGGTGCGGTATTTGAGCAGCTGGTATTGCCCACGGGTACGGGTGAAGCCTTACCCCTAACACTCTGCAATCTACATCCTCAGTGGCGACAAACGTCAACATTCTTTGTGCAGAGAAATGCAACACCCGCACAACGCCATCTATTCTGCCCCACTTGTTTGTCGAGCACCCTTCTGAATCGAAAGGTCTCCCAGCCGAGTTTGATCAACAAAGCAATGCAATCCAAGGAAATGTCGCATGTCATCGTTTGTCACCGATCGTGTCTGTACAACCCCGTACCCGTTGGGTGGGACCCTCCCCAGATAGTGGGGACCCGTGGTGTCCCGTGATTGACTAGCATTGACCGGGGTGCGATTAGGATCCATATTCTTAAATAAACAAGAAATTGGGGTGCGAGTAGCGGGGTTTGGGTGTGCGTTTAAAGGATGGGCTGTGAATAGCCAACGGGGGCTAGGGTTTTTGATAAAAACCCAAAACTAAAACCTAAAGGGGGGTCCTCCCTTCCCAGCCGCAAGAAGCCCCCCGCTCCCCGTCGCCCTTCCCCCTCTCGTCGCCCGTGAGCAAAGGGAGGACCTCCGATCTCCCTTCCTCCTCTCCCAGCCGACTCCTCCCCCAGCGGCAAGCCCGACCGCCCCCTCTCTCTCTCGGTTCTTTGGAGCAGCGGCAAACCCGACCTCCCCCTCTCTCTCTCGGTTCTTTGGAGCAGCGACAAGCCCGACCTCCCCCTCTCTCTCTCGGTTCTTTGGAGCAGCGGCAAGCCCGACCTCCCCCTTTCCCTTTCGGTTCTTTGGAGCAGCCGCAAAAGGCCGACCCCTTCCTCATCTCTCTCTCGCGCTGCTCCAGGAAGGAGGAGGCCGCCCCTCTCCTCACCTCTCTCTCTCTCTCGCTGCTCCAGGAAGGAGGAGGCCGACCACCCTTGGAAGAGTGAGGTTGTGCGCACAACCTAAAAAAGTCATCTTGGAGCTCAAGCTTGGGCGACGACGAAGAAAATACCTCGGAGAGTCGAATCGGAGCTCGATTTAGAGCGTGCAAGCCGAATCCGAGCATGAACCTCCGCTACGGTCACTAGACGTCGAATCTCATACCAGATAATCGGTGGCGGCTCCGTCAAAACACGCTACAAGGGTAACGATGTTTCTACTCGGGCAGGTGAAGCCCTCAATTCTCATATTTGCATGAAAGCCCCTCCCCACCAACGGGTGGGGGAAGGGAGCTCTTCGACGGGTAGACGTGTGCGTCCCCGCCACTAACTGCATTAGTGCCCGGAAGTGTGAGTACAGGTTTAGGCATCCTGTGTGAAGCTGAAGCCCATCCGGGTGTGTAGACCGGATTGGTGATGTTTCTGTGTGAAGCCCGTCCGGACGTGGGGGCCGGATTGGTGATGTTCTGGGAACCCCGGAGAAGGCTCCGGGGAAGCTTTTAGTATTTGCTCGTATTTATTAAAATGCCGCCGCCCCGGGAAAGGGGTGTGGGTAATGTAGCTCGGTTTGCTTCAATTGGCCGATGCTCAGTTTGCTACCGCATGGCGAGACGTTGGCGTACAGGTGTCGCAGTACCCAGCAGGGGGTTGCGGGCTCAAGCCCAAAGTAGTGCCGCCCCGGGGAGGGCTTATTTATTTATATTTGCCGGCCTGCGTGCCGAAGTATGGAGCTTATGCTCTTGTAAATCAAATTGCCTGTGATGCCCTTTTCTTGTAGCTTATATTTTTATCGTAGGCGAGTGGTGTTTTCACGAACCACTCGCCCCGTGGGTGCCCCGAGGTGAAATTACCGGGAAGACCTTAAGGGTCATTTAATTAACTCTTAGAACGGCGGAGTTACGCTATCGGCGGCCCAAACGAGGAGCGCTATCAATAGACCCAAGAAAGCACCTTTAGGAGGGGGATCCGGTTGGGGATTTCCCCTTAGATGTTTTGGTTGGCCAAGAGAGTCCCCCAATGGTGCTTTGTCTCAGTCTTTGGATTCGGAGGGGAAGTGCTTGTTAGTCTTCCGGGTGTGTGGTGGGACCTCCACGCTGAGGCCTTGGGTTCGTCCTTTGAGTTCCTAGTTTTGTGCCTAGATTGTTAGCTTGAGTGAAGTAGGTGTGAGGCCACCCCTCTTTTGGGACCCCGAACTCCACAGAGACCAAGTCTTGTTCGCGAGATTTCGGTTTCAACACATGGTGCGGTGAGCGTGGAGAGTGGCCAACACAGAAAAACTCGAGCGAACGTCGTGGCTAGAGAAGAGGAACCAGGTGACGACCAGGGTCGTGCGCCGACACCCGAGGGAGGGGTAGACCAATAAAGACTTGGAATGAAACTACACGGCAAGACACGACGCACTTAAGCATTAGTGAGGTTATGACTAAAGGTAGGGCACAATGGCGGCAAAGGATCCATATAGCAAACCCCGTTATAGTGGGGTAAAGGCTTGAGTGTCGTTGTTGTGTGTGAGCATGCTAAGCGTAAACATATCACATTTTCCATTGATTTACCCCTTTACGTTTAATTCAGTGACATTTGAGGGTCATTTAATACTCAAATGTAAGTGGAGCTCGTTGGTTTGTACCATTTAGTGATAGCCACGTCAGGGTCACTTCGATTTTTCGTAAATCAATATATCTTTTCTTTGGTTGGTTAATATAATTCTTACAAATTAATGTTTTGAATGAGATAAAGTCATCATAGTCTCATAAATAAACAACAAACACTCTATAACTTAGTGCACATACGATCATGAAGTCATAGAAAAGATGCACATGCAAAACGCTGACTATATAAGCTTATTTATGGATATATATCAGAATTGGAATTTACAAATTGAACAAAGAGGAAGTTTGCAACATAGGCTAAACCCTCTCAGTACCTGCTGCCTTCTTGGCTTGCTAAAAATGAGTAATAAAAAAGAATATATGAGTAGACTCCAAGTTGTTTTTATGAGTAACAAAGTACTGGTAGATGGAGAGTTCCCCTATCTGCTTCATGGTAGTCCTGCTCAACTTAGTTGGAGATTTCATATTCATCTATATATATATTAGAAATAATGAGCATAATATTTGTTTTACCCCCAAAATCGTTAACGTAGAAAATATTGTGCAACTCAGATACTTTTATAGGAGATTTGTACATCTATTTTTACAAAAATTAACACTTGGCCACCTTAAAGATCTAGCTCTAGGGCATGTAAGGTACTGGTCCGATTAATTTTGAGAAAGATCGATTTTATGCTTGTATATTGTTAAAAATCTCTTGAGTATTTGGTCTTTAAATTAATATTATTTTTCATCTCGTGCTTTTCTATACTATGTGGGAACTCTCCCAACAATGATTTTGCAAACACAACCTATTTTTAAGAGCTTCCTCATGAACTTGATTTTGGTAAAATATATGTAGGGGTTGGGTAGGACATCATCACCCACAGGGATACACCACTATTTAGTGTGTTGTGCTAAATAGTAAACAATCTTTCATTAGATCCAACACTAGAGTTGCATTGCTTTATAGAATTCAACGATTTTGAGTAGGAAAACAAGAAAATTGTTGGAAATAATGATCACACGAAGAATGGATATCACTTGTACACAAAAAGAAAAAGAAAAGTATGGACAGAAAAAAGAATCTCCAGATATTGTGGAAGTCATCATTGCTACTCACCTCACAAATAATCTTCCATCTAGGATTTTGGATTTTAATTGTTCTATGAGTACAAGACCAAATGTCTATCCTAGAAGTTTTAGTTGTCCTTTTGCTCATTATCATAGTCCTAATATGGAGAAATTAAATCACAAGGCTTCCGATGTTGTTTATCATGTCGCTCTTGCGATTTTGCCCCATTCTGTGAGCCCCGTTCTCATGAGATTCCGGGTAATGCCTAGATTATTTTACTCTGTCCATTGTTGAGAAGTTGATAGCATTTTAGAAGCTTGAACCCAGTTGGGAAGGGCCGTATATTGTAAATGAGGCGCTCAGGTTCGGGGGATATCACCTCCAGGATGTGGATGGGATACCCCTCGGCCGGGCTAGAAGTGGAGATAACCTGAAAAGATTTTATCCTTGAAAGTTCTTTCCTTTTATATATATAACTATTAAATTCTTTGACTATTGTGACTCATGTTGGCTTGGTAACTAAAAGGTTGGATATGTTGGTGCTGGAGTGCCCCAGATCGATTCCGCTCCCGGGCTCTCATCTAGACGGGGGGTTCTGGTTGATCTCTGGAGAGGCTGCCAAGGTTGGATATGTTGGTGCTGGAGTGCCCCAGATCGATTCCGCTCCCGGGCTCTCATCTAGACGGGGGGTTCTGGTTGATCTCTGGAGAGGCTGGCAAGGTTGGATATGATGGTGCTGGAGTGCCCCAGATCGATTCCGCTCCCGGGCTCTCACCTAGACGGGGGGTTCTGGTTGATCTCTGGAGAGGCTGGCAAGGTTGGATATGTTGGTGCTGGAGTGCCCCAGATCGATTCCGCTCCCGGGCTCTCATCTAGACGGGGGGTTCTGGTTGATCTCTGGAGAGGCTGGCAAGGTTGGATATGTTGGTGCTGGAGTGCCCCAGATCGATTCCGCTCCCGGGCTCTCATCTAGACGGGGGGTTCTGGTTGATCTCTGGAGAGGCTGGCAAGGTTGGATATGTTGGTGCTGGAGTGCCCCAGATCGATTCCGCTCCCGGGCTCTCACCTAGACGGGGGGTTCTGGTTGATCTCTGGAGAGGCTGGCAAGGTTAGATATGTTGGTGCTGGAGTGCCCCAGATCGATTCCGCTCCCGGGCTCTCATCTAGACGGGGGGTTCAGGTTGATCTCTGGAGAGGCTGGCAAGCTGGGTATTTTTAAAGCAGCAAGATAATAGTATATGCTAAGGCTAGTAGGGCCTGAATTGCTCTGAGTGATCCCGCTGTCAGGCTCTTATCAGCTGGCAGGGCAGGAAGGCCTCGTGGAGATGAATTGTTTTTGCTTCGGGTGATCCCGCTGTCAGGCTCTCACTAGCTGGCCGGGCTGGAAGATATTCGCAGGAAAGTTGTTTTTGGAAAAGTGCCTCCGAGACGGTTCCACTGACTGAGCTCTCGCTAGCCGGCAGGGTGGGTATACCTCTCGGGTTGACGTTTTGAGAGATGTTGATTTTTAGAAAAGTGTCCCCGATACGGTTCCACGGACCAGGCTCTCGCTAGCCGGCAGGGTGGGTATACCTCGAGGGTTGATGGTTTGAAAAGTTATTTTTGAAAAAGTGCCCCCCGAGCAGACCCGCTGACCAGGCTCTCACCAAGCTGGCAGGGCCGTAGGCTCACTCGGTGGCGGATCCCAAAGGCTTTAGCATATAAAGAATCAGTTACGCTTGATAAATTGATAGTTTTCACTGATAATCGAAATTCTTCAAGAATAGTTTTTGAAAACAGAAGCTGAAGATAATAAATCCTGCAATGGCGCAACCTTATTTGATTAGTTTTATAAACAAAATCAGATTCATTTTGAATCGTCAATACATGATTGTTTATGTAATCATTATAGATAATAGTGAGCATTCTATTCCTCAGCACTGTCAATCATCCCCGAGGCCCTTTCCTGAATAACACAGGATGCAACTGTAAAAATAACCGCGCTCTAAATTGTGATTTGTGAGTTTGCTTGCTAATAGGCATTAAGTGGCATGACATTCTGAGAACCCGAAGGGCATAATGTTTCCACCATAAAAAAGAAGGCATAGTGTGTAACCAAGGTTGTTGACAACCATATTGATCTTTTAAAGGCAACAAAGGGAAAGGTCATCACGTCAGGACAAACATGAGTACGAAAATGAGAAGAATCATCATCCATATGATTATATACCCATAATTTTTTTTCCGGGTCGGCTCCCACCCGTCGGATACTTGGGGTTGGACATTTCTTTCCGAGCGTGAGACGCGCTCGCAAAGAGCGGGGATTGTGTACAACCCCGTACCCGTTGGGTGGGACCCTCCCCAGATAGTGGGGACCCGTGGTGTCCCGTGATTGACTAGCATTGACCGGGGTGCGATTAGGATCCATATTCTTAAATAAACAAGAAATTGGGGTGCGAGTAGCGGGGTTTGGGTGTGCGTTTAAAGGATGGGCTGTGAATAGCCAACGGGGGCTAGGGTTTTTGATAAAAACCCAAAACTAAAACCTAAAGGGGGGTCCTCCCTTCCCAGCCGCAAGAAGCCCCCCGCTCCCCGTCGCCCTTCCCCCTCTCGTCGCCCGTGAGCAAAGGGAGGACCTCCGATCTCCCTTCCTCCTCTCCCAGCCGACTCCTCCCCCAGCGGCAAGCCCGACCGCCCCCTCTCTCTCTCGGTTCTTTGGAGCAGCGGCAAACCCGACCTCCCCCTCTCTCTCTCGGTTCTTTGGAGCAGCGACAAGCCCGACCTCCCCCTCTCTCTCTCGGTTCTTTGGAGCAGCGGCAAGCCCGACCTCCCCCTTTCCCTCTCGGTTCTTTGGAGCAGCCGCAAAAGGCCGACCCCTTCCTCATCTCTCTCTCGCGCTGCTCCAGGAAGGAGGAGGCCGCCCCTCTCCTCACCTCTCTCTCTCTCTCGCTGCTCCAGGAAGGAGGAGGCCGACCACCCTTGGAAGAGTGAGGTTGTGCGCACAACCTAAAAAAGTCATCTTGGAGCTCAAGCTTGGGCGACGACGAAGAACATACCTCGGAGAGTCGAATCGGAGCTCGATTTAGAGCGTGCAAGCCGAATCCGAGCATGAACCTCCGCTACGGTCACTAGACGTCGAATCTCATACCAGATAATCGGTGGCGGCTCCGTCAAAACACGCTACAAGGGTAACGATGTTTCTACTCGGGCAGGTGAAGCCCTCAATTCTCATATTTGCATGAAAGCCCCTCCCCACCAACGGGTGGGGGAAGGGAGCTCTTCGACGGGTAGACGTGTGCGTCCCCGCCACTAACTGCATTAGTGCCCGGAAGTGTGAGTACGGGTTTAGTCTTCCTGTGTGAAGCCCATCCGGGTGTGTAGACCGGATTGGTGATGTTTCTGTGTGAAGCCCGTCCGGACGTGGGGGCCGGATTGGTGATGTTCTGGGAACCCCGGAGAAGGCTCCGGGGAAGCTTTTAGTATTTGCTCGTATTTATTAAAATGCCGCCGCCCCGGGAAAGGGGTGTGGGTAATGTAGCTCGGTTTGCTTCAATTGGCCGATGCTCAGTTTGCTACCGCATGGCGAGACGTTGGCGTACAGGTGTCGCAGTACCCAGCAGGGGGTTGCGGGCTCAAGCCCAAAGTAGTGCCGCCCCGGGGAGGGCTTATTTATTTATATTTGCCGGCATGCGTGCCGAAGTATGGAGCTTATGCTCTTGTAAATCAAATTGCCTGTGATGCCCTTTTCTTGTAGCTTATATTTTTATCGTAGGCGAGTGGTGTTTTCACGAACCACTCGCCCCGTGGGTGCCCCGAGGTGAAATTACCGGGAAGACATTAAGGGTCATTTAATTAACTCTTAGAACGACGGAGTTACGCTATCGGCGGCCCAAACGAGGAGCGCTATCAATAGACCCAAGAAAGCACCTTTAGGAGGGGGATCCGGTTGGGGATTTCCCCTTAGATGTTTTGGTTGGTCAAGAGAGTCCCCCAATGGTGCTTTGTCTCAGTCTTTGGATTCGGAGGGGAAGTGCTTGTTAGTCTTCCGGGTGTGTGGTGGGACCTCCACGCTGAGGCCTTGGGTTCGTCCTTTGAGTTCCTAGTTTTGTGCCTAGATTGTTAGCTTGAGTGAAGTAGGTGTGAGGCCACCCCTCTTTTGGGACCCCGAACTCCACAGAGACCAAGTCTTGTTCGCGAGATTTCGGTTTCAACAGTGTCGATCTCCTCCTATGCCAGTTCACCTACTGACATTTCTTCTGCTTCCAGCAAACGAATTGGTTGAATTAAATGTCATGTCATGTAATTATAGGTTTGCACGATCCATTATTTATATGCTTGATTATATATCATGTCATGTAATTTTATATTTTGCATATGTTCAATTAAATGTCTTGTCGTTTATTTTATCTTTCGAGCATATTGTAATCGGTCAGAGTACATGGACCTAATTATTGTGTCTTGTATCTTTATAATTCATGTCGCATTATGTAGTCTTTATTTAAGGAGCCTTTGAGTTATGAAGAAAGACGAGCAATGAATTAATCTCTTATTTCTCTTTTAGTCTCTCTTTCTCTCTCTCACTCTCTCTCACTCTCAGTTCTCTCATCTTTTCTCCTATATCCTCCCTTCTTCAAGCTAGGGTTAGAGTTGAGCAAGAGTCCCCTCTTCCGCCTTCATCCCCCTTCTCCCTTATGTTAAGCTCCAGTCTCTCCTCGCATTCTCCATATGTTGTGTACGTCTCTCTTGTATCTCCATCGCCACCACCACCTCCTGGATGATCGAGGGTAGATGGGGAGAGAGGAGGAAGAGAGGAAAATAAAGATTAGCGAAAACATTTCCTTGCTTTCATTCCATGCCTATTAATATCGTTTTCATATAAGCAATAATAATATAAATGTTGGAATTAAGGTGCTGAAATAAAAGGGTTTGCTAAAAAAAGAATAAATTTGAAATTAAGTGGCACTAATTTCAATTTTCAAAATCTCCTCCTTTGCGCGCATTACACGTTATTTTCGGTGCAACGGCGATTGTATGTATCCCCCCAAAGTGCGTCTGCAACAAGATCCTTGTTTGTAAGTCCTTTGAGGGACAACCTAGTAGTGTTTGCGCATAAGGATTATTTTGTAGCCTATATATCCTAATTTTATGTGGGTGGTGAGAGGTGGTGTGTGTACGAGATTTCAGGTGTAAGGCCATCAATCTATCCCTATTATGGGACAAGACACAAAGATGGTTAAAAGATGTGGGCAGGGGATGCACATAGGGATGTTTATGAGAATAAATACTTAGGGTATGTTTGAGGCGGTGGCGGCGGTACTGTGGTCATGAACGCAGTTGTGCTGTTTGGAGAAACTGTGTTTTTTGTGCTATCACGAACATAAACGCAATTTTATTTGTTTGGTGACACAACTGCGGTGGTTGTTAGAGTGATATATATATATATGTGTGTGTCTGTGTGTATTAATAAAATTGTAATCCTAAACAGATAAAAATGTCAACTTAAATATTATAATGTCCAAACAAAACAATTGAAATGTTCAAACTAGATTACTGCAATTTTCGACATAATAATTTAAGAAATAAACATTTCTTAATAACTTCAAATCATCAGTCCCTCCACGCGCACGAGCTTCACCCGAAAATAGAAGTAATGAAAAAATGTTTGTAAAAAGTATTTTTCATGATAGTTCTCTAATTCAAAATGGAATATGAAAATACCAGAGTGTGTTTTTTATCTGATTGGCTATTTGATCTCCTAAGACAACCATTTCATCAGCCCCTCTCCCTTCGACAAAGTCAACATCAATTTCATCAGGTACATTTGTCTCCTGATGTATATAGTTCTCGTCGTCCGCACACTCAGTGAACTCTGGGTTCTCACTTGAAGGATGCCTACGAATATAATTATGTATAGTAATTGTAGAAACTGTGATTAAAGTTTGTTTTTTGAATGGATATTGCCGCATATTGCGAACTATCCCCCATTTTGAGACGAGTGACAGCGCATGGGGGGCCCGTTGGGCCGCGACAGTACCCCGTGAGCCGTGACCCCATCCACGACAGTACTCCGGCCACAACAACGCCACTTCCTCCACCGTCCCTTCAGCCGTGCCCACCTTCGCTAGGACGCACACGGCTCGCACGTGCACGACGGTTGGTGGACTGTGAACGGCAAGGGTACCATTGGGCAACTCAGATAGTTAAATTTCAAGTAGATTTAGATTCATGTGTTTAACAATTGAAGCTACGTATTATGGCACCCTACAATGCAACTCAGGTAGTTACTTTTGGATAAAATATCCTATATCAGCTGTATTTGTGCCGGATATTCTATTCTATTTGCTAATGGGGATGTCATCTATATACTCTATGCGTAACTGATATCATATCAATGAAATAAGTTTTATCTTTGCAACCTTAATATGTGAATTATCAAGTTTAAAATAAATTTTGTATGCTCAGTCAGGGATAGTAGATTGTAAACTTAAACTTGCATGTTCTTTGGTGCTCTATTATCTCAAGCACATTGAAAAGTATTGATATTCTGAATTTTCCTCTTGCCAGCCAGATCATATATTGGATGATGCCATTTCTGCTGAAATTAAAATTGGGAAGAATAGAGCTCAGAGAGGGTCGTATTTGTTCCGTTCACTTCTTCTAGGAGGTGCTAAGTTAGCTTTTGGTTCCGACTGGCCAGTAAGTATCTAAATTATATTTCATGTTTTAATGGCTTATTGCTTGTTTCACTAACTATTTCAATGTAACCAAAGCATAAACTTCTTTTTGTATATGTATTATATTCTTTGCAGGTTGCCGACATTGATCCTTTGAGAAGTATCAAAACAGCGATTACGCGCATCCCCCCTGGAGAGGAAACTGCATGGATTCCCAATGAATCTGTTGGACTGGATGATGCTTTAAATGCGTAAGTCCCAATGATGCATTTTCCTTTGTTTTAATATTTCATGATCCATTAACTTTTTCTAGCTTATTTGCATAATGTACCTTATAGTGCTATCGAATAATTTAATAACTGATAGCTGTCATTAATTCCAGGTTTTTATTATCGAATAAAATGTGATGCAATTAATTCCAGGTTTTTATTACTGAATGTAATGTGGTAGTCCTGGTATTTTTAAAATATTAATTAGTGTTGTTTGCTATTGTTGATTCTGCGTCTTAACTCTTATATAGTGAACTAAGGGAAACCGCAAAACATGTGAACAATATATGAACAAATCAATGGAAAATGGCTAAGGAATGATTTACATGCTATTAAAGCCAAACTTGTGGCTATGGGATATACTCAAATTGATGTTGATTTTCATGAGATATGGCAAAACTGAAGTCTGTAAGGTTTCTTCTTTCTATTGTTGCTCATAAATCTTGGTCTCTTTATTAGATGGACGTCAAAAATGTTTTTCTTCCTGAAGATCTCCAAAAAAAATCATTATGACTACATCGCTTGGTCTTTCTATTGCTCTTGGACTTAAGAAGGCTATTTACTAGTTTAAACAATCACCTAGAGTCTGGTTTGAAAAATTTGAGTGCCAACATCCTCAACTTGGGATTCACACAACGTACATCTGATCACAATATCTTTATTCATAAGACTATGGACCATCTTCAGATTCTAATCAATGTTATATTTTGACTAAGACAATGTCTCAATGCGGGAGACATTGGTGGATCGATGCTGGAAATTTCGAAGCTAAGTGATGGAGATCGGCTGCCCACACACGTTTTTTCCCACGAGAGCCGATGATCTGTTGTCCATCCTGACAATCCGAGTTCACGAATGCTTCCGGATGATCTTTTCGAGTCTGTTTTGTATATTTACTTTTGTATTTTTAGTTGTATTTGACACCCGATCTGCTTGGACATTATGAGCCATCCTGTACAACCCCGATATTCGCCGGATAAAGAAATCAAGCGAGACGGGAGTGGCGAGATCCAGACCTCGCTGAGATTAACCCCCAGCCGACGAGACCTCAGCAGACCACCAAAATGGGCTAGCGCGGTCCTCGCAAGGCCACCCTCCAAAGGGGATGCCGCTGGCGGTATTCGCGAGAGGGCTCGCGAGAGCTCCTTCAGCGGGGTTCTCGCAACGCTACCCCCTAGAGGGGTCACGGACAGGATCCGCGAGAAGGCAGGCGAGAGCTCCGATCGTAATGTTCTCGCAATCCCTTATCCATGAATCAGTAGGGTCAATTTACCATTTTACCGTCGGTGGTCTGCCCTTAGCCTCCTCAAACAGCGGAGCTTGGCTGTTAGCAGACCCACCTGGGGTACAGTTAGCCATTTTGGGGTGCGGATAGCCATTTTGGGGCTTGGCCGGGTCGCAATTGGCGAGCCCAACCAGTTGAGGAAGGAGTTCGCTAGGCGAGCCCGCCTAGAGTGAGAGCGGATAGTCATCCTGGGACTCGCCGAGGTAGTGCAGGCGAGCGAGCCATGTAATGTGTCGATAATACCTCTGGGATTCGCTGACCCAGAGGCTCGCGAGCTCCACTCGCGAGGGAGGTCGCGAAGCGGGCTGGCTCGCCCCGCAAAAGTCCAGGAAGGGATTTTTACCAAGAGGCCCCCGGTGGTCTGCGTTTAGCCTCTCCGAACAGCGGAGTTTGGCTGTTAGCAGACCAATCCGGTGTGCGGATAGTGAGAATGGACAGCGGGATTTGGTTATTGACATGCCACAAAACTAAAATCTATAAATAGACCTCAAAGGGCACCTTGGAAGAGGACCGGTTCATTATTTTTGAGCTCTTCTCTTCCTAGGTCGCTTTGGTTTGAGCTCTCTAGCTCTCCAAGGTGCCCGAGTCTTAGCTTTGGCTTGGGAGGGGAAGCGCTCAACGATCTTCCGGGTTAGTGGAGGGACCTCCTCGCTGAGACTAGGGTCTTTGTTCTTTGCTCAAATCGTCGGCCTTACCTCTCCCGAGGGACCGGTAAGGGCTAGCTGCCCCTCATTTCGGTGAGGGCCCCGAGCTCCACACGTGACCGAGAAATCGGTTTCAACATTTTGGTGCGGTGAGCGTGGAGCGCGGCTGGTTCAAGAAAGTCCCAGAGAAGAGTTATGGCTGGAGATGAAGAGCAGGGCGAGGAGTTCGGCGAGACCCCTCAGGAGGCCATGGCTAGGATGTTCGCGGACTTCAGGAAGGAGGTGCTCGACACTTTGGGGTTCACGGTCACGGCTCTGCGGAGCGAATTCGCGACCCCGGCACCTCAGGCGACCACTCCCCCAACAACAGTCGGCGAGAAGGCACCAGGAGGAAGGGCTGGAAAAGAAGTTGCCATTGAACCAGGACATGACAGGGAAGGGCGAGTGTTGTTCGCCAGTCCGGCGAGCCCGGTGTTAGCGAGCTCCGCGCCGGCGAATTCGGTGCCGGCGAGCTCTGCCCCAGCGAGCACGACACAGGCGAGCGCACGCCAGGAAAACGCGACGACAGCCGGGGTGGTTCAGGCGAGCGTCGCCCTCGCGAGTGCGATCCCGAGCTTGGCGAGCGAGCTGGGTCCGCGAGCCGAGCGAGAGAAGATGGTAGGAGGGGGAAGCCCCTTCTGCGAGTTAGTGTTGTCTGCGCCCGTTCCGGCGGGATTCGGAGAATGGGATAGAGTGTACTACAATGGCAGAGATGACCCAGTTCAGCATCTGCAGTCTTTCGAGGACTCGGTCTCCATTAGGCCGATGTCCGATGCCTTCAAGTGTCGGCTCTTCGCCGTCACTCTCAAGGAGAAGGCCAGGGACTGGTTTCATTCGCTTCCGGCAGGCTCTATCTACGCGTTCGAGGACCTGCGCCGAAGTTTTCTGTTAAGGTTTTCGACTTCAAAGAGGAGGAAGAAGGACGCTGACTCTCTTTTCGCGGTGAAGCAGGAGTCCCGGGAGACGTTGGCTCAGTATGCGGATCGGTTCCAAGAGGAAGTGCAGCTCACTCAGGAGGTGCCTGGGTTTGCACTACAACTCGCTTTCACGGTCGGGTTGAAGGAAAGTTTCTTCAAGATGGCGTTGAAGAGGAAGGCCCCCGTCTCCTATGAGGAGTTGATGGAGAGGGTGGCGGAGGAAGTAGCGAGCGAAGAAGCTAACCCCGAGCTCACCAAGAGGCTTGCAAAGCTCAGTGAGCCGGAGTTGAGGCAGCAAGAGGTCAGAAGAAGGGAAGAGCCCCGGGCCCCGGAAGGGGGATGGAGGCCGCAAGGTGGAGGAATGCAGGGGCAGGGAAGGGGTTACGGCCCAGGAAGGGGTAACCGTTTCGAGGGTCAGTGGAGGCCCCCCCAGTTGGGGTGGAGGCAAGGCCCGATGCAGCTACCTCCCCCACCTCAACAGGCCATGGCGATTGGCCGGGGGAGAGGAAGAGGGAGGGGAGGAGAAGCGGAAACGGCGGCCGCTAGGAGAAGGAGAAATAGGGTGGCGGAGGCCGAGGCCAGGGAAACGGCGGTGCCCTACTGCATCTTCCACGATGTGGAAGGCCACTCCACGGACACCTGTCCGGAGTTCCTGGAGGTGAAGAGGGGTCGAGCACCCGCGCCGCCACCGCAGCAGCCATTAAGAATCGTGGAGGTGGAACCTCGGGAGGAGGAGGAGGAAAGATGTGAGGATAGAGCAGATCTGGGGAATAGAGGAGGGATCGGAGTGATCCATGGGGGGGTAGGGGTGGAGGCAACCCGCAAGGCTAGCCTCCATACCATCTACCGCCGGAGCGTAGCGTCAACATCCACCGCTCCACCCCCGACCGAAAAAATTATTTTCACCCAAAAGGACATGCCGAGCTACGAAGACCCGTTCTGCGACGCGCTGGTCATCCAGACGGCGATCGAGAACTTCACCGTCTCCCGAATCCTAGTGGACAATGGGAGTTCGGTCAATGTCATCTTCAAGAAAGCATTCGACAAAATGGAGGTGGAGCCCAGAAGGGTGTTGGCCTCGGATGGCCCTCTGTTCGGATTTTCGGGGGAGAGGAAGGAAGTAGAAGGAGGGGTGGGGCTCCATGTGACCCTGGGTGGGCAGTCTCGGAACTGTCGCTTCGTCATAGTGGACGCCCCGAGCAGTTACAGCGCCATCTTCGGACGGCCACTCATCAGCGCATTCCGTTGCGTCCCTTCCACTTTCCATCAGTGCCTCAAGTTCAACGACGGAGGGGTCCAGGTGCGGGTCAGGGGGGATCCCAAGGTGGCAAGACAGTGCTACGTGACGGCTGTCAACACCATCTCCTGGATGGGAGAGGCCGAGGAGTGGGACAAGGTGATGGAAGAGGTAGCCGAAGTCGGAGGTCTGGAGGTGGCTGAAGAGAAGAAGGGAGGTGAAGTTCATGCCCAGGAAGGGGTGGCTGAGATACCCCGGGCGGAGAGAAAGGAAGAAGAGGAGAAGGCCCAGGAGGAAAGGGCGGAAGGGCTGATGATGATAGGGAAGGAGGCCGAGGAAGAGACTCAAGCTCCCACTTGTGCCGGGGAAGAGAAGGCTTGGGGGGAGCAGTCCCGGTTGGAGGCCGTGGACGAGGTCGTGGAGCTCGAGGTCGTCACCCGGCTGGGGGTGGTGGAAAAAGTCCGGGTCAGCGGAGGACTCAGCCCAGGAGATCAGGCGGAGATTCTAGCCTGCGTGCAACAGAACGTGGACGTCTTCGCTTGGAGCGCCGCCGAAATGCCCGGGATCGATGCAGATGTGGCGTGCCATCGCCTCAACCTCGACCCCGGTGCCCGTCCCATCCGCCAGAAGAGGAGAGCCGTCGCAGACAAGCTAGAAGGGCCCATCCGCGAGGAGGTGGGCAAACTCCTGCAGGCCGAATTTGTATCGGAGATCCAGTATCCAGGCTGGGTCTCCAACGTCGTTATGGTAAAGAAGGGCGGAGGTAAGTGGCGTATGTGTATCGATTTTTCACTTCTTAATAAAGCATGCCCGAAAGATTGCTACCCCTTGCCTAGAATCGACGCGCTGGTTGACTCAGCCGTCGGTTTTACTGTAATGTCCTTCTTAGATGCTTTTTCAGGTTACCATCAAATCCGCATGCATCCCCCGGACATTAAGGACGTTTCCTTCATCACGGGGGATGGATGTTATTGCTATAAGATGATGCCCTTCGGGCTCAAGAACGCCGGGGCAACATACCAAAGGATGATGGATAGGGTCTTCCGCGAACAGAAAGGAAGAAATTTAGAGGTCTATGTCGACGACCTCATGGTTAAGAGCCGAGACCTCGGGACCCACCTCCGAGACCTCGAAGAGACATTCGGGACCCTGCGGCGGTACAAGATGAAGCTCAATCCCTTGAAGTGTGTCTTCGGGGCAAGCCGAGGGAAGTTCCTGGGCCATTTGCTCACCCCCACGGGAGTGGAGCCCAACCCGGACAAAGTTAAAGCGGTAATGGAGTTAGAGTCGCCGAAGAACCCGAAGGAGGTCCAGAGCCTCACAGGGAAATTGGCTGGGCTCAGTAGATTCCTCTCCAAGGCGGGAGAGAAATGTGCACCTTTTTTCAAAGTACTGCGGGGAAACAAGAAGTTCGAATGGACCCCGGAGTGCGAGAAGGCCTTCCAAGCCCTGAAAGAACAGCTCACTAAAACCCCTCTACTCCAGGGACCGAGACCGGGAGAGGACCTATCTCTATACCTAGGGGTAGGATCCGAGGCAGTAAGTTCCGTGCTAATCCGAGAGGAGGGGAAGAAACAGTTCCCGATCTACTATGTTAGTCGAGTGCTGAAGAAGGCGGAACTCCGATACCAAATCCTAGAAAAGTTAGCCTTCGCCTTGGTGGTATCGGCCCGGAGGCTCCGGCCTTACTTTCAAGCCCATTCAATTAAAGTGGTGACCGACCATCCGCTCCGCAAAATCATGGAAGGGGTGGAACACTCAGGAAGGTTGGCAAAGTGGTCCGTGGAATTAAGCGAGTTCAATATCACCTTCGTACCCAGGACATCCATCAGGGCTCAAGCAGTGGCAGACTTCATGGCCGACTACGCGGCCGAAGTGGAGGAGCACGAGCCACCTTCCCCGGAAGCATGGAAGATGTTGGTGGACGGAGCGTCGGGAAAACACTCCTTCGGGGGGGGAATAGTCCTAGTGAGTCCTCAGGGGACTCGGATTGAGCAAGCCTTGAACATCCATTTTCCAATTACCAACAACCAGGCGGAGTACGAAGCAGTGATAGCGGGCCTTCGATTGGCCCAAGAACTGGGTGTGCAGGACGTGGAGGTCTCCACGGATTCCATGGTGGTAGCGTGCCAGATCAAAGGAGAGTTCGAGGCAAAGGACCCAACCCTCGTGCTATACCTGGAAAAGGTTAAGGGGGTCATCGGACAGTTCCGCACCTTCTCGATTAAACATGTGCCGAGGGAGGAGAGCACCCAGGCGGACCTCCTAGCCAAGTTCGGTCCTCGGGCAGGGGGGACTACCTCGGAACTCTTCCGGCCCTCTATCGAAGAGGGAGAGTCGATGGAAGTGGATCAGCAGGCCTCATGGATGGATCCATTCATCACCTTCCTATCCTCCGGACAGTTCCCAGGAAAGGAAGTGGACAAGAGGCGCTTCAGGTATAAATCTGCATATTACTCTTTGCATGCAGGGGGGCTACATAGAAAAACTCTCTCGGGACTCCTGGCTCGCTGTGTCTCCGAGAAGGAGGTCCCGAGGGTGCTGGAAGAAATCCACTCCGGGGAATGCGGCAGTCACTCCGGGAGTCGGACCCTGGAAGGGAGGGTGTTGAGACAAGGCTATTTCTGGCCCACTCTCAGCAAGGACGCAGCAGAGTTCACAAGAAAGTGTCAGAAGTGCCAACTCTACGCTCCGCTCCAACTCCTCCCCGCTCAGAGACTCCGGACCATCACGGCTCCCTGGCCTTTCGCCATATGGGGGTTAGACCTGGTCGGCCCCTTCCCCCAAGCCAGCGGTCAGAGGAAGTTCCTGCTAGTCATGATTGACTACTTCTCCAAGTGGGTAGAGGTGAAGGCGCTAGCTAAGGTAACCTCTCAGGTTGTAAGGAATTTTGTGTGGGGGGAAATAATCTGCAGGCACGGGCTCCCACTAGCCATAGTAACAGACAATGGACCACAGTTTGCAAGTGAAGAATTTGTTAGCTTTTGCACCCAGCTCGGCATTGACCTCAGGTTCGCTTCGGTCCACCACCCAAGGAGCAATGGGCAAGTGGAGGCCGCGAACAAGATAATCGTCAACCTGCTCAAAAAGAAAGTGGAAAACCTACGAGGAAGTTGGGTAGAACAACTACCCTCCGTCCTCTGGGCCATTAGGACTACTCCGAATACCGCCACCGGGGAGACTCCATTCAAGCTCTCTCACGGGTCAGAGGCCGTCCTCCCCATAGAGTTTGAGGTGAAGACCCCCCGGGTGACCGCTGCGAGCGAAGGGGATGAAGAGTGGCTAGAGGGTAATAATGCAGAACAGAGGCTGTCCTTGGACCTGGTGGAAGAACTCCGGGACTTGGCCACCATCAGGCAGGAAGAGGTCAAGCGGCGGATGGCCCGATATTTTGACAAACATATCCGGATCAAGCACTTCCAGAAAGGGGACCTAGTCCTGAAAAAGGTCGATGCGGCCGGAAGAGGGGCCGCAGTGGGTAAGCTTAACCCAAACTGGGAAGGCCCGTATATTATAAGCGAGGTGCTCAAGTCGGGGGGGTATCACCTCCAGGATGTGGAAGGGATGTCCCTTGACCGAGCTCGAAGTGGGGATGATTTGAAACGATTCTACCCTTAAAAACTTTATTATGTCATTCAATCATTATCTTACTTTCGTTCGTTGTGTTTCTGACTGCTGCTGTGCCAAGATTAGATATGTTGGTGCTGGAATGCCCCAGATCGATTCCGCTCCCGGGCTCTCATCTAGACGGGGGGTTCTGGTTGATCTCTGGAGAGGCTGGCAAGGTTGGATATGTTGGTGCTGGAATGCCCCAGATCGATTCCGCTCCCGGGCTCTCATCTAGACGGGGGGTTCTGGTTGATCTCTGGAGAGGCTGGCAAGGTTGGATATGTTGGTGCTGGAATGCCCCAGATCGATTCCGCTCCCGGGCTCTCATCTAGACGGGGGGTTCTGGTTGATCTCTGGAGAGGCTGGCAAGGTTGGATATGTTGGTGCTGGAATGCCCCAGATCGATTCCGCTCCCGGGCTCTCATCTAGACGGGGGGTTCTGGTTGATCTCTGGAGAGGCTGGCAAGGTTGGATATGTTGGTGCTGGAATGCCCCAGATCGATTCCGCTCCCGGGCTCTCATCTAGACGGGGGGTTCTGGTTGATCTCTGGAGAGGCTGGCAAGGTTGGATACGATGGTGCTGGAATGCCCCAGATCAATTCCGCTCCCGGGCTTTCACCCAGACGGGGGGTTCTGGTTGATCTCTGGAGAGGCTGGCAAGGTTGGATACTTTGGAGCTGGAATGCCCCAGATCGATCCCGCTCCCGGGCTCTCATCTAGACGGGGGGTTCCGGGCGGTTTCGGGAGAAATGGTAGGCTGACGTCTTTTGTCGGCGAACCGTCTCGCTCGTCGGACATGCTCGCTCGGCCAAGAAAGGTCGCGTATAATACTACGCAAGTAGCGAGGATCAATCTCATACGATCCCAAACATCTAGTCCTCGGCAGAAAGGTCGCCTGCACTAGGTAAGAGGCGAGTTCTCGCCAAGAGAAAAAATACCCTACGAGACAGATACCCAAAAGCGCAACAAGCCTAAGGCAAACGGCGAGAGATCCAAGCAGCCGGAGCGTCCGGAGCGCACCTACCCAATAGCGTGCGGCGCGAGAATGACCTCCGCGAAAGCGAAGGATGAGATAAACAATAGCGGGACATTCAACACATGAAAATAACAATACAAAAAAAAAAAGAGGGGGCGAGACAAGATGAGCAAAGCAAAAATTTATATTCAACACTTTAGAGTTCGGTTACAACTTTTTGGCAACCTCGCCAATCAAAAATTACAACACAAAATGAGAAAGTCGGCGAGCCTCAGGAATCGCCTGCGGATCCTTCTTCATCATCGCTGTCCTTCACTGGCGGGAGGGGGAGGAAGAGCTCTGGAACGATGTCTTCCAGGGTCATGTCAGCTGCGTCGTCCGCCAAGAGGCCAATCGCCTTCGCCACCGAGAAAATGTAGCGAGCCGACTCTATCGACCCCACGCGGACTTCTTCGTCTCGCGCTCGCCGGTCTTCCTTTACACGACGAGGCGAGGGGGGGACAACGGCACGGGTAAGGTCGCTGTTCAAAGCCTTCAACCCGGTCACCTCGCTCTCCAGATCCTTGATGCGAGCGTTGGCCCTCCCGGCGTCCTCGACATCCTGCTAGCAGGTCCGGTTAGAGAGATGAAGGGGCTAAGAGAAAAAGGAAGTTGGAGGTATAGATAACTCACCACCCCACCCTCCGCGGCGAGGAGCTTCTCCTTCAGCTGCGTGTTCTCGGCAAGGATTCCCTGGTAGGCCCTCGCGAGCTCCACGTTCTGAAGCTCAAGCTGTAGACAGCGCCTCCCCGTCATGTGGGCGAGCTCAGCAGAGCGCAGTTGGGACCTCGCGCTCTCATAGGCGAGAGTCCTCGCAGTCTCATCCTTGTAGGACCCCGCGTCTTCGCGACCGTAGAGAGCGAATGAGAAATCGAAGGCGTGGCCACTGACGGTCTCCTTCTCCACCCAGGAGGGGAGGATAGAAGAAATGTCCACCCGGTTGGTCTCTGGTTTCCAAGTCACAAGGGGCTCGCCAGTCTCGTCTCGACGCCTCTGGCCGAGCCCGAAATTGTAATGATTCACCGGGATAGGGAGGACCGAGGTCCTGGTCGGCTCCTGGCCAGGCTCTTCGTCCTCGCCCACCGAGAGACCAGTAAGGTCAAACTCATCAAAGGCAGCCTCGCGAGGCTCCTTACCTTTCGGTGCAGCAAGCGAGGCTGCGCTTTTCTTACTCCTCTTTTTTGGCGGAGACTTTGGGGGCGCGCCGTGACCACCGGAAGCTCCCTGCCTCTTGCGAGAGGGGTGCTCGGCCGGGGTGGCTTCGCCTCGGCAAGCTTCGGCCCCCATGGTAGCGAGGGACATGAGAGCATCAGGTTTCCGGTTGCTCGCGTAAGGGGGACGGAGGGGGAGATCTCGCTCGCCTATAAACAGGTGCATTAATATGACAAACTTGCGAATTGAGGCGGACATATTAGGCAAAAATCTATACCTTCTCCGGCGAGAACCGGGAGCAACGTGTCCAGGTTTTGGCGGAGGTAGGCGACTTCGAAGTTCTTCTTGTTTAGGAATTGATGGAGGAGGGCTTCATGCCCGCCCAGGGCGGTGGGCCGATAGGTGGTCTCGCCATGTTGGACCGGCGAAAAGGGAACGTTGCCGAAGTTCCCCCTGACGATGACGAACTTTTGGGCCCAGAAGTGGGCCTTGTTGACGGTCTCAACCACTTTCGGGCCCGTACCCACGAAATACGCGGTCCCATCCTTGTAGGCGCGGAAGGAGAACGCCTTTCTGAAGACGGGAAGGCTGAACTCTATTCGCTCTTCGCGGAGGTAGCAAGCGAAGGCAGTAATCACCGCCATGGCGTTGGGTGTGAGCTGACCAGGAACTACGCCGTAGTGCTTGAGCACCTAAGGACAGAGAGCGAGATTAATTCACGCGGCGAGCGAGACTAGAGTGTCAAAATGAGTAAGAGGTTAGCGAGAGCGAGGATTACCTGGCGAACCTCCGGCTACAATGGAAGGCGCAAACCAACCGCAAAGTGGGCGATGGGGATGGCCAACTCGTCGACCAACGGATCGTTGATCGTGTCATCCTCGCTGGGGCGGCGCGCCTCGAATGGGGGGGTGACGTAATCAGCGACCGCGCTGAAATACTCCTCGTCTGTTAGGTTGCAGTTAAAGAATCCGTGCTCGGCGAAGGCCTTCGCAATCCTTCGCCGTCCCTCCGATTCCGCATCACCACCCATCTTGCGAACCTGCGAGAAGCGAAAAAAGGCGAGAACGAGAAATAGCGAGAGCTCTGCAAAAGGAGAAGAAGAGGATCAAGAATAAATGCGGTGGTTGGCTCGATAAACACCGCTTATTTATAGCAAAAGCAAAAAGGCGGGAAGAAGTCCAAGCGCCGGCGAGCACGCATATCAACAAAAAACATCGGGTCATGTCCGCGAGGGATAAATACCTGCAGGGTTAGCGTAATCAACACTTTCAAGACATATCTTTGGCAAAAATAGAGGGTTCGCACGAGCAATGTAATGTGAAATAAAGCAGACTAGCCAGCAGCCGAGCGAGAAGTCATAAAGAACAGATACAACTTATTGTCAATAGAAATAAAGCCAATATATATAAATGGCAATTACGCAAGTCACCCACAGTAGCGAGATTTTCTAACAACAAGCGACATCCATTGCAATTAAATCCATGACATAACAACTAGCGGGAATCGTGGGGGAGCCATTTCCACCGACCACCACCCCGCGACCCTGACCTCGGCGGAGCCCTAGAGTTATAATATTCCTCCGCCAAACGACCCTCCCGATCCGTGAGAAAGGCGTAGTCCCTCATCCTCGCTATGTGTACCTCCGGCGTCGAGGCGATCTCATCCTGATCACGGTGTCTCGCTTGACGAAGCCTCGCACATTCCTCCATCAGGACCGCATGTCTATCCTCGGCAGCTTCCCTGTCCCGTCTTGCCTGCATGTTGAGATCCATCAACATTCGCCCGTGCTTTCGCAAAAGCTCCGCGGCCCGCCGTTTCATCATCTCAGGATCTCGCGGATCCCCTAAGAAATCTTCCACCTGATCAGGAAGGGGGGACATTTCGTCGTCGCCCAGTTCAGAATCGGTGTGCGGGTTCTCGGCAGAATCTGCGAGATCTCCAAAGGTCAGGTAATGAGCGAAAGATCACGTAAACTGTCGGCGAGGTCATAACACTTACCTAGAGGGGGGCGAGAACCCGAAGGACGGCCCTGAAACACGTTTCCATAATGGGGGTAGAGGGATTTGCCCAGTCCGGCAGGATAAGCTGTACTGTTGGTCGGGGGAATCTTTGGCGGTGCGGGGCCACCCGTCTCCTCGCTCGTGAGGAGCTGGAACCCGGGCTTCTCTACGATTTTATCTGGAGGCGGCGGAGATGGAGGTCGCGACGACGGGCGGATCGGGGACTTCAGAGGCGGGACTGTAAGAAAATAGTAACAGAGATCATATGTTTAGACATAAATATTACAGCATGCGAGATCCAGATCGTACCAGTGGTGTCTTTTCCTGCGAGATTCATGTCCACCTGAGGGCTTTTCCGAGACCCCTCAGCACGTTCCTCACAAATCTCGCTCGGCAAAGTATCCTGCGGGTGAGAATGAATGAAGAGCAATTTATAGACGTGAATTCGAACAACTCATACCTTCCCGGGGCGGCGATCATCCGGGGAGGAGTCCAGCGTCACGGAGTCGTCTCCAGAGAGGCGAACCGCCTTCGCCTTCTTGGTTTTTGGCGACTGGGCAGGAGGCTGCCGGTTCATCCAGGCGGGTACCCTGGTCGTGGGAGGTAGCCCGCCGGCTCTCATCGCCCTCAGGCGAGCCTCTGCCTCTTCGGAAATCGGCATCTCCCGGCAGCTAGAACGGGAAAGGAGGGAAAAGAAGCGACGTGCACCCATGGGGGTTCGGGATGATATTTATAACCTGCATGGTGGGTCCCACAAAAGATTCCTGACAGGTCATCCAGGAGCGGTCGAATATCAGGGGTTGGACGATTCTTCGCGAAGACATTAGTCCTCGCGAAGAGCGGGGATTGTGTACAACCCCGATATTCGCCGGATAAAGAAATCAAGCGAGACGGGAGTGGCGAGATCCAGACCTCGCTGAGATTAACCCCCAGCCGACGAGACCTCAGCAGACCACCAAAATGGGCTAGCGCGGTCCTCGCAAGGCCACCCTCCAAAGGGGATGCCGCTGGCGGTATTCGCGAGAGGGCTCGCGAGAGCTCCTTCAGCGGGGTTCTCGCAACGCTACCCCCTAGAGGGGTCACGGACAGGATCCGCGAGAAGGCAGGCGAGAGCTCCGATCGTAATGTTCTCGCAATCCCTTATCCATGAATCAGTAGGGTCAATTTACCATTTTACCCTCGGTGGTCTGCCCTTAGCCTCCTCAAACAGCGGAGCTTGGCTGTTAGCAGACCCACCTGGGGTACAGTTAGCCATTTTGGGGTGCGGATAGCCATTTTGGGGCTTGGCCGGGTCGCAATTGGCGAGCCCAACCAGTTGAGGAAGGAGTTCGCTAGGCGAGCCCGCCTAGAGTGAGAGCGGATAGTCATCCTGGGACTCGCCGAGGTAGTGCAGGCGAGCGAGCCATGTAATGTGTCGATAATACCTCTGGGATTCGCTGACCCAGAGGCTCGCGAGCTCCACTCGCGAGGGAGGTCGCGAAGCGGGCTGGCTCGCCCCGCAAAAGTCCAGGAAGGGATTTTTACCAAGAGGCCCCCGGTGGTCTGCGTTTAGCCTCTCCGAACAGCGGAGTTTGGCTGTTAGCAGACCAATCCGGTGTGCGGATAGTGAGAATGGACAGCGGGATTTGGTTATTGACAGGCCACAAAACTAAAATCTATAAATAGACCTCAAAGGGCACCTTGGAAGAGGACCGGTTCATTATTTTTGAGCTCTTCTCTTCCTAGGTCGCTTTGGTTTGAGCTCTCTAGCTCTCCAAGGTGCCCGAGTCTTAGCTTTGGCTTGGGAGGGGAAGCGCTCAACGATCTTCCGGGTTAGTGGAGGGACCTCCTCGCTGAGACTAGGGTCTTTGTTCTTTGCTCAAATCGTCGGCCTTACCTCTCCCGAGGGACCGGTAAGGGCTAGCTGCCCCTCATTTCGGTGAGGGCCCCGAGCTCCACACGTGACCGAGAAATCGGTTTCAACACATCCGATTCGGGTGCCCTAGCAATTATTCTTCCTTTTTCATACGTGCAGGATGCAGTTGGAGGGATCGAGGTTTTGGTTTCTCATTTATGAAACCGTCGGTCTTCCTCTCTGTGTGACTCTGAGAGGATCCTTGATGTCAGTCCTTAGGTTATCGGCTTTCCGTTCCCGCTAAAACCGCCTCGAAATCCCGCAAGCAGTCGCGCCCCCTCCTTTCCCTGTACAACCTCCTCCAATCCCGCAAGCAACCCCCCCCCCCCCCCCCCCCCCCCCATTTTCGCTACAGCTGCCTCCAAACCCTTCAAGCAGTTGTGTCACCCTTCCATTCCCGCTGCAGCCGCCTTCCAGTTCTCTCAATGCTGCAATCGCAGCCTTCTCCAGCCCCCAGCCCCCCCCCCCCCCCCCCCCCCCTCACCGCCTTCCCAATCCTCCTGCTGCAACCGCCGCATCCCAATTCCATCCCTGCTGCAGCAACTGCCTTCCCATGCCCTCCCCTCCGCAACCCCGACCTTCCCAGTCCTCCCCGCTGCAAACCACCGCCTCCCAGTCCTCCCCGCTGCAAACCACCGCCTCCCAGTCCTCCCCGCTGCAAACCACCGCCTCCCAGTCCTCCCCGCTGCAAACCTCCTGTTATGATCTATCTAGAGAAAGGGGAAGAACTAGAGGAAACTTAGAGAATAGGGTTAGGGTTTGAGGGAGAAGAGAGGAAGAATACCTTGCTAATGATCTTTCATGCTCAACCAAGGAGGAGGGGTTGGGTATTTATGCCCACCCAACCCCTAGGGCCGGCCGGCCCCCATAGGGGCTGAACCGGTGCGGTTCAGCCCCGGTGCTCCTTATATTAATACTGGCGGGCTGAACCAGATGGTTCAGCCCGGTCTTCCTCCGCCTTCTCCTTTGATCGACGTGCCCAATAACCGAATAACCTGGTAATGACGCAAGGCGTAACATTCCCTCCCCCATCAAGGACCAGCTTGTCCTCAAGCTGGAGGCGGAGAGCGTGCGGCTCTTGGAACAAGTCGGCCCTGGCATGCATCTGAGACGAGACCTCTGTTGGAGCCGTAGGCTCCGCTCTACTCGCGGTAACGATGGTCATCGTACTATCCGGTGCCCCTAGGCGTTCCACGCTGCGGGGTGAGATCTCCTTTACCTGAGGCAACTTGAGGCCTTTCAAGCAGTACCCCTTCCCGTGCTGGCTGAACTCCATAGTCATCTGGTCCCAATCGAAGGTCACCCGCCGAAGCTTCTGCAGCCACGGTGCGCCCAACACCATGTCAGAACCCCGGATTGGCAATAAGTAAACATCAATATGCTCTGTGTACCCCTGTATCTGGTGATCCACCCTTGTCATCACTCCCTCGCACTGCAGTGTACGTCCATCTGCTACCCTGACGTGGAAAGCTGCGCTGCGATCTATGACACCCCCCGTCTTCTGGGCCACACCGGGTTGGATGAAGTTGTGAGTGCTCTCGCTGTCCATCAAGATCGTCACCGTCTCCCTGCCGACCCTCCCAGCAAGGTGTAAGGTCGGAGATGGGGTACCCCCCTCCAGGGCCTGGATGGATACTCCAAAGTCGTCAAAAACCAACTCTCCCTCCTATGCAGTGCGAGTAACATCTTCCGCTTCCTCCTGCAGCATGAATACCTGGACCTTCTGGCAAGCGTGCCCGCGGGTGTACTTCTCATCGCAGTTGAAGCATAACCCCTTGTCCTTTCTGGCCTGAAGCTCCTGCCACGTCAACCTCGTCACAGTAGGACGGCCCCCGGTAGGTGGTTCCTGCTTGGGTACATCTGCAACCGTAGGTGCCTGACCTGTCGTCCGAGTCCTCTGCCGATTGTACCGCTCCTTCTGTATCCTGGCCAGGCTGATGGCATGACTCAAACTGCGTGGCATGTAGGCGTGGGCCTCGTCTCTCAAATGGTTCGTCAATCCGGATATGAAACAACTCAGCATCGTACTCTCCTCCCAATCCCGGTTGGCCAGCCGTTCGAACTCTGTCCGATACTCTGTGACTGATCCTTTTTGTTGCAGTTTCTGTAACATAGCCTCTACGTCTTCGTACTCCAGAGGCCCGAAGCGAGCCGAGAAGGACTCCACAAATTCCTCCCAGGCTGCGTAATTGCGTCCCCTCAGAAACCACTTTGTCCACTGGAAAGCGTCATCTTCCAGGTGAAAAGACGCCAACTGGACCCACTGCCCCTCCGGAATCTCTTGGTACGTGAAGAAAAGTTCAGCCTTCTGGATCCACTCTAAGGCGTCGCCGCCTTTGAACTTAGGGAAGTTCATACGTGTCAGTTTGGGCTGCATGTACGGCCGTGGTTCTGCATGTGCTGGTTGGTAAGGTTGCGCTGGAGCCACTGCGGGCCCGGGCCGTCCCCGGTTCAGACCGTAGCCTCCTTGTTGCCCTCCACCCCATGGGTTGCCATTTCCATAGTCCGCCGGTCCTCCATATGGCGGTGGTATCGGTAGGATGCCCGCCACACCCCCGATTGGGATCGCATTCGCTCCAGTAGGTCGAAAAGGGGCTGCTCCCTGCCCTGGACCCCGCCACGAGGAACCCGGCTGCATTCCCGGTCCGTTCCAGGCGTACTGGGCGCCGAACGGCCCATTCGGTGCCGCCGGCCCTTCCGGCGGCCTCCAGCCACCTGGCCGGCGGTAGCCGTCCTCCATCAGGCCGTCGGTGGCCGCTCCAGGGGCCCCGCACCGCACCCCTCCTGCGTCGATTCGCTCGTGCGGAAGGCGTAGGTGCCGATCCGTGTGAGATCGGCTTCCGCCGATCCCGATACGTGGATTCCGCCTCCCGTAGACCCAGATCCGGCCCCTTGCTGCGTTCCACTTCCGATTCCTGTGCCGTTCTGCGCCGGGGGATGGTAGGATGCTTCGGTTTCGGATCCCTCCGCCGCGTGGGATTTTCCTTTCAGATTTTGCACGAGTAAGTTCTTGATCTCCTCCATGCGAGCGTCCAAGCGATCTTCTAGATTTTTTTGGGAGGATTTCACTTGTTCTTCGAGCGCCGCCACCGTGTCCGACAACCGTACGTAGTTCTCTTCGATGGTGGCCAAGCGTGCATTCTCAGCTTCGGTGCGTGTCACCATGGTCAGCGGAACCAGACGCTGGAAGCGCTGGAGCAACAGAAGCCCGAGGAGCAGGCGGCGACCTCTGGAGCAGGCGGCGGTGACCCTGGAGCAGCAGGCGGCGGCCTCTGGAACAGCATGCGGCGGCCTCTGGAACAGCATGCGGCGGCCTCTGGAACAGCATGCGGCGGCGACACTGGAGCAGGCGGCGCTGGAGGCGCTGGAGTCGTCGCTGTTGAGGGCTGGAAGCGCTGGAGTCGTCGGGGGCTGGAGTCGTCGCTGGAGTCGTCGATGTCGAGGGTTGGAAGCGCTGGAGCAGCAGTAGTCGGGCTCGGGAAGGAGTCGGCGCTGGAGTCGACGATGGAGTCGTCGATGTCGAGGGATGGAAGCGCTGGAGCAGCAGTAGCCGGGATCGGGAAGGAGTCGGCGCTGGAATCCCAGTGGATTCGGAAAAAAATCTGGGAGGACGAAGTCTCTGATACCAAATGTTATGATCTATCTAGAGAAAGGGGAAGAACTAGAGGAATCTAGAGGAAACTTAGAGAATATGGTTAGGGTTTGAGGGAGAAGAGAGGAAGAATACCTTGCTAATGATCTTTCATGGTCAACCAAGGAGGAGGGGCTGGGTATTTATGCCCACCCAACCCCTAGGGCCGGTCGGCCCCCATAGGAGCTGAACCAGTGCGGTTCAGCCCCGGTGCTCCTTATATTAATACTGGCGGGCCCGGTCTTCCTCCGCCTTCTCCTTTGGTCGACGTGCCCAATAACCGAATAACCTGGTAATGACGCCGGGCGTAACACCTCCACCGCCTACAACAACTTCTAGAGCTTTTCCAAGGCCCACTTGCCCCGCTTCCTCCAACAATGTCGAATTTCGCACACACCTACACATGTAAGTCTTAGTTTTGTGTTCTTGTTTTCTATTATTGTGTTGGACTATATTTTAGTGAATGCAATATTATATACTTTTTATTTCATGAATTCATATGATTTGCAGAGCTTGCTTATTCATCGTGCACTTGAATGTACTTTGCGCTTCAATTATATGTGAAGTAATACTTGTGATTCTAATTTAATCATGCAACCGAATGTGTCGGCATCTTTCAGATAATCGTTACATCTTTTGGAATCATTTGACACATCACTTAAGATTGCATACTAGAGTGTCGGCACACACAACCTACCATGCGTCACTAAGGCCGGAGATGGGGTCAAGACAAAGCAAAAATGACGTTACTATGAGCAGAACTAAGCAAACTCGCCGACAATCATGGGCGGACAGAGAGGCTCAAAGATGGAAATTTCAGGCTGATTCTTCAGGTCGAAGATACAGCTGACGAGGGTGGGCGTCGCAGTTGAAAACGAAGCACTTGCCGGTTGTGGTGGTGGTGGGGCAGTTAGGGCTTCTGTAGCAGCATATTAACAAGTTATAGACGATTGCAAATGACCAATATGTGAGGGGTGTCGATATTTACACCTCAGTGCAGGTATAGGAAGAAGAAAATAAATCAAGAGAATAAATACATTAATGAAAGTAAAATTAATATATAATGGAACATTTTTTAATGTCAAAGCTTGGCTCTTCCCACTGTTTCTTATAAAAGAGAAGTTTTTTCTATAGTGATGCACCATGTGCCCTAGCATTTCTTCATTTACTTTATATCTTTTTTTACTCTTTACACATGCCCTAGCATTTCTTCATTTATTTTATATCTTTTTTTACTCTTTACACGTGTCCTAGCATTTCTTCATTTATTTTATATCTTTTTTTACTCTTTACACATGCACATGAGAGACAGAGGGGGCAAAAAAATATTTGGTGTGTGCACCATCTTCTACGTGCGGGATATAAATCTAGTTGAATTTCAGGCCAATAACTACTAAAAATTGAGTCATTCCGACTGGAATAATCCGATTGTAAATATAATCGAAAAGAGAGAGAGAGAGAGAGAGAGAGAGAGAGAGAGAGGGCAGAAGAGAGAGAGAGAGGGAGAGCATGTTTTAAAAAAAAAACCCTGAGAAAGATTGAATGGGAATTGTAGGTACACAATTGGAGCCGCGTATGGCTGCTTCATGGAGAAGGAAATAGGCAGCCTCTCTGCAGGAAAGTATGCCGATTTCGTATTATTACCCGCTTCGACATGGGAAGAACTCAAAACAAGTTTGCCTTCCAGCGTCTTTGCTACTTTTGTTAATGGCGTGCAGGCTTATCCATGAAGAAGAAGAGGAATCAATGAAGAAGAAGATAGAAGAATCACTCTAGGCTTTATGATGCCTTTCTTATTCAATATTACACACCTGGAAGGTAATCCTTCTGTTACTGCTGCTGCTTTTACGAGTTGTATAATTGCATTTCCAATACTAACATTTGATATATTCTATGTTGACTAAAATATATTGTAAAAATAACAACAAAATTTATCAATTATATCTTTACAAAATCACAAAGGCTCTGTTTGGGAAAGTGGTGGCGGTGGGAAAATTTTTACTTTCACCGCTACGATTGTTTTAGAGGTGTTTGGTTTCTCAATAGTGAGAAAAGTGATTGTGCTTTTAGAAAAGATAAAAAGAGTTTTTCGTATTTTCATGCTTTTGTTTTAGTAGGTTCGTATCTACTTTCTATTCATACTGCTTTTCCTATAAATGCTTTTCTGACATCTCTAATCACACTGTTGGTTTCCCACCTCCACTTTTCCCGCCGCCACAAACGTACCAAACATAGCCAATATCAACTAAAAGCCTTAATTTTGATCTCAATTAAAGTCAGAATCCATCACTCACAATTTGATCATAGCCCGGCATTGAACGGTCGTGATTTAATGGTAAACAGTGATTCCATCTGTTTGATGATTGCATTCACATGCTCGGTGATAACAGTTGGCTTCATGTGAGTCAACGTGAAAGATAGTTTTGATTTTGTTTCATGTGAGTCAATCGTGACAGACTTAATTACAAGTCTCCGTCTTGTTACTTTTTTTAAAGCTTTCATTAATTTTATTTTTCTGTATAATTTATGAACGTATTAAGTATGAGTTATTAATTGTATTTGTAATTTATTTATTAATTAATATTATTTTTATTGACCTTGAATCTTGACTATAATTTTATTTTTAAGAGTTGTATACTCACTTTTTTACTTAATATGAGTAGTAATGCTGCAAAAGGTTCTCGTATACAACAGTACCCATCACCGCCTGTACAGAATACGTGGCGGTGGCCGGCGGTTGTAGTGGGCCCGGCTTGTTAGCTCTCGTACCGCAGCTTGTATTAGTAGCAGTTGTTGATATAGTATTGTTTCATATGCATATTGTTGTTCACATACAATGGCTGAAGTACACACACGAGTGACAGTGCACGTGGGATCCTCATGACCCGCGCGACAGTACCCTACTGTTCTCGGCAAAGCCCTAGTTATATTTATTTATTTTTAGAAATTTTAATTTTTTAAAAAATTTGTATTCTAAAAGTTATATTTCCGTTCATATATGTAGTAATGCAAGTGCTTACAACAATTTGCCCGTTGGTGTGGTGGTTGTGTCTTGATTTAAAATATTACAGGTTTTGGGATCGATCCCATGCAAGCGCAATTTTGCAATTATTAAATTTTCAAGGGAATTGTTAAAGACAAACCCAATATGGCTATCTGCAAACCAATTTCTATGAGTTATTACGCGCCTTTTGAAAATACGTCTTGTACATGCATTTTTAGGAAAAGTGTTCAACGCGAAAATTGTAGATCTCGTCGAGGTCTACAACTTTTGTGTTGGACACTTTTCCTAAAAATGCACACACAAGGTGTATTGCCGCCCTGATCTTAACTATAGCAAATTTTTGACGAATTTTTGAAAATACGCCTTGTACATGCATTTTTAGGAAAAGTGTTCAACACGAAAATTGTAGATCTCGTCGAGATCTACACTTTTCGTGTTGAACACTTTTCCTAAAAATGCACACAAGGCCTATTGCCGCCCTGATCTTAACTATAACGAATTTTTGACGAATTTTTGAAAATACGTCTTGTCCATACATTTTTAGAAAAAGTGTTCAAAAGGCGTGTAATAACTCATAGAAATTGGTTTGCGGATAGCCATATTGGGTTTGCCTTTAACAATTCTCATTTTAGGACAAAATTGTAATTTCATGTTGTAGGACGTGACTTGAAAATATAGGTCTAAGATATCCTATCATAGTAGGTATAAGAGATCTAGTAAAAATAATGTGGTTGGATTTGATTTCAGCGAGATTGAAATCAATGATTGACTTGATGGTAAATCGTTACATCGTGAATATCTTTATATAGTAACGAGCAGTCGTGCACGGGGGACCCCGTGCGGGGCGACATTGATCTTCAGGGCGACATTGGTCGTGGGAGCGACATTGATTTTCGGGGCGACATTGGTTGTGGGGGCGACATTGGTCGTCGGGCCGACATTGGTCATCGATTTGACATTGATCGTCGGGGCGACATTGGTCGTCGGGCCGACATTGGTCGTCGGGGCAACCCGTGCGGGGCCACGATATTCGGCGGATGCGACGATATTGGTTGTTGGCGGCAACGTCCGGTGGGGGCGGCGACGTCCGGCAGGGGCGGCGACCTTGGTCGTGGGCGGCGACATTGGACGTAGAGGGCGACATTGGTCGTGGGCGGCGACAATAATCAGCTAGGCGTGCGATAATCGGCAGAGGGGGGTATGCGGGTGACATTCAGCGGGGACATTGACATTAGGCGATGGCGGTGACATTTTTGAAAGTGCATTAAATATAGAAAATATGAGAAAAAAAAATATAATTCATGAATACTATCAATGTGAGATTTATGTAATAAGATACATGGAATACATTCAATGTGATCCTCCAAAGAATTCTGTCCAAAAATCAAAAAATTAAAATATAACACCAATACTATCCGAAGGAAACACTTTGCAGCAAAGAATGGAGTTTCCCAATCTGAATGGAGTTTTCCAACAGTATTGATTCAGCTTTTGAGTTTCCCAACCTGAATCAAAAGTGAAGACAATAGCTGGGAGATGTATTAAGCTAAAGAAAGTGCAAAAAATCACAATAAAGTGCAAAAAAAAATGATAGTCGGGAGTGGTTCGTTTTACCAGGAGAGAATTTGAAGCCCCAGGTTGCCGCTGAGTACGGAGGGAGGAGAGCAGCACTGAGAATATGTGTCAATGTTCTTAAGGTTGATGACTTGCCTAGTTTTTAGGCCAATGTAGATGAAGAGCAAATAAATTATAGAAACAGAAATAGTTTGTAGATCAAGAACTATGGATCCAATTTTTCTATTTCTACTTTCAACAGTAATGATTCAGCAAAGAATGGAGGTTCCCCGTGCCCGACTTCTTTAGCTTTGCAGAGGAGTTGGAGTCGGAGTCGGAGGACTTGCTCTGCCGAGGAGGAAGAGGTCGAGGAGGAGCCCGGAGGAGCTGCGGAGGAACCCAGAGGAGCCCGAAGGAGGAGCTGCGGAGAAGCCCGGAGGAGGAACTGCGGAGGAGCACGGAGGAGGATCTGCGGAGGAGCACAGAGGAGGATCTGCGGAGGAGCCCAGAGAAGGAGAGCCCGGAGGAGGATCTGCGGAAGTGCTGCGGAGGAGCTACGGAGTGGGCGAGGCTCTGCCGAGGAGGAAGCAGATGGCGTTTTTAATGAGCGGCGGGCAGCAGTCGAGGATCTGATGGCTTGCGTGTTTGGTTTTTTTGGATTTGACAAATGAGCGGCGGGCATCATCATATATATATATATCTTTACGAGCATCTTCGCACGGGCTACCGCCCGTGCTCGATGCTCTCCGCTTCGACAGTACCCCAGTAGCGACGGTACCTCCACCCAAACTCGCCCGCTCTAGGACTGTCGGTCAATTGACAGTGCATGGGTAGCCCGGTGCCCCGCGCGGCAGAACCCCCGCCTCGACAGTGTCCCGGCTCGACGGCGCCCCCACCGCTCGCGAACCCCGTGCGCACGACAAAATTGGGATGAGGGAGAGCACCGGGCACGGGAATTTGCGAGCGGCGGGGGCGCCGTCGAGCCGGGACACTGTCGAGGCGGGGGTTCTGCCGCGCGGGGCACCGGGGCTACCCATGCACTGTCAATTGACCGACAGTCCTAGAGCGGGCGAGTTTGGGTGGAGGTACCGTCACTACTGGGGTACTGTCGAAGCGGAGAGCATCGAGCACGGGCGGTAGCCCGTGCGAAGATGCTCGTATCCTAGAGAAGACAATGAATAAAACGATCATGATATTAATTGTTGTATTCAGAACAACTCAACAATAAGGGTCTCGAAAGGGTGACCCAAGTAGTCGGTCGGGCAAGTTGCCACAATGTAATCTCAGGTAATTTGTACAGGTATTATTATTTCTTACATAATTGCGTGAGCATGTTAAGTTTTAATAACATTCTTTCATAAAATTGCAATGAGTTAGTAAAGGAAACGCTTGCAAAAAAAAATTATTCCACAATGAGAAATTCAGTAAAGGAAACTCAATTCTGAAAGGGACCTTGATCATTGTATAGTACATCAAATTAATCACCCTCTATCTATGAGAGTAAAAATGATGATGAGGAAGCTGATGGGGAAATGCCAAAATGATATAAATAACCCTGAAGGCAATTCAATAATAAATTTAGCACTAAAAATATTAATTGCACTAATATTAATTCAGCAATCTACCTTCCCGGGGCTTCAAATTTTCGAAAATTATTAATGTTTGTTGGTGTATAAGTCAAACTTGCCTCAATCAGATGCAGTGCTTCAAATAAATGCATGGGTGTATATAGTTGTGCTTTAGAGCACCTTCAAATCGCTTCTAAAAAAATTGATTCATGCCCACAACATAAACCATACGTAACAGTGCATAAAAAATTGCATCTCTAGTTATTTTTAAAGATTTGCTAAACAAATTGCAATGTGCCAACAAAAATGCGATGAGCCAAAAAATACAATGTGTCAAAAAAAACGATCTGTCAAAAAAATATGATGCGCCACGAAAATATGATAGGTAACACAATAAAAGTTCTACATTCCAAAATAGAGCGCAATTTAAAGGAAGAAGAACTCACTTTTTTTCAAATCATGCGAAATTTTCTCAGCGGGGGCCAAATTTCGGCCTCTTTCGCTTATCTAGCACGGGAGCGTGGAGTGGCTGAGAGGAGAGGACATCATTAATTTTATTTTGTATTCATGATGACTGCGTACCAGGATATATAATTGTTATCGCAGCCTGGAAAAATTCTACCTTGCAGGTTCATTTTCATGATTGCAATCGCAAGGGAGGCAACATCTTATACTCAAGATGGATTATAGACATTCATATCCAAAATAATAAAAAAACTAAAATAAAAAACAAATGAATAGCAGCAGAGATTTGTAACCTCATAGTGAATGAGATTAAGAATATGGTCTGGATGTGCTTCAATCACGCCTTTCTCCAGCGCATAAACATGAGTGCTTCTAAATTGTCAGATTTGTAACCCATAGTGACGATTCCAATAGTGATTCATCCATGAAATTGAAGTGGGAAGCATAGCAAAGGAGGCAACCAACCTTGATGTATCTATGGTTGAAGAAGATGAAGAAATATTTGACCATGAGTCCAATCGGAACACCAAGAAACCCCTTAAGTGTGCGATGAAACCCTTTAACCCAATCGGAACAACTAATATTTTCTCTTTCTTTGATCTAGCTTATGGAACAACATGCATAATTCACCTGGTGCAATTAAAACATGAAATCAATTGAGAGAGGAATATTACAGTATCCAGTTGGTGAGAGTTTGATGTCCATCAGAGGAATCAGAGCTTACCAACTAAACATATAATGAGGTTGTAATTTGTAAATCATAATAAAAAAAAATTAATGAAAATAAATATAATTAGCATAATTACTGAACATTTAAACTATAACGATTAATGTTCGCTCGCAACCCACGAAACATGACACTCAGAATAATTTGAAAAAGGGTAAATTGACATCAATATACGAAGAAAAAAATGAAACAACATTAATTTAAATAGAACAACAATAATTTATTTTAGAAAAATTGGCTGATCATCGGAAACATTCCATATAGAACACTTGTTCTTGAATAAAGTGATTACCTCGACATGAAAATCGATATTGGGAGTATAGGGAAAAGCTGTAATATTCACGTAATACCTTTTAGTAGTTGATTCAGGTGCACAAAGCGAAGGTATAATCGAAAAGCACAACAATGCACTGGGACGCTGAGTGTGGTGTAGATTTGGAGGAAACTAAGAATTACGTGAATATTTTCCAACCTGTTTGTAGATGATCAAATTAAATGACGGCATTAGAATGTATAATGAATTAGTAATAGAAGTGTATAATACCTAATATAATATGGAAATACATTACCATAAGATGCAGTAAAACAACAATGGAGTAAACATAAAATATGAAACCCCTTAACACCATCGGAATACCAAAAAACTCCATCAGAATAACCAAATATTTCTCTTTTTTTGGAGCTAGTGTATGGAACAACATACATAATGCAAGTGGTACAATTGAAACACGAAATAAATTGAGAGAAAATGCCTCAATTTCTTTTTTATATTAGGCTGCGTTGGCAAGAACAACAAACTGGAGTAGGAGGTAATCACTGGCATCATTAATGTGTAATAGTGTGGAAGAAAAAGTGAATTAACGCAGGATTTCAGAGAATTTAAGAACAACTAATTCAAAATCTTTGCTACAATGGAAACAGATGTTGGCTGGATTCATTCTATCACACGGTGTGTTGCTTGCTCCCTCGATCCATAGCTGTAACACACCTGCATATGCTGTTCATTCACTCACCTGATGTTTTTTTTTTCAACTTTTAATAGATGATGTGAAGAAATGGTGGATATGGGGCTACTGGATCTCACCTCTGATGTATGCCCAGAATGCCATCTCCACAAATGAATTCCTTGGGCACGCCTGGAATCATGCAAGAAGAAGAGGAAGAAGCTGTCTGTTAACATAAACTTCGTAGCAGAAGCAATAAAATATCTCTCTGACCAATTCTTGGAATGCAGGTTTTACCGCAGCAAACAGAGAGCTTGGGAGTGCAAGTATTGAAGTCCCGTGGAGTCTTTGCAGAGGCAAAATTGTATTGGATTGGTCTCGGCGCATTGCTGGGAGACAGGGGAGGAGAGAAAGAGAGAGAGGGGAGGAGGGAGTTAGAGTAGAGAGTGATAGAGAGGGGGGAAGAAGATATAGAGCTCACCTTGGGCAGAGAAGCATGAAGTTGTAAATGCCCTAGACTATAGGGGTCGGGCAGAGGATGTGAGTCGCGACCTGCTTGAAAGAAACCCGTAATACTCCTCTTCATCAATGGAAATCCCATTCTGACCAGATCGCGATGGGTTTTTACTTTCAGCGGCAAGAAGCGAGCACATGACTGTTTCTCTTCGATTCTGGAAGCAAGGGTTGCGAATATCGTAGAGGAGGAGGCAGAAACGTCACTACAGGAGCAATTTTCGTTTGCCTGGCGTTGGCATGGATGAAGAAGTAGAAGGTGTTTAAGTTGCAGACAGCTTAGAATGGAGAATACAAATGCGGTATGGGAAGTGATCAAATCTTTGTTGGGGAACTATTCAGCGGAGTGGATCAACTCTTTGGACGCCGACATCGTGAGGATCGGGAGGTGGGTTTTAGTACAACCTCAAAATAGCGAGCACGAAGAGGGAGCAGCGAGCGGGAAGAGGCCAACGCAGATATCCGATGTCGAAGAGTGACCTAGCAAGGTAGGGCACGGGAGGAGGCGTCGGCGAGGGCGAACTTGCGGGCGAGAAGAGCGAAACAGCAAAAAATATAGATACCGCCGGACTTTGAGTTGCGACGGACATCGAACTCCATGTCCTCCTCGCTGAAGCCGGAGGAGATCGCGCAGCCGAGGAGCGGTGCGTTTGCGATGACCGGCGAGAAGTAGACATGGGAGCAGCGATGCGTTTGCGATATAGCCTGCGGACGGGTTTGCGATATAGCCAGGGGACAGATTTTCTTATGTTTGCGACAGACTCAGGTGCACTGTACAAATAAGAAATATCTTTATATATAAGTATAGATATATTCAGAGGTGTAAAGATGTGTATGCGCGTGTCTTTGAGCGGCGGGCAGATAATATTTTAGTATATTTCTCTCTCGCTTTCTATTCAGATATTTATTAAACAATTAATTTTAGATGTTTTATGCAGGAGTGCTTTTCGAAGGGCTGCGCTCCGAGGAACGGAGCTCTGGGCATGCAACTTTACCAAAAACAAATGGCGGGCATCATTATATATATTCCCATCCACTTTTGTCTGGAATGCAAGTTTACTAAAAAACCAAAAAAAATGATTGGTGGAGGGATATTTTGAGAGTATTTTGGTCCAATAAATGTTTCACCATATTCACTTTTGACTATATTAATGATTTTAATGATTATATAGTAGTTTATATGTATATATATAATATTTTAAATATTAATATTTTAAGAAAATATAAATATGGCAGTACAAATAGTATACTAAAAAGTATAAGCTTTAAAATAATCATTTAATGTTAAAATGCGGATTACCTCTTTTACTACTTATTTGATTTAAAGTGACGCGTAATTTATTTATTTTTGCAACACCAGCTCAGAATTTTTTTTAGCAGCAACAAAATGCTTTTAGTGAGAAATCAAATTACTAATATGATTTAATATTAAATTCTATATTAGATATATAATTTAAACCAGCTTATATTCATGCAAAGAAATAAAAAACATCAAATAAATTTTAAAAAAATAAAAATATATTAAAATTTCATGGTTTAGAATATTTATGCATAATATTTATGCTGAAAAAATGAAACTAAAAATCAGCCTTAATTTGTCCATCAGCTGCCAAGTTGACAGCAGGGAGAATGGAATTAATGCATTGAAAGAGACATAAATATTGATAGCTGTGAATGAGAACGAATATCCACACCAGTATTTTTAGGGTGCTGCTGTTAGCACCGCAGGTTTGGCTGATCGCACTGCACTTTCCTAATTTTTTAAGTTTTTTGGAAATACTTCTTTAACATACATTTTTAGGAAAATTGTCCAACATGAAAGTTGTAGATTTCGACGAGATCTACAACTTGTGTTGAACACTTTTCTTAAAAATGCATGTACAAGGCGTACTTTGGAAATAAGCTCAAATTTTGCGCCTTTTGAAAATACGCTTTGCGCATGCACAAAGCGTATTTCTAAAAGGCGCGAAAAAATAGGAAAAAATACAGTGCGACTAGCCAAAACTGTGGTGCTAATAGCAGCGGCCTATTTTTATAGTCATTTTAAGTAGTCATTTTAATTATTTATATGTATATATTTTGAAATAAAAATCGTTAAAAATACTTTCGTAAGGAATAGATCATCATGCCATATACAAAAATTTCATCTGCTTACTCCTGTTTGCTGTGTTTTTGTTTGGGTGAGTTTGGACAAAAATGTAAATAGTATGTTTATAATTCTGTACATGAAAAGAAAACTAATTTTGTACATAAAAGTAGACGACGGTTCATAACCACCACCGTCGAACCAAACGGAGCCTTAACAGCGAAGTTAACAGAGATTTTAATAGAGGTGATCATTGTCTTTAGATGTTTTCTATAATACATCTGTAGTTTATCTTATTCCAAGTTTCAGGAGTCCAAAAAAATTAATCTTTCTAAAAGATTTTAAAAAAATGATCAAAGATCATGGGAGATCATTTTTGATCTCATGGGTGATCATGTTTGATCTTCGGAGAGATCATGTGAGATCAGTGTTTACTTTCGCCGTTAAGTTTATGATAAGTGTTATAATCCTGCAGTAATTCAAAAAAAAAAACAAATTCACGATAGAATGAGGATTCAACAAGAGAAGCAACAACGAAGCAGATGAAAAATCAAATTTATAGATTAAAAACCCCCTTCAAATCAAACACACGCTTTATTCCAGACTTGAACGGATCACGGTACAAATTTTCAGACACAGATTGAGAGACAGAGAGAGAGTTAAGCATTCTTACTGCCAATCCTGAGCGTAAAAGCTTGCAGGGACAGCAATACCTGCTTCAATTTCTCTTTGATTTCAGGATCAATGAGATTCCCTTCGTCATCGAACTTCCTGGGAGGCTGGAACGCCGGAACAAACAGTTCTGGATTGTTGATGAAATGAAGATCCAGGAAGACTCCAACCTGGCGCAGATGATACTGAGATCTCCCCCCTCCGAATCCTCCACCGGCGCTCACGATCGCCGCCGGCTTGTCCGCCCAAACATTCGGGTAACGAGATGCCCAGTCGATCGCATTCTTCAGAGGAGCTTCATCAAGCAAGTCAAAAAAAAAGGGGGGGAAGATCCTTAGACCGGGAATTAATGGAGGTGAAAAGGGGATCCGAAATAATTAATTAGGATAAATACCGGCGAAAGAGTAATTGTTCTCGGGGGAAGCGAAGAGGATGCTGTCGGCTGCTAGGATCTTGCTGCGGAAGGCTTCGATGGCGGGAGGGTAGGTGCCGTTGACCTCTAGGTCAGTGTTCAGTAATGGAAGCGGCGAGATGTCGATGTGCTCGATCTGCATACCTTCGATCGACTCGTTGCATACATCGATCGCTGCACATGGAACGATCGTAGATCCGATTAAGATGAATATAGAAGCGGAGGATGACGAAGACTAGTAGTAAAAGAGGGAGAAAAAAACCGCTTCGGATGAGTCCGCGATTGAAAGAGGCCTTGCGAAGAGAACCGCAGATTGCTGCAACTTTGATCGCTTGATTCGCCGCCATTACTGCGGCCAAATACAGCAGCTCTATGATCTCTCCTTCTCTGCCTCTTCTTCTTCTTCTTCCCCCTTTCCCTTTATTTATAGGATGAGAGTGAAATGGATCTATAAATTTCGCGGTGGGTCCTCTAATCTCCATCCCATATTAAAATTGACTAAAAAAAATAACTCGTTTCCTCTCCATTCTACCCGATTTTTACTCTGCTCCTCCCGCCATGAACCAGCGGAAGGAGCCGGCGACGAGGTACGATGCTGAAGAGATTGCCGGCGACGAGGTACGATGCTTTTATTTTTTATTATGATTAATTATTTAGATTGTCTTAAACTATAAGAAAATAAAGTAAGCTCCAATACAAAGTATAAAGCGAAAACAAATATATAAAAAAAAATTGACAAATAATTAGTTTAATTATTATTCTTATTTCTGGAGCAACGAAAATTGACAAGTCGTGCGTCCAGAAGTGTTGAAATTGGCGCCGGTCAACAAAATGAGCTTTGAACCGGAACTTGGTGGTTCAATAATTCAACGTTAGCCAGATTACCTATTTAGCCTTTTTATTTATTTATTTATATTCCTAGTTTAATATTTAATTTAAGTATTTAATTATAATATTTATCATTACAGCTTTGGGAATATCTATAATATCCTGATAATCATCTATCAAAATTCTCAGAATCGTTCTATAACATTGTTATTATTATATAACATTAAACTAATTAAAATTAAAAATATATGGGGGCATTTACTCGGACGTGGAACCGTAGTTGTTCATGAACGCCCGAGCTCAACTAAAGGAACTTCATTCACTTTTATGTTCAAAACTAGTTTTCTTTTCATCCATTTTACCGTCGGCAAGCCAAACATGCATTCTATGATAGTGGAGTTTCTGTCTAAATTCACTGGAGTAAAAATGTTGTACCAAACGGAGCCTAAGGCTCCGTTTTGGGTGGAGTCTGAGTGCCGGTGCGGGAGCAGATGCCGCTGCAAGGCGGAAAAACAAACGACGCCCGAGGCCGCGCGGCGGCGTTTGCTCCCGCATCTCTTCGCAAATGCCCTCTCACCACTCCGTCTCCAATCACGCCTCCCCACCTCAGGTCCCAACCCTCGGTTCCCAGCCGCCGTGCCCTACCAAACAAGGCCTAAGGGTTTGTTTGGTTCGGCGGCGGCGGATCGATCCGGCGGATGGAAACGGGGCTTCCGAACTGGAGGGGGGAGGCGGCTGCTCCAAACGCCGCTTTTTGGGGGCGTTTCTCCTTGCGGGCGGGTGGAAACGGAGCAAACGCCGCCGGAGGGGCATTTGTTTTGCCGCCTTCCGGCGGCGTTTGCCCCAAACGGAGCGGCGAAACGCCGCCCCAAACGAAGCCTAAGTTTCCTAAATTATTCGGTTGCATTTTTTTTTTTTTGAAATTACAAAATCTTTTTTGGTAAATTTGCATTTCATAACATTCATACATAAAAAAAACCTCTTCTGAAAATTTATTCCAAGGATATTTTTTTGTGCATAGATGTCATGAAATCTAAACTTAAATGAGAGATTTTTGTAATTTCAAACGAGAGATTTTTGTAATTTGCTATGTGTTGGTCTGGACTAGATCAACTGCTGAAAAGAAAGGATGTGATTTAACGTCAGGCGTTAGAGCCAACGTCGGCATTGGCGTTTGCCCGAACGATGACGTTAGTTTCCTCTCCTATAAATAGGTGGCATTAGTTCTATTCAAGTTGACACACAACTCAAGGAGCTCTATTCCAGCACTCTGATTTCTATGTGAGGCAGTATTTCCAGACCAAAAAGGATCTCTCATTCAATTTCAAGAGAAGGAATCAAAGGAGGCTTGGATCAACACTAACTCGACGCGAAAAATGCACGCTTCGACTTCAACGATCTTCAGCATCTCCTCGAGATTTCCTCATATGAAGTTTTTAATTTATCTTTCATAAATTGTAATACTTTTATCTTTGTAATTGTTTCGTGAATTCTCCGCGTTTGTTGGCGACTAGGTCCGTGTGCGAGTTAGGGGGAATTCGTCACAAGGCAACTAGGTCCAGGGCTCAGATCTAGGAGGTGCTCGAGGCCTTTTTGGGGATAAAAAAGCTAGAGCGGCTTGAGGCCGTGTCATAGGATAGATCGGCTAAAACCAATTGGTTCTTAGGGAAAAGAGTCGGTATAGAAAACAAAAAGAGTTTTTCATATTCGCCTTGATTTCTAGCATCATAGAAATTCGATTATGTAATCAATTTTATAAATGATAATCTTGTCTTGAACTTTCAGAGACATCAAGTCATGCAGCGAACTACCAATGGTGCAAGACTTTCCTATAGGATTATCATATATGTTAGTAAATAATTTGTATAATTATTTATTTTTGATGGCTTTTGCATTCTTCGTTGTTTTTACATCTTAAACAATGGTGCAAATTGTTGTTTTTTTCTTCAAATTAGCCACACGGGTGAAGTCCGTGGGCTAAACCCAATACTTTCATGGGTTGGCTGAACTCGTTTGCTCTCTATATATACAAAAATAGCACAGCAAACACAAGAAAAATATTTCCACTAAGCAAACTAACCACTAAGCCAAGCCAACTTAATTTCAAATTTTTATCATTTTATTTTACTAATTCATTATTTACGCCTGTAATACCGCGAAAAACAAAATGACGAAGATTGTCGGAGTTGGCCACGTGGCTGCGCGGGTACTGTTCATCATAGGGTTTAGGGTTCATCTTATAGCGAGAAATTCTGTTGGAAATCCGGCTAGATTGAGGGCAGTTTTAGTATACAAATTTTCATTTTATAGGATATAAAAAAGCACAGCTCTGAGTATTTTTCGTTGTGCTTAGGATGGATCTACAACCATGAATTACTTCCATCTCTCAAACTTCTTGAAACTGAAGATCTTGTATTCAGTTGCCTTTTCTATCATGTTGGGTGCTGACAATCTTGTCCCTGCAGCCTGGCATCCGACGTTGAAGCTATGTGGGATATGCTTGCTCCTAGAGATTTTCAAAAAAACATGGCCCAGGGGGCCGGCCCGAAAAAAGCCCGGCAAGGCCCGGGCCTGCGCAAGCCCGCCTTGTCCCGGGCCAGGCTTAGGAGGCCTAACTGGGCCACCATATTAGGCAAATGCCCAGCCCGGTGGCTGGGCCAGGCCGGGCAAAGCCCGATTTACCGGGCTCTTGAAAAGTCCGATTTGGCGGCAACAAGCTGCCATGGCATAACTCCTTGTTTTGGTATTAGTGTTCCAGATCATTTTCTTTTTTCTTAGGGGGGTTTTGATTGATTATTTTTTGACATAATGAGATGGAAGAATGTGAGGCTTCCTTGTTCCTGTTCCTGATTTTGCTGATTCTATATCTTGACTCGAAAAATATGAGGGTTGTACATGTTTGTTATAGATCATATCAAAAACTCGTTAGCACATGACATATGCTCTTATTGGTTTAACATTTCAAAATAAATAAATTAAAAATTCATATTTTAACAATTATATTTTTGCAATGATTTTATTTTCTCTCGAAGAAGAAATCGAGAGAAACGAAGGAGATTTGAGGTGTTTGAGAGACTTGGCGCCGTGCGACTTTCGTCTAGAGTCGGGAGGGCGGTTCGAGAATTGGGCAAGCAAATGAGGTTATCGGGTTTCGACTTTTCCTCTTAACCACGTGACCCGCTCCCCTGCTTGACATGCACACTAGTTACTTGAGTGAGTCATGCCTAAACCGGTCAAAAACTCTTATCCGACTTCCTAGTCGGTCTCAATTTCATCCCCGGTTTTAACTTCCTTTTTTTTATTAATACTAATCACTACGCTAATGAATTGAAACGCCACTTGGAATTACGTACTACCTATTACTTACGTCGAGTTCACATTTTAATTAATATTATTTGTTCTTTTTATCTTTATACATTTAATTTACGTCGCTTTGACGCGCGCATGTTTATTCGCATAGAATATTACAATTATTAATACTTGTCATTGACGATGTTGTACTTTGTGGGAGGGGAAATTTTTTCATACGGGCAGCGTACTATTTGCATAGTATGCTGCCCCTAATAAAATGAGTTTTATTAAAAAAAATTATTGTTTTTTATAAACAAAATTACATAATATTAATTAGGGTTTTTTTTACAATTATTTTAAGATACTATTTATCTATAAAATAATTATTTTTTAAAAACAATCAGCCCGGACATCTGTTAAAATCTGCCCGACATCGTTGTTGAAACCCAAAAAATGGGATTCGAATAGTTCGAAATCAGGGTAGGCAGCTTGCCCTTACTCCTCTCGGGTGAAATCCCACGACCGGTCACTTAGAGCCTAGGAACCCCTCTACTTGTGGACTTAGATGAAAATAGACCCCGCGAGCTGCAGCGAGGAGGTCCCGCCACTAACCCGAAAGATCCGAAGATCTTCCCCTCCCAAGCCAATGCTGAGCCTGGGCACCTCGGAGAGCACTCGCGACACCTGACCGTTGGCCTAAAGAACTTGACGAACGGAAGGCAGGGTCACTAGCTAACCGACTGCACACTAAGGGGGGTGGGGTAAAGAGATGCCAACCCTCCCCAAGGTGCCCATGAGGGTCTATTTATAGATTTCCTGAAAATGAGTTGCGTATAACGTGAAAGGTCTGCCAATAGCCAAGTTCCGCTATTTAAAAATACTATCCGCACCCCCTGAAAACATCCGGGCAGGTGAAGAGAGAGGTGAGAAGGGTCTTTACCCAAAAATAGGGGGGAGGCGAGTGGGCACTACTCCACTCACGCGTAGGGGAAAGACGAGAGGGGAGCGGGTGCTCACCCCACTCGCCCGCAAGGGGGCGAGTGGGGGCGAGTGGGACGAGAGGGGAGCGGGTGCTCACCCCACTCGCCCGCAAGGGGGCGAGTGGGTGCTCGCCCCACTCGCCCCCAAGGGGTGAGCGGGCACTCGCCCCTATGGAGTGCTCCCCCACTCGCCCCCAAGGGGCGAGTGGGCGCTCCCCCACTCGCCCCCAACGGACGAGTGGGTGCTCCCCTTTCAGTCCTGCCGCACCCTTTTCCTCTCGTCCGTATCCGTTTGTGCCTTGGCTGATTTCGGGCGCTCCCGAGCGGGCACTTTCCTTGTTCACCTTGATCTGCCTGAGTCCGGGATGATCAGACCAGCTCGGCAAATATGGGGGTTGTACACAATCCCCGCTCCCCACTCGCCCCGAAGGGGCGAGTGGGCGCTCCCCCACTCGCCCCCAAGGGGCGAGTGGGCGTTCCCCCACTCGTCCCTACGGGGCGAGTGGGCGCTTCCCCACTCGCCCCCAACGGGCGAGTGGGTGCTCCCCTTTCGGTCCTGCCGCACCCTTTTCCTCTCGTCCGGATCCGTTTGTGCCTTGGCTGATTTCGGGCGCTCCCGAGCGGGCACTTTCCTTGTTCACCTTGATCTGCCTGAGTCCGGGCTGATCAGACCAGCTTGGCAAATATGGGGGTTGTACACAATCCCCGCTCTTTTCGAGCTTGCCTCAAGCTCGAAAAGAAAGTCCAACCCGCATATTTGACGAGCAGGTGAACTTTACGGAGAGTCTCCGAGGGGCCTTACAAGAGAACTTGGAAATAAAGAACCCCTTAAAGGGGGAGGGGAGCACCTTCTTTGAGAGCTTTTCCCCTTCCTACCTCCTGAACAAAACGATCCCTCCTTAGGGTTTCTAGATCTGCTTTAAGGCTCTCTTTGGGAGGAGTCGGGGTGACCTGGCGGAGCCCCTTGCTCTGGCCAGGAAACTTCCCCTCCCCCTTTCTCGCGTGCGTCGCGTGACTATTGTAAAAGATCCATTGCCTTAAGCTATACACAAGAATGAAAACTCTTTTTTCGCTCAACGTCTCTCTTGGGTCGAAGGCGGATCCCTTGGCGACACTGCATGCGACCTTACCTTCGGCTCATGCGACTGTAAGGATCCGACTTCCTTTTAAGAGGACTGCCACGTACGATCATGCCTGCATAAGTTCGCATGCTTTGCTCCTGCGCAACCAACCTCTCACATATGGCTGTTCATCGAGGTCTTAGTCTCTCGAATACACTTGAGCGAGTCGATGTGGTGAGATAGGTTGTGGGGTCGAGGACTGCTGATCTTGCTGCGCGCTCGGGAAGTGATGCGAGTAGTCGGAGCGTGGGGTGGAGGAACTCAACACCTTCCAAGGAGCCGAGCTCAACTGGATGCGGAAACAACCTAACACCTTTCAGGGAGCCGAGCTCACCTGGAAGTGGAAATAACTTCACCTTCCAGGGAGCCGAGCTCACCTGGGAGTGGAAATTGTTGGAGCATGCGTTCTGCACTCGTCCGGTTTGAGAATAACAAATCCCGAATGTATTTGATCCTATTTTTGATTAATGGTGTGCAGATAACAGGTGCAAGAATAACATGATTTCAATTGGAGCAAAATGACATTTTCCAGAAATTTGAGCTATCGGATTTCCGACAGTGCTATCGGATTTCCGACAGCGCGTTTATTTAAGCTCTGCGCAACGGTTTGGAGCTATCGGATTTCCGATATCGCTATCGGATTTCCGACAGCCCATGATCTGCCAATAACGCCAGAACGTGCAGCAGTTACCTTGGTTATCGGATATCCGACAGTGCTATCGGATATCCGACAGCCCACGTCTCAACCACGACCTCAACACGACGCAGAAACTTCGTTTTAGTGGGACACGTGGCAGCCTCTGGAGATATCGGATTTTGGCGACAGCGGCTATCGGACGGCGACAGCTCCTTTTTATTAAAAGGGCTCAAAACTTCGTGGAATTCAGTTCTTCACATTTCTAAGCCTCCTTCCTGAGTGTTATCGTCCAGAGAGCTCCAGAGAACGAAAATCCCCATCCTTGAAGAAGAAAAGAGAGAGCGAAGCCGAAGATTGTCACGCATTCCAAGGAGACTTTCTCAAGGGCTCTTCGCTGTTTTGGTCCAGAAATTCTAAAGGTTTTTTTTTTCATATTGTATTTTCATTCATTCTCTTTTCATTTTGTAATCGTTGGAGAAATCGTCGTCTTGCGTGCGGCGTCTAAGTCCTTGCGTGGCTTAGGGGAAAATCGCTTCCTTGTGCGGAGCGTCCAAGTCCTTGCGTGGCTTGGTGGGAAATCGTGGCCTTGTGTGCTACGTCTAGATCTTGGGAAGATCTAGAGGATAGGCTTGGTCTTGGTCTAGGGAGAGACAAGTGATAGCCTTCCGATCCTTGGGAGAAGGATTGGTAAACACAAATTGTTAAAAGTTTATTTTTATTATAGCCTTGATTTTAAGCTTTATTAAGATCGACAATACTTTGTATTCATCACTTGTGGAAATAAATTTGATTTCCAATTTCTTATGATTTTCTAAGTGTTTATTTGGGTTGTCTAAAAATCTACTTGTTTATCCGTTAAAATTATCATAATATATTAGAAAAATTTCAAAGTAAATTTTAGCCCTTATTCACCCCCCCCCCCCTCTAAGGGCGCCACAAGATCCAACAGAAATAACTTAACACCTTCCAGGGAGTCGAGCTCACCTGGGAGTGGAAATAACTTAACACCTTCCAGGGAGCCGAGCTCACCTGGAAGTGGATACAAATCAACACCTTCCAGGGAGCCGAGCTCAGCTGGAGGTGGAAACAAATCAACACCTTACAGAGAGCCGAGCTCAGCTGGAGGTGGATACAAATCAACACCTTTCAGGGAGCCGAAAAAGCTGGAGGTGGAAACAAATCAACACCTTCCAGGGAGCCGAGCTCAGCTCGAGGTGGATACAAATCAACACCTTCCAGGGAGCCGAGCTCAGCTGGAGGTGAAAACAAATCAACACCTTCCAGGGAGCCGAGCTCAGCTGGAGGTGGAAACAAATCAACACCTTCCAGGGAGCCGAGCTCAGCTGGAGGTGGATACAAATCAACACCTTCCAGGGAGCCGAGCTCAGCTGGAGGTGGATACAAATCAACACCTTCCAGGGAGCCGAGCTCAGCTGGAGGTGGATACAAATCAACACCTTCCAGGGAGCCGAGCTCAGCTGGAGGTGGAAACAAATCAACACCTTCCAGGGAGCCGAGCTCAGCTGGAGGTGGATACGAATCAACACCTTCCAGGGAGCCGAGCTCAGCTGGAGGTGGATACGAATCAACACCTTCCAGGGAGCCGAGCTCAGCTGGAGGTGGATACGAATCAACACCTTCCAGGGAGCCGAGCTCAGCTGGAGGTGGATACGAATCAACACCTTCCAGGCAGCCGAGCTCAGCTGGAGGTGGAAACAAATCAACACCTTCCAGGGAGCCGAGCTCAGCTGGAGGTGTAAACAAATCAACACCTTCCAGGGAGCCGAGCTCAGCTAAAGGTGGATACAAATCAACACCTTCCAGGGAGCCGAGCTCAGCTGGAGGTGGATACAAATCAACACCTTCCAGGGAGCCGAGCTCAGCTGGAGGTGGAAACAAATCAACACCTTCCAGAGAGCCGAGCTCAGCTGGAGGTGGATACGAATCAACACCTTCCAGGGAGCCGAGCTCAACTGGAGGTGGAAACAAATCAACACCTTCCAGGGAGCCGAGCTCAGCTGGAGGTGGATACAAATCAACACCTTCCAGGGAGCCGAGCTCAGCTGGAGGTGGAAACAAATCAACACCTTCCAGGGAGCCGAGCTCAGCTGGAGGTGGAAACAAATCAACACCTTCCACGGAGCCGAGCTCAGCTGGAGGTGGATAAAAATCAACAACTTCCAGGGAGCCGAGCTCAGCTGGAGGTGGAAATAAATCAACACCTTCCAGGCAGCCGAGCTCAGCTGGAGGTGGAAACAAATCAACACCTTCCATGGAGTCGAGCTCAGCTGGAGGTGGAGGCCTTAACCGTCTTTCCGACTTTTCGACTTTTCGACTTTATGCCTCTCCGAGTGAATTCTCCTGCCCTGCCGGCATCAACTAGCTCAGTCAGCGGAACCATCCCGGAGCAGAAATTACTTACCCCCTCCAAGAGCTCAACCTGCCCTGCCAGCTAGTGAGAGCCCGGTCAGCGGTCTCTTCTCGGGGCCTTAACCGAAATTCCATCTGCCTCTCCGAGTGAGTTCTCCTGTCCTGCCAGCTTCAACTAGCCTGGTCAGCGGTCTCTTCTCGGGGCCTTAACCAAATTTCCATCCGCCTCTCCGAGTGAGTTCTCCTGCCCTGCCAGCTTCAACTAGCCTGGTCAGCGGTCTCTTCTCGGGGCCTTAACCGAAATTTCATCTGCCTCTCCGAGTGAGTTCTCCTGTCCTGCCAGCTTCAACTAGCATGGTCAGCGGTCTCTTCTCGGGGCCTTAACCAAATTTCCATCTGCCTCTCCGAGTGAGTTCTCCTGCCCTGCCAGCTTCAACTAGCCTGGTCAGCGGTCTCTTCTCGGGGCCTTAACCAAATTTCCATCCGCCTCTCCGAGCGAGTTATCCTGTCCTGCCAGCTTCAACTAGCCTGGTCAGCGGTCTCTTCTCGGGGCCTTAACCGAAATTCCATCTGCCTCTCTGAGCGAGTTCTTCTGTCCTGCCAGCTTCAACTAGCCTGGTCAGCGGTCTCTTCTCGGGGCCTTAACCAAATTTCCATCCGCCTCTCCGAGTGAGTTCTCCTGCCCTGCCAGCTTCAACTAGCCTGGTCAACGGTCTCTTCTCGGGGCCTTAACCGAAATTCCATCTGCCTCTCCGAGTGAGTTCTCCTGTCCTGCCAGCTTCAACTAGCCTGGTCAGCGGTCTCTTCTCGGGGCCTTAACCAAATTTCCATCCTCCTCTCCGAGTGAGTTTTCCTGTCCTGCCAGCTTCAACTAGCCTGGTCAGCGGTCTCTTCTCAGAGCCTTAACCAAATTTCCATCCGCCTCTCCGAGTGAGTTCTCCTGCCCTGTCAGCTTCAACTAGCCTGGTCAGCGGTCTCTTCTCGGGGCCTTAACCGAAATTCCATCTGCCTCTCCGAGTGAGTTCTCCTGTCTTGCCAGCTTCAACTAGCCTGGTCAGCGGTCTCTTCTCGGGGCCTTAACCAAATTTCCATCCGCCTCTCCGAGTGAGTTCTCCTGCCCTGTCAGCTTCAACTAGCCTGGTCAGCGGTCTCTTCTCGGGGCCTTAACCGAAATTCCATCTGCCTCTCCGAGTGAGTTCTCCTGTCCTGCCAACTTCAACTAGCCTGGTCAGCGGTCTCTTCTCGGGGCCTTAACCAAATTTCCATCCGCCTCTCCGAGTGAGTTCTCCTGCCCTGCCAGCTTCAACTAGCCTGGTCAGCGGTCTCTTCTCGGGGCCTTAACCGAAATTCCATCAGCCTCTCCGAGTGAGTTCTCCTGCCCTGCCAGCTTCAACTAGCCTGGTTAGCGGTCTCTTCTCGGGGCCTTAACCAAGTTTCCATCCGCCTCTCCGAGTGAGTTCTCCTGCCCTGCCAGCTTCAACTAGCCTGGTCAGCGGTCTCTTCTCGGGGCCTTAACCGAAATTCCATCCGCCTCTCCGAGTGTGTTCTCCTGCCCTGCCAGCTTCAACTAGCCTGGTCAGCGGTCTCTTCTCGGGGCCTTAGCCGAAATTTCATCAGCCTCTCCGAGTGAGTTCTACTGTCCTGCCAGCTTCAACTAGCCTGGGCAGCGGTCTCTTCTCAGGGCCTTAACCAAATTTCTATCCGCCTCTCCGAGTGAGTTCTCCCCTGCCAGCTTCAACTAGCCTGGTCAGCGGTCTCTTCTCGGGGCCTTAACCAAATTTCCATCCGCCTCTCCGAGTGAGTTCTCCTGCCCTGCCAGCTTCAACTAGCCTGGTCAGCGGTCTCTTCTCGGGGCCTTAACCGAAATTCCATCTGCCTCTCCGAGTGAGTTCTCCTGTCCTGCCAGCTTCAACTAGCATGGTCAGCGGTCTCTTCTCGGGGCCTTAACCAAATTTCCATCCGCCTCTCCGAGTGAGTTCTCCTGCCCTGCCAGCTTCAACTAGCCTGGTCAGCGGTCTCTGGTCGGGAACTTAACCTAAAAGCTATATTTAACTATATTCGATACATTATAGATGGATTACATTACAATGCGCTTCCTCGCGCTTGCTCGGCGACATGCGTCTTGGCCATCTCCTCCATCACTCCCTCCATCTCTTCAGCTCCCTCCTGCTCCTTCCAGGTGAAGTTATCTTCCCTCTGCAAGGCTTCTTCTTCCTTCCCTTACCTCCAGAAACTCTGGGCATGTGGATGTCACGTGACCATACTGCTGATGGAAGTCACAGTACGGCAGTGCCAGCATCCTTGCTCCCTTCCCTGCACGACCCCTCTTCCTATTTCTTCTTCTTCGACCAATCGTCACGGTCTGCTGGGGTTGGGGATGCAATGGCCTTGGGTCCGGTTGCCACCCTATTGGGCCTGACCGTCCCTGACCCTCTTGAAAGCTTCCTCTCCCTTGGAAGTGGCCTCTTCCTTGGCCTTGAGAGGGTCCTCCTGGAGGCCTCCAGGTTGGTCGGACGACTAGTGGTTGAAACCCCCAGTCTTGCTCCTGCCCAACAGGGGGTCCCTGGTGCCCATGACTTCCTGCTTCCTCCTTCCTTGTGCAATAGGAGATCGATAGCTCCTTAAATCCCTCTAGTGCTGGGGCAGACAGGATCAACTCGCAGGAGGGGCTTCCCCTCCCTACCTGGAAAGTCGACAACACTCGACCCGCCCCCTCGCAAGGAGGTTGAGAACTCGCGGGGCTGGAGAACAACACCCGCGCATGGAGGATTCGATCCTCCTTCGCTTACACTTCCTTACCGGGTCTCCCCGCAAGTGTTACCTCGTCCAGAGGGGGTAAGGTGAGTGCATGTGCTGCCGGAGTTGAGCACTCGCCTGCGGGGGTAGGAGCCATGCGTAGAGCCTCCAGGATCACTTTCTTGAACTCTTCAAAATCGCTTCTTCGCACGTAGTCGCCGGGTGGGGGTGGGTTCCCTGGTTCTTCGCTTCCAGTCATTGGACTTACTCAAGATTTTTCCGAACAAACTGCGTTCCGCGCTCACCGCACCAGAATGTTGAAACCCAAAAAATGGGATTCGAACAGTTTGAAATCAGGGTAGGCAGCTTGCCCTTACTCCTCTCGGGTGTAATCCCACGACCGGTCACTTAGAGCCTAGCTAGGAACCCCCTCTACTTGTGGACTTAGATGAAAATAGACCCCGCCAGCTGCAGTGAGGAGGTCCCGCCACTAACCCGAAAGATCCGAAGATCTTCCCCTCCCAAGCCAATGCTGAGCCTGGGCACCTCGGAGAGCACTCACGACACCTGACTGTTGGCCTAAAAGACTTGGCGAACGGAAGACAGGGTCACTAGCTAACCGACTACACACTAGGGGGGGGGGGGGGGGGGGGTAAAGAGATGCCAACCCTCCCCAAGGTGCCCATGAGAGTCTATTTTTAGATTTCCTGAAAATGGGCTGCGTATAACGTGAAAGGTCTGTCAATAGCCAAGTTCCGCTATTTAAAAATACTATCCGCACCCCCTGAAAACATCCGGGCAGGTGAAGAGAGAGGTGAGAAGGGTCTTTACCCAAAAATAGGGGGGAGGGCGAGTGAGCACTACTCCCACTCACGCGCAGGGGAAAGACGAGAGGGGAGCGGGTTCTCACCCACTCGCCCGCAAGGGGGCGAGTGGGTGCTCGCCCCACTCGCCCCCAAGGGGCGAGTGGGCACTCGCCCCTATGGAGTGCTCCCCCACTCGCCCCCAAGGGGCGAGTGGACGCTCCCCCACTCGCCCCCTAAGGGGCGAGTGGGCGCTCCCTTACTCGCCCCCAAGGGGCGAGTGGGCGTTCCCCCACTCGTCCCCAACGGGCGAGTGGGCGCTTCCCCACTCGCCCCCAACGGGCGAGTGGGTGCTCCCCTTTCGGTCCTGCCACACCATTTTCCTCTCGTCCGGATCCGTTTGTGCCTTGGTTGATTTCGGGCGCTCCCGAGCGGGCACTTTCCTTGTTCACCTTGATCTGCCTGAGTCCGGGCTGATCAGACCAGCTCGGCAAATATGGGGGTTGTACAATCGTGTTTTGTATTTTTTTTTTCAAATTTCGCTGGCGGTCCGATAACAAATCGGACGGACAAGATCTCCCCTGAGCATGGTACACACGCCTACCTAAATATTTCTTGTGTTGGTTTGTTATTTTCTTTGAACCTTTTTATAAAAGAGAGTTGATATTAGCAATTCGGAATTGACTATTCGCAGTCCATCACTATTCATAGTCCTTAAATTTTATTTGTAGCCCAAAATTATATTTGCACCCCACTCTCATCCCAAATAAGTGAAACACTAGTGATTTATTAAGCTTTAGAAGCCTAAAGAAACATCTTAAAGACTCTATATTAAACAATTTAAAAACCTAATAGGAAAAGAAGTTAAATGACATGCATAGAGAAATTAACTTTAAAACAAGTTAAATAACATGCAAACCTTACTCTAATCTGAAAACTGACTATTTTTTTTTTGGATTTTCGTTGGATAATTTCTTCTTTTTTGAAAAAGGTAAATCTAAGAGGGGGAAAATTGACGCAGCCAATAGAACTACGGCTAGGAATTAGGCAACGAGAGGAGAGAGATGGAGAGGAGAAGGTTATTCAATGGGGTGCGATTAGTGAGAATTGGATTGCGAATATAATTAGGTTTTTAACAATTTTTTGGGATGCGAATAGCAAGATTTGGACTGCTAATATCATTTCTCTTATAAAAACTCTGCTCGCCGCCTAATCAACCGGTATCATTCCTGGATCTTCTTCCCCGCCGCCGTGTTTTTTTTCCTTCGCTGCTAGATTTGCTCGCAGGTATGCTTTCCTCTTCTTCTTCCGACACTCTATTAAGTGTTTCCTGAGGAGTAATAATCCTCTCTTATTTATTGCCCCAGGCTCCCCACGAACCCTAAATTCTCTCTTCTTCAAACTATGGACACCGAATCGAACTCAATTCAACCGCCGAAATCCGACATTTCGGTTCAAGTTGACGCGTTACTCGAGGTACGTCTTTGGCTGTTTTTGCTAATTATTTCTTTAATGGATCTCATCGGAATCGCTCTGCTTCTTTACTTGATCTGAGCTTGATTCTTCATTTTTTCTGTTTTGGATATGTTTTGTGTAGATGAATCTGAGTGAAATACTCGAATTCATTGTGTTTTATTCACTGACTTCAGAATTAGCCTTATCGTTACTTTCAATTGGTTGTTTAGAGGTGGATGGATGGTGTGGAAGGATTCAATTGCAAAGTTAAAATTTTCTTAACTTCAAGGTTGCAGGACTCAATTTAACCTGAATTATTTTTTTGGTTTCTTGTTGTATTGATCTTTCCTGCTTATGAGGAACGTTCATGCATATGAATTTAAGGTTAGTGCGCGTGGATTTCTTGATATGGATTTTGAAGCATCTTGGTGTCTTGAACCGAAGGAATTATCACATGGCTGATTTTCAGAGAGAGAGAAAGACCAATTCCTTGATAATATGTTGAAAGACCAAGATCAAGGAGTAGTTTCTCATAAGTCATATGTCACTTTTTGGTGAAGAGGAATTTTGCTTGTAGTTCTTCAAGTGGTCTAGAGTAGTGAAAGTTATACTCCCATAATAATGTATTCTTCATTTAACTTCTTGTTTTTGCATAGATTTGGAGAAGGTATCCCTCATGTGCTTATCTTTTATCTATAGAACTTTTTTCTATTTTTAAAAGGTTTAAAAGATTTTCATGAGAGATAAATAGCACTTCCTATTTGTGAACTTTACAAGTTAATGCTATAGATGGGCTTTATTTTAAGGAGAGTATGATATTGGTTGATGCTTATGTGACTGATGGGCCAATTGATTTTGATATGAATCCATCCGTACGTTTTGGAGTCTATGATAGGTGATTAAAGCATGGTTTGTGATTGCATGTCTAGATCTGTTGGCTGGTTTGTGTATGATGCCAAAGTAATCTCGCAGAAGGTTCTTAGATGCAATTCATCATGATTTGCGATTGCCTGTCTAGATCTGTTGGCAAATTTGTGTATAATGCCAAAGCTATCTGAGGGAAGGTTCTTAATACAATTCATCATGATCTTTGGTGGTGTGATACTTGGATTTATCACTTATTATCTTCATGGTATAGTTAGGTGGAAGGACCCGATTACCAAATTTGTCCTACAAGTAGATATGGTATAGATATGGATAGAGTTTGCGTCGGTGGAAAATTTTTTGCACGATCTTTTGGTCTTTTGTTATAACTCCATGGGACCGATGTCGTATCTTGGCTCGAATCTCCTCCCTCTTCGTTATTCCATCGTGGTTAGTTTTGGTGTCCTCATTTGGTCCCTGCCCTTCCTCTCTCTATGGCCTGCTGCCCAGCTACTGCTCCTACGTGACGCTAGTCCTCGGGCTCAACACAATTTGCCCCTTTTCCAACTCGGGCGTCCTGCATCGAGTCCTAATGTCTCAAACCAGCCACGCCGTCTGCTGGATGGACCGCCCACGACAAAATCACTTCTCCACTGCCTAGCATTTCTCTCATGCCTTCTTTCAATTTTACCACATAGCGGGCCCCACATTTCCATGCCCATCACATGAATTGCTACCCCACATTATACTTACTGGCTAGATATAACCCCTATGACCCACTGCCCTCTTTGCTACTTACCAATACCACATCCCATTCAAATTCCAAATTCCAATTCCACCTTCACACCCACACCACACCCAATCTCTTTCACTTAACCACCCCTCTAATCACTATAGTATTCACCCCAAACTTATGTACTCCCTCACCAATAGAAGAATACGGAATCACCGTGCCTACACCCACCAATACTCTCTGACTGTTACGACAGCAAATGTGGAAATATAATTAGTAGTTACTTAGGGCCTGTTTGGGAGGGCTTTTCAGAAAGGAGTGGTGGCAAAAGGATGGTAGGAAAAGGTGCTTTTGGAAAATGTCTATTGCAAAAGGAGATCTGTTTGGGTGAACTCCTTTTGCAGAGTTTTTCAGAAAGGAGAAATACTTTATAAACTGTTTGGCAAATCTCCGTTGCGGTGGCTTTTTAAGTAAAATGTAGAAATATTTGATGCAAAGCAATTTTTTTAAAATAATTATAAAACCATAATAATACTTCATTCGTTAGAAATACAAGTTGATATTACATTGAAAAACAAGAATTTAAAACAGACAAACTACGTATTAGCTTGATACAACTGTTCTGCAATGCGGTCACGCAATGTAATCATTTTCTGAACACCCACTCGCACACCTCTAACACGATCTGCATTTAATGTTACATTAGTGGTCGGTGTATGATTTTCTCTTATTACATGCGCCTCGGGTTATATTAATTTTTCCAACCCAAACCAGTTTCTCCTCGTTTCAACTCTCGTCAAACTTTCCATCTCTTTTTAGCTGGTCCCACTTATTTTTCATTTGTTTTTGGTCATATGACTTTCCCGTTCATTCATGATACTTATTCACCAGATTATTCCATCCCTCTTTGCTAAAATAAGTTGTTGGTCTGTTCCCCAACTCGATTTCTTTTGCATATAAGTCACAAAATAACATCACATCATTCATTTCCCAGTTTGCAGAATTTCCACCTTCTCTATGTTTACCCATTATGCAGGACTGAACATAACCAAAAATTAATAAATTCATCACAATGATTCTAGATGGCATAACGCCGCTATTGATTAGTTGCGGCGTTTTTTAAAACGTCGTAAAATCATTTTGAAACATCGCGGAGAGTTTGTATCTACGTACTGCGGCGTTTATTATATAAACGACACATTCGGTCAATCCAATAATTTCAAAAACTGAATCTTTAGCCACACTTCATATGAAAAAATTTTATTGAATTGAAGCAAACATTGAAGCAATCTAAAATTTGAACTTTGAAGATAAATTTGAAAACAGTTTATAAATCTGTAGAAATTAAACTTCCTAATCAGTAGAAACACTGAAGCAAACATTGAAGCAAACATTAAAAATTTATAAGACACATTGAAGCAAACATTAAAAACATACTTAAATTTGAACTTCCCTAATCAGTAGAAACTTCCTCTCTTTTGATATGTTTTTTTTGTTTATGCAATCTAAAATTTGTTGTCAAAGTATAGAAGGATATGGATTAATCCTAATAGCCATGGATGACTGAAAGAGAGAGAGAGAGAGAGAGAGAGAGAGAGACGAGAGACCATCTCTTCTCTGTTTGATGTCGACAAAGCCCTGAACAATTCTGATGGAGGGAGAGAGAGGAGAGAGAGAGAGGAGGGGGAAGAGGATATGCTGATTTTAGGGAAGGAAAATTCACATCGGAAGGAGAACAGGAAGAAACAGATTTTGTATTTGGCCTAAACATTTCCAGATCTGCAAATGAAATGGCATCACACCAGATCTGGGTGGCTACATACCCAGATCTGCAAAGGAACACGAAGAAGAATGCGGATACATACCTGTGGCCTGTGGGATCTAGATCGGGAAGGAGAACAAGAAGAAGAACCAGCGAGCGAGAGGGCTAAGCTGCGGGCATTCAAGCGAAGCTGCGGGCGTTCAGGCGAAGTTGCGGGCGTTCAGGCGAAGTTGCGGGCGTTCAGGTGAAGCTGCGGGCGAGAGGAGGAAGCTGCGGGCGAGGCTGCGGGTGAGAGGGCAAAGCTACGAGCAAGAGGGCGAGCTGCGGGCGAGAGGGCTGAAGAAAAATCGGGAGTCGAAGAAGTACACAGTGAAAAGTCGCGGAAGTCATTTCTAAAAAGTAGCTAATAAATGACTTTTTAAAAAGAGCCTAAAATGACTTTTCCTGCAGCCACATTTTTTACTGGAAGCTAAAACAAACGGTATAAAATCTCCGGTGGCGTTTTTCAGGAAATGGAAAGGAGGTAAAAAGCTCTCCCAAACAGGCCCTTAGTTAATCCATTAACTGGTTAATATTAATTTGATTAATTAATATTAATTGATGAAAATTATCAGCCTTGTACCTTTTTTGTCGTGTAGTGGGCTATCATCCTTTATAATGAGGCGTTAGGTGTAGGAGAAGGCATCTTTGAATTCTTAGTCTTTTGGCTCTCATTGGAGAGGAGTATTTTGGAGGATCCAGCCACCCAGTGCTGGACGGGAGCTTTCCTTGTTGTTTTTTTGTACGTTTTTATCATTAATTCAAATGTCAACAATGTGCAAGTTCTCTCCGTCCCTCGGTTTCCTACCAAATTATTTGTCGGGAACACAATTTGTTTGTGTTGATGTCTTTTAGTCGCTATCCTGCGCATATCATTTCAACATTATTATTCTTTTGTCAGGCAGCTAGGTATGATGATCTTGGTGATGTTATAAGCTTATTGTCTTTGGGTGTTACTCCCAATGCTAAAGATTCTCATGGACGAACAGGTTATTACTCTTAAAATTTTAATTTTGTATATCATTCTTACCTTTTTTAATTTTTATTTATTAACAAAATGTTGTAGGGTTTTTCTCTCCTTTTTTCATCAAATACGTCAGAAGGAAGTTTAATATGATATGTCTTGGCTGGTGACCTTGGCGCCATTTTTAGTATCTTTTAAATATAGTTTGTGAAATTGGTCATCATTTTTGTTTCCAGAATGATAAAAGCAATTATTTCTGTACAGTAAAAAAAGAAATCTGGATAGAACAAATTGATTTGAGATAGATAATATTTGTGTATAATAGTATTTGAATAAACCATTGTATCTGTTGTAAAGTCCCAAAGACTTGTATATATTTCTCTTATGTATAAATACAAGGGAAGAATACAAATATATAGGAGAGAGAGAGAGACAGAAAAAGCCTATACACGGTGTGGGACTAAAGAGAAGAAGAACTAAATGGGCCTGTTCATGGGACTTTTTACATGGATTTTGGTAACACTCCCCCGCAAGCTGAAGCGTACAAATCGTAGGCACCAAGCTTGGATAAGAACTGGAGATATAGTGGCCGAGAAAGAGCTTTTGTTAGGATGTCAGCAATTTGTTTTGCAGCAGGAACATGCTCCAATTCTACCTTCTTTGCTTGAACCTTTTCTCTGATGAAGTGACAGTCAACCTCAATATGCTTTGTTCGCTCATGGAACACTGGATTGTTGGCTATATGAATTGCATCCTGACTGTCGCACCGAAGTATTGTCGGAGAAGGAAGAGTGACACCTAAGTCATCAAGAAGGCTCTCAAGCCATGTTAATTCTGACACAACAGCAGCCATAACCCTGTATTCAGACTCAGCCGAGGAGCGGGCGACCACATTATGTTTCTTGCTTCGCCATGTTATGAGGTGTCCACCAAGGTACGTGCAAAAGCCAGTCGTGGAACGCCTATCATCAGGGGACACGGCATAGTCAGCATCCGAGTACGCAAGAAGGGATGGTGAGTTGGATGGTTTGTAGACAAGGCCTTGTCCCGGAGCGGTCTTTAGATACCTGAGAATCCGCTCAACAGCTTGAAGGTGAGAGGTGCGCGGAGTATGCATGAAGCGACTCACAACACCAACAGCAAACGAGATATCCGGTCGAGTAAGCGTTAGGTAGATCAGTTTTCCAACCAATCTTCGATAGTATTCTGGATTCTCAAGAAGTTGGTCAGAATCAGACCCAGCAGCACACAATTTTTGATTAGCATCCATAGGAGTATCCACAGGTTTGCACCCGGAGTATCCTGCTTCATGAAGTAAGTCGATGCAGCACTTTCGTTGGGACATAACCAACCCATCGGGTCGTCGGGCGACTTCAATCCCAAGGAAGTATCTAAGATTTCCAAGATCCTTGGTCTGGAAGGCCGAGTTCAGATGTTCTTTGAGCTGTTGTATTCCAGAGAGGTCATCGTCAGTAATCAGGATATCATCAACGTAGACAAGAAGGATTACAGTGCCAGTTGGTCCATGCTTGGTGAATAGAGAGAAGTCGGCAGAGCTCCGAGTAAACCCAAGTGCTAAGAGAACCTTGCAGAACTTATCAAACCAAGCTCGTGGTGACTGTTTGAGACCATAAAGAGCCTTTAGAAGGCGGCAAACGCGAACTGTACGAGACTCCCCCGTGGTCTCAAACCCGGGAGGTTGGCACATAAACACAGTTTCCTGTAGATCGCCATTAAGGAATGCATTCTTAACATCGAGCTGAAGAAGGGGCCAACGCCGGTGCACAGCCACGGAGATAAGAACACGAACAGTGTTGAGTTTTGCAACCGGAGAAAAAGTTTCCTCATAATCTAAGCCTTGTTGCTGAGTGAAGCCCCGGGCCACGAGACGGGCTTTTAAACGATCAACAGTCTCATCCGCATTCTGTTTGACCGCAAAGACCCATTTGCAACTAACACAATGTTGGCCTGGAGGAAGGGGAACCAGTTCCCAGGTGTGATTAGCCCAGAGGGCATTCATCTCCTCTTACATAGCTGCCCGCCACCCCAGATGCTGAAGCGCCTCCTGCACAGAGTTAGGAATAGAGATGGAGGAAAGAGAAGCAGCAAACTGGTGGAGGGGTGGAGAGAGCCGGTGTAGAGACACATAGCTAGCCATTGGATGAGCCGTAGAGGAAGATGCTGGATCAACCGCGGGCGGTGTGTCATTTGTAGCAGACGGCTCCGGTAGGGAAATATCCTTGGATTTACGGCGAGAATAGACATAGCGAATGGGCGGACGAATCACAGGAGGGGATGGAGGCGACAGTGGAGAAGAAGGCGTGACTGGAACGATAGGACGAGTAATAGTAGAAGGTATGGATTGGGGAGAGGAGGATAGGTGGAACGGTTGATCTTCACAAAAAGTGACATCGGCCGAGACAGTCACTTTTCCCGTTGTAGGAGAGTAGCACACATAGCCCTTCTGAGTTCGAGAGTAGCCAACAAACATCTGTCTGGTAGCATGAGCCGCAAGTTTGTCTACTGGCGGACCGAGGTTGTGAACATAACAAACACACCCAAAAACTCGGGGTGTGAGGGGGAAAGGAGGAGTGGATGGAAGAAGAAGGCTTAGTGGAGTGGCAAAGTTGAGAACGGATGAGGGCATGCGATTGATGAGGTGACACGCAGTTGAAATAGCAAAGTGCCAAAATTCTGTGGGGACCTGCATTTGGAACATGAGGGACCGAGCGGTATCGAGAAGATGACGATTTTTCCGTTCGGCCACGCCATTTTGTTGAGGTGTGTAGGCACAGGAGGTTTGGTGAATAATACCAAACTCAGAGCACAGAGCGGAGAAGGACCGACTTGTGTACTCGCGGGCATTATCGGTGCGAAGAATTTTAAGAGGCGTAGAGAACTGCGTACGTGTTTCAGATAGAAAAGCGCGAAACACAGAAGTTATCTCAATGCGGTCATGAAGAAAATAAAGCCAAGTAACACGCGAATAGTCATCAATAAAAGTGATAAAGTAGCGATGTCCAAATACACTGGGGATCCTATATGGACCCCATACATCAGAATGAACTAAGGATAACGGAGTATCACTCCGGGTACAAGAAGGAGAGAAAGAAACACGATGTTGTTTGTCGTAGATACATGATTCACAAGTGAACTCTTGGAGTAAAACACCAGGAAGAGCTTTCTTGAGAACCGGAAGGGGAGCATGCCCAAGGCGACAATGCCAGTCAGAAGTGGAGATGGAAGAAAGACTGATAGGTGGGAGATCCAAGAGATATAGCCCATTCGCCAACCGACCGCTACCAATGATACTCCGTGTACGACGATCCTGCAAAACAAAAGATGAAGGAGAGAAAGTTATGCAACAGTCAAGATCTCGTGTTAACTGGCTAACAGAAAGCAAGTTAAACGGGGAGCCTGGAACATGAAGAACTGCGGAGAGTAGCAAGGTAGGAGTGAGGCGGAGATCAGCAGCACCAGAGACCGGGGTAGTGTCGCCATTAGCAACAATAATAGATGGCGGGTGAGAGGTTGTCGAGTACCGAGGTGGTTTCTGAGATGTTATATGATGAGTTGCTCCAGAGTCAACGATCCAGTGAGAGCTGTAAGAAAGATAGGATATACCTTGAGTAGAAAAAGAGGCAACCGAGCCAGATGGCCTATCAATACTGCCTTGGAGCTGCTGGAACTGTGTGCGAAGGTCTTCATATTCCTGGCGAGTAGGAGTTCCAAGGTTGGAAGCGCCAGGGGCATCAGAAGGAACTGGAGTAGCGGAAGCGGCCAGATGCGGAGGTAGGCCATGTTTACGGTAGCATGTAGCTCTAGATAACCCTCACGAGAACAGTAGGTACACTTCAGAGAAGAACGGCCACCACGTCCTCGTCCCCGAGACGGGTGGCGTCCTCCCCTGGTGGAAGGGCCATGACCAGGAGGAGGAGTTGGCAGGAGAGGTTGCTGAAGGAGAACTGGAGAAAAGACTGTAGGAGTCTCAGATGGAGGAGTTACCCTTAGTAACATGGAGCAAACATCATGGAGAGAGGGTGTTGTAGTGGAAGATAGTATCTGTGCTCGAACACTGTGCAGATGTGGAGGAACACGGGCCATCATCATAGCAATACAGACGGCTTCCTTCTGAGTCCGTTGAGTCGCGAGATCAGTGGTAGATGGTTGATGCTGGATCCATGCTTCAGTAAGACCCTTAACACGAGCAACAAAAGAGGTCATGTCCGCAGCCCCGCCCGTATCCAGGGCCTGAAGATCAGTAATAATGTCATAGAGGTGCTGGAGGCTATCCTTGCCCGAGTACAAGGAATGAAGCTTATCCCACATGCCCTTGGCTGTCTCGTGATACATGGCCATTTGGTATGATTCGCCATCCATAGAGTTGAGAAGCCACGTCTGAAGTCTACTGTCATTCCGCATCCAATCATCGGTAGGAGGGGAGGGAGGTGGTTGCGTGAGATGAGTCAAAAGCCCTTTGGCCTGAAGGACCCGGCGAACAGAGTGCACCCAAGGCACAAAGTTTTTCTTGCCGGACAAGGAAATCGTGGTGATCCGCAACTCATCGCGGAGTTCGGGAGGAGGAGGTACACGAGCAGTAGGCACCTCAGTGGAGTCGACCGAGGAACCCATGAGACCGAACCGTGAACGGAGCGGCTGCGGTCTAGGAAGCAGCGACAACAAACTGGTGCGGCAGCGGTCTAGGAAGCAGCGGTCTGCGAGGAAGCAGCGACAGCGGTCTGGAGAGGCTGCGGGCAGTGCGGCTGAAGGCAGAGCAACAGTCAGGAAAGATCGCAGGCGAGCAGAGCGGCTGAAGGCAGAGCAGCAGTCAGGAAAGATCGCAGGCGAGCAGGAGAGGAACGGCGCAGCGGTCTGGATTGATCGCTGGCGAGCTGCGAGAAGAATGGCGCAGCGGTCAGGAACGATCGCTGGCGAGCTGCGAGAAGAATGGTCTGCCGGGAGCTGCGGTCTGCCGGCGAGCTGCGGTCTGCGAGCTTCGGTCTGCGAGCTGCGGTCTGCGAAACGGGAAGCGGTCTGCCGGCGAGCTGCGAGAAGCGGATTGCGATCTGCGGTCTGCGAGAAGAAGAGACCACGCAGGAAGTGGTCTGAAAGAGGATAGACCGCAGGAGAGCTGTGGTCTGAAAGGAAAAGGCCGCAGAAATTGCGGCCTGAAAAAAAAAATAAGGGGACCGCGGTCAGAGACAAGCGGAACCTGGCTCTGATACCATGTTGTAAAGTCCCAAAGACTTGTATATATTTCTCTTATGTATAAATACAAGGGAAGAATACAAATATATAGGAGAGAGAGAGAGAGACAGAAAAAGCCTATACACGGTGTGGGACTAAAGAGAAGAAGAACTAAATGGGCATGTTCATGGGCCTTTTTACATGGATTTTGCTAACAGTATCATACTCAGAGACAACATAACAATTGTGCGGGGCAACTTTTCCATTATGCAATTCATCCAACAAAATATATGCGCGCGCACACACACACACATATATATATATATATATATAAGTTAATTTTCATAAAATCATAAATTAAAGCACCTAAATCCAATTAACTATGCAGTTTATTCACTAAAATATAAGTAGAGCCTAAGAATCACAACATCGTCTCACAAAGGCTTTAAATTAGGCACATTTACACTACACAAGATGTAAGTTATATTACCAGCATAAGAGTAATCCATGTTTTTTTACCAAACATAAGTACTGAATTATTCATATAATCTAATAGGAACTCCTTTAGGTAAAATTTAATTTTCATTTTTGTATACTCATCCTAATTCCTGTTAGAAGGGAAGCTTTGGCGCACCAGTTAATGTGTTGCCGTGTGACTTTGAGGTCACGGGTTCAAGTGTTGGAAGCAACCTCTTGCAAAAATGCAGGGTAAGGTTTGCCTACACTTCACCCTTGTGGTGGAACCCTTCCCTGGACCCTCGCTGCGCGGGGATGCTTTGTGCACCGGGCTGCCCCTTTTTATCTTAAGTCAGGTAACCTTTGATCTACAATAACCTTTCTTTATTAAAATTTTTAGTAAGTATATGGCTACTTGGCTAGTGATTGCTACAATACAAAAAAGGTTGCAAAATTTCTCAATAGTTGCATAATCGGTCATGTATAATGTCTGCCTATTGCAAGTCCCTGGTCAACTCTAAGGTGGCATCAAGTCAAGTTCAGACAGGCTAAACCTGTTTCTAACTTGAAATTATCAAGTTTAGTCCAGGTTAAACTCATCTCAACTTTAATGTGCTGTTTCCAAATGAATTTGAAATCATTTAGAATGGCTCAAATTTAATTGAATCATTAATAATAATATTCTCGGTGCTATAAATGGATTGAACTGAACTCGAAAGTAGTTAGACCTTTTTTTGGCTCAACATTTCTACTCTAGATTCATCCGTTCAATTTCGAGTTTATTCAAAATCTTGGCTGCCTTCAATTGTTTTTTGAGTCGGAAACAAAATGGCCACTCCTTCGCTAACGTTATCCTTAGTACTCATGCTATTAACTAAAGTACAGATACTTGAGCTGGAATCAATAAATACAGAAGAAAACCGAGAAATCATTGCTGAATGAAGCGCCTTTGTCATTCCCCTCCCATCCGTCCTTGGAAGTTTTGGCAGCATAATTGTCGTTGGTTGGAAGTTCGTGATCAGTTGACTGTTGTTTTGTCGATCGTTCTGCCATTATGCTGCACTGGGGACGACTGGGTGGGGAGTGACACAATGAAAACCATTGTTTAAACCTTTATGAGTTATGGAATGCTAGTCAGTATATTATACTATGTAAGTATAGCATAGTCTGCAACAATTGTTACTATTAGATTTTAGAACAAAAGGTTCTCTGGTAAGTAACCATTGTAATTATACTTTCATGTTTGGACCTGAGATCGCCATAGGATTGGTGTTCATTTGGAGGAGCTGTGGTGGTACATCCAGTTACATTTTTTTCTTGAAACCAACTGTGATACTTGTACATACAAGTCTTATATCCTTATTTATAATCACAATGCCCCCTTCTAACAATCTTAGAAGAAACATAAAACCACTGAAAAATCACTCACCAAAGTCGCTAAAAGCACTATAAAAGGGAAAGTAAATCGGAAATAAAAGAAGAAATAATCACGCTAGAGGTGGTGGGAACTTCGATGTAGAAGAATCACTAAATGTTTGTCGCGGAGACGGGTGCAATTCATGAAATCAAGAAATATTGTAGGTCGTAAAAGCCACAAAACAAAACCTTACCAGAACTCGAAGAATTTTTACTTATCAATATCATATCACCCAAACTGCTTTTAATTACTTTCATTAGTCCAACAGGATCAAAAGGAATTGATACCCTCTGTTTTTCAGAAATAACTCGTACATTTTACATTGTTGGACCAGAATGTATCAAATTTTATGACAATTAATCATATTCTCAACCAAATACACAATTTTTAAAAGGTAAAAGTAATTAAAAAAAAGATTCATCAAAAGCCTCCCGTTATAAGGAAACAACTTCTTCCAGGACTTTCATTTCATTAAGAAAATTGACTTCCAGAAAGAGAAGAAATAGAAATACAAACACCTAACTAAAAAAACTATTTATGAAGCAATTTATAGTTCTGCAGAAAGGAAAATCCCATGCAATAACATACTGGCATCTATATATATAGCTTAATAAATTTTAAAGCTCCTAAAAATGGCCTAAATAACTTTTATAGTTCATACTATTTCCTTAAGGCATTTTTTTGCAGAGCTTGTAGATCTTAAAGTTTTGCATTAATTAGGAAATATCTTCAATTTGGTCCTGAATAACACTTTTCCTTATTAGTTATATTTATATTTAACCTTTAAGCCTTTGCAAATTATGATATTTTTATTAATACCTGTATGGCTTTTCAAATTATGATATGATTATTTCCTCCCCCTGTTCTGTCTTCAGCACTTCACATGGCTGCTGCTAATGGGCACCTTGACATTGTAGAGTATCTTATCAGCATTGGTGTGGTAAGGAGGCATTAGCCGTCGCAGCCCCTTGTGCCAGCATTCTTTGCAAATTATTATTTTCTGTCCACAAATTATGACTTTTTTACTTATTCCTTTTGTTCTTTTGAGTCAACAGTCATTTTCAGGGCACTGTCGTGGCCGGGGTACTGTGGTTGGTCGCACGGGGGTGTGGTGCTGTGCACTCTCACTCGCAGATAAAAATGATGTTTTACTTTTCTTGTTTGTTTAAAAAAGTTACTTTTTTTTTGATGTGATGAGTTTGTTTGTTTATAATTTAATTAGAAAATAAGAACCAAAAATACCTGATTAGCAGTAAGGAACTAAGAAAGTTGTTGCTGTACACAAATTTATTGTCCATGTACAATCCATACTAGATTTTTCTTTGGCTCGGTAGAGTCTTTCAGTCGCATATTTTGGTCATCTTCCAGATTCATTAGAAAAAAGTGAGCCAGCTCTCCACCGCTTTAATATGGTGTGATAATATTATCTGAGAGTTCTCGTAAACAATTTATATTGAAGACGCCTCACTCTTTTATCCGACTTTACCTTCAATGCAGGACGTGAATGCTTCAAACGCAGAGAATAATACCCCTCTTCATTGGGCTTGTCTCAATGAGCAGAAAGAGGTAAAGCTACTACCCTCCTTCAGAATGAACATCAAAACGCATATGTGAAATTATTCTGAAAGCAATTAATAACCATCAGGTGGTCAAGTCTTTGATTCTGGCTGGAGCCAATATGACTTTGTTGAACTGGTAAAAAAAATCATCTTCATCGTCGAAATATGAAATTGTTGCTCCTTTGTTTCCGTTTCCGTTTTGATTTTATATGATTTTGAATGATTGATAGCCACGAGCGCACGCCGATGGATGAAGCGGTTAGTAGGGGGAAGATGGAGATGGTTGACGCCATTAATGCTGCAGTAGTTCAGGCTGAACTGCAGGGAGTTGGTGTTCACTAATCCTTGGATTTCATTTGTGAGGTAAGCCTTTGTGCTCAAATTTTATGTTTTGCATTTTTTTAGTTGAAGTTTACGCTATTTCATGTGAGGTCCTATCCGGAATTTGTACAATAAATTTGATAAAAAAGTATAAGCATTTTTAAGTTGAAGTTTAAGCTATTGAATTTATTTCAGAATTTAAAAAAAAAATCATTTAAAAAGTATACAGTTCATAAGTCTGAGTGTATAACGGGCAAAACATGTCTAATCGAATCAGATCTTTTATCAAGTGGTACAATTTGTTTTTTATTTGGCCATTTACGTCCGCCGTATGATTCATCTATGGTTCGTTTGGTACGGTGTTTTTGCTCCGGTGAGTTTGGACAAAAATGTCAGTATCATTAAATGTGTTTGGCTTGACAATGGTTATGACCGCCACCAAGAAAAAAACTAGTTTTGAACATAAAAGAGGATGAAGTTTCTTAGGTGCGGTCGAGAGCGTTCATGAACGATGATTCATAATCACCGCGTTCATGACCACCGCCGTAGTGCCAAACGGAGCCTTAGAGGAGCGTATGTATATCTTGTTTGGTCATGGCTTATATGATGTAATCTAAAAAAAGACTATTTAACCTTCGGAGTTACTCGATTTTAGGTTGTTTTTGAAGTTAGCCAAATGATGAGAAGAGGTCGAATCTTGGTTAGAAGAGAAAAAGGAGTCGACTCATCCAAAGAAGTAGTGAGTTATGGCAATTTCAGCGCCGGTGATGGTCCGAGGGTGCCGCGGTGACTAGTCGGATGTCATTTCAAGCGCACTCAAGTTTTGTGGCATAATCTATCCTTATTCTTCTATCATTCTATATCCTCCCATTTGTATGTTGTTCTGCATTTGTCAATGCCTTTTGTGTTTTGGAGACCTGCTATTATGTATGCTTGCTAACATCGACTTTGTGCAGAAGTTTTATTCGTGTTTTTTTGTGCACAAGAAGTGTGGTTCTATAATTTTAATTTATTCCAAGAATGCTTTGACATTTCTCAGTTGACGTACAAAGCAGTTGAGTTCAAGAGGGAGATGAAGTCTATATTGGTTTTGTGTTTTATTCTTATAATAATACACGGTTTGAAAGGATTCTAGGTCTCGGACTATGCTTCTCGTCGGGACCTTGTCGTGAGAGAGTTGCTCTAGTCATGATTTGGTGATATGTAGTTTTTTTGGCATAAAGTTTTAAACAATATTAGTGGATCATCCCCAATCGATCCAATGCCGTGTAGAATGCTTCAAGCAACAAGATTGTTCTTTCTGTGGTTCTTCTATAGTAGGCGGTGATCGAGAAGGATTCGTTATTCTCGTTCATTTTCGTAGTTGTCTTTTTTTTTTGTTGGGTTAATTGGTCATTTCTGTTGACCGGTTGGAGCGGATGTGTTGGTTGGTACTGGATTGATGTTGGATGTTGCTGGCTGGCATCCTCATGTTTCTCTGCTCAGACGAGCGCGTCTTCTTTCCTCTGTGGCATTACCAACATTTTTGTATGTCTCGTGCCAATATGTAATGTTATTTTGGTTTTGAATCCCACATGAATGATTGGGTGATGTATATCAGTGCTAGAAAATATGCATCCACTCTAAAACCAATTTAAGAAAACGAAACTCTTCCAACTAATTTGCTTGCTTGATTGTCAAAATTTTGATTAAAAATATTGTGAGATTCTAATATTATTTTTATTATAATGTTGTTTTGGCTGCTAAATTGGTCAGAGCATATGTAATTATTAAGTCCTTGAATTAATCATCAATGGTCTCAAAGTCAGAAAAGTGAATTGAGTGTTGACTTTTGCAGGAATCATCAGTGTTTGGCTTTTTTGTGGGTCCGGGACTTCTCGGATGACCTTTTCAACTAGGGCGGGCAATCTAGGGGGCATCTCATCAGTGACATCTCAGCTGCCCTTACAGTTATCCTCGAGATGTTATTGGCGAGATGTCCTGCCTTACATGAAAAGGGTATCTGAGATGTCCCGGACCCAGAAAAATCTAGGTCCGGGACCCGGACCCAAAAATCTTTCTAGTGTTTGAGGTTCCATGCCAAGTAAATAACTAAAATACACTTTTTACAGGTGGAGAGGATTATATGCTTGTTCATTTCATATTTTTGACTTTTATAATATTTATGCTCTCCCCTAAATACAACGTCGAAATCCCCCCATCCAATCACAATAGGCAACCCTTGTATAAGTCTTTTTCTTCAACTTACCCAATTATGTGCAGACGGAATCTGGGCAGCACCGATCCAACAATACACCGCCTGGGCTCCGCGCCCGTTTGGCAGGGCCATGCCTGCCGCACGAACCTGAAATACGCACAAAATCGTCGATTCCACATGGATACCGGACACGGGCTAGCGGCAGCCTGGCATCCTCGTGGCTGAATGAGGCCTATGTTGTCAAAATTTTGCACTCTATAAAATGGTAGAAATTTGAATGTTATCAAAACCACACCATCTCTATAAAATGGCTTATTTGCTCCGGTGAGGTTGGACAAAAAATATCACCCTCATAGAATGTATGTTCGACATGACAGTTGTTATGACCGCCACCAAGAAAAGAAAACCAATTTTGAACATAAAAATGAACAAAGTTCCTTTAGGTGAGGTTAGACGTTCACGAACCGCCCCGCCACCGCGCCAAACGGAGCCATAATCTTCGTTTCATTAGAAATTGAAAGCCTATTAAAAAAAGCCAATTACACCAATCTCTTATAAAAGGAGAACATATAAAATTCATATTGTACAACCCCGATATTTGCCAGGCAAGAAAACGGAGCTCGCCGAAGGGCGAGCGAGAATGGTCAGCAAGACAGGAGTTGTGAGATCCAGACCTCGCCGAGATCGGCCCCCCAGCTGACAAGACCTCGGCAGATACCACCAAAATGGGCCAGCGAGGTCCTCGCAAGGCGATCCCCTAAAAGAGGCGCCGCGAGCAGGATCCACGAGAAGGCCCGCGAGAGCTCCGGCAGCAGGGTTCTCGCAAGGCGATCCCCTAGAAGAGGCGTCGCGGGCAGGATCCGCGAGAAGGCCCGCGAGAGCTCCGACAGTAAGGTTCTCGCAATCCCTTATCCATAAATCAATAGGGTCAACTTACCCATTTACCCTTGGTGGTCTGCCCTTAGCCTCTCCAAACAGCAGAGCTTGGCTGTTAGCAGACCCATTTGGGGTGCGGATAGTAAAATCAAAAGGCGGAATCCTGTTATTTGCAGATCAGATCAGAAAATCTATAAATAGGACCTTAAGGGCACCTTTGGAGAGGATCTCACTTCAGCTTCCCTCTCCTTAGGCTTTCTTTGGTTAGCATTTCCAGAGCTCTCCAAGGTGCCCGAATCTCAGCTTTGGCTTGGGAGGGGAAGCGCTCAACGATCTTCCGGGTTAGTGGAGGGACCTCCTCGCTGTGACTAAGGTCTTAGTCAATTTCCTAATCTTCCGTCTACCCTCCTCGAGGGATTAGTAAGGGCTAGCCGCCCCTCATTTCGGTGAGGGCCCCGAGCTCCACAAGAGACCGAGAAATCGGTTTCAACATTTTGGTGCGGTGAGCGTGGAGCGTGGCTGGTTCAAGAAAGTTTCAGAGAAAGGTTATGGCGGGAGATGAAGAGCAAGGCGAGGAGTTCGGCGAGACACCCCAGGTGGCGATGGCCAGGATGCTCACAGATTTAAGAAAGGAGGTGCTCGACACCTTAGGGTTTACGGTCACCGCTCTGCGAAGCGAGTTTGCGACCCCAACACCTCAGGTGACCCCTCCCCCAACGACGGTTGGCGAGAATGCCCCGGGGGGAAGGGCTGGAAAGGAAGTTGCTGTTGGATCAGGACAGGACAGGGAGGGGCGAGTGTTGTTCGCCAGTCCGGCGAGCCCGAAGCCGGCGAGCTCCGCGCCGGCGAGCGCCGGGCCGGCGAGCTCAGTGCCGACAAGCTCTGTCCCAGCGAGCGCGGCGCAGGCGAGCGCGCGCCAGGAGGATGCGGCGACGGTCGGGGTGGTTCATGCGAGCACCGCCCTCGCGAGTGCAGTCCCGGCGAGGTCAAGTCTAGCGAGAGAGCTTGGGGGCGAGTGGAGCCAGAAAGGGTGACAGGAGGGGGAAGCCCCTTTTGCGAGCTGGTGCTTTCCGCACCCGTCCCAGGGGGGTTTGGAGAGTGGGACCGGGTGTACTACAACGGTAGGGATGACCCTGTCCAGCACCTGCAGAGTTTCGAAGACTCGGTCTCCATCAGGCCGATGTCAGATGCCTTCAAGTGTCGGCTCTTTGCCGTCACCCTCAAGGAGAAGGTCAGGGACTGGTTCCATCAGCTCCCTGCAGGATCAATCTACGCGTTCGAGGATTTGCGCCGAAGTTTTTTGCTGATGTTCTCGACCTCAAAAAAGAGGAAGAAGGACGCAGATTCCCTCTTCAAAGTGAAGCAGGAACCCAGGGAGTCGTTGGCTCAATATGCCGATCGGTTCCAGGAGGAAGTGCAGTTCAATCAGGAGATGCATGAGTTTGCACTCCAACTCGCCTTCACGGTCGGGTTGAAAGAGAGTTTCTTCAAGATGGCGTTGAAGAGAAAGGCCCCCGTTTCCTATGAGGAGCTGATGGAGAGGGTGTCGGAGGAAGTCGCGAGTGAAGAAGCCAACCCGGAGCTCACCAAGAGGCTAGCAAAGCTCAGTGAGCTGGAGGTGAGGCAGCAGGAGGTCAGGAGAAGGGAAGAGCCCCGAGCCCCGGAGGGGGGATGGAGGCCTCAAGGCGGAGGAATGCAAGGGCATGGAAGGGGTTACGGCCCAGGAAGGGGTAACCACGTCGGAGGTCAATGGAGGCTCCCCCAGTTAGGGTGGAGGCAGGGTCCGATGCAGATGCCTCCCCCTCCCCAACAGGTCATGGCAATTGGACGGGGAAGAGGAAGAGGAAGAGGAAGGAGAGGAGAGGTGGAAACAGCAGCCGCTAGGAGGAGAAGGAATAGGGTGGCGGAGGCCGATGCAGGGGAGGTGATGTTGCCATATTGTATCTTCCATGATGAGGAAGGTCACTCAACGGACACCTGCCCGGAGTTCCTGGAAGTGAAGAGGGGCAGAGCGCCCGCGCCACAGCAGCTGCAGCCAGTGAGGATTGTGGAGGTCGAACCTCGAGAGGAGGATGAGGAAAGGTGTGAGCATAGAAACGATGTGGGGAATAGGGGAGGGATTGGGGTGATCCATGGGGGGTAGGGGTGGAGGCGACCCGCAAGGATAGCCTCCATACCATCTACAGCCGGAGCGTAGTTTCAACATCCACCGCTCCGCCCCCGGCCGAAAAAATCATTTTCACCCAGAAGGACATGTCGGGCTATGAGGACCCGTTCTGCGACGCGCTGGTCATTCAGACGGCGATCGAGAACTTCACCGTCTCCCGAATTCTAGTGGACAACGGGAGTTCGGTCAACGTCGTCTTCAAGAAGGCGTTTGACAGGATGGAGGTGGAGCCCAGAAGGGTGTTGGCCTCGGATGGCCCTTTATTTGGATTCTCGGGGGAGAGGAAAGAAGTAGAAGGGGGAGTAGGACTTTATGTGACCCTAGGTGGGCAGTCCAGGAACTGTCGTTTTGTCATAGTGGACGCTCCAAGCAGCTACAGCGCTATCTTCGGACGGCCACTCATCAGCGCGTTCCGTTGTGTCCCCTCTACCTTTCATCAATGCCTTAAGTTCAACGACGGAGGGGTTCAGGTGCGGATCAGGGGGGATCCCAAGGTGGCAAGGTAGTGCTACGTGACGGCTGTCAACACCATCTCCTGGATGGGAGAAGCTGAGGAGTGGGATAAGATGATGGAGGAGGCAGCTGAAGCCGGAGGTAAGGAGGTAGCCGAGGAGAAGATGGAGGGAGATGAAGTCCATGCCCAGGAAGGGGTAGCTGAGGGACCCCGGGCGGAAAGAGAGGAAGAGGGAGAGAAGGCCCAGGAGGGGGGGGGGGGGGGGGGGGGGGGGGGGGGGGCGGAGGAGCTGATGGTGGTGGAGAAGGAGGTCGAGGAAGGAACCCAGACTCTCACTTGTGCCGAGGAGGAGAGGGCTTGGGGAGAGCAGTCCCGACTGGAGGCTATGGACGAGGTCGTGGAGCTCGAAGTCACCACCCGGCTAGGGGTGGTAGAGAAGGTCCGAGTCAGCGGAGGACTCAGCCCGGAAGATCAAGCGGAGATCCTGGCGTGCGTACAGAAGAACATAGACGTCTTCGCTTGGAGCGCCGCGTAAATGCCCGGGATCGACGCGGATTTGGCTTGCCATCGCCTCAACCTCGACCCCGGCACCCGCCCCATCCGCCAGAAGAAAAGGGCCACCGCCGACAAGCTGGATGGGCCCATCCGCGAGGAGGTGAGCAAGCTCCTACAGGCAGGCTTTGTATCGGAGATACAGTATCCAGGCTGGGTCTCCAACGTCGTTATGGTGAAGAAGGGAGGAGGTAAATGGAGGATGTGTATCGACTTTTCTTTACTTAATAAATCATGCCCTAAGGATTATTACCCCCTGCCTAGGATCGACGCGCTGGTTGACTCAGCCGTCGGTTTTCCTGTGATGTCTTTCTTAGATGCTTTTTCAGGTTACCATCAAATCCGCATGCACTCCCCGGACATCAAGGATGTCTCCTTCATCACGGGGGATGGATGCTACTGTTATAAGATGATGCCGTTCGGGCTCAAGAATGCAGGTGCCACATACCAAAGGATGATGGACAGAGTCTTCCGCGAGCAAAAGGGAAGAAACTTGGAGGTTAATATTGACGACCTCATAGTAAAGAGCCGAGACCTTGGGTCTCACCTCCGAGACCTTGAGGAGACGTTCGGGACCCTGCGGCGCTACAAGATGAAACTCAATCCCTTGAAATGTGTCTTCGGGGCGAGCCGAGGAAAGTTCCTAGGCCACTTACTCACCCCCGCAGGAGTGGAGCCTAACCCGGACAAGGTTAAGGCGGTAATGGAGTTGGGGTCACCGAGGAATCCGAAGGAAGTTCAGAGCCTTACAGGGAAGTTGGCTGGGCTCGGCAGGTTCCTCTCCAAGGCAGGGGAAAAGTGTGCGCCTTTCTTCAAGGTGCTATGGGGCAACAAGAAGTTTGAGTGGACCTCGGAATGCGAAGAGGCCTTCCAGGCTCTGAAAGAACAACTCACCCAGACCCCTCTGCTCCAGGAGCCGAGGCCAGGAGAAGACCTATCCTTGTATCTGGGGGTAGGGTCCGAAGCAGTAAGTTCCGTGTTGATCCGGGAGGAGAGGAAGAAACAGTTCCCTATCTACTACGTCAGCCGAGTGCTGAAGAAGGCAGAGCTCCGGTACCCGATCTTGGAAAAGTTAGCCTTCGCATTGGTGGTGTCGGCCCGGAGGCTCCGACCTTACTTCCAAGCCCATTCAATCAAGGTAGTGACGGACCACCCGCTCCGTAAAATCATGGAGGGGGTGGAGCACTCGGGAAGGTTGGCAAAGTGGTCCGGGAGTTAAGTGAATTCAATATCACGTACGTGCCCAGGACGTCCATCAGGGATCAGGCGGTGGCAGACTTCATGGCCGACTACGCGGCCGAGGTGGGGGAGCACGAGCCACCCCCCCCCAAAGGCATGGAAGATGTTGGTGGACGGAGCGTCGGGAAAATACTCCTATGGAGGGGGGATAGTCCTGGTAAGTCCTCAGGGGACTCGGATTGAGCAAGCCTTAAACATCCATTTCCCAATTACCAACAACCAGGCTGAGTACGGGGCAGTGATAGTGGGCCTTCGGCTGGCCCGGGAACTAGGGGTGCAGGGCGTGGAGGTCTCCACAGACTCCATGGTAGTAGCATGCCAAATCAAGGGAGAGTTTGAAGCGAAGGAACCGACCCTCCTGCTATACCTGGAGAAGGTTAAGGGGATCATCGGGCAGTTCCACACCTTCTCCATCAGGCACGTGCCGAGGGAGGAGAGCACCCAGGCGGATCTCTTAGCCAAGTTCGGTCCCCGAGCGGGAGGGACGGCTTAGGAACTCTTCCGGCCTTCCATCGAGGAAGGAGAGTTGATGGAGGTGGATCGACGAGCCTCGTGGATGGACCCGTTCATCACCTTCCTATCCTCCGGGCAGTTCCCTGGAGAGGACGTGGACAAGAGGTGCTTCAGGTATAAGTCCGCTTATTACTCCTTGCATGCAGGAGGGCTATATAGGAAAACTCTCTCGGGACTCCTGGCCCGTTGTGTTTCCGAGGAGGAGGTTCCGAGAGTCTTGGAAGAAATCCACTCTGGGGAGTGCGGCAGTCACTCCGGGAGTCGGACCCTGGAAGGGAGGGTGTTGAGGCAAGGCTACTTCTGGCCCACTCTCAGCAAGGATGCGGCAGAGTTCGCGAGGAAGTGTCCGAAGTGCCAGCTCTATGCTCCGCTCCAACTCCTCCCGGCTCAAAGGCTCCGGACCATCACGGCTCCCTGACCCTTCGCCATATGGGGGTTGGACCTGGTCGGTCCCTTCCCCCAAGCCAGCGGCCAGAAGAAGTTCCTGCTGGTCATGATCGACTACTTCTCCAAGTGGGTAGAAGTGAAAGCGCACTCGGTAAGGTAACCTCTCAGGTGGTAAGGAATTTTGTATGAGGAGGGATAATTTGCAGGCACGGGCTACCTCTAGCTATAGTGAGGGACAATGGGCCGCAGTTTGCTAGTGAAGAGTTTGTTGGCTTCTGCACTCAGCTCGGCATTGACCTCAGGTTCGTGTCGGTCCACCACCCGAGGAGCAATGGGCAGGTGGAGGCGGCGAACAAAATAATCGTTAACCTATTAAAAAAGAAAGTGGAGAACCTTCGGGGAAAATGGGTAGAACAGCTACCCTCCGTCCTCTGGGCCATGAGGACTACTCCGAATACCGCCACCGGGGAGACTCCGTTCAAGCTCTCTCACGGGTCCGAGGCCGTTCTCCCCATAGAGTTTGAGGTAAAGACCCCCCGAGTGATCGCTGCGAGCGAGGGGGATGAAGAGTGGCTAGAAGATAACAATGCAGAGCAGAGGCTATCTTTGGACCTGGTGGAAGAACTCCGGGACTTGGCCACCATCAGGCAGGAAGAGGTCAAACGGCGGATGGCTCGATATTTTGACAAACACATCCGGATAAAGCACTTTCAGAAAGGAGACCTAGTCCTGAAGAAGGTCGATGCAGCTGGCAGATGTGCCACGGTGGGTAAGCTTAACCCCAACTGGGAGGGTCCATATATTGTAAGCGAGGTGCTCAAGTCGGGGGGGGGGGGGGGGGGTATCACCTCCAGGATGTGGAAGGGGTGCCCCTCGACCGAGCCCGGAGTGGGGATGACTTGAAACGATTTTACCCTTGAGAGCTTTATTATGTTGTTTAATGAATGTCTTACTCTTTTTTTTGTGATGCTTATAACTGCTGCCGTGCAAGGTGACAAGTTTTGTGCTGGAATGCCCCAGATCGATTCCGCTCCCGGGCTCTCACTAGACGGGGGTTCAGGTTGATCTCTGGAGAGGCTGGCAAGGTGACAAGTTTTGTGCTGGAGTGCCCCAGATCGATTCCGCTCCCGGGCTCTCACTAGACGGGGGGTTCAGGTTGATCTCTGGAGAGGCTGGCAAGGTGACAAGTTTTGTGCTGGAATGCCCCAGATCGATTCCGCTCCCGGGCTCTCACTAGACGGGGGGTTCAGGTTGATCTCTGGAGAGGCTGGCAAGGTGACAAGTTTTGTGCTGGAGTGCCCCAGATCGATTCTGCTCCCGGGCTCTCACCCAGACGGGGGGGTTCAGGTTGATCTCTGGAGAGGTTGGCAAGGTGACAAGTTTTGTGCTGGAATGCCCCAGATCGATTCCGCTCCCGGGCTCTCACTAGACGGGGGGTTCAGGTTGATCTCTGGAGAGGCTGGCAAGGTGACAAGTTTTGTGCTGGAATGCCCCAGATCGATTCCGCTCCCGGGCTCTCACTAGACGGGGGGTTCAGGTTGATCTCTGGAGAGGCTGGCAAGGTGACAAGTTTTGTGTTGGAATGCCCCAGATCGATTCCGCTCCCGGGCTCTCACTAGACGGGGGTTCAGGTTGATCTCTGGAGAGGCTGGCAAGGTGACAAGTTTTGTGCTGGAATGCCCCAGATCGATTCCGCTCCCGGGCTCTCACTAGACGGGGGGTTCAGGTTGATCTCTGGAGAGGCTGGCAAGGTGACAAGTTTTGTGCTGGAATGCCCCAGATCGATTCCGCTCCCGGGCTCTCACTAGACGGGGGGTTCAAGTTGATCTCTGGAGAGGCTGGCAAGGGTGACAGATCTTTATGCTGGAATGCTCAGTCTCGCTCGACGGATCGGCTCGCTCGGCAAAGAGGGATTTCGCATGATACTATGCGAGGGGCGAGAATCAATCTTATGCGATTCAGAACATCCAGTTCTCGGCAGAAAGGTGGCCGGCTCCGGGTAAGGGGCGAGCTCTCGCCAAGAGGAAAAACGCCCTACGAAGCCTAAAAGAAAATACGCACACCTAAAAGCGTAGTAATCCTAAGGCGAACGGCGAACGGCGAAAGGCAAAAGCGTCCCACGCATATCTATCCAATAACGCACGGCGCGAGAACGACCGCCGCAAAAATAACCCCCGCGAAGGTGGATATCGAGATAAGCGAGGGCGATACATTCGACAAGTGAAAATGAAAACGAGAAAGGGAAAGCACAGCGAACAAAACAGAATCTGCATTCTATATTTCATAGTTCGGTTACAATCTTCGGCGATCTCGCCGATCAAAAATTACAGCACAAAAGAAGAGAATAGCGGCGAGCTTCAGGAACCACCCGCAGATCCTTCTTCGTCATCACTGTCCTTCACTGGCGGAAGAGGGAGGAAGAGCTCAGGGACGACGTCTTCCAGCGTCATGTCGACCGCATCATCAGCCAAGAGGTCGGCCGCCTTCATCACCGAAAAGATGTAGCGAGCTGACTCTATAGATACCACGCGGATTTCTTCGTCTCGCGCTCGCCGGTCTTCTTTTAAACGGCGAGGTGAGGGGGGAACAACGACGCGAGTGAGGTCGCAGTTTAGGGCCTTCAGCCCAGCCACCTCGCCCTCCAAATCCTTGATGCGAGCGTCGGCTCTCCCGGCGGCCTCGACATCCTGCAAATAAGTTCAATTAAAGAGGCGAAATGGCCAAAGGAAAGGAAGATGAGGAGGTCTAGGCGACTCACCACACTGCCCTCCGCGACGAGCAGCTTCTCCTTCAGCTGCGTGTTCTCGGCAAGAACCCCCTGGTAGGCCCTCGCAAGCTCCACATTCTGAAGCTCCAGCTGTAAGCAACGCCTCCCCGTCATGTGGGCGAGCTCGGCAGAGCGCAGCTGGGACCTCGCACGCTCGTAAGCAAGGATTCTCGCGGTCTCATCCTTATAAGACCCCGCATCCTCGCGACCATAAAGAGCGAACGCGAGGTCGAAGGCATGACCGCTGACGGTCTCCTTCTCCACCCAGGAGGGGAGTATGGAGGAGATATCCACCCTGTTAGTCTCCGGCTTCCAAGTGACGAGGGGCTCACCAGTCTCGTCCCGGCGCCTCTGGCCGAGGCCGAAGTTGTAGTGGTTCACCGGAATGGGGAGGACGGAGGTTGTGAAATTTTTCGAATCTTTATGGAGCGAGCAGGAGCTAGACAACTTAGAGATAAAAGCCAAACAACCAGAAACAAATGGAGGCAAACAACTGATCTTTATTGATAGCAATCTTCAATTACAGGGCAAGGCATGTTTGACGAGACATGATTTCGTCAGCACAAAACTCCAAAGAGAAATACAAAAAACTGAGGATAACTTGAGACCGACCAAACCGTGCGACCTCCCCTGCGATCTCTGCCAGTTGCTAGACCGCAACTCTCTGCCGACCACAGAACACCACCAGACCGCTGCACAGACAGCTCCCTTCTTACGACCTCCTGATTCTCCCGAACTCCAGCACCACAACTCCAAGCCGCAGACCGCCCGAACACTTTCAGAGGAAGAGGTGATCGCTGCTGCCCACACTATCCGCAGAAGCTGCACAAGAAGAGTTCAATCAGGGACCGCCCGGTCAGAAATAAATAGACCGCAAGAACAAGAGCGAACTCAGCTTACACTTGGTGTGTCTATTAGCTGCTACAGTGGCCTCCTATTTATAGGCGCGGAACCTGATCCAGTCACCACCCTATGAGATAGGATCACCACCCCCAGACCGCGCGACCTGAACGATTAATCCGCGCGATCAGCAACATAACTTCGGCTTCATTTTGGTGAACCTGCCAGCTTCAATGTCGCCATGAGAGACCGCCACTCTCACAGCAGACCGCGACTCCACAAGGAGCTCGCCAGACCGCCCGAAGCTATTCACCACCTGTGTTCGCACGAGACCGCGAACACAGTCAGTTCGCCATCAGACCGCGAACTCCTGTCCGCATGTCGATCTCCCTCTGAGACCGCGAACAGCAACCAACTCGCATACCAATCTCCTCCTGAGACCGCGAACTGAGACCGCGCGACTAAGACCCTTAGTCCGCGAATACTCTCAGAAAGCCCGGTCAGCTACCAGACCGCATTCCAGAGAGAACCTGGAAGAAACCTGAAGATGATCAACCCGCCACGCGGTCAGAGACAAACCGCGCGGCCTCACCTCCAGCCGACTTGGACCTATACCAGCGATCAAGCCAGGAGACCGCAGCTAGGCTAAGACAAGCCAAACCGCAGAGATAGACCGCCAAGTCGCGCGATCTCGCCACACCGCCCGACCTCCTCCCAGACCGCCCAGGTCCAAAAGCCTCCAAACTTCCACTTCAACAATTTCAACACTCCCCCTTGAAGTGGAAAGTTGAAACTAGCCCCAATAGGCTCCTTAGCCGTGTGAACGGCCCCTTTGCCAGCGCCTTTGTGAAGATGTCTGCGACATTGTCCGCACTCCGCACATGCTCGACCGAAAGAGACCCCTCCAGCACTTTCTCCCGTATGAAGTGATGCTCGATCTCGATATGCTTGGTCCTCGCGTGACAAACTGGATTGGTTACCAGTTTGAGAGCACTCTCATTGTCACCGCGTAGCAGAGTCGGCTCCCGAACCTCCTTGTGGACGTCTCCTGCCAACCTCCTAAGCCAGATGGCTTCCTGAGCTGCCAAGGCCGAAGCCTTGTATTCCGCTTCCGTGGTAGAGACCGATACGAAATCCTGCTTCTTGCTGCACCATGATATAGCCGTAGGGCCCGCCATGAAGACGAATCCAGATGTCGACTTCCGATCATCCGAATCTCCCCCGTAATCAGCATCCATGTATCCATGCACCTCGAAGCCCGCATCCCTCCTATATAGGAGACCCATGTCCGAGGTCGCCTTGACATACTTCAGAATGTTCTTGGCCGCTAGCAGATGAGGTACATGTGGCTCCGCCATAAATCGACTCACTCTGCCAACTGCATATGCAATATCTGGCCTCGTGATCGTCAGATAGATCAAGCTCCCAACTAGAGCTCGGAACACCAACGGATCTTGCATGATCCTGCCCTCATCCTTACGAAGCTTCATAGCCTTCTCCAGAGGTGTGGAAGTGCACTTCCCTTCCTTCATGCCAAATCGCTCCACGATCCGCTCCGCATATCCGGCTTGTGTCACCAGCACTCCACCTTCCTTCCTCTGCACCTCGAGTCCAAGGAAATGGTGAAGTTCACATAAGTCCTTCATCTCGAACCTGATAGACAGCTCGGCCCGAAGCTGCGCTACCTACTCCTTCGAGTTCCCCGTCACGATCATATCGTCGACGTATAGCAGCACAATGACTTGAAGCTCCCCGCTCTTCTTGACGAACAAGCTTGAGTCTGAGTCTGAAGCAACAAATCCACAGAATAGGAGATATTCTGCGATCTTCCCGTACCACGCCCTCGGCGCTTGCTTCAACCCATACAGGGCCTTCTTCAACTTGCAGACATGCTCCGAAAAATCTTCAGACACAAAGCCAGGTGGTTGGACCATGAAGATGTCCTTGTCAATCTCGCCGTACAAGAAAGCATTCTTGACGTCGAGCTGCCATATCTCCCATCCACTGAACGCCGCCAAGGCAATGATGAAACGAACTGAAGTCATTTTTGCCACCGGACTGAATGTCTCATCGTAGTCTTCACCGTATTGCTGCGAGAACCCCCGAGCTACAAGACGAGCCTTGTACCGCTCGATACTGCCGTCAGCTTTCTTCTTCAATTTGTAGACCCACTTGCATGTTACAGGAGTAGTGCCATTGGGCTTGGGCACAAGAGACCAGGTCTCATTCTTCTCAAGAGCTGCCATCTCTTCTTGCATTACAACATCCCACTCCTTCACGCCTTGGGCCTTCTCAAAGCTCGACGGCTCCCTCTCATCCAAGGGACCAGCGAAGAAACATGAGACGAAGCTCACTGCGTTTCCTCCTGTATAGCGATCAGGAGCGATGATCGCTCGCTTCGACCTCCTCAGCTCCTTCCCCTGAACTGCATTATCTTCTGCTGCTTCTTCCCTAGCTCCTCTTCCAGACGTGCTAGGAGCATCGCTCCCCCTGCTCCCTGAACCAGAAGCCCCCATCTCGGAACTAGAAGGAGATGGACCACCTGGTGACACAGGTAGCTCCACCTGAAGATTCTCCACAGCTTTCTCCGGCACTTCCACCCTGCTCTCTGGTAGCTCCACATCAGAAGACCCCTTGTAAGATGTCACCTCATCGAACACAACGTCGCGAGATACAACAAATCTCAGCGTCTCCGGTTCCATGCACTTCCAGCCTTTCTTCCTCTCATCGTATCCCACGAAGACTAGCTTCCTTGCTTTCGCATCTAGCTTCGTCCGAAGAGCATCTGGAACATGCACGTAGCAGGTGGAACCAAAAACCCGAAGGTGAGCCACGCTTGGCTTCTCCTTGAACATCATCTCATGAGGAGTCAACATGTTGATGGGACTCAAAGGCATCCTGTTGATGACGTAGGCAGCACAAGACATTCCCTCCGCCCAAAAGGACTTTGGAATACTCTTGGCATGCAGCCAACACTTACAGGTCTCCGTCAGATGACGGATCTTCCGCTCTGCAACTCCGTTCTGTTGTGGAGTATGTGCACAAGTGAGCTCTCTCCGGATGCCTACCTTCCTGCAAAAAGTAGAGAACTCACTGGAGGTGAACTCCCTTCCGTTGTCAGTCCTCAGCTTCTTCACTCGCAGTCTTAGTCGACTCTCCATGAGCTCCTTGAACTCCACAAACTTGGCAAACGCCTCCGCCTTCTCCTTCAGGAAATATACCCAGACATATCTGGAGTAATCATCGATCAACACCAGCATATATCTGCTGCCTCCGAGGCTTGGGGTAGCAGTAGGTCCCATCAAGTCACCGTGGATACATTCCAACGGCACATTACACCTTGTCTGCGACTTGTCAAACGGTAGTCGATGAGACTTGCCGAACTGACATCCCTCACAAACATGACCTTCTCCGTAGGAGGATAGACTTGGCAGGCCCTTGACCAGACCTCTTACCGTCATTGCTTTCAGCTTGTCCATCCCTACGTGCCCCAACCTCTCATGTCATATAACGGCACCGTCATTCGTCTTCATCTTGTCGACGTAGGAACTTGTTGATAAAACAAACAAGTCCTTTGCCCGTCTCCCGACATGGACGACCTCGGCCTTTACAACCTCAAAATTGCGTAGAAACTTTACTTCTGTTGGGCCGAACAGAACGTGATACCCAGCGTCTACAGCGTTGGTCACGGAGAACAGGTTTTTTCTCATACCAGGCACGTGATAGACACTCTTCAAAGTAAGTGGCCCTCTATCACTGCCCAAGGAAACAACCCCCACCTTCTCCACTGGATGTACAGTATTATCAACAGTAATGATTGCATTGTTACCTGTATAGGGCTGTGCAGAAGAAAGCTTGGTCTCGTCTCCAGTGAGGTGATGACCACACCCCGAGTCCACGATCCAGTCCTCCAGATAGTTGATAGGAGCAGAAGCTCCAACAGAAGCCGAGAAGGCTCCTCCCCAACCTCCTTGAGTGTGCCTGGCCTCAGCTTCCTCCTTCTCCGCAGCATGCCCAGCTTGGGTGACCACCTTGCAATCCTTCCTAATATGGCCGAACTTGCCACACTTGAAGCACTTCGGACCTTCACTCTTCTTCTTCCCGTCAGCCTTGGGAGCATACCCCCTTTCCTGCTGCCCAGAAGTTGAAGGCCCATAGCCTCCTCCAACGGTCTTCTTCTTCTTATCTCACTTCTTCTTCTTCCCTGAGAAGAGCACTTCGCCATCTCCCCAGCCACTGACACCCCCGCCATCTGCCTTGCCAAACTTTCTTGAGATGCAAGCAAGTTATCCAGCTCCAACAGAGACGGCTGATTTGCCCATCCATGCACCGACGTCACAAAGGCAACATATTCCTTCCGCAGGCCGCGGATGATGTGCCTCTTCAGCTTTGCCTCAGAGATAGGCTCATCAGGGTCCAATGCTGAGATTTCAGCACACAAGTTCTTCAACTTCAGAAAGAAAGTGGAGATAGAAAGATCACCCTGAGTCGACCTTGCCAGCTCATTCTCCAAGAACTGTAGCCTCGCTACATTCTTCTTGTTAAACAGCCCATCCAGGGCTCTCCAGATCTCCGCAGCTGATTCACACCCCAAGATGTGATCAAATAGGTCGGGTGAGATTGCCCTCTTCAGAGTAAATTCTGCCTTCGCATTCGTCCTCCTCCAAGTTCTCACCTCAGCCCCATTATCCCCTTCCGGGACAACTTCCTGCGTCTGATCTCCTCCAATAACTTCCCAGAGGTCCTCACCTACAAGATAGCTTTGCATACACGACTTCCACTTCTTGAAGTTAGTCGATGTAAGCACCTCAATCCCAAGACCCTTTGCAAATCCACCTTCCATTGTTCTTCCACTGGTTCCTTCTTCACAAAGGCGATGGCTACTCTAAGTTACTCACTGCTCAACCACTCCAACCTGGCTCTGATACCATGTGAAATTTTTCGAATCTTTATGGAGCGAGCAGGAGCTAGACAACTTAGAGATAAAAGCCAAACAACCAGAAACAAATGGAGGCAAACAACTGATCTTTATTGATAGCAATCTTCAATTACAGGGCAAGGCATGCTTGACGTGTAAGACCCCCCCTCCCCAATCCTAAACCGGGTTCAGGGAGGGGGGATCTTACTGCCCAAAGAAGACCACCCAGCGCTTTCCGGGTGACGACGTCCCACCCTCTCGAGCGCTGAGCGGTCTCTTTGTCAGGCACAAGAACCATAACTTCACATCAGAACGCATAGCGGAAGCAATCGAAAAACGGAAAACCAAGCACACAGCTTATATTTACATAATTAACGGGCCGAAGCCTAACGTTTACAAAAGTGCCTCGAAGGCTACATCGACTAAACAAAAGGGCCTAAGCTGGGCCTATACTCTAGGACTCACGTCGCGGAAGACAGGGGGCGGGGCTGGGAAAGTCGCACGGATCATCTCCAAGGCTTCCAGGTCAACCTGTGACGTGGGGGCTTCACGCTGTCCCGTCTCCTGTGATTGGTTATAAGAAATAACCGTTAGTCACAGAGCTAAGTAGAAAATACATCCCCTCCCCGGATCCATATCCAGGGGGCGGCTAAAGGACAGAATTGAAATAGCCGAAGCAAGGAAGGGTTAGCAGCAGGTAAACATATATATACACATATATATAGCGGGGCTCCTACCCTAGTAACCACAATCGCGCCGTATAGTAAATATCTAACACTATCGCGCGCATACACACACCCAGGTACTCAAGACCTGTACTCACACAAAAGACTCTGTGTCGACACAGTTTCAGACCGCTTTAGTTCAAGCAGGGGAGCTAATCCCGCAGGCCTCACCGATGTGGCCGTCGGTGACAGTGGCCAGTCCTGCCACTTCTGAATGTAGTCGTACCTTATCATTCAGGCCCTCCTGTACAACTTAGTGTACTGAATGGATGTGAGCGACATCCGGCGAACCGATTTTTTAGGCCGACCAGCGGAGGCGAAACTGCAGGCTCAGAGGGTAATAACCGGCTGTGCCCATCTCCCTGTCGCCATGAGTCGTCAACCCACCCGCACCGGTACGAACGGTCTGCGAGCGTGACCGACCCGCCACTTCCAATCAATCTTCACCCGCCTTATATAAAACAAACCCTTAGGCCATGTGGAAATTTCTACTCGACCGGTCGCACGATCTTGGACCGGGAGGCTTAGCGGCATGAGGGCTCCTTGCTTGGGACTAACCTGGGAGGAGAGACTCAATTCCGGGTTTTCCCCAACTAAGGCCTCGCCGAAGGGAGGACAAGCACCACATTCGTTGCCACGGCAGCTCTGCCCTAGTAAGTAAATTAGGCCGAAGCAGGGGCCATAATACTAAACAAAAATGTAGGCCGAAAGCAGAGGCCATAATACTAAACAGAAATGTAGGCCGAAAGCAGAGACCATGTAATAAACAGAAAAGTAGGCCGAAAGCAGAGACCATGTAATAAACAGAAAAGTAGGCCGAAAGCAAATGCCATAAAAGTAGGACCAGTACGAGACTGGATTTAAACGAAAGTACAGAATGTAAATGCGGGGGACCAGTGCGAGACTGGATTTAACTGAAAGTACAGAAAATATTACGGGGGACGAGTGCGAGACTGGATATAACTGAAAGTACAGAAAATAATACGGGGGACTAGTGCGAGACTGGATTTAACGAAAAGTGCGGTGAGCAGTAAAAGCATAAGATGAAATGGTTAGTAGTCCAATCACTCCAATAAGAGGAGGCTCCAATCGCCGGCTACGTTCTTTTATTATCGTCGCGGCGGGGTTAAATTTCGGCGCCGCGCCGCGATGTCAATCCGAGTTTTCGCGTTGCTTTTCCGAGCTTAGTCGATTCTTTAGATTGATACGCATAATTTTGATAAGCATTTAAAATATGCGTCGAGGGGCGCCGATTCCTTTTGATGAATTTCCCTCTTTTCCGGGCGTCTATTTCGCTTGTAAAAGTATTTTAAGGGGTCAAATCAAAAGGTCACACCTCCCAACTTTGATAGTATTTGCAAAATACCTATACTTAGAGCCCGTAATTTTTGGGGATTTTTAGAAACTCATTTGGGCATTTTATTTCCTAAAATAAACTTTATAATGGTTTTTAAAAATAGCAAAAATCCTCCCAAAAATCTCAAATATTTACAGGAGGTGCCCCTAAGGGTGGGGCACAATTTTCATTTAGGGAATTTCCTTTGAAAAGGCCCCATTTTTCCTCAGAAAAATGGGGAAGGAAAAAGGGGTGTTGGGGTGCGTTTAGAGGCAGGGAAGAGAGCAGGGGGCGCCACACCGGGCGCCCTCCTTGGGTCCCCACAGCGGATCCGCCGCGGATCCGCTGTGGAGGCGCACAGTTTGAGGCGGGGGGTTTAAGGAAATGGGGGCCGCTCGATCTCCTGGGGGAGATCGTGCGGCCCCCGCTCGCGCACGGGTGGCAGCTGCTGCCGCCGCCGGGCAGCGGCCGGCTGGGGCCGGCGCCGCCCCCGGTCGGTGCGCCGGGGGCCGGAGACCACTCCGGTGGTGGCCCGGCGGCCTGGCGCCGCCGGCCACCGCCGGAATGAGGGCAGAGAGCGGCACGGGGCGGTGGCGGCCTGCATGTATCGTGCAGGCTCGCTGCCACCGCCTCTGCTAGAGGGGGGGGGGTGCGGGGGTGCCCCCGGTCGGTGCGCCGGGGGACGGCGACTCCCCCGGGGGTGGTCCGGCGGCCTGGCGCCACCGGCCACCGCCGGGGGAGGTGGTACAGAGGGCGGGAGGCGGTGGCGTGGCCTGCATGGGCCATGCAGGCCCGCTGCGCCGCCGCCCCCGCCGAGGGGTCGCGGGTGCAGCCCCCGGTCGGAGCGACGGGGGTCGGCGCCTACCCCGGTGGTGGCCCGGCGGCCTGGCGCCGCCGTCCGCCGCCGGGGGAGGGGGTTATCCCCCTACAGGAAGCGCGGGGAGGAGGGGGAGGCCACGGGTGCCGCCGGGGCTGCGTCCTCCGGCGGCCCAGCCGCCTCTCCTTCGTCGGCAACGAGGTCCCCGAGTGGGGACCTGTTCCCCCAGCGCCACCACCGGCGCTGGGGGGGGGGGGGGTTGGCTTCCACGGCCAGTGCCGCCACCCGAGCAAGCTCGGGGTGGCGCTGGCGGTGCTCCGGCGACGGGGAGGGGGCTGCTTGCCTCCAGGAGATAAGGAGGAGGGGGGGGGGGTGATTCTACCTGGGGAGGGGCTTGGGTGGAGGGGCGGCCGACCATGAGGGAGGAAGAGGAGGGTGGTGGCGGCGGCCTTGGGGTTGGCTTGCTCCGGCAAGGAGGAGGAGGAGGAGGTGGCTGGCTGGGGGCTGCCGTCAGGGGAGGGCTGAGAGAGAGGGAGAGGTGGTGTGTGTGGGGGGAAATGGAGAGGGCTGCCCCTCCTTTTATAGGAAGGAGGGGAGCCCTCCCCCCCCCCCCCCCCCCCCCCCCCCCCCCCCCCCCCCCCTCCCTCCCTTCCACGTGTATGAAGGGAGGGTGAGTGGGTGGAGATATTTTCTCCCCCCCCCTCCTCTTTTCCTCACGTGCATGAAGGGAGGGGGAGATATTTTCTTCCCCCCCCCCCCTTTCCTTTCTCTCTCTTGCCCCTTGCCCTAAAAGGGGTAGCCTCCTTGGTTTGACTGGGTCCACCTAGGTTCTTCGGGGTTGATTCCGGATTCGCGCACCTCGTAGTTTATACGTTGCATTGGGGTGGTCTGCATAGTGCCAAAATGGTATATTATCCACACAACCTCGGGTGGAGGCGGGACAAGTTCTGTTGCACTCGTATAAGTCATACGAGTTTAACGGATTCGACGGAAGTCGAATCGGGGTTCGTATGACCACTATTCATAATAATGAGGTAGTGGCGCGCTACGACACTCAAAATAGTCGTTTTCTCCAAACGACCTCGGATCAAGGCGCAATGAGTTCTGTTGCACTCGTATAAGTCATACGAGTTTAACGGATTCGACGGAAGTCGAATCGGGGTTCGTATGACCACTATTCATAATAATGAGGTAGTGGCGCGCTACGACACTCAAAATAGTCGTTTTCTCCAAACGACCTCGGATCAAGGCGCAACGAATTCCGTTGCACTCGTATAAGTCATACGAGTTTAACGGATTCGACGGAAGTCGAATCGGGGTTCGTATGACCACTATTCATAATAATGAGGTAGTGGCGCGCTACGACACTCAAAATAGTCGTTTTCTCCAAACGACCTCGGATCAAGGCGCAACGAATTCCGTTGCACTCGTATAAGTCATACGAGTTTAACGGATCCGACGAAAGTCATATCGGGGTACATTTGGTCACTGTACCCCAATGACTTAGTTGTGGCGCGCAACGCTACTTAAGATGGAAATTTTCTATCGCTCGGCCTACTTTTATTGGGCTTACTAGGGTCTAGTGGCCCAATAAAAGTCGGGATGTTACAATTCAATAAAAATAAAGTGATTTTCGTCCCCGAAAATTGGCTGAAGTAGGGGTTTTGACGGATATACCTGGGGAAAGAGTGCCGGGTATTTTTCTCGAACGAGCGTCTCGGGTTCCCATGTGAACTCTTCGCGTCCACAATTTGACCACAAGATCTTGACCATCGTGATGGTTTTGTTTCGCAGCTCTTTGATCTTGGAGTCCACTATCTTCACAGGTTCGAGTTGGACAGATCGGTCGGATTGTACTGACGTTGGTGGTGCGGGGAGATGCTGCTCCGGTTGGCGTAGGACACGTCTTAGCGAGGAGACATGAAATACGTCGTGGAGGCTTCCCAGCTCGGCTGGCAAAGCTAACCTATAAGCCACCGGGCCAATTCTTTCGATGACTGGATACGGGCCTAGATAGCGGGGGTCCAGCTTTTTCTGCCTCTTGATTCGTGATATCCCATGCATAGGCTTAATCTTTAAGAAAACCATATCTTCCACTTGGAATTCCACTTGCCGATGACGTGCGTCGTAATACTTGGCCTGCCGGCTCTGCGCTTCCAGCATGCGTTCCCGGATTAGTCTTATTGCGGCGGTGGTATCGTCGATGTAGGTGACCCCTAATGCTTCGGGGTCCTCATCCTGTGCCCAAGATAGTGGGGTCCGACAGCGTCTTCCGTAGAGGGCTTCGTAGGGTGCCATCTTGATGCTTGCCTGGAAGCTGTTGTTATATGAAAACTCTACCAGAGGTAGTAACTGCTCCCATGGCTCGTTGTGTTCCACTATGCATAATCGGAGAAGATCTTCCATCGTCCGATTCGTTCTTTCCGTCTGCCCATCGGTCTGTGGGTGGAAGGCGGTGCTAAAAGCTAATCTGGTTCCCAGATAAGCTTGCACTCTTCTCCATTCCTTCGAAGTAAAGCGCCCGTCACGGTCCGAGACGATTGATTTGGGTATTCCATGAAATCGGACTACCTGCTCGATAAATATTCGGGCTAGAATGTCGACACCATCGCCTTGCCGGTTTGGGATGAATCGGGCTACCTTGGTGAGGCGGTCCACTACTACCCATATGGAGTCGTTACCTGCACGGGATCGGGGTAAGCCATGGACAAAATCCATGGAAATATCCTCGAATTTCCATTCTGGAATTGGCAGGGGTTGTAGTAGACCTCCTGGGCTACGACATTCGGCCTTGACCATTTGGCAGGTCTGGCAGTGCGCTACAAAATCGGTGACATCCTTCTTCATTCCTGGCCAATATAACGTCCTTCGCAGGTCCGTATACATCTTTACTACTCCCGGGTGTATGGAATACCTGGTTTGATGTGCTTCGCGGAGGATCTCTTCCCGGATTCCCTCTGCAGCGGGGATGAATATGCGGTGCCTGTACTGTAGGATGCCATCATACAAGTTGTAGTCTTCTTGCGCACCGTGTTGCAAGGCTTGAATGATCGGGGCTGCTTCTACGTCGGCCTTCTGGGCCTCTCGTATTCTATCCCTAATGTCGCACTGTATCTCCATCCAATAAAGGTGAGCCTGGTATTCCATTGGGTTCCTGCGGGTAACGAGGATGATATCCAAGTCTGCTAAGGACTTGATTAATTCATCCGGCATCATCTCTAGCCAGCTGCTGGCCATCGAAGTTTGCCTACTCAAGGCATCTGCAACTTTATTGGCCTTGCCGGGATGATATTGGAGAGCGAAGTCGTAATCGCATAAGAACTCTAGCCACCGGCGCTGTCGAAGATTTAGCTCTTTCTGGGTGAAGATGTATTTGAGGCTTTTATGATCGGAGAAGATCTCGCATCGCACACCATAGAGGTAGTGCCTCCAAACTTTTAATGCGAAAACTACCGCACCCAGCTCTAGATCATGGGTAGCGTAGTTTAATTCGTGAGGCTTCAGCTGTCGGGAGGCGTAGGCGATTACCTTGCCGTGTTGCATTAGTACGGCTCCCAATCCCTTCAGTGACGCGTCGGCGTAGATCTGGAAGCCTTCCGTTCCTGAGGGGAGTGTCAGAATCGGTGCTGATATTAGTCGGTTCTTTAGCTCGATGAATGCTGCTTCGCATTCAGGCGACCACTGGAACGTCACGTCCTTTTTGGTCAGGGCGGTAAGTGGGAGTGCAATCTTAGAGAACCCTTCCACAAATTTTCGGTAGTAGCCGGCGAGGCCAAGGAAACTCCGGATGTCTGCTGCTGTCTTAAGTGGCGGCCAATCTCGTACCGCTCGTACTTTAGCTTGGTCCACTGCTACTCCGTTCTTGTTAACTGTGTGTCCAAGGAAGCCGACTTCTTCCATCCAGAACTCACATTTGCTGAACTTTGCAAAGAGTGAGTGCTCCCTCAGCTTGAGCAGCACCATTTGAAGGTGCCTGGAATGATCAGCTTTGCTCTTTGAGTAGATGAGTATGTCATCTATAAAGACTATCACAAAGTGATCCAAGAAGGATTTAAACAATGTATTCATTAGAGCCATGAAGGCGGACGGAGCATTGGTCAATCCAAAAGGCATTACCATGAATTCGTAAAGTCCATAGCGGGAGCTGAAAGCGGTCTTGGGGATGTCCTCTTCCCGTACTCTGAGTTGATAATAGCCAGATCTTAAATCCATTTTAGAGAAGACGGATGCACCTTGTAGTTGATCGAACAATTCATCTATTCGGGGCAGGGGATAAGTATTCCGGACAGTGAGCTTATTTAATTCCCTGTAGTCCACACAGAGACGTAGGGATCCATCTTTCTTTTAACAAATAGCACTGGGGCTCCCCAGGGCGAGGTACTTGGGCGAACGAAGCCTGCGTCAACTAGCTCTTGTAGTTGAATTTTGAGTTCAGCTAGTTCTCGCGGGGCCATTCGGTATGGAGCTCGAGACACGGGTCGGGCTCCATGTGTAAGTTCAATTTGGAAGTCCACTTCCCGTTGCGGGGGCAACCCGGGAAGGGATTCCGGAAAGATGTCTGGGAAGTCCCTAATTACAGGTACCTTAGCGAGTACCTGCGTATTGCTTTCCATCTCGAAGTATATTAGGTATACTTCGTCCCTTCGCCGAACTGCCTTGACCGTTCGTGCGGATGTTAGAATAATGCGAGCGACAGATGGTATACCTGCTAGTGTGATTATTTTCCCATTCGGGTTCCGGAGGCGGATTTCTCGAGTCGAACAATCAATTTGGGCGCTGTGCTCGGCCAGCCAATCCATCCCTAGGATGATGTCGAATCCGGTTATCGCCAGAATGGTTGCGTTGACTTCGAATTCTATGCCTCCAAGCATTGCTTGGAAGGAACATTTTTCTGTGGATGTCATATCTGATCCATCCGGGAGTCGTATTCGTATTGACATCCCGGATGATCGTACAGTGTTTTCCTTGTCGGCGATGAAGTTCTGTGCGACGAAGGAATGCGTGGCACCGGTATCGAACAACGTTTTAGCGGGATGACCTTCTACCAAAAGCAAACCTGATAATATGTATATACTATGATCATGAAGTTTTACAGATATATCCGAATAAATAACATACGTGCTATACAAACAAAAGGCCAGATCATATATAACCATCACATCTACCTAAGATAACGTAACTACTGGAAGTAGATACCTATCACTACATCGGGTGCAGGACCGTGCTGGAGGTCTAGAGCGTATGCCTCGAGGGGCGCTGCTCTGCCCTGCCTGTCCTGGCCTCTCCTGCCTGCGGGCTGTCCTCTGCGTCTACCGCGTCCTCGACCTCTCTCTGCGGCTCCCTGCACGGCTCCTAAACCGGGTCTCCCGGTAGCCTGTGGGCAGAAGGCTCGTATATGCCCAGGCTGCTGGCATAGGTAGCAGTTCCCTGCGAAGGGAACATCTCGTCGTGCGGCCGGGACGACCTGAGGTGCTGGGGCTGGGGGTGCTGGTCGGGGCTGGGGTGCTGGTCGGGGCTGGGGTGCCTGCCTATATGGCTGGTGACGCTGACGCTGTCTCCCGTCTCGGCCCTGCCTGCGAGGACCTGCTCTTCTCTCTCGGTCCTGAGTCCGGGGAATACCTACGTGTCCCCTCCGCTGCTGGGCTACCATCCGCTGATCCATCTCTAAAGCGGTGGCATGTGAGACAATAGTGTGGAAGGACGCCTGGGAGATCATAATCAGGGCCTGACGGAGATCGTCTCGTAGCCCTCGGTAAAACCTGGCAGCCCTGTCCCTATCTGTACCTGTTAAGGTCCCGGCGAAGCGTGCCAAGTGGATAAACTCTCTCTGGTAATCTGGAACCGTCCTATCTCCCTGTCGGATCTGCAAAAATCGCTCCTGGAGTGCCATCCGGTCCGCGTCTGAGATGAAGTGCTCTAAGAAGGCCTCTGAGAACTCCCCCCAGAGGATAGTGCTAAGCGGTCGCCCTCTGAATGTAATGCGGCTGGCAGCCCTCCACCAATCTCGGGCATAACCCTCTAGCATGGTAACAACTAAGGACACTGCGGCTATGGCGGGGCACATCATCCCGACTAGGAGCTCCTCCACCCTCTCCACCCACTCTTCAGCCTGAATGGCTGACTCGGTACCTCGGAAGGTGGGGGGCCTTAGCCCCCGAAATGTCGTCAGGAGATCGGTGGGTGCGGTGGCCTGCTGGGGTGGCCGTAAGGTGGCTGTCTGGAAAGCTGCTAACAAAGCTATCAAGGTCCGTCCTAGCTCCGTATCCCCAAACGGAGCTGCGGCTGGAGTGGCTGGGACTGGTGGTGGAGTAGTAGGGTGGTACTGATCCTCAGAGGAGGATCTTCCGTTGCTCGACTCCGGTATCTGGAGAAGTAACAACACGAATATCAGAACTTGCAAAAATAAGGGAATTTTGCAGGACTGAAACGAAAAGAAAGCGGAAAGCGTGCGGGTGTACTACCGTGCAGTCTCGAATCCTTAACTCTAAACCTAAAGGGTCCACCAGGCTTCCGCTGCGTGGTTCGTCCCGAACCAAGGAACGGAAACGAAAACGGGAGGATCGAAAGACTGCCCCATGTGGTCGGATCGTGGTAGCTCTGATCCATTTGTAAGACCCCCCCTCCCCAATCCTAAACCGGGTTCAGGGAGGGGGGATCTTACTGCCCAAAGAAGACCACCCAGCGCTTTCCGGGTGACGACGTCCCACCCTCTCGAGCGCTGAGCGGTCTCTTTGTCAGGCACAAGAACCATAACTTCACATCAGAACGCATAGCGGAAGCAATCGAAAAACGGAAAACCAAGCACACAGCTTATATTTACATAATTAACGGGCCGAAGCCTAACGTTTACAAAAGTGCCTCGAAGGCTACATCGACTAAACAAAAGGGCCTAAGCTGGGCCTATACTCTAGGACTCACGTCGCGGAAGACAGGGGGCGGGGCTGGGAAAGTCGCACGGATCATCTCCAAGGCTTCCAGGTCAACCTGTGACGTGGGGGCTTCACGCTGTCCCGTCTCCTGTGATTGGTTATAAGAAATAACCGTTAGTCACAGAGCTAAGTAGAAAATACATCCCCTCCCCGGATCCATATCCAGGGGGCGGCTAAAGGACAGAATTGAAATAGCCGAAGCAAGGAAGGGTTAGCAGCAGGTAAACATATATATACACATATATATAGCGGGGCTCCTGCCCTAGTAACCACAATCGCGCCGTATAGTAAATATCTAACACTATCGCGCGCATACACACACCCAGGTACTCAAGACCTGTACTCACACAAAAGACCCTGTGTCGACACAGTTTCAGACCGCTTTAGTTCAAGCAGGGGAGCTAATCCCGCGGGCCTCACCGATGTGGCCGTCGGTGACAGTGGCCAGTCCTGCCACTTCTGAATGTAGTCGTACCGTATCATTCAGGCCCTCCTGTACAACTTAGTGTACTGAATGGATGTAAGCGACATCCGGCGAACCGATTTTTTAGGCCGACCAGCGGAGGCGAAACTGCAGGCTCAGAGGGTAATAACCCGCTGTGCCCATCTCCCTGTCGCCATGAGTCGTCAACCCACCCGCACCGGTACGAACGGTCTGCGAGCGTGACCGACCCGCCACTTCCAATCAATCTTCACCCGCCTTATATAAAACAAACCCTTAGGCCATGTGGCAATTTCTACTCGACCGGTCGCACGATCTTGGACCGGGAGGCTTAGCGGCATGAGGGCTCCTTGCTTGGGACTAACCTGGGAGGAGAGACTCAATTCCGGGTTTTCCCCAACTAAGGCCTCGCCGAAGGGAGGACAAGCACCGCATTCGTTGCCACGGCAGCTCTGCCCTAGTAAGTAAATTAGGCCGAAGCAGGGGCCATAATACTAAACAGAAATGTAGGCCGAAATCAGAGGCCATAATACTAAACAGAAATGTAGGCCGAAAGCAGAGGCCATGTAATAAACAGAAAAGTAGGCCGAAAGCAGAGGCCATGTATTAAACAGAAAAGTAGGCCGAAAGCAAAGGCCATAAAAGTAGGACCAGTACGAGACTGGATTTAAACGAAAGTACAGAATGTAAATGCGGGGGACCAGTGCGAGACTGGATTTAACTGAAAGTACATAAAATAATACGGGGGACCAGTGCGAGACTGGATATAACTGAAAGTACAGAAAATAATACGGGGGACCAGTGCGAGACTGGATTTAACGGAAAGTGCGGTGAGCAGTAAAAGCATAAGATGAAATGGTTAGTAGTCCAATCACTCCTATAAGAGGAGGCTCCAATCGCCGGCTACGTTCTTTTATTATCGTCGCGGCGGGGTTAAATTTCGGCGCCGCGCCGCGATGTCAATCCGAGTTTTCGCGTTGCTTTTCCGAGCTTAGTCGATTCTTTAGATTGATACGCATAATTTTGATAAGCATTTAAGATATGCGTCGAGGGGCGCCGATTCCTTTTGATGAATTTCCCTCTTTTCCGGGCGTCTATTTCGCTTGTAAAAGTATTTTAAGGGGTCAAATCAAAAGGTCACACCTCCCAACTTTGATAGTATTTGCAAAATACCTTTACTTAGAGCCCTTAATTTTTGGGGATTTTTAGAAACTCATTTGGGCATTTTATTTCCTAAAATAAACTTTATAATGAGTTTTAAAAATAGCAAAACTCCTCCCAAAAATCTCAAAAATTTACAGGAGGTGCCCCTAAGGGTGGGGCACAATTTTCATTTAGGGAATTTCCTTTGAAAAGGCCCCATTTTTCCTCAGAAAAATGGGGAAGGAAAAAGGGGTGTTGGGGTGCGTTTAGAGGCAGGGAAGAGAGCAGGGGGCGCCACACCGGGCGCCCTCCTTGGGTCCCCACAGCGGATCCGCCGCGGATCCGCTGTGGGGGCCCACAGTTTGAGGCGGGGGGTTTAAGGAAATGGGGGCCGCTCGATCTCCTGGGGGAGATCGTGCGGCCCCCGCTCGATCTCCTGGGGGAGATCGTGCGGCCCCCGCTCGCGCACGGGTAGCAGCTGCTGCCGCCGCCGGGCAGCGGCCGGCTGGGGCCGGCGCCGCCCCCGGTCGGTGCGCCGGGGGCCGGCGACCACTCCGGTGGTGGCCCGACGGCCTGGCGCCGCCGGCCACCGCCGGAATGAGGGCAGAGAGCGGCACGGGGCGGTGGCGGCCTGCATGTATCGTGCAGGCTTGCTGCCACCGCCTCTGCTAGAGGGGGGGTGCGGGGGTGCCCCCGGTCGGTGCGCCGGGGGCCGGCGACTCCCCCGGGGGTGGTCCGGCGGCCTGGCGCCACCGGCCACCGCCGGGGGAGGTGGTACAGAGGGTGGGAGGCGGTGGCGTGGCCTGCATGGGCCATGCAGGCCCGCTGCGCCGCCGCCCCCGGTCGGAGCGCCGGGGGTCGGCGCCTACCCCGGTGGTGGCCCGGCGGCCTGGCGCCGCCGTCCGCCGCCGGGGGAGGGGGTTATCCCCCTACGAAGCGCGGGGAGGAGGGGGAGGCCACGGGTGCCGCCGGGGCTGCGTCCTCCGGCGGCCCAGCCGCCTCTCCTTCGTCGGCAACGAGGTCCCCGAGTGGGGACCTGTTCCCCCAGCGCCACCACCGGCGCGGGGGGGGGGGGGGGGGGGGGGGTTGGCTTCCACGGCCAGTGCCGCCACCCGAGCAAGCTCGGGGTGGCGTTGGCGGTGCTCCGGCGACGGGGAGGGGGCTGCTTGCCTCCAGGAGATAAGAAGGAGGAGGGGGGGGCGATTCTACCTGGGGAGGGGCTTGGGTGGAGGGGCGGCCGGCCATGAGGGAGGAAGAGGAGGGTGGTGGCGGCGGCCTTGGGGTTGGCTTGCTCCGGCAAGGAGGAGGAGGAGGTGGCTGGCTGGGGGCTGCCGTCAGGGGAGGGCTGAGAGAGAGGGAGAGGTGGTGTGTGGGGGGGGGAAATGGAGAGGGCTGCCCCTCCTTTTATAGGAAGGAGGGGAGCCCGCCCCCCCCCCCCCCCCCCCCCCCCCTCCCCCCTCTCCCTCCCTTCCACGTGTATGAAGGGAGGGTGAGTGGGGGGAGATATTTTCTCCCCCCCCCCCCCCCCCCCCTCTTTTCCTCACGTGCATGAAGGGAGGGGGAGATATTTTCTTCCCCCCCCCCCCCCTTTCCTTTCTCTCTCTTGCCCCTTGCCCTAAAAGGGGTAGCCTCCTTGGTTTGACTGGGGTCCACCTAGGTTCTTCGGGGTTGATTCCGGATTCGCGCACCTCGTAGTTTATACGTTGCATTGGGGTGGTCTGCATAGTGCCAAAATGGTATATTATCCACACAACCTCGGGTGGAGGCGGGACAAGTTCTGTTGCACTCGTATAAGTCATACGAGTTTAACGGATTCGACGGAAGTCAAATCGGGGTTCGTATGGCCACTATTCATAATAATGAGGTAGTGGCACGCTACGACACTCAAAATAGTCGTTTTCTCCAAACGACCTCGGATCAAGGCGCAACGAGTTCCGTTGCACTCGTATAAGTCATACGAGTTTAACGGATTCGACGGAAGTCGAATCGGGGTTCGTATGACCACTATTCATAATAATGAGGTAGTGGCGCGCTACGACACTCAAAATAGTCGTTTTCTCCAAACGACCTCGGATCAAGGCGCAACGAATTCCGTTGCACTCGTATAAGTCATACGAGTTTAACGGATTCGACGGAAGTCGAATCGGGGTTCGTATGACCACTATTCATAATAATGAGGTAGTGGCGCGCTACGACACTCAAAATAGTCGTTTTCTCCAAACGACCTCGGATCAAGGCGCAACGAATTCCGTTGCACTCGTATAAGTCATACGAGTTTAACGGATCCGACGAAAGTCATATCGGGGTACATTTGGTCACTGTACCCCAATGACTTAGTTGTGGCGCGCAACGCTACTTAAGATGGAAATTTTCTATCGCTCGGCCTACTTTTATTGGGCTTACTAGGGTCTAGTGGCCCAATAAAAGTCGGGATGTTACATGACGAGACATGATTTCGTCAGCACAAAACTCCAAAGAGAAATACAAAAAACTGAGGATAACTTGAGACCGCCCAAACCGCGCGACCTCCCCTGCGATCTCTGCCAGTTGCTAGACCGCAACTCTCTGCCGACCACAGAACACCACCAGACCGCTGCACAGACCGCTCCCTTCTTACGACCTCCTGATTCTCCCGAACTCCAGCACCACAACTCCAAGCCGCAGACCGCCCGAACACTTTCAGAGGAAGAGGTGATCGTTGCTGCCCACACTATCCGCAGAAGCTGCACAAAAAGAGTTCAATCAGGGACCGCCCGGTCAGAAATAAACAGACCGCAAGAACAAGAGCGAACTCAGCTTACACTTGTTGTGTCTATTAGCTGCTACAGTGGCCTCCTATTTATAGGCGCGGAACCTGATCCAGTCACCACCCTATGAGATAGGATCACCACCCCCAGACCGCGCGACCTGAACGATTAATCCGCGCGATCAGCAACATAACTTCTGCTTCATTTTGGTGAACCCGCCAGCTTCAATGTCGCCATGAGAGACCGCCACTCTCACAGCAGACCGCGACTCCACAAGGAGCTCGCCAGACCGCCCGAAGCTATTCACCACCTGTGTTCGCACGAGACCGCGAACACAGTCAGTTCGCCATCAGACCGCGAACTCCTGTCCGCATGCCGATCTCCCTCTGAGACCGCAAACAGCAACCAGCTCGCATACCAATCTCCTCCTGAGACCGCGAACTGAGACCGCGCGACTAAGACCCTTAGTCCGCGAATACTCTCAGAAAGCCCGGTCAGCTACCAGACCGCATTCCAGAGAGAACCTGGAAGAAACCTGAAGATGATCAACCCGCCACGCGGTCAGAGACAAACCGCGCGGACTCACCTCCAGCCGACTTGGACCTATACCAACGATTAAGCCAGGAGGCCGCAGCTAGGCTAAGACAAGCCAAACCGCAGAGACAGACCGCCAAGTCGCGCGATCTCGCCAGACCGCCCGACCTCCTCCCAGACCGCCCAGGTCCAAAAGCCTCCAAACTTCCATTTCAACAATTTCAACAGAGGTCCTGACCGACTCTTGGCAGGGCTCTTCGTCCTCGCCCCCCGAGAGGCCGGTAAGGTCAAACTCGTCGAAGGCGGCCTCGCGGGGTTCCTTGCCCTTCGAAGGAGCGAGCGAGACCGTGCTCTTCTTGCTCTTCTTCTTTGGCGGAGATTTCGAAGGGGCAACATGACTACCAGAAGCCCCCGATCTCTTGCGAGAAGAGGGCTCAGCCGGAGTGATGACGCCTCGGCAAGCTTCCGCCCCCATGGTAGCGAGAGCCATGGTAGCGTCGGTTTTCCGGGTGCTCGCGTAGGGGGGATGAAGGGGCAGATCTCGCTTGCCTAGAAACAAACATTAGTTTTGATAAGTACGATATGGTAGCGAATAAAGACGAAGGTGTTAGGCGAGATCTTTACCTTCCCCGGCGAGAACCGGAGGCAGCGAATCTAGGTTGCGGCGGAGGTAGACGACTTCGAAGTACTTCTTGCAGAAGAACTAATGGAGGAGGGCGTCATGGCCGCCGAGGGCGGTGGGCCGGTAGGTGGTCTCGCTATGTTGAACCGGCGAGAGGGGAATGTTGTCGAAGTTCCCCTTGACGACGACGAACTTCTGGGCCCAGAAGTGGGCCTTGTTGACGGTCTCGACCACCTTCGGCCCCGTGCCCACGAAGTAGGTTGTCCCATCTTTGTAGGCGCGGAATGAGAACAGCTTCCGGAAGACCGGGAGGCTGAACTCGATGCGCTCCTCGCGAAGGTAACAGGCGAAGGCGGTGATCACCGCCATGGCATTAGGTGTGAGCTGGCCGGGAACCACGCCATAGTGTTTGAGCACCTAACAAGCAACGTGAACAGGATTAGACCATATTGCGAGCGAGACTCGAGTGGCAAAAAAAAGGAAGTAAGCGAGAGCAATTATTACCTGGCGAACTTCCGGCCACAAAGGAAGGCGCAGACCGACCGCGAAATGGGCGGTAGGAATGGCCAACTCGTCGACCAACGGGTCGTTGATCACGTCGTCCTCGCTAGGGCGGCGTGCCTCGAACGGGGGGAGAACGTAGTCGGCGACCGCGCTGAAGTACTCTTCGTCGGTCAGATTACAAGTGAAGAAGCTATGCTCGGCGAAGGCCTTCGCGACCCTTCGCCGACCCTCCGACTCCGCGTCGCCGCCCATCTTAAAAACCTGCGAGAAAGGAAGAACCGCGAGAACGAGAAAGAGCGAGAGCTCTGAAGCAGATGAAGAAGAAGGTCGAGAATAAATGCGGTGGTTGACTCAGTTAAGACCGCCTATTTATAGCCAAAGCAAAAGGGCGGGAAGAAGTACAAGCGTCGGCGAGCACGAGTATCAACAAAAACATCACATCACGTACGCGGGCGAGGGAGACCTGCGGGGTTAGTGCAAACAACATCCCTGCAGGATACGTTTAGCGAGGACAGAGGGTCCTCGCGAGCACGATATAACAAAAGTAAAATAGATTCACTGATAGCGAGCGAGAAACCATAAAAGGTAATGATACTTATTGTCAAGAGAAATAGAAGCCAGCAGGAGTGGCGAATACGCGAGTCGCGAAACGTGGCGAGACCGTTCAAAGACGACGACAACTATTACAAACAATGTCACGATATAACAGCTAGCGAGAATCGTGGGGGATCCATTTCCACCGACCACCACCCCGCGACCCGGACCTCGGCGGTACCCTAGAATTATAATAGTCCTCCGCCAAACGACCCTCCCGGTCCATGAGGTAGGCGTAGTCTCTCATCCTCGCTATGTGCACCTCCGGCGTCGTGGCGTTCTCGTCCTGATCGCGCTGTCTCGCTTGCCGGAGCCTCGCGCATTCCTCCATCAGGACCGCGTGCCTATCCTCCGCGGCTTCCCTATCCCGTCTCGCCTGCATGTTGAGGTCCATCAACATTCGCCCGTGCTTCCTCAAGAGCTCCGCGGCCCGCTGCTTCATCGTCTCCGGATCTCGCGGATCCCCTAAGAATTCCTCCACCTGGTCAGGAAGGGGAGACATCTCGTCATCGCCCAGTTCAGAATCGGTATGCGGATTTCCGGCATTGTCTGCAAGATTTTACAAGGTTAGATGGAGAGCGTGAGTTTGCGCAGGGTTTCGGCGAGGTCATAACGCTTACCGAGAGGGGGGCGAGAAGTCGAAGGACGGCCCTGGAACACATTACCATAGTGAGGGTAGAGAGATTTGCCCAGGCCGGCGGGATAAGCTGTGTTGTTGGTCGGGGGAATCTTTGGCGGCGCGGAGCCACCGGTCTCCTCGCTCGTCAGGAGCTGGAACCCGGGCTTATCTATGATTTTTCCTGGAGGCGGAGACGGCGGCCGCGACGACTGGCGGACCGGGGACTTCAGGGGAGATACTGTAAGAAAGGAGGAACGGAGGTCATATATAGTTGACAAGAAATATTACGGTATGCGAGATTAAGATCATACCGGTGACATTTTTCCCAGCGAGGTTCAGATCCGCCTGCGGACTCTTGCGAGACCTCTCAGCGGGTTCTCCAATGTTCTCGCTCGGCAAAGCATCCTGCGAGTAGAAATGAATGAAGAGCAATTTATTGACGTAAACTGGAGTAGCTCATACCTTCTCGGGGTGGCGATCGTCCGGGGAGGAATCCAGCATCACGGAGTCGCTCCAATGCGACGAGCAGCCTTCGCCTTCTTGACTTTCGGCGACTGGGTGGGTGGGGGGGGGGGCGGTTCATCCAGGCGGGGACCCTGGTCGTGGAAGGTAGCCCGCCGGCTCTCATCGCCCTCAGGCGAGCCTCTGCTTCTTCGGAAATCGGCATCTCCAGGCAGCTAAAGTTAGGAAAGGAAGAAAAGTAACGGCGCACGCCAATGGAGGCTCGGGACGATATTTATAGCCTACAGGGTGGGTCCCACCAAAGATTCCCGACAGGTCATCCAGGAGCGGGCGAATACCAGGGGTTGGATGATTCTTCGCGAGCACATTTGTCCTCACGAAGAGCGGGGATTGTGTACAACCCCGATATTCGCCATGCAAGAAAACGGAGCTCGCCGAAGGGCGAGCGAGAAGGGTCAGCGAGACAGGAGTTGCGAGATCCAGACCTCGCCGAGATCGGCCCCCCAACCGACAAGACCTCGGCAGATACCACCAAAATGGGCCAGCGAGGTCCTCGCAAGGCGATCCCCTAAAAGAGGCGCCGCGAGCAGGATCCGCGAGAAGGCCCGCGAGAGCTCCGGCAGCAGGGTTCTCGCAAGGCGATCCCCTAGAAGAGGCGTCGCGGGCAGGATCCGCGAGAAGGCCCGCGAGAGCTCCGACAGTAAGGTTCTCGCAATCCCTTATCCATAAATCAATAGGGTCAACTTACCCATTTACCCTTGGTGGTCTGCCCTTAGCCTCTCCAAACAGCGGAGCTTGGCTGTTAGCAGACCCATTTGGGGTGCGGATAGTAAAATCAAAAGGCGGAATCCTGTTATTTGCAGACCAGATCAGAAAATCTATAAATAGGACCTTAAGGGCACCTTTGGAGAGGATCTCACTTCAGCTTCCCTCTCCTTAGGCTTTCTTTGGTTAGCATTTCCAGAGCTCTCCAAGGTGCCCGAGTCTCAGCTTTGGCTTGGGAGGGGAAGCGCTCAACGATCTTCCGGGTTAGTGGAGGGACCTCCTCGCTGTGACTAAGGTCTTAGTCAATTTCCTAATCTTCCGTCTACCCTCCTCGAGGGATCAGTAAGGGCTAGCCGCCCCTCATTTCGGTGAGGGCCCCGAGCTCCACAAGAGACCGAGAAATCGGTTTCAACACATATTTTTTGAAATATTTTTGAAACAAATGCTCTATATCTCAACATTTATGCTCCAAACACAAGATTTGATTGCTCAAATAAAGCATCAATTTTTTTTGCTTGTGTATTTAACAAGCTATTTTTTGTGGTCATGGCCACCCATGCATCTGAACACATTTAGTTGTTGTTGCTGCTGCTGCTCATATTTCAATCCAATACTTCGTCCTCCGGTGTGCTTCATGGAACATTTGTCATCATGTGCGTGTGTATATTTGCACGATATCTCGCCAAATTAGAACTTTATATTGCGTTCCTCCTCCATAAGCCTAATTAAAAGAAATAGGGTATTAAACGTATTAGGATATTAAATTTGAAATATTTTCTTGTGATTATAATCTCAACAAACTAGAGAGCATGCACAATACTTACAAATATTAGTGCATCACTTGTTATAAGAAATTCAAAAGGTATAACTTTCAACAATCTTCTTTACTTAATAGTGCGGCAAGAGTGTTGTTTCATTGGGGTTTAGGATGCTTACTGGTGGTTTCAAAATATTATTATGTGAACCAGTCTAAATCATACATGTGTGAATCTATACATTAGGAAACCGAGCCTTCTACATATTTCGTCCCTTGTCTAACTGTCATTCTCTTGATGCCCTCCTGCAAGTTGTTCAGAAGGTGGTTGCCGCTCAGCACGGGCGCAAGCTGCGCCAGCTCCTGCTGGAACTAGCTCAATTGTGGGTCTTCGTTGTCTTCGGTTTTCCGAATCTTTACTGGGCTTGGGAATTGAGCTGCATCGGATACGAATGTTAAAGTGAAACAAGATGCACGCGAGAGAAAAGAAAACTACGATCTTATTCCTTGATTTTTAACCAATGAACTATATCCATCCTAAAGTTAAGATAATGCGCATTATCGTAATCAAACTAAAAAAATTACTTTGGTATCACAAAATCAACCGTGAGGTTTAATAATTAGTCTGAAGAAATTTCGGCTCTCATAGAGTGAACTCAGATCCTGTAAGGAATTCCTTGACAATGTCGTGATGAAACTGCGGCTGAAGATTGAAATTCTTGCAAAACTAAAACTTGTTGAATGCTTGCAGCATCTGGTTTAAATAAGAAACAACAAAGATTATGTTAAAATGATGATTCTTTGATGTACTCACTGGGACAATCAGTTGCAGTGAGTATGCCTTCAAACGTTCCAGCCCAAGCATTTCTCCTCGTCAAGTACGGTGATGGGAGGTCAAAAAAATATCTTCATTGTTGCGGGAATTGACGAATGCTAGTACTCGGAAGTCGGGGTAGGCGAACTGTTGGGACCATGAACAACTGTTAGCACAGAAACATAAGTGAAAATCCAGCTAAAGCTATAACAATAATAATTTGCAGCAGCTGCTAATAGAAAAAAGTAATGTAATTCTGAATCACCGGCGCCCTTTTCCCTCACGCCCAAGCGATTGAAGTTGAAAGGCTTGGGGCCAACGATTCCATCGGGGCTGGGGACGCCCCTGACAGGGGCGGGGACATGATCATAGAACCCTCCGTGCTCGTTGTAGGTGATGATTAGGAGAGTTTCGTTCCACTGGGGATTCAATCTAAGAGTTTCATAAATTTGCTTTATGAACATCTGTCCCTGGTACACATCATGAGAAGGGTGATCATCGATCGTGCGTCTGAGCTTGGAGTCCACATATCGCTGCTCAATGACTGCATAATTTGGGAGTTTGCCGCTATTCGTGTGAGCCTTGTAGTCGGTATCATAGGAGTAAAACATGGTGACGTACTTCAGCCTGCGGATATTGCGGTAAAAGAGTACAAAGGGAATGTCTGAAGAATAGCCCTGCAACATCGATATTGTTGAATATAGTTCTGTGGATAGCCTAGCGCCACCAAACTGCAGTGCATGATATGTTCTAACTCAGGTGTGGCGAAATTCAAATTGTACATGGAAAACACAATAAATTGATGCTGATTACTGGTAGTTTTTGAAGAAAGATTGGTTTAAAAATGGCGAAGTTTCTTCATTCATCTGAGGGTGATAGTGCAAATTGGGTGTGAAATATGTACATACACATGAGTGCTTTTAGTGCACACGGTGAACAATTCAATTTTTTAACAAATAAAAAGCTCAAAATTAAAAACCATGGTCTTGAATAGTCATGTACAAGCATTTTTAGGAAAAGTGTTCAACACCAAAGTTGTAGATATCGTCGAGATCTACAACTTTCGTGTTGAACGTTTTCGCTAAAAATGCACGCACAAGACGTATTGCAGCCCGAATTGAAACATGACCGTAACTATAACGAATTTTTGGAAATACGCATTGTGCATGCATTTTTAGGAAAAATGTTCAACACGAAAGTTGTAGATCTCCGGATCGTTTTAAATATAGAGGCGGAGGGATGTTTCAGTTCGGGACGATCTCCGGATTGTTTTAGGGTCTTTGTTTGAGGGAGCGCGGGCGGCGACTCGCCAGAGGCCAGCTGAGAAGAGGAGCGAAGAGCCCTGGCTGGCGTTTGTTGGAGCGATGGCGGCGTCGGCCCCAGTTGACGAAGGGCGGTACTTGGTGCTGGGAGTGGCTAAGGGAGAGGTATGTCTTGGCAAACTTTGAATCTTTTTTTTTTGGTTCTCTTGTTAGAAATTGCAGTTCTATTTCCCTTATTTCAGGATCTGTATATCTGGTCTTTGTTTCAATTTAGGTTTCGTTCAGGATTTTGATCTTCTGACATGCTTGATCTTTCACTATTTCTTGGTTTCAATTACCTGTAATTGCAGTTCTATAAACCCTCTATGAATAATGTTATCCCACAAATCTACATAGTACAAGCAATTACTTTGAGAAGTTTGAGGGATATCTGATTCCTAGTGTGAGGGAGTATGTGATATTATTTATATTGAGTTTTATTTCTCTGCAGAGGTAATTCTTGTTTGCAAGTTTAACTTTAACTATAGTCATATATCTTTTGTGATAACTTACTCAATTTATCCGAATGATCTAAAAAATTTAGGTCACATCAATTTTTTATTAAAGCTTCAAGTTGGGATTTCACTTTAAACTTCAATGTATAACATGCATATACTTACTGGTCTCTTTTGTGAACTTCAAAAGCCGTACTTATAAAGACATTTTTTGCATGTAGGACTCTTCCTTAAACAAATGCTCTATATCTCAACATTTATATTGAGTTTTATTTCTCTGCAGAGGTAATTCTTGATTTTCAACATTTGCCGGATATGATATGGCTGTACCATCTGCTAGGAGCAGATGGTAGCAGATGGTACAGCCGTGTCATGTCCGGCAAATGTTTAAAATCTTAGGCGTGACATTGAGTTAATGCAAAATGGTAAGATGTTTCTTTTTTTCATTTACTTCATGCTAAAATTTCTACTGACCTAGTGCATTGGACAACATAAAAATTGAACATTAGATGGTAATTTTTTTTTCGAGCAGCTCAAAAAATTTCCTTTACTTTCGACAAAGTATTTGGCCAAGAAGCTTCTCAAGAAGATGTATTCGTTGAGATCTCACAACTAGTGCAAAGTGTTTGAACATTTGCCGGATATGACACGGTTGTACCATCGGCTAGGCCGTGTCATGTCTGGCAAGTGTTTAAAATCTTGGGCGTGGCATTGAATTAATGCAAAATGGTAAAATGTTTCATTTTTTCATTTACTTCATGCTAAAATTTCTACTGACCTAGTGCATTGGACAACATAAAAATTGAACATTAGATAGTAATTGAACACGGTTGTACCATCAGCCATGAAGCTTCTCAAAAAGATGTATTCGTTGAGATCTCACAGCTAGTGCAAAGTGCACTTGATGACTATAAAGTAAGTTCAGAGCATATAGCCCTCGCTGCTGCATTGAATTTTCCCGTTTAAAATTTTTTCAAATATTATCTGGGGGAAATTCCTAGCGTCTTGTTATATTCATGGAGTAATATTATATCATGGAGTAGAGGAATGATTAAGATTTAATCATGCCTTGCCTTATTTTTTTTGGTTCAGTCACCAACATAATATATTTGCAGATGTGGTCCACTATATGGATCTGCCTTTCTTGGAGGCCAATTTTGTAAAATGGAATGTAATTCAATTGCTGATTCTTAATGGTTTACTTGCGGGATTTTGATGTGTATCCATGTACTTGCTTCTTGCCTAACTTGCGCTGCAGGAATATAACCTCCACGTGTAGGATTTTGATTTAGCAGTTCATAGAAAGACCAACTTTTGTATCTTACTTTTTATTGCTTTCTGATCTTAACATATTAAGGATCCCTTGGCTGTTCCAAATGCAGTTTGAACTTCAATTGAATGTGCATTTTTATAACTCTATGAATTTGTTATATAAGTGGAGGAACTAGTGTTAGGAGAGTAGAAATTTGGACATTGAAGAGAAAGATTTCACTATAACAAGTAAATATATGAATAACTCGGGGATGAGTCCCCGTCAACTCTATGGGGCTGGTTCTTTAGGGAGCTTTCTCACCAAGAGAGATATAAGACCAAATAATCTGAGGATGACCAAATAATCTGAGGATGAAAAATCCTTACAATACCTCTTATCTAGATCTATTGAGGATTCTAATTGAGAACACATAATAAAGGAACATAGCGAATGAACCTAATTAAGGGAAACACCTTTCCTAAAATAGTTACAATTCAAAAGTGTGGGTCTGGCTCTCATATCATCGTAGTCGGTGTCAGGACTTAAGATGTCGTAGGGTGGGGATTAAGGGAAATGCTGCTCCCTAACAATATTTCTTCAGTTGGTGGCACCTAATTAAGGGAACATCTTTCCTAAATTAGTTACAATTCAAAAGTGCAGGTTTGGCTCTCGGGTCATCATAAGTAGTCTGGTGTTAGGACTAAGGTTGTGTGTGTGTGTGGGGGGGGGGGGGGGGGGGGGAGTGAAATGATATTCCCTAACAGTATTTCTTCAGCTGGTGTACTGTCACTTACTTGTTGTCTAAGGACTTGTTTGAGAGAGTAGTGACGGTTGAAATAGTCGTTGCACAACCATTAATGAAAAAATCTAAATACTTCCAATTGTGCAAGTTCCAAAATGGCAAATCATTTATGATAATTTATTGTGCCGTTTCAGATTATATTCCTTTCTGACCAATTTTGTATGGAATAAAAATCATTGAGGGCCTGTATATATGCAAAATTGTAGAGGAATATAAATAAATGAAAATTTTGAATTCATAAGATAGTTCTCTCTCTCAATCTCACACTTACACGGATTAAAACGGAAAGGAGAAAAAGGTCTAAAACAGAAGTCTTCATCATTTTGCTGTGAAGATCAAGAAAGAATCTTCTTCATATGCAAGACAAGTTCATCTGATATTCATCAATAGGAAGGTTCTTAAGAAAGCTTCAGAGATTATAGACAACACATAATCACCCCCCACCCCCACCCCCCTCTAGGTGTATTAGGAGTGGCTGAAGCAGACCCCAGGAAAAGTGGCCTCATAGTTGACACGCTGACATGGCAAGCAGGATGCCACTAATGTTTTGACCCGTTGGAACATGTCGGGCCAATACAGAGATGCCGCGAGGCAGCGGTATGTCCGGAAGGCTCCGGCGTGGCCCTCCTCCAGGGTCGAGTGAAACTCTGCGAGTAGGCGTTGGAATAGCCTTGATGTGGCTGAGAGCACTAAACGACCTCTGTGGTGGAGGCGATCCCCTGTGAAGCTAGATGGAGGCCGTGTTGTGGCATCCGCCTGTAAGGCCACAACATCGGCATAGACGAGTTTGGTTGACCCTCCGTGCTGGTAGAGGGGGATTGCGCTATTAATTTGTCATTTGGTGGCGGGGGGTGGTGTCATTATCATAGGATCACTCAATTATTTTTGATATCTCGGAGATGAATCGGGTGCGTCCGCGGATCAAATTGTTTTCTCCGGACGCCAGTCTAATCAGATAGCACATGAGATTGCGTCGATTTCTTTTTCTCTAAACTCGTCTATGCCTTACACATGTTTTGGATTTGATCTGCTAGAACTTTGTCGATAAATTAAAGCCTTACATTCAGAAAAAAGTTTAATTTTGGCTAATTATTAATCATGTATATATGGTGCTAGAAAGGGCAAGTAGTTTATTTGGTGTTAATATAATTAATTAATGTTCATTATGGCTGTCTACTGGAATTTCTTAAAATTGTTAAATCTTCAATTTTGTGAATGTTTCTATCATTACTTGAACCTTCTAGTAAAAACAATCACTCCATAAAATTATAAAATAATACAATAATATAGCAGTGACAAACGGAACCTTAGCTACGAGATGATGTCGTAGGTAACATCTGGTTTTCGTCCGGTGTGTTGTAATTTTAAGCAGTGGCCTCCGGCAACAACTCCGCATCATCACGACAAAAGAGAGCGTAGGTAACGTTAAAAGCCTCGCCCTCATCTTCCCAATCTTCTGACCATGGAGGAAGGTTCGCACTAAGGCGGACCTCGTGCTTGCCCTCAGCCCAGGTAACCAGCGGGCGACCAAAAAGGTCTACCCCGCCCAACCCCTAACCAAAGTTAGGGTGCGCGAGGAAGTAGACTCGGGTCCCATGTCGCACCCATTCTTCCTCGCGATCTCTTTCTTTCGATTTGTCCTTCCGACGTCACCGGTTTTTTGTTTCTTGGAGGAGGACTCGTCCCGCTCGGGCACCGAGGAAGGCACGCCAAGGCCCTCCCTCACCAGATTCTCGGGAATCTGCGACATCTCACTCTGATGAATCCCAGGAATCGGCGGAGGACAAATGTTGTGTATATGTCATGCGGAAAAGTATAACTTTTTTTGCTTGGACATTCTTCGAGGTGTTTGCAGTTTTGCGTCAATATTCTCGACGGTGTTTGCAGTTAAGCGACAAATGCATGATAATATAATCTAGTTTGTGAAGAATATATATTGTTTGGAAAGAGGCAAAGAAAAACTCTCCAAAATTTCTTGGCATAAGGGTTTAGGGTTTAGGGCCCGGTAACACTTGAAATAGTTGCTAAACGAGCAATCTACAGTCCTCGTGGTAGAGAATCGGTCGAGCAGTTGGAGGAGCCGGTGCGTAATTCAATCGAAAAATCATACCCAAGAGTTTGGCAACCCAGACCTGTTGTGTCAGTGTGGCAATCTTCTGATTTAGGAGGTACCAGAGGCTATGATGATCTGTCCGGACCGTGAAGTGTCGGCCAAGAAGATAGGGGCGCCAGTGCTGCACAACGAGGACCAACACCATAAGCTCCAACTCATAAGCGGAGCGAGGGCGTACAGTGGCCGCAAACATACGACTGATGTAGGAAATGAGCTGTCCCGCTTGCATCGACACCGCTCCGCCTGTGCCTGAGGCAACACACTCTATAACAAATGTCTGGGAGAAATCCGGAAGGGTCAAAACTAGAGCGGTGATTAGGGCTCGCTGGAGGGCCTGAAAGGCTGTGTCCGCCTCTGGGGTCCACCGGAATGCGTCAGTCTCGGATTTCTTCAGCTTGCTGGAGAGGGGTTTGGCAATTTTCCATAATCCCTAATGAACCGCCGGTTGAACCCAGTGAGGCCCAGAAAGTCTTGGACGTCCTCTCTTTAGCTTATGAGCACAATGTGCAACTTGTTTAGATGAAATAGTAGCACCCTTCTCATAAGTTAGAGATTATAAGTGAGTTGGGTATGCACTTGATCCTATAGTGTCCACTACATCGACGCAAATGAATGGACACTATGGGTATGGTTGCGGGCGTGCGTCATAGATTGCACCCCTCTGTCTTTTGAAATTACATTTACCTCTCCTCTAAGTTTTCCTGGTTTGAAATGGATTGTGATAAAGCCGGCTAAATTATTTTTTGATCCAATTTTACCATTTGTAATGACTCTAGATTGGAAGTGATAGGTTTGTACTATTTTTATTTTATGCAGCTGTGTGCTCGTATTTGTAATGACTCTTAAGTTTTTCTGGTTTGTACTATTTTTACAAAATAGAGGCGATATATTTGTTATATTTTATGCAGGGTTATGTTTGTTAAAAAAATGTATCAAATTTTATTTGTATCAAAAGCGTAGTTGAACTCAATAATAATTAACTTCCTCAATTATGTCGTTATTAAACTCGGGCAAGCAGAAGATGTAAACTCAATCATCGATAGTTTCATGAGCATTAAAAAAATTCATGTTGTTCCTCAAATATAACATTTGTTAATCTTAAAAATATGCAAAATAAGACAATTCAACACAATATCATATGCCTCGTTGCAAAATAAGAAAATCGTTTATTTTTCTTCTCAAAGTTTCATTTTCTTCTTCTTCTCAAAGTCCGGTTGCTTAATCTCAAAATAAGAACACATTCAAATGAGCAGCCTCAAGGAACTCATTTGAATGTTCGGAGTAGGCTAATGATAACTGTGTGGTGTTTTATCATTTCATCTTCCTTAGTGTAGCCCGGGTAGCTGAGCTTCCTCAGTTTTTCACTTTTTCTACAATTAATGTAAAATCATTTCATTGTTGAGCACTACTTTAAAATGTATATCAGACACTTGGTTGGCGCGGCTTTTTTGCTCCGGTGAGTTTGGACAACAACACCATCGTCATAGAATAATGTATGTTTGGCATGACAACGGTCATGACCGCCACCCAAAAAAGAAATTAGGTTTTTTTTTTTTTCCGTTGACATCCCTTGCTCACCTTTTGCTATACTGATTGCTTATTAACAACATGCATTGCAATCGGTTTTCTTTATAAAATATTGCAACTTTGTTTATTATGCTAAAACACTATGACTATTATCTCTTCAGTGATTGCCGCCTAAGGTCGGGCACCAGGCACCAGGCGGTGATGGATTAAAAGGTTTCCATTTGAACTACAGGCCTAGTCTGCATCCGGGTTCGGGCTAGGCTTGGGCACAGGCCTAGGCAACAGGTGGCCTGGTGCTCGACCTGGGCAAGGAGGGACCCGGATCCTCTGGATTTTCTACGGGAAATCCAGGGTGGAGTTCCCAAAATCACAGCCACTTGATTTAATGAACGGTTTAGATTTAATTCTTATTTTATATTAGAAAGGTATGCATTTAATTCGTGGTCCCCACATCACTTTAAAATATTAATTCGGCTGAAAAGTTCCGCCTATCAAAGCATGGACTTGACATATTCTTTTTATTTTTATTCTTTTTATTTCTTCTATGCTTCATTCTCTCCCGCCAAGATATGTTTCTCTCCCGCCAACAGGCCTTCTCTCCTGCCTAGCATATAAAATCGGGCAAATTTTATCCCTTTCATGCATACAGGAACCAAAGCATTTCCAGGTATTTCTTCCTTGACATGGAATCAATATTTCATATTTTGGTAAATCTGTTTATAGTCTAACTCTCAATCTTTTCCTGCAATACAATCCACAGGCCGCCGAAGTGCCGTTGGTAAATGGCTAATGCTGATTCAAATTGGATACCTAGAGAGGGTATGGAATTTTCTAGTACAGAGGAGGCATGGAATTTTTGGAGATTTTATTCGGGGCAAATGGGTTTTAATGCTCGCAAGCACTATGCAAATAAAAGTAAAAAAGATAACGTGGTTACATCTAGAAGGTTTTTATGCAGTAAGCAAGGACATCGAGAGAATGATAAACGCGATCATCTAGTGATTGAACCAAGACCAGAAACAAGGACTGATTGTTCAGCTCGCATGGGAATTATATTGAATAGAAGCACAGGTAAATATTATGTGCATGAATTTATACCAGAGCATAATCATTTACTTCACTATGCAGAATGCAAAATGGGATAAAACACCTTGGTAATCTAATGAAGGATGGTTCATTTTTTTTAAGCAATTTTAAGAAAATTATGTTTGAGTACGAGAATGAGGAGAAATTTGAAGTTGCTTGGAATGAACTATTATCATCGTTTTCAGTTGAAGATAATAGTTGGTTAGCTTCTATTTATAAGATTAAAGAGAAGTGGGCAAAATGTTATATGAAAACTGCAGTTACTTTAGGGATGAGGAGCACACAACTTAGTGAGAGTTTAAATGGAGACTTAAAAGATTACTTAAAATCAAATTTTGATTTGGGATCTTTCTTCAAACAGTTTGAAAGGGTGATCGATGACAAAAGGTATAAAGAGCTACAAGCATAATTTGATTCAAGAGAAAAAATGCCAAGACTAAGGGTCAAGTCCCTACCTCTTTTGCAACAAGCCGGGAGCACATATACACCATTGATATTTGAAAAATTCCAGGAAGAATGGGAAAAAAGTTTATCTACATTCGTAAAACATCGGCATGAAGATAATGCAATCGTAATTGCATCTTTTATCGAAGAAGGTGAATATATGGTATCATGTAACAAAATTAATGAAACTGTAACTGTTGACGCCAGGAAAATCCTGACCTCAAGATTCGGACCGATGCAGCCGGAGGCTACTCGCCCAGCAGCCCGACGAGATGGCTTGGCTGGCAACGACGAAGAAGCTAGAAGAGCAACAAACAGGACCCCAGGTGCTGCGGCAGGGAGGTCCCACCACGTACCCAGAAGCTCCGAAGAGACTTCCCCTCCAAGACCAAAGAATGGCCGAGCAAGGTACGAGGAAGGCACCGACTTGGCTAGCAAGCAGGGGTGGCGGGCTCAAGAATTCGGAAATGGGGTTCCAGAAGCTCAAGCACAGGTGCCAATCCAAGTACCCCTGGGGTCCTATTTATAGGCAACCAAGGGGTAGGGGGGGGGGGGTTTCATAGCCCACCCCTCGACCCGGCGACTATGGATTACTCGGCGAGTACCATGCCATAGTCGCCCATCTGGCGAGTATTGGGGACTGCTCGCACACGCCGGGCCAATACTCGCTAGGTCTTCTGTTCCATGCTCGCCAGCCTGGCGAGTATTGGTGGTTTACTCGCCGAGGTCTTCTCTACTTCTACCTTGAACTGCCGGTCTTTGTGTTGACCTCTTTGACTTTGACTTCTTCCTACGTGGCCTTGGGGGGGTCCACCCTCGGAGAATGAGGGTTGTACACAATCCCCGCTCTTTGCGAGTAACGCAGTTGCTCGGAAAGAATCATCCAACCCTTATTCGACGAGCAGCCTTATGGGCGAGTATTAGCTGATAATCGATTTCTCGCTAGTCGACGCTCGAACTCTATAAATAGAGGGGCAAGGGTCTCTGACGGCACGCCCTTTCTGAACTCGCTCAAGATGGTGCGCGACTATGCTGCTGAGGCTAAGGCGGCCATGGCTGGTCTTGTCGGCTTGTTTGATGGTATTTCGCTCCCTCCTCACCCAGATCTTACATCCGGCGACCTTCCATCTTCTAAGAAGAGGAAGAGGCTCGCCCAGAAGAAGAAGAAGAAGGAAAAGAAGAAAGCCGCCGAGGAGGAGGTCGCCGCTCCCTTGGGCGACCAACACCAACAGCTGCTGGACGATCTGGGACTTTCCAATGAGGGCGACTCGCCGGTCACGGAACCTCCTGCTTCTAAGGTCGTCGAGGGGGCGAGCATTCCCGAGACCTCGGCCCATAATCTGCCGGAGAGTCTCGCTCCTGTGCGAGGTGCGAGTAATATACTCGCCATTGTCAAGTTTTGATTTCTTTCGTCTTGCTTTGCAGAGTTAATCGCCCCTTTTCTGTTTTAACAGAGTCGTCTACCCTTGGCGCTCAGGAGGATCCTCTGGACGTAGCTCCTCTGAGGTCGTCGCCCATGGTCTCGCCTCGGGGTGGAGGTCGCTCAGGGCGAGTTCTTCACAGCTCCTCGCTGGAGAAGAGGCCGATGAGCGAGCAACATGCTCCTTTGGCGAGCATCGTGCCTCCGCCTCCACCGCCTTTTCAATCTGTAGAGATGGCGAGCAGCTCGCAGCTGCCCGCAGGTGGACTTCCGCCACCTCCTCCGTTTCCTCCTTCTGCTACCCTTCAGGGCGATCAGCGCCCTTCGACTTCTACTGCACCTTCGACTTACCAGGGCGAATCCTCGCGCCGTGGCGGGACTGGGGGCTCTTCGGGCTTCTTCGCTCCCAGAGGGGGAGGGCGACCAGGCGATAATCGCGGTCGGGGGAACGCGCCTCCCAGCCGGGATCCGGCGATCGGGGGCTCTTCGCGGCGAGACGACCATCATCGCAGCACATCTCCTCGCCGGGCAAGGGTCTCTCCTCGCCGTCGTTCACGCAGTCCTAGGCCAGGTATTTGGTCGTTATTTTCAATAGTCGCTACTGTCTTCACTTCGCTTTTTGCTTCGTCATCTAAGTTCTAACACTCTTACCTTTTTTGGCAGCTCGCGCCCATACCCCCATTGGAGCCTTGATCGACGCGGTCGGGCTTCCTTCTCGCGAGTACCAGGAGAGGGCTACTCGCGCAATTCTGGAGCTGGAGTCCAAGCTGGAGCGCCTGGCGATTTGTGAGCCTCATCGCCGCCTGTCCGAGGTTGAATCGCGAGTTGAGCGCCTGGCGAGCTCTGACGCTCATCGTCGTTTGACCGAGCTGGAGGTGCGAGTATCGCGGCTGGAAGAGTTCGATACTCGCCTGGCTGGTGCAGAATCTCGCCTTCATACGGTTGGCGACCTGGAGCGCAGACTGGCGAGGATCGAGCATCGCCAACAGCTGCATCATGACGAGTTGGTGGGGATGCGCGCGAGCATGGGCTCGGTTGGTCGGCTGGCGAGGATCGAAGACCAACTGCGTCAGGGCGAGGACGCGATGTCTCTGGCCTTTGAGCACTTCAAGCGTGCTCGCAGCATGGGCTTCGTTGGGCGACATCCTCAGCCTCCGGATTTTCAAGCGAATCTCCAAGCACCTCCCTAGACGCTGCTTCTTCTCCATTTTTCTTCTTTCTACGCTATGTCGCCTTTTGGCGAGTAGCTCTGTACTGCTGAACTATTGCCTGATTTGATGTAATATTACTTCGGCGAGTATTAGAAAACTCGTCGTTTACTACTTGTTCTGCCTTCTTCTTTCTGTGATGGATTTTATCTTGAGTTTTTCTCTATCTTCTTTTATTTTGGCGAGTAGCTATCTGTTCCTCGCCTTATGCATAGCGAGCTTTTTCCGCGCCTTTCCTTGCAGGTCTTCTCGCTTGGGAGGTCGACTTCTTGCTGACGCGCGTTGCTGAGTTGGCGATTACAACGTAATACTCGCCACCCCCTTATTCCTAATCGCGCCGTCGTGCTCGATACGCCAAGCTACCCGACCACTATAAATAGGGGGGGGTGGGTGAGTCTTAAATACGCTTTTGGCGACCTTCTGAGCTCTCATGCGAGTATCTTCCGTCTCCCTTTCCTCTTCGTGCTTTCTTGGATACTCGCCTTTCTTCCCTTCCTTCAAAAGATGGCCGATGAGGCGACCATCCGGCGTGCCAATCACGCCCAGAACTTTGCGGCGACCACCTTCAAGAAGTCGATCACGACTGAGAAGGAGTTGGAGGTCGTCAGGGCGAAGTACCTCCCGCCAGGGTACATCGCTAGGCTTCCTCGCCAGGGAGAGCGACTAAATTCCATTCTGGGTGATGGGCGAGTACTCCCTACTCGCCACTTCGAGGTGGGCCTGCGACTACCACTGTGGACGGAGTTCTCTCAGATACTCCGCTACTTTGGGATAGTCCCCGCCCAGATCAACCCTAACGGGGTGGCGATGATCGTGGGCTTCCTCTGCTATTTGCGCGACCAGGGGATCGCCTTCGACCTTTCTGTCTTTCGGCGAGTATTCAACTTCATGGCGACAGGCGAGGGCGTCATCTTCTTCTGCAGCCATGTCTGCACGCTGGTCGGCACCGCGAACAAGAATCATCGCTGGGGAGAGCGATTAGTCATCATTTCTGGCGACTTTCAAGCGATCCCCGACAAATCCTTCCAGCCACCGGAGAGCGTCTTCGGGACTTCCTTCCTAAGCGAGGGTGGCGTGAAGCTGCTCGAGTCCTTCAAGAATCGCCGTCTTGATGTGGTGCACTGGAGGAGGCGAGTAGATGAGCTCGCCGAGATTTTCGTAGGCGAAGGTAATCTACTGTGCGAGTATTCGCAATACTCGTTCTTCGTCTTCCACTTGGCGACTAACGAGATTTATCACTTCTCTTCCTGCAGCTGTCCACGTCCTGCCGCGCGAGCTTCTTCCCGCGGTGGTGAAGACGACTACTTCCACCCAGGGAGGCACAGGGACCTCTGCTCGCGGGGATGGGGCCTACTCGCCCATCGACTTGTCGCCGGGAGGTGATGAGACCCTGGTCGGCGGCGAAGGCTCCAGGCTGTTGAAGAAGCGGAAGGAGAGGGGCGAGCCCTCCGAGCCCTCGAGGAAGAAGAAGGAGGTCGCTCACCGGGACCTTGGCAAGAAGGCGGACCCTTCTGAGGCCGGCGAGCCCTATACCCACCCAAACTTCAACTTGGGTGTTCGTGGCGAGGATGCCTATGGACGTCGCCTAGTCGCCTGGTCGGAGGGCGACCATGTGGTGTCCCTGAGCTCCAACCTCCCGCCCTGGTCAGAGGACTGGGAGGATCAAGGCGAGGCTTTTGACGTGCTCCACGCCGTCTATGGTCGCGAGGACGCGGAGAGGCTGCGGGAGGAATCCTCCGAGTATCTGGCGCACCAAACCTCGCGATCCCTGCTGCGATCTGCCGAGCTGGCTCATTCGACGGCGAGGAGGTTGCTGGAGTACGAGGAGACCATCCGGATCAGTACAAAGAAAATGATCGCCATGGGGCTCAAGGCGAAGGAGCATGAGGTACTCGCTTCTCTTTGATACTCGCCTCCGGGATAGTCGCCTCTTTGCCGAATAACTTACTGACTTTGCGTCTTCTTGCTTTTGAAGGTCGCCGAGGTGGAGATGGCGACAAAGATGTCCCAGCTGGAGAAGGAGCTGGAGGATACTCGGCAAACCTTGGAGGTCGCCCAGGTGCGAATCGCTGAGCTGGAAACTCGGCCTGCCGAGCAACGGCCAGCGGTGGCGGGCCCCTCTAGGGTCGGTAAGCAGATTCGGATGCATGGCGACGACATGCCACGAGTTCGCCGAGAGATCGCACGAGCTACGGGGACCGTCATCCTGAGTCAACTGAAGGCGGATGATCTCCTGAAGCCGGCTGCAATGGAGTTGAGGGTGGAGGACATCATCCCGGCGCTGCTCGCCGAGGAGTCCACCTCCCCTTTGCGAGCATCCTCGCCGCCGTCCAGTGATGCCGAGTATGACGACTCTGAGGAGGATGAAGACGATGATGCTGATGATGGCGACGATGATGGGGGCGACGAGCTAGATGTAGATATTTTGGGCGAGGACGTCGCCTAGTCGCCTGGGCTCCCTTTTGCTCGCCCGGCGACCTTTTGTAAACATCTTGAAGATTCTTTTGTAATATTCATCAAATATTTACATATGAAAAGGACAAATGTTTCGCTCGCCTGTCTCCTTGGTCATTGCTTCTTTTTCTGAATGTCGCTTAGGCTCCTAGGCTCGAGGCGAGATTGAGTGCTCGCTAGGCTCTTAGGATTACGGCGAGGTTGCGTGTACCTCTATACTCGTACTTATATACTCGCACCTCCATGCTCGCACATGTATACTCGCCTAGGTACTCGCACATGCATGCTCGCCTTCTGCAATGTTTCCCTTGAAGGAGTTGAACTGTGGAGGCTACTCAGAGGGTTTAGAGGGACACGTGCTCTCAAGGTCTTGCCTGGTACCTGGTGAAGAGTTAACAATAATGAATTTTTTAGGGAAAAAAGATAGGGAACGGCAGTTGGGGAGGCCTGGAGGGACACATCTTCCCGAGGCCTTCATCCTACTTGGATGCCGGAAGATCTCCTTTCTTTTAGTTGTTCAAATCGGTCCTGTCCTTTTCATCGTTGGAACGTCGGCTTCCAGGCTTTCCCCTAGCAATCTCTTCAGTCGGACGAGAAATGCAGTCGGTGGGAACCGCGACCAACATGCAAGGGAGGAGCTGATCTCGGTCGTCATTGCAGAGGCTTGGTCTTAAGGGATCGCACACCCGAGGCACTGTCCCATCATCCGTTCTGAGTTTTTACGAGGGTTAAGCCGGAATATCGTGTTCCAACTCGCGATGGTGATTGTTGATGTAGGACGACGTCAAGCAGGGAGTGGCAGTCGGGGAGATCCAAGGGGACACACCATCCCGAGGCCTCCATCCTACTTGGATGCTGAATGTGGATCGGACCTGCTTCCTGTTGCTCAGGGAGTTTAGCAGGGAGTTAAGCACACTTTAGGCACAATAACTCATATGATCTAACACAGTAACTTTAGAAAATGAAATGCTTTGCTGCGAGCTTTTCAGCTTTCGAGGGTACATGACGCCTTTTTTCAAGGGTCCCCTGAGTTAGTGAAATCGATCATCTCTTCGCCGAATCGGAAGGTCGGCGTCCAGACTTCTTCCCGGTAATCTCTACAGTCGGACGAGAAATGCAGTCGGTGGGAACCGCGGCCAACATGCAAGGGGGGAGCTGATCTCGGCCGTCATTGCAGAGGCTTGGTCTTAAGGGAACGCACACCCGAGGCACTGTCCCATCATCCGTTCTGAGTTTTTACGAGGGTTAAGTCGGAGGCCTGTTTCCCAACCTGGCGTGGAGATTGACTTCACCTGACTTCCTTATTTTGAGGTTTTGTTGATGCGAAGGAAGCTTCCTCGTCCCATGTTTCAGGGCGACGTAAATTTTATTCAAAAGGAATGAATTTACAAGGATGGGATATATACATCTCCCCTTAGGGATAAAACCTTTTTAGGTCATCGCCGTTCCAGGTGCTCCCAAGCAGTTCGCCCTCCTGGTTTTGCAAATGGTACCCTCCTGTCAGGAGCGCCTCCCGGATGATGAAAGGTCCTTCCCAATTCGGATTGAGCTTCCCGACGGCGGCGGACCTTCCTGCTGCGTCCACCTTCTTCAGGACTAGGTCACCTGCTTGGAAGTGCTTGAGGCGGACATTTTTGTCAAAATGTTTCGCCATTCGGCGCTTGATTTCCTCTTGCCTGACTGAAGCTAAATCTCGGAGTTCCTCGATGTAGTCGAGAGATAGCTTCTGAACCTCTTCGTTCTCTAGTCGCCATTCTTCGGTTCCGTCTTCCGCGGCTACCACCCTTGGGCTTCTGACTTCGAACTCTACTGGGATGAGAGCTTCCGACCCGTGAGAGAGTTTGAACGGCGTTTCCCCTGTGGCTGAGCTAGGAGTGGTCCTCAAAGCCCACAGGACCGAGGGGAGCTGGTCTGCCCAGTTACCTCTTAGGTTCTCCACCTTCTTCTTCAGTAGGTTGATGATCAGCTTGTTGGCGGCCTCTACCTGGCCATTGCTCCTTGGGTGATGTACGGAGGCGAATCGAAGATCAGTTCCTAGCTGCCTGCAAAAATCTTCTAGCTCCAAGCTGGCAAACTGGGGACCGTTGTCGGTGATGATGGCGAGAGGGATCCCGAATCTGCAGACGATCTCTCCCCAGATGAAGTTCTTCACGACTTGAGAGGTGGTCTTGGCCAAAGCTTTGGCTTCGATCCATTTGGAGAAGTAGTCGATCATGACGAGAACGAACTTTCTCTGACCGCTTGCTTGAGGGAAAGGGCCGATCAGGTCCATCCCCCAGATGGCGAACGGCCATGGGGAGATGATCGATCGGAGCTGCTGGGCTGGCTGCAACTGAAGGGGGGCGAAGAGCTGGCACTTTTGGCACTTTTTTGAGAAGACCTCAGCATCCTTTCGGATAGTAGGCCAGAAGTAACCATGCCTCAAGACCCTCTGCTCCAAAGTGCGAGTCCCAGAATGACTTCCACACTCTCCCGAGTGGATCTCTTCCAATACTCGGGGTACTTCGTCTTCAGAAACGCATCTGGCCAGGGGACCCGAGATGGTTTTACGGTACAGCTCTCCATCTTGCAGGAGGTAGTATGCCGCCTTGTACCGAAACCTTCTTTGATCCCTTTCGTCTGCTGGGAGCTGACCGCTGGCCAGGAATGCCACAAAGGAATCCATCCACGAGGGGCGTTGCTCGATCTCCATCATCTCTCCCTCCTCAATGGACGGGTGGAATAATTCGGTGATAGTTCCTCCGGCCCTCGGCCCATACTTGGCGAGGCGATCTGCTGCCGAGTTCTCCTCTCTTGGCACATGCTCGACGAAGAAGGACTGGAAGCCTCCAATCAGTCCTTTCACTTTTACCAAGTACCTCTGCAGGGTGGTGTCACGCACCTCGAACTCTCCTCGGATTTGCGACGCGACCACCATTGAGTCCGTGAAAGCCCGGACATCACGGATCCCCAGCTCCTTGGCAAGGCGCAAGCCTGCCACTATGGCCTCGTACTCTGCCTGGTTGTTTGTGACGGGGAAGAGGATCTCGACGGCTTGCTCGATCCTTGTTCCCTGTGGGCTGACGAGCACGATGCCCACCCCCACAGAACTTTTGCCCGAAGCTCCATCAACAAACATCTTCCAAGGGATTGGGTTGAGCACCTCTTCTCCGGGTTCCGCTTCCACCGAGAAGTCAGCCAGGAAGTCTGCTACTGCCTGAGCCTTGATCGCCACTCGGGGGGAGAAGGAAATGTCGAACTCGCTGAGTTCTACCGACCATTTCGCCAACCTCCCCGAATGCTCCACTCCCTCCAGGATATTGCGGAGAGGATGATCAGTTACCACTCGGATGGAGTGAGCCTGAAAATAAGGCCGGAGCTTCCGCGCCGACACCACCAAGGCGAAGGCAAGCTTCTCCAGGATTGGATACTTTAGTTCCGCCTTCTTCAGCACCCGGCTGACATAGTAGATGGGTAGCTGCTTCCTCCCCTCTTCTCGGACCAAGATGGAGCTAACTGCCTCTGCTCCCACTCCCAGGTAGATGAGCAGGTCTTCGCCTTCCTTCGGGCTCTGAAGGAGAGGTGTCTGAGTCAATTGCTCCTTCAACCTTCCGAATGCTATCTCGCATCCCTCGGTCCATTCGAAGCTTTCTGTTTTGCGGAGCGTCTTGAAGAATGGAGAGCACTTCTCTCCGGCTTTTGAGAGGAAGCGGCTAAGTCCCGCCAGCCTTCCTGTCAACCTTTGGACTTCCTTCATCGTCTTCGGGGACGGCATTTCTAGGATCGCCTTAACCTTGTCGGGGTTAGGCTCTACTCCCATCGGGGTTAGGAGATGTCCCAGGAACTTTCCCTTTCCTGTTCCGAAGACGCACTTCGTCGGATTGAGCCTCATCTTGAACCTCCTCAACGTTTCAAAGGTCTCCACCAGATCGGCTATGTGTTCCTGGACGTTCTTGCTTTTGATCAAGAGGTCGTCCACGTACACTTCCAGGTTCCTCCCCTTTTGCCCCTTGAAGATGTGGTCCATCATCCGCTGGTAGGTGGCTCCCGCATTCTTCAAACCGAAGGGCATCATCCTGTAGCTGTAGCAGCCGTCGTCGGTGATGAAGGAGACATCGCGGCAATCAGGGGGATGCATCCGGATCTGGTGATATCCTGAAAACGCATCAAGGAAACTCATCACAGAAAAACCGACGGCTGAATCAACCAGCGCGTCGATTCGAGGCAAGGGATAACAATCCTTCGGGCAGCTTTTATTCATTAAGGAAAAATCCACACACATTCTCCAGCCTCCCCCCGCCTTTGTCACCATTACAACATTAGAGACCCAGCCTGGGTACTGGATCTCCGACACAAAACCTGCATCTAGCAGTTTTTTAACCTCCTCCCTAATTGGCTTGGCGAGGATGGTGGCGGTTCTTCTCTTCTTTTGGCGGACGGGCTGGACAGAGGGATCCAGGTTGAGGCGATGACACGCAACCTCAGGGTCGACTCCTGGCATCTCGGCGGCACTCCAAGCGAAGATGTCGACGTTCTTTTGCAGACACGCCTCCATCTCGATCTTCTCCTCGGTCTTCAGCGACCCGCCAATCTTCAGCAACCCAGGCACTCCTGCTGCGGAGAGTACCTCGATTTCTTCCACTTCCTCTGCCACCTCCAGCCTGGCCGGGCTCTCCAACACTCTCCCGAACTCCTCCGCGTCAGCCATCCAGCTGATGGTACTGACGGCGGTAAGATAGCATTCCCTGGCGGCTCTTGGATCGCTCCTGATCCTCACCTGGACGTCTCCTTTACAGTACTTCAAGCACTGATGGTAGGAGGATGGGACGGCCTTGAAGGTGTTGAGAATCGGCCTCCCAAAGATGGCTCTGTAGCAGCTCGGGGCGTCGACGATGATGAATCGACAGTTGATGGGGGTGCCACCGAGTGTTACCAGGAGATCTGCTCCTCCTTCCACTTCCTTCTTCTCTCCGGAGAAGCCGAAGAGGGGACCATCAGATGCTCGAACTCTGGCAGCTTCGACTCCCAGTCCGTCAAACGTCCCCTTAAAGATGACGTTTACAGAGCTACCGTTGTCGATCAGAATTCGATCAACGGTGAAGTCCTCCATCGCGGCTTGAATCACGAGGGCATCATGGAAGGGATTCTCGTTCCCTAGCATGTCCTCCTCGGAAAAAGTAATCTCCTCCATCGGGGGTGGTGCTTGCGAGGTCGAGGCGACACTCCTGCGGTAGATCTGATGAAGGCTCCCCTTGCGGGAAGCCTCCAGCCCTGCTCCCCCATGGATTACTCCAACTCGGCCTCCCTGGCCCAGGTCTCCCCGGCCTCCCTGGTCGACCCGATCCTCGTTCCTCCTGCGAACGACTGCGGCCTGCCCTGCCTGTGGCTCGGCAGGGGCCTCTATCCTCCTCTGCTCTCCTCCAGCCTCTCCTGCTGCCAACCTCCTCCGGGCTTCCCAAAAGTCTGGGCAGGCAGCCATGGCATGTCCCCCCACCTGGTGGAAGTCGCAGTAGAGAGGAACCTCTTCTGCTTGACGCCTCCTAGGCTTCGGCTTCTTCCTTCCTTGACGGCGGCCTCGCCCGGCTACCGCCATTGCTTCATCTCTCCTCCTCTCCTGACGCCTCTCTGGTTGGCGAAAGGGCCTTCTTTCTGGGGATCTCCCCCTTTGGTCTTGACGCTGGTGCCGTCCAGCCGGCCTCCAAGGTGGCCGGTTGACGGGGACCTGGTAGCGTCTTCCCTCCTCCTGACGCTCAGGGGACTCGACGGGCCTTCTCTCCACGATCCTCCCGGTTTCCTTCCTCCTGAGCTCCTCCTTTTTCTCCTCTTGTCGCTCCGGCCACTTCCTTCCCTCCCTTCGGGGCTCCTCTCTCTTCCTTTTCTCAGGGATCCCATCCCTCTCTCCACGGTCGCCTCTGGTCACCCGTGCCAACCTTGCCAAGAAGTCAGGATTGGAGGCTTCTCCCCGGACAAATTTATTGGCCCTCTGAATGAGGTTGTCGTAGGAGTAGGGAGGATTCTCACTGAGTTCCAACTTGAAGAGGCCTTGACTGATGCCGAATGTCAGGGCCAGCAACAGGATGTTGCTATCTACCTCCTGGATTTGCAGAACCTCCTCCTGGAAACGCTCGATGTAAGGGCCCAAGGCCTCATCCGGCCCTTGCACGAGGTAGAACAGGGCCGTGGCCTCCTTCTTTAGCTTCCGTGCCGTGTCGAACCGGGTCGTCAGCCCACGACACAGGTCTTCGAAGCAGTAGATTGAGCCTGCGGGCAACTGATGGAACCAGTCCCAGGCCTTTGCGCGGAAGGTAATGGCAAACAACCTGCACTTGAAGGCGTCCGACATGGTTCGGATAGAGACTATATCCTCGAACCATTGGATGTGCCTGACGGGGTCCTCCTTCCCTGAATAGTAGTTCAAGGCAGGGTCCCTGAACCCCTCTGGCACTGGCGCGGCGAGAATCTCCTCGCAGAAGGGGCTCCTCCCTCCTGCCCGGCGACGATCCTCAACCTGGCGAGTATCACCTCCATACTCGCCATATGGGCGAGTATCCGGGTACCTCCCCTGCTCGCACGGCTCGCGGAAGCGAATACCTTGCGAGGTTGGCTGGTAGAATTGCGACCTCCTTGGTCGCTCGGTTTCATCTTCCATGTGCTCCTTTCCTGCTCGCCGAGGGGGACTCCCTCCCTCGGACGGAACTGGGCGATGCGGCGAGGTCGCAGTGACCTCGGCGCGCGGCTGAAGCGCTGCTCGCATGGCTCCCTCCATGCGCTGCGCGAAGGCTTCGAAAACCTCCAGCGTCACGAACCTGCCAGCTCCCGTCGAGTTGCCGACCTCCTCCTCATGGTCGCCACCTACGACCATCTCGCCTTCTTGCCGAACTTTCTTCCAACGACTACGGTCCACGCTCACCGCACCAAAGTGTTGACGCCAGGAAAATCCTGACCTCAAGATTCGGACCGATGCAGCCGGAGGCTACTCGCCCAGCAGCCCGACGAGATGGCTTGGCTGGCAACGACGAAGAAGCTAGAAGAGCAGCAAACAGGACCCCAGGTGCTGCGGCAGGGAGGTCCCACCACGTACCCAGAAGCTCCGAAGAGACTTCCCCTCCAAGACCAAAGAATGGCCGAGCAAGGTACGAGGAAGGCACCGACTTGGCTAGCAAGCAGGGGTGGCGGGCTCAAGAATTCGGAAATGGGGTTCCAGAAGCTCAAGCACAGGTTCCAATCCAAGTACCCCTGGGGTCCTATTTATAGGCAACCAAGGGGTAGGGGGGGGGGGTTTCATAGCCCACCCCTCGACCCGGCGACTATGGATTACTCGGCGAGTACCATGCCATAGTCGCCCATCTGGCGAGTATTGGGGACTGCTCGCACACGCCGGGCCAATACTCGCTAGGTCTTCTGTTCCATGCTCGCCAGCCTGGCGAGTATTGGTGGTTTACTCGCCGAGGTCTTCTCTACTTCTACCTTGAACTGCCGGTCTTTGTGTTGACCTCTTTGACTTTGACTTCTTCCTACGTGGCCTTGGGGGGGTCCACCCTCGGAGAATGAGGGTTGTACAGTAACATGTCGATGCATGAAGTTTGACATGTTTGGCATTCTGTGTTCTCATGCATTGAAGGTTCTAGATTTGTTGGATATAAAATCTATTCCAGAAAAATATATTTTGAGGCGATGGACGCGATGTGCTAGAAATGAGATTATGGAGAAGACAAATAGAGATATTGAGGTGAGTAGTTTGATATGCATGTTTTATTTATGTATACTCTTAATATTATGTTCTAAATTAATTAATTTTAATTGTTTTAGGGTTCTATAAAATCAGACATGGCGGATCGCTACAAAGAGTTATGTCCTATGTTAGTTAAATTAGCCTCAAAGGCTTCTAAAACTGAAGAAGGATATCTTCTGCTGAAAGAGGAGATAAAGAAAATGAACAACCATCTTGATGAAAATCAAAACAGTCAATGTCATGAGAATTACATAAAGAATGCATATATGAGTGTTCCCTTATCGGAAAGAATTTCTCACACTGCGATGGATCATCTACTTATAAATTCAAAGGGGCTCAAGAAAAAAGAAGGGCGAAAAGGAGGCAAACGATTAAAAAGTTGGGTTGAAAAACAACCTAAAAAGAGAGAAAAAAGAACAAACTTCTTGAAATTAAAGGAGGTAGACAAGCAAGTGTTTAGGCTACCTACACAACTATCAACATCTACAAGTTTTAGTGGAGTATTTGGTGATTCAAGCCTATTTGTTGACAAAGAAGGATTCAATTTTTTAAAGTTATAACCTGCTAGAAATGAAGTTGGAGTTGTTGTTTGCTGCATTTTGTATTTTGCTTAAACCTTCAGTGATATATTTACATTCAGGTTTTGTATTTACAATCAGATTTCGACCAGCCTTGTTTTTTTCTACCGTCCAGTTTCCGGCGGGAGAGAAGGCCTCTTGGCGGGAGAGAATGAAGCATAGAAGAAATAAAAAGAATAAAAATAAAAAGAATATGTCAAGTCCATGCTTTGATAGGCGGAACTTTTCAGCCGAATTAATATTTTAAAGTGATGTGGGGACCACGAATTAAATGCATACCTTTCTAATATAAAATAAGAATTAAATCTAAACCGTTCATTAAATCAAGTGGCTGTGATTTTGGGAACTCCACCCTGGATTTCCCGTAGGAAATCCAGAGGATCCGGGTCCAGGGCCGGATCAGGCCCCAGGCCCGACCTGCTTTTGGCAGTACATCAGCTGCCAAGCGGCACCTGCTGTGCTGCCACTTGCCAGGCGGTAAAGCATGACGACTTCCCTGCTTTAATTTATTATAAAAAATTAGTTTTTTCATTAAGGCTGACATTGTCAACCTCTTTAGTGATCTAGTCTAAGACTCATAGCCCATTTTGCAAGGAGGTATTGAGCGCGCCCGTCCAGAGGGGTTTCACGAGCCCGTTTTACGTTACTATACGGGAAAGATGACCTCATCCAGCACCTGCAGTGGTTCAACGACATCGTTTCAATTTGAACTATAACTAACACTTTTAACTGTTGGTTCTTCGTGATCACCTTCAAAGAGAAGGCAAGAGACTGGTTTCATCAGTTGCCGGCAGGCTCCATCTATTGTTTAGAAGACTTGCGTCGATGGTTGATGTTACTCTTCGCGATGTCGAAGGAGAGGAAGAAGGGGTCAATCGCTCTTTTTCTCCTCAACTAGGAACACAACGAGTCGTTGAGATACTGCATATGTAGGTTAATTTATGATATATATTGTCTTTGTCTTTGATGAGGTTCCCCTAAAATGATTCGGGTTAAGTCGGTTTGGACTTCGACCGAGTCACCAAAGCGGGTCAAGCCAACCAAGTAAGATGTACATGCAAATCGTACCCGTCGGGGCCCCTAGATGCCGCACGATACACACGCCCATGCATCACGCGTTCGCACAATGCGCACACGCGGCCAACCCGCACACGTGGCCGACGCACACGCGGCCAGCACCTGCGCATGACCAGTGCACGCGCCCAACCACTGCGTGTAGCCCGCACCCTCGCGCTCCCTCGCGCCCATTGTCACAACCCGCATTTTTCCCGAAATATATTACGATATCAGAGCAAGGGAAAAATACGCGTCGTGATGCCGTGTCCTACAGAGGACAACTACAGACACTCGGGCAAGCACTCCTAACGAACATTTTTGCGAGAAAATAGATATTTTAGTTAAAAAAAATAACTTTTATCATTTTTTTATGAGACCGTGTCCCTCGGCCCCGTGGCCTACTTAGCCACCAATAGAAAATATACGTACGCAGCGGAAAAATAGGTTCATTTTACCCTAAGAGCGCTGAAGACCAAAAATGTCTTCAAGGCTTACATAATTCTAGATTTAGTATACCATAAGAAAATATTTTCTACGCTCTTTCAAATAAGTGATAAATGATAATGAGTAAAGCAAAAGCTGTGAGGGGTTGCTCGAAACATCCGGAGGAAGGTCTAGGTGGAACATCCTCTCCGTTGCCTCTAGCTAGGTATTTATAGTAGAATACCTAGGGTTTCCACACGCGTAGCCCCCGAGCTCGTTATTCGTCCGAATATACACTTACAATCTCCTCCTATATTCGTGACAAATAACGTAACGTTTCGGGGTGCTGGAGAGTAGACAAAATAATAAACAAACTAAACAAAGCATTTAGGATATATCATACTAATCAACATATGAAAAGGTTTTTGCCTAAACGGCATATCAAAAAACCGCAGATACTATCCCAAATGAAGTCTGAATTATTATTACACAACATAACATGAAATAAAACGTTTGATGATTCTACTCGTCTAGCAGATCATCGTCATCCATGTCCATGTCTACATCTCCTCCATAATCTCCACTGTAGCCTGCAAGGAATTTCACGAGTCAGACTCTATGAATTCATAATCATATGCAGTAACGTTTAAAGTAAACTAGCTTTTACTAAATGAGCTTAGCACTTCTAGCAACGGTGAAGTAACTCTGTCAGCATCTCATCCAGTCTAACAAGGACCAGTTCCGTTATCTTACTCATTACTGATCACTATGTGCCTCACCAACACATGTGAGCACACATCACGTGCAACATTATCAAATGTGGAATAATGTGCTGTGACCAATAATGTTTAGATTAACATTTACAACGACTTTCAATTTCCAGTTGAATAACTCTTGAATCAACTTACAATGAGAAAGTTGCTTGGTTATCAAATGTGGAATAACCGGCACCAGACCATCTTAGGTTTTCATCAAGAAATTATTTGGGTTTTCAGTCTGTTTTTAGATGCTTGAATGTTGCGACTAGGTTCTCACTGTTAAAACATAAACTGCGGAGGAAAGTTTCATATTTCTATGAACTTTAATCTCATTTCCCCCGATGTTTTGATTGTGAGAGCTCTATTCAATCCTTTGGTCAAAGGGTCTGCAACATTATCTTTCGATCTCACATGAATAAGGTGTACAACCCTCATTCTCTGAGGGTGGACCCCCCCAAGGCCACGTAGGCAGAAGTCAAAGTCAAAGAGGTCAACACAAAGACCGGCAGTTCAAGGCAGAAGTAGAGAAGACCTCGGCGAGTAAACCGCCAATACTCGCCAGGCTGGCGAGCATGGAACAGAAGACCTAGCGAGTATTGGCCCGGCGTGTGCGAGCAGTCCCCAATACTCGCCAGATGGGCGACTATGGCATGGTACTCGCCGAGTAACCCATAGTCGCCGGGTCGAGGGGTGGGCTATAAAAACCCCCCCCTACCCCTTGGTTGCCTATAAATAGGACCCCAGGGGTACTTGGATTGGCACCTGTGCTTGAGCTTCTGGAACCCCATTTCCGAATTCTTGAGCCCGCCACCCCTGCTTGCTAGCCAAGCCGGTGCCTTCCTCGTACCTTGCTCGGCCATTCTTTGGTCTTGGAGGGGAAGTCTCTTCGGAGCTTCTGGGTACGTGGTGGGACCTCCCTGCCGCAGCACCTGGTGTCCTGTTTGTTGCTCTTCTAGCTTCTTCGTCGTTGCCAGCCAAGTCATCCCGTTGGACTGCTGGGCGAGTAGCCTCCGGCTGCATTGGTCCGAATCTTGAGGTCAGGATTTTCCTGGCGTCAACACTTTGGTGCGGTGAGCGTGGACCGTAGTCGTTGGAAGAAAGTTCGGCAAGAAGGCGAGATGGTCGTAGGTGGCGACCATGAGGAGGAGGTCGGCAACTCGACGGGAGCTGGCAGGTTCGTGACGCTGGAGGTTTTCGAAGCCTTCGCGCAGCGCATGGAGGGAGCCATGCGAGCAGCGCTTCAGCCGCGCGCCGAGGTCACTGCGACCTCGCCGCATCGCCCAGTTCCGTCCGAGGGAGGGAGTCCCCCTCGGCGAGCAGGAAAGGAGCACATGGAAGATGAAACCGAGCGACCAAGGAGGTCGCAATTCTACCAGCCAACCTCGCAAGGTATTCGCTTCCGCGAGCCGTGCGAGCAGGGGAGGTACCCGGATACTCGCCCATATGGCGAGTATGGAGGTGATACTCGCCAGGTTGAGGATCGTCGCCGGGCAGGAGGGAGGAGCCCCTTCTGCGAGGAGATTCTCGCCGCGCCAGTGCCAGAGGGGTTCAGGGACCCTGCCTTGAACTACTATTCAGGGAAGGAGGACCCCGTCAGGCACATCCAATGGTTCGAGGATATAGTCTCTATCCGAACCATGTCGGACGCCTTCAAGTGCAGGTTGTTTGCCATTACCTTCCGCGCAAAGGCCTGGGACTGGTTCCATCAGTTGCCCGCAGGCTCAATCTACTGCTTCGAAGACCTGTGTCGTGGGCTGACGACCCGGTTCGACACGGCACGGAAGCTAAAGAAGGAGGCCACGGCCCTGTTCTACCTCGTGCAAGGGCCGGATGAGGCCTTGGGCCCTTACATCGAGCGTTTCCAGGAGGAGGTTCTGCAAATCCAGGAGGTAGATAGCAACATCCTGTTGCTGGCCCTGACATTCGGCATCAGTCAAGGCCTCTTCAAGTTGGAACTCAGTGAGAATCCTCCCTACTCCTACGACAACCTCATTCAGAGGGCCAATAAATTTGTCCGGGGAGAAGCCTCCAATCCTGACTTCTTGGCAAGGTTGGCACGGGTGACCAGAGGCGACCGTGGAGAGAGGGATGGGATCCCTGAGAAAAGGAAGAGAGAGGAGCCCCGAAGGGAGGGAAGGAAGTGGCCGGAGCGACAAGAGGAGAAAAAGGAGGAGCTCAGGAGGAAGGAAACCGGGAGGATCGTGGAGAGAAGGCCCGTCGAGTCCCCTGAGCGTCAGGAGGAGGGAAGACGCTACCAGGTCCCCGTCAACCGGCCACCTTGGAGGCCAGCTGGACGGCACCAGCGTCAAGACCAAAGGGGGAGATCCCCAGAAAGAAGGCCCTTTCGCCAACCAGAGAGGCGTCAGGAGAGGAGGAGAGATGAAGCAATGGCGGTAGCCGGGCGAGGCCGCCGTCAAGGAAGGAAGAAGCCGAAGCCTAGGAGGCGTCAAGCAGAAGAGGTTCCTCTCTACTGCGACTTCCACCAGGTGGGGGGACACGCCATGGCTGCCTGCCCAGACTTTTGGGAAGCCCGGAGGAGGTTGGCAGCAGGAGAGGCTGGAGGAGAGCAGAGGAGGATAGAGGCCCCTGCCGAGCCACAGGCAGGGCAGGCCGCAGTCGTTCGCAGGAGGAACGAGGATCGGGTCGACCAGGGAGGCCGGGGAGACCTGGGCCAGGGAGGCCGAGTTGGAGTAATCCATGGGGGAGCAGGGCTGGAGGCTTCCCGCAAGGGGAGCCTTCATCAGATCTACCGCAGGAGTGTCGCCTCGACCTCGCAAGCACCACCCCCGATGGAGGAGATTACTTTTTCCGAGGAGGACATGCTAGGGAACGAGAATCCCTTCCATGATGCCCTCGTGATTCAGGCCGCGATGGAGGACTTCACCGTTGATCGAATTCTGATCGACAACGGTAGCTCTGTAAACGTCATCTTTAAGGGGACGTTTGACGGACTGGGAGTCGAAGCTGCCAGAGTTCGAGCATCTGATGGTCCCCTCTTCGGCTTCTCCGGAGAGAAGAAGGAAGTGGAAGGAGGAGCAGATCTCCTGGTAACACTCGGTGGCACCTCCATCAACTGTCGATTCATCATCGTCGACGCCCCGAGCTGCTACAGAGCCATCTTTGGGAGGCCGATTCTCAACACCTTCAAGGCCGTCCCATCCTCCTACCATCAGTGCTTGAAGTACTGTAAAGGAGACGTCCAGGTGAGGATCAGGAGCGATCCAAGAGCCGCCAGGGAATGCTATCTTACCGCCGTCAGTACCATCAGCTGGATGGCTGACGCGGAGGAGTTCGGGAGAGTGTTGGAGAGCCCGGCCAGGCTGGAGGTGGCAGAGGAAGTGGAAGAAATCGAGGTACTCTCCGCAGCAGGAGTGCCTGGGTTGCTGAAGATTGGCGGGTCGCTGAAGACCGAGGAGAAGATCGAGATGGCGGCGTGTCTGCAAAAGAACGTCGACATCTTCGCTTGGAGTGCCGCCGAGATGCCAGGAGTCGACCCTGAGGTTGCGTGTCATCGCCTCAACCTGGATCCCTCTGTCCAGCCCGTCCGCCAAAAGAAGAGAAGAACCGCCACCATCCTCGCCAAGCCAATTAGGGAGGAGGTTAAAAAACTGCTAGATGCAGGTTTTGTGTCGGAGATCCAGTACCCAGGCTGGGTCTCTAATGTTGTAATGGTGACAAAGGCGGGGGGAGGCTGGAGAATGTGTGTGGATTTTTCCTTAATGAATAAAAGCTGCCCGAAGGATTGTTATCCCTTGCCTCGAATCGACGCGCTGGTTGATTCAGCCGTCGGTTTTTCTGTGATGAGTTTCCTTGATGCGTTTTCAGGATATCACCAGATCCGGATGCATCCCCCTGATTGCCGCGATGTCTCCTTCATCACCGACGACGGCTGCTACAGCTACAGGATGATGCCCTTCGGTTTGAAGAATGCGGGAGCCACCTACCAGCGGATGATGGACCACATCTTCAAGGGGCAAAAGGGGAGGAACCTGGAAGTGTACGTGGACGACCTCTTGATCAAAAGCAAGAACGTCCAGGAACACATAGCCGATCTGGTGGAGACCTTTGGAACGTTGAGGAGGTTCAAGATGAGGCTCAATCCGACGAAGTGCGTCTTCGGAACAGGAAAGGGAAAGTTCCTGGGACATCTCCTAACCCCGATGGGAGTAGAGCCTAACCCCGACAAGGTTAAGGCGATCCTAGAAATGCCGTCCCCGAAGATGATGAAGGAAGTCCAAAGGTTGACAGGAAGGCTGGCGGGACTTAGCCGCTTCCTCTCAAAAGCCGGAGAGAAGTGCTCTCCGTTCTTCAAGACGCTCCGCAAAACAGAAAGCTTCGAATGGACCGAGGGATGCGAGATAGCATTCGGAAGGTTGAAGGAGCAATTGACTCAGACACCTCTCCTTCAGAGCCCGAAGGAAGGCGAAGACCTGCTCATCTACCTGGGAGTGGGAGCAGAGGCAGTTAGCTCCATCTTGGTCCGAGAAGAGGGGAGGAAGCAGCTACCCATCTACTATGTCAGCCGGGTGCTGAAGAAGGCGGAACTAAAGTATCCAATCCTGGAGAAGCTTGCCTTCGCCTTGGTGGTGTCGGCGCGGAAGCTCCGGCCTTATTTTCAGGCTCACTCCATCCGAGTGGTAACTGATCATCCTCTCCGCAATATCCTGGAGGGAGTGGAGCATTCGGGGAGGTTGGCGAAATGGTCGGTAGAACTCAGCGAGTTCGACATTTCCTTCTCCCCCCGAGTGGCGATCAAGGCTCAGGCAGTAGCAGACTTCCTGGCTGACTTCTCGGTGGAAGCGGAACCCGGAGAAGAGGTGCTCAACCCAATCCCTTGGAAGATGTTTGTTGATGGAGCTTCGGGCAAAAGTTCTGTGGGGGTGGGCATCGTGCTCGTCAGCCCACAGGGAACAAGGATCGAGCAAGCCGTCGAGATCCTCTTCCCCGTCACAAACAACCAGGCAGAGTACGAGGCCATAGTGGCAGGCTTGCGCCTTGCCAAGGAGCTGGGGATCCGTGATGTCCGGGCTTTCACGGACTCAATGGTGGTCGCGTCGCAAATCCGAGGAGAGTTCGAGGTGCGTGACACCACCCTGCAGAGGTACTTGGTAAAAGTGAAAGGACTGATTGGAGGCTTCCAGTCCTTCTTCGTCGAGCATGTGCCAAGAGAGGAGAACTCGGCAGCAGATCGCCTCGCCAAGTATGGGCCGAGGGCCGGAGGAACTATCACCGAATTATTCCACCCGTCCATTGAGGAGGGAGAGATGATGGAGATCGAGCAACGCCCCTCGTGGATGGATTCCTTTGTGGCATTCCTGGCCAGCGGTCAGCTCCCAGCAGACGAAAGGGATCAAAGAAGGTTTCGGTACAAGGCGGCATACTACCTCCTGCAAGATGGAGAGCTGTACCGTAAAACCATCTCGGGTCCCCTGGCCAGATGCGTTTCTGAAGACGAAGTACCCCGAGTATTGGAAGAGATCCACTCGGGAGAGTGTGGAAGTCATTCTGGGACTCGCACTTTGGAGCAGAGGGTCTTGAGGCATGGTTACTTCTGGCCTACTATCCGAAAGGATGCTGAGGTCTTCTCAAAAAAGTGCCAAAAGTGCCAGCTCTTCGCCCCCCTTCAGTTGCAGCCAGCCCAGCAGCTCCGATCGATCATCTCCCCATGGCCGTTCGCCATCTGGGGGATGGACCTGATCGGCCCTTTCCCTCAAGCAAGCGGTCAGAGAAAGTTCGTTCTCGTCATGATCGACTACTTCTCCAAATGGATCGAAGCCAAAGCTTTGGCCAAGACCACCTCTCAAGTCGTGAAGAACTTCATCTGGGGAGAGATCGTCTGCAGATTCGGGATCCCTGTCGCCATCATCACCGACAACGGTCCCCAGTTTGCCAGCTTGGAGCTAGAAGATTTTTGCAGGCAGCTAGGAACTGATCTTCGATTCGCCTCCGTACATCACCCAAGGAGCAATGGCCAGGTAGAGGCCGCCAACAAGCTGATCATCAACCTACTGAAGAAGAAGGTGGAGAACCTAAGAGGTAACTGGGCAGACCAGCTCCCCTCGGTCCTGTGGGCTTTGAGGACCACTCCTAGCTCAGCCACAGGGGAAACACCGTTCAAACTCTCTCACGGGTCGGAAGCTCTCATCCCAGTAGAGTTCGAAGTCAGAAGCCCAAGGGTGGTAGCCGCGGAAGACGGAACCGAAGAATGGCGACTAGAGAACGAAGAGGTTCAGAAGCTATCTCTCGACTACATCGAGGAACTCCGAGATTTAGCTTCAGTCAGGCAAGAGGAAATCAAGCGTCGAATGGCGAAACATTTTGACAAAAATGTCCGCCTCAAGCACTTCCAAGCAGGTGACCTAGTCCTGAAGAAGGTGGACGCAGCAGGAAGGTCCGCCGCCGTCGGGAAGCTCAATCCGAATTGGGAAGGACCTTTCATCATCCGGGAGGCGCTCCTGACAGGAGGGTACCATTTGCAAAACCAGGAGGGCGAACTGCTTGGGAGCACCTGGAACGGCGATGACCTAAAAAGGTTTTATCCCTAAGGGGAGATGTATATATCCCATCCTTGTAAATTCATTCCTTTTGAATAAAATTTACGTCGCCCTGAAACATGGGACGAGGAAGCTTCCTTCGCATCAACAAAACCTCAAAATAAGGAAGTCAGGTGAAGTCAATCTCCACGCTAGGTTGGGAAACAGGCCTCCGACTTAACCCTCGTAAAAACTCAGAACGGATGATGGGACAGTGCCTCGGGTGTGCGTTCCCTTAAGACCAAGCCTCTGCAATGACGGCCGAGATCAGCTCCCCCCTTGCATGTTGGCCGCGGGTCCCACCGACTGCATTTCTCGTCCGACTGTAGAGATTACCGGGAAGAAGTCTGGACGCCGACCTTCCGATTCGGCGAAGAGATGATCGATTTCACTAACTCAGGGGACCCTTGAAAAAAGGCGTCATGTACCCTCGAAAGCTGAAAAGCTCGCAGCAAAGCATTTCATTTTCTAAAGTTACTGTGTTAGATCATATGAGTTATTGTGCCTAAAGTGTGCTTAACTCCCTGCTAAACTCCCTGAGCAACAGGAAGCAGGTCCGATCCACATTCAGCATCCAAGTAGGATGGAGTCCTCGGGATGGTGTGTCCCCTTGGATCTCCCCGACTGCCACTCCCTGCTTGACGTCGTCCTACATCAACAATCACCATCGCGAGTTGGAACACGATATTCCGGCTTAACCCTCGTAAAAACTCAGAACGGATGATGGGACAGTGCCTCGGGTGTGCGATCCCTTAAGACCAAGCCTCTGCAATGACGGCCGAGATCAGCTCCTCCCTTGCATGTTGGCCGCGGTTCCCACCGACTGCATTTCTCGTCCGACTGAAGAGATTGCCAGGGGAGAGCCTGGAAGCCGACGTTCCAACGATGAAAAGGACAGGACCGATTTGAACAACTAAAAGAAAGGAGATCTTCCGGCATCCAAGTAGGATGAAGGCCTCGGGAAGATGTGTCCCTCCAGGCCTCCCCAACTGCCGTTCCCTATCTCTTTTCCCTAAAAAATTCATTATTGTTGAACGAGTCTGATAAACTCTTCACCAGGTACCAGGCAAGACCTTGAGAGCACGTGTCCCTCTAAACCCTCTGAGTAGCCTCCACAGTTCAACTCCCTCAAGGGAAACATTGCAGAAGGCGAGCATGCATGTGCGAGTACCTAGGCGAGTATACATGTGCGAGCATGGAGGTGCGAGTGTACATATGCGAGCATGGAGGTGCGAGTATATAAGTACGAGTATAGAGGTACACGCAACCTCGCCGTAATCCTAAGAGCCTAGCGATCACTCAATCTCGCCTCGAGCCTAGGAGCCTAAGCGGCATTCAGAAAAAGAAGCAAGGACCAAGGAGACAGGCGAGCAAAACATTTGTCCTTTTCATATGTAAATATTTGATGAATATTACAAAAGAATCTTCAAGATGTTTACAAAAGGTCGCCGGGCGAGCAAAAAGGGAGCCCAGGCGACTAGGCGACGTCCTCGCCCAAAATGTCTACATCTGGCTCGTCGCCCCCATCATCGTCGCCATCATCAGCATCATCATCTTCATCCTCCTCAGAGTCGTCATACTCGGCATCACTGGACGGCGGCGAGGATGCTCGCAAAGGGGAGGTGGACTCCTCGGCGAGCAGCGCCGGGATGATGTCCTCCACCCTCAACTCCATTGCAGCCGGCTTCAGGAGATCATCCGCCTTCAGTTGACTCAGGATGACGGTCCCCGTAGCTCGTGCGATCTCTCGGCGAACTCGTGGCATGTCGTCGCCATGCATCCGAATCTGCTTACCGACCTTAGAGGGGCCCGCCACCGCTGGCCGTTGCTCGGCAGGCCGAGTTTCCAGCTCAGCGATTCGCACCTGGGCGGCCTCCAAGGTTTGCCGAGTATCCTCCAGCTCCTTCTCCAGCTGGGACATCTTTGTCGCCATCTCCACCTCGGCGACCTTCAAAAGCAAGAAGACGCAAAGTCAGTAAGTTATTCGGCAAAGAGGCGACTATCCCGGAGGCGAGTATCAAAGAGAAGCGAGTACCTCATGCTCCTTCGCCTTGAGCCCCATGGCGATCATTTTCTTTGTACTGATCCGGATGGTCTCCTCGTACTCCAGCAACCTCCTCGCCGTCGAATGAGCCAGCTCGGCAGATCGCAGCAGGGATCGCGAGGTTTGGTGCGCCAGATACTCGGAGGATTCCTCCCGCAGCCTCTCCGCGTCCTCGCGACCATAGACGGCGTGGAGCACGTCAAAAGCCTCGCCTTGATCCTCCCAGTCCTCTGACCAGGGCGGGAGGTTGGAGCTCAGGGACACCACATGGTCGCCCTCCGACCAGGCGACTAGGCGGCGTCCATAGGCATCCTCGCCACGAACACCCAAGTTGAAGTTTGGGTGGGTATAGGGCTCGCCGGCCTCAGAAGGGTCCGCCTTCTTGCCAAGGTCCCGGTGAGCGACCTCCTTCTTCTTCCTCGAGGGCTCGGAGGGCTCGCCCCTCTCCTTCCGCTTCTTCGACAGCCTGGAGCCTTCGCCGCCGACCAGGGTCTCATCACCTCCCGGCGACAAGTCGATGGGCGAGTAGGCCCCATCCCCGCGAGCAGAGGTCCCTGTGCCTCCCTGGGTGGAAGTAGTCGTCTTCACCACCGCGGGAAGAAGCTCGCGCGGCAGGATGTGGACTGCTGCAGGAAGAGAAGTGATAAATCCAGTTAGTCGCCAAGTGGAAAACGAAGAACGAGTATTGCGAATACTCGCACAGTAGATTACCTTCGCCTACGAAAATCTCGGCGAGCTCATCTACTCGCCTCCTCCAGTGCACCACATCAAGACGGCGATTCTTGAAGGACTCGAGCAGCTTCACGCCACCCTCGCTTAGGAAGGAAGTCCCGAAGACGCTCTCCGGTGGCTGGAAGGATTTGTCGGGGATCGCTTGAAAGTCGCCAGAAATGACGACTAATCGCTCTCCCCAGCGATGATTCTTGTTCGCGGTGCCGACCAGCGTGCAGACATGGCTGCAGAAGAAGATGACGCCCTCGCCTGTCGCCATGAAGTTGAATACTCGCCGAAAGACAGAAAGGTCGAAGGCGATCCCCTGGTCGCGCAAATAGCAGAGGAAGCCCACGATCATCGCCACCCCGTTAGGGTTGATCTGGGCGGGGACTATCCCAAAGTAGCGGAGTATCTGAGAGAACTCCGTCCACAGTGGTAGTCGCAGGCCCACCTCGAAGTGGCGAGTAGGGAGTACTCGCCCATCACCCAGAATGGAATTTAGTCGCTCTCCCTGGCGAGGAAGCCTAGCGATGTACCCTGGCGGGAGGTACTTCGCCCTGACGACCTCCAACTCCTTCTCAGTCGTGATCGACTTCTTGAAGGTGGTCGCCGCAAAGTTCTGGGCGTGATTGGCACGCCGGATGGTCGCCTCATCGGCCATCTTTTGAAGGAAGGGAAGAAAGGCGAGTATCCAAGAAAGCACGAAGAGGAAAGGGAGACGGAAGATACTCGCACGAGAGCTCAGAAGGTCGCCAAAAGCGTATTTAAGACTCACCCACCCCCCCCCCCCCTATTTATAGTGGTCGGGTAGCTTGGCGTATCGAGCACGACGGCGCGATTAGGAATAAGGGGGTGGCGAGTATTACGTTGTAATCGCCAACTCAGCAACGCGCGTCAGCAAGAAGTCGACCTCCCAAGCGAGAAGACCTGCAAGGAAAGGCGCGGAAAAAGCTCGCTATGCATAAGGCGAGGAACAGATAGCTACTCGCCAAAATAAAAGAAGATAGAGAAAAACTCAAGATAAAATCCATCACAGAAAGAAGAAGGCAGAATAAGTAGTAAACGACGAGTTTTCTAATACTCGCCGAAGTAATATTACATCAAATCAGGCAATAGTTCAGCAGTACAGAGCTACTCGCCAAAAGGCGACATAGCGTAGAAAGAAGAAAAATGGAGAAGAAGCAGCGTCTAGGGAGGTGCTTGGAGATTCGCTTGAAAATCCGGAGGCTGAGGATGTCGCCCAACGAAGCCCATGCTGCGAGCACGCTTGAAGTGCTCAAAGGCCAGAGACATCGCGTCCTCGCCCTGACGCAGTTGGTCTTCGATCCTCGCCAGCCGACCAACCGAGCTCATGCTCGCGCGCATCCCCACCAACTCGTCATGATGCAGCTGTTGGCGATGCTCGATCCTCGCCAGTCTGCGCTCCAGGTCGCCAACCGTATGAAGGCGAGATTCTGCACCAGCCAGGCGAGTATCGAACTCTTCCAGCCGCAATACTCGCACCTCCAGCTCGGTCAAACGACGATGAGCGTCAGAGCTCGCCAGGCGCTCAACTCGCGATTCAACCTCGGACAGGCGGCGATGAGGCTCACAAATCGCCAGGCGCTCCAGCTTGGACTCCAGCTCCAGAATTGCGCGAGTAGCCCTCTCCTGGTACTCGCGAGAAGGAAGCCCGACCGCGTCGATCAAGGCTCCAATGGGGGTATGGGCGCGAGCTGCCAAAAAAGGTAAGAGTGTTAGAACTTAGATGACGAAGCAAAAAGCGAAGTGAAGACAGTAGCGACTATTGAAAATAACGACCAAATACCTGGCCTAGGACTGCGTGAACGACGGCGAGGAGAGACCCTTGCCCGGCGAGGAGATGTGCTGCGATGATGGTCGTCTCGCCGCGAAGAGCCCCCGATCGCCGGATCCCGGCTGGGAGGCGCGTTCCCCCGACCGCGATTATCACCTGGTCGCCCTCCCCCTCTGGGAGCGAAGAAGCCCGAAGAGCCCCCAGTCCCGCCACGGCGCGAGGATTCGCCCTAGTAAGTCGAAGGTGCAGTAGAAGTCGAAGGGCGCTGATCGCCCTGAGGGGTAGCAGAAGGAGGAAACGGAGGAGGTGGCGGAAGTCCACCTGCGGGCAGCTGCGAGCTGCTCGCCATCTCTACAGATTGAAAAGGCGGTGGAGGCGGAGGCACGATGCTCGCCAAAGGAGCATGTTGCTCGCTCATCGGCCTCTTCTCCAGCGAGGAGCTGTGAAGAACTCGCCCTGAGCGACCTCCACCCCGAGGCGAGACCATGGGCGACGACCTCAGAGGAGCTACGTCCAGAGGATCCTCCTGAGCGCCAAGGGTAGACGACTCTGTTAAAACAGAAAAGGGGCGATTAACTCTGCAAAGCAAGACGAAAGAAATCAAAACTTGACAATGGCGAGTATATTACTCGTACCTCGCACAGGAGCGAGACTCTCCGGCAGATTATGGGCCGAGGTCTCGGGAATGCTCGCCCCCTCGACGACCTTAGAAGCAGGAGGTTCCGTGACCGGCGAGTCGCCCTCATTGGAAAGTCCCAGATCGTCCAGCAGATGTTGGTGTTGGTCGCCCAAGGGAGCGGCGACCTCCTCCTCGGCGGCTTTCTTCTTTTCCTTCTTCTTCTTCTTCTGGGCGAGCCTCTTCCTCTTCTTAGAAGATGGAAGGTCGCCGGATGTAAGATCTGGGTGAGGAGGGAGCGAAATACCATCAAACAAGCCGACAAGACCAGCCATGGCCGCCTTAGCCTCAGCAGCATAGTCGCGCACCATCTTGAGCGAGTTCAGAAAGGGCGTGCCGTCAGAGACCCTTGCCCCTCTATTTATAGAGTTCGAGCGTCGACTAGCGAGAAATCGATTATCAGCTAATACTCGCCCATAAGGCTGCTCGTCGAATAAAGGTTGGATGATTCTTTCCGAGCAACTGTGTTACTCGCAAAGAGCGGGGATTGTGTACAACCCTCATTCTCCGAGGGTGGACCCCCCCAAGGCCACGTAGGCAGAAGTCAAAGTCAAAGAGGTCAACACAAAGACCGGCAGTTCAAGGCAGAAGTAGAGAAGACCTCGGCGAGTAAACCGCCAATACTCGCCAGGCTGGCGAGCATGGAACAGAAGACCTAGCGAGTATTGGCCCGGCGTGTGCGAGCAGTCCCCAATACTCGCCAGATGGGCGACTATGGCATGGTACTCGCCGAGTAACCCATAGTCGCCGGGTCGAGGGGTGGGCTATAAAAACCCCCCCCTACCCCTTGGTTGCCTATAAATAGGACCCCAGGGGTACTTGGATTGGCACCTGTGCTTGAGCTTCTGGAACCCCATTTCCGAATTCTTGAGCCCGCCACCCCTGCTTGCTAGCCAAGCCGGTGCCTTCCTCGTACCTTGCTCGGCCATTCTTTGGTCTTGGAGGGGAAGTCTCTTCGGAGCTTCTGGGTACGTGGTGGGACCTCCCTGCCGCAGCACCTGGGGTCCTGTTTGTTGCTCTTCTAGCTTCTTCGTCGTTGCCAGCCAAGTCATCCCGTTGGACTGCTGGGCGAGTAGCCTCCGGCTGCATTGGTCCGAATCTTGAGGTCAGGATTTTCCTGGCGTCAACATAAGGGACATAATCCCTCGACTTGTGAGAGAGGTCAACCAGGATTGTTTCAGCCTGAGATGCCTTCTTTTGCCATTGAACAAAGTGTTCGTAGCAATCGTTTTAGTAGCCTGATTGTCGCAGTAAACTGCAACAGAACTCATTTTCAGGCTCGACAAAGGAATGTCCATCACCAAATCTCTCAGCCATTCAGCTTCTTCTCATGCTGACGCAAGAGCGTAGAGTTCGGATTCCATAGAAGAGAGAGCAATACAGGATTGCCTCTTGGACTTCCAGGCTACAGCTGCTCCTCCTAGTGTAAACACAAAACCACTAGTGGACTTGCTGTCGTTTAATTCTGAGCACCAAGATGCATCAGAATAACCTTCAAGAACTGAAGGCTGACCAGTGTAAACTAAAGCATACTTTTGAGTGTGCTTTAAGTATCGCATGAGCCTACCCAAGGCGTTCCAATGGTCTTTACCCGGATTACTAGTGAATCTGCACAACATGCCGACCGTAAAGGCTATGTCAGGTCTAGTGCAGACCATGGCATACATGAGGCTACCAAGCAGTTTAGAATAATCTAACTGTCTAACCATAGCTCCTTCATTGGGCTTTAGGCGGTTAGTGTAGTCGTATGGTGTCTCAGATGCGCTACTGGCACTGTATCCCCACGTGTCCAACAAGGACTTTATGTAGTGGCTTTGACTTAGGGAAATACCATTTTTCCCAAAGCTCACTTGCATGCCTAGTATAGTGTTAGCTACACCTAGGTCTTTAATGCTAAATTCTTTTATGAGATCTGACTTAACGTCATCCACTTCGGATTGATCAGACCCCAGAATAAGCATATCATCCACGTACAAGCATATTATGGCGACTTTATCCGATCTATTACGTATGTAAAGACATTTATCCGAGAGACTCGACATGAATCCCATGTTCTTTACACTATAGTCGAACTTCTCATGTCATAATTTCGGTGCTTGCTTTAGTCCGTATAAAGATTTTAGTAATTTACAGACCTTCGTTTCTTGACCGTCAACAATGAAACCTTCAGGTTGACTCATGTAGATCTCTTCGGTCAGATCTCCGTTCAAGAACGCAGTCTTAACATCCAACTGATGAACAACAAAGTGCTCAATAGATGCAATAGCAAGGAGAACCCGAATGGTTGCCAAGTGACACACGAGTGAGTAGACATCAAAGTAATCTACTCCGCTGACTTGTGTGAAACCTTTAGCCACCAGGCATGCTTTATACTTAGCTACGCTACCATCAGGATTCAACTTCTTTTTCAGAACCCACTTACACCCTAAGGTTTTAGCCCCTATTGGCTTATCAACCAACGTCCATGTGTTATTCTGAAGAAGAGAACGCATCTCTTCATCTATAGCTTCTTTCCAGAGTAGGGAATCCCTGGATCTCATCGCTTCCTTATAGGTGGATGGATCGGCCTCAACGTGGTAGGTCACAAAGTCACTACCGAAGGTTCGTGGAATTCGCTCTCTCACAGAAGTTCTCCTAGACTCTAGGCCAGAGGTATCTACCGGAACGGAATAGGAGGTGCTCGGTACTGAAGTAGGATCTTCTTCAGTAATAGTTACTTGCATACCTGGGATTGTTAAGTTCTTATCTTTGAGGAACTAATCCTCGAAGAACACCGCATCCCTAGATTCTATTATGATATTATTAGAAATATCAAGGAACCTATCTGCAGCACTATCCTCAGCACAACCTAAGTAGACACAAGTATTGGTCCTAGGTCCAACTTTAGGCCTTCTAGGGTCAGGGACCCTGACGTAGGCAATACACCCCCAGGTCTTAAGTCGAGTAAACGACGGGGGTCTCTTAAACCAAAGCTCGTAGGGAGTGACCTCTAACTTAGCATGAGGAACTTTATTCAGAATGTGATTCGCAGTCAAGACTGCTTCGCCCCAATAAGCGGAAGGCATGCCTGCAGTGAGCAGCATAGAGTTCAACATCTCTGTTAACGTTCTATTCTTGTGCTCGGCTATGCCGTTGGATTGAGGGGAGTAAGGAGCAGTGGTTTCTGCTATGATGCCCTGTGAAGCAAGGAAGCATCTGAACTCACTGGACATATATTCTCCTCCTCTATCACTCCTAAATCGTTTTATTTTCATGCTTAGTTGGTTTTCTACCCTGGTTTTGAACGTACAAAACTTTTCAAACGCTCCATCTTTAGTTTTAAGCAATGAGATATGACAAAATCTCGTGCAGTCATCTATAAACGTGATCATATACTTCCTCCCACCTCTGGTGACAAAACTTTTAAAGCCACAAATATCGGAATGTATAAGCTCAAGAGGTGTTGTGCTCCTAGTAACCGTCCCAAAAGGTTTCCTAGTGATCTTAGTCTGAGCGCACACTTCGCATTTTTCAAGTGGAGACTTAGTGTCTAATGTGATCTTGTGAGTTCTAGCTACTTGGAACATTTTCCTGTAGTTTACGTGTCCTAGTCTCTCGTGTAGAGTCCTAGGGCTAACTAAGTTCAATTGAACTTGTTGAACTACCTCACTTGCTAGACTCAGACGGTACATCCTATTTTGGACATAAACACATCCAAAATAATGAGAGTTAACTGACAGAGTTACCCTACCGCTACAAAAGCTAAGCGACATACCCGCATCACATAATAAACTAATAGACACTAAGTTAGCAGCTATGGAAGGAATAAATTTAACATTCTTTAAATGTAAAGACTTACCTGAGGAGAGCAGCAGAGTTGCGTTCCCCACCTTCACCACGTCAGCTGTGCCTCCATTTGCCACAGTAACTGATTCCTTTGCATCCTTCAGCTCTGTCAGAAGGTTAACGTTGTTGCAAACGTGGCACGTTGCCCCCGAATCCAGGTACCACTCTGTGCTGGCCTGTGCATGTCCGACCATGGCAACAAAGTCGGATGGCTCAGCTTGGCGGACCAAATGGGCTTGGTTGCCTTCTTGTGGTGCCCGGGTTCTCTCTTTCCTCGGCTGCTTGCAGTCAGATGCGCAGTGTCCCCACTTATTGCAGTTATAACATTTACCCTTAAATTTCTTAGAGGGTTTACTCGGGCCTGCAACCTGGGGGCTACTACGGGACGTTTTGGTCTTGGGAGGGGGCGGAGGCCGCTTGGAGCTTGAAATCATGTTGGCAGCAGCCTTCTGCTTGCCAACAGCTTCCAAAGCGTTCTTCGTCCTGTTCTCATCCTCAATGCGTATGAAACGCTTGAGGTCGTTCAGACCAACCTGCATCTTCTTGCGATACATTTCCGTTTTGAAATTGTACAACGAGGAGGGCAATTTATACACAATCGTGCCCGCAACAAAACTTTCGGGCAGACTGATGGACTCACTATGCATGGAATCAATTAGCATTTCAAACTCTGTTACCTGAGGGAGAATAGCTTTCTCCTCGTCGAAGGTGAAAGAGTGGAACTTGTCCACTAGGTGCGTCTTTGACATGTCCTCCTCCTGCCTGAAGTGCTCCTGCAACGCATCCCAGATCTCCTTTGCAGTGCTCATCTTCATGTAGGTCTGGGCCAAGCTGGATGACAGACAGTTCAGCATGTAGTCCCTGCAGAAGTCTTCATCTGAAAACCACTGTGCCTCATCAGCAGTCCCAACGACCTCAGCACCATCAGACTGAACTGTGTAGAACACGTTCAGAAACTTCATCCCGAACTGAGTATTCAACTTCCAAGCGTTGAACTCAGTCGTCGTGAATTTCTCCAGCTTTATCATCGGAATGGGGGACGCCATGGAGTTCCCCTTCATCATTGTGCTTGGAGACGGCGGCGGCGGGAAGAGGCGGAGGGCGACTGAGGGGGATCTGGAGGCACGGGAGAACACTGGTGCACGGGTTCTGTCTTCAGAAAAGCGCACGAGCAGTGATCGTGCGTGAACTGCTGAGCGCACGATCAGTGGTCGTGCGGGCACTGGCACTGGCTGCGGAAGAGCGCACGAGCAGCGGTCGTGCGTGAGGGGAAGAGCGCACGATCAGCGGTCGTGCGCGAAGAAACTGACCGGCTGCAGCTGAAGAGCGCACGACCAGCTGTCGTGCGTGAAGGGTAGAGCGCACGATCGGTGGTCGTGCATGAACTCCCTTTCCTTGAGATCAGCGGCTTCGTCTTCTTCGCACGAGCGGCTTCCTAGGGCACGGCTTCGCCTCCAACAGCAGCAGATCTGGACGACGCAGCAGCAGCCCTGGATCTGCGAGCTACGGCGTCGGCGGCAGCAAATCTTGAGGACGGAGGCGGCGCGAGGGGCAGCGACCGGCTTGCGGCAGACGGGATCTCCTTCGTCGAACGGCAGCGGCACCAACAGAAGCTTCCTCGTCGATCGCGAGCGGCAACAGCAGTGGGAGCGAACGGCAGCAGCCTTCCTTCTTCGTCGATTGAGAGCAAGCAGCGACGGGAGGCGCGAACGGCAGCGACTGCGAGGCGAGACCGAGCGGCGACGGGGGCAAAGCGCGATCGATCGACGAAGGACGCGAGCGCAACTTCCGGACTTCGGGAGCGAACCCTAAGGCACTGTTTCGAGATTGTGAGGGGTTGCTCGAAACATCCGGAGGAAGGTCTAGGTGGAACATCCTCTCCGTTGCCTCTAGCTAGGTATTTATAGTAGAATACCTAGGGTTTCCACACGCGTAGCCCCCGAGCTCGTTATTCGTCCGAATATACACTTACAAAGCATGCTATGAAATTAAAACACTATAAGTGTCTCACATATCCAAAAAATAATACACATTTCCCAGAAAGTAATGACATACCTACCCCTGAAAGAAGGAAAAGAAAACACGAGTAGCAATATAAGTAAGTGAACTGAGCATATCAAACATACGGGCGCAACAACTGACACTAACCCGTAAGAAAAAAAAAGGAAACATCCAAAAGAAATGGGCAACAACTAATGAATTGCTCTTTACCTAGAAGAGAGGAAGGACTTCGATAGGGAAACTGAACGACCCCGCTCTAACTCCTGTGGCAGCTACAGACTTGAATCTGAGGCATTCATAAGAAAAGAATGTCTCAGCCTGAATTTTGGAGCTAGGATTTTCCTGGATTCAACACATCCATTCGACAAAAAAAAACATAGCAGCGGCCTGACATGTCTTCTCCCAGCAGCGGCCTGACATGTCTTCTCCCAGCAGCAGCCTGACATGTCTTCTCTTCCATTTTGATCTTCATGGATCATGCTGGATTTGTATCTCCAGGAACCTGCATTAGTGCAATTTGAACTAATTTTTATTCTGGCAGAGGTATGCGATATATTATTTTGTCTCGTGACAAATAAGTTGTAAGTTCAAATGTGATTGAGTACAGAAGAGCCTGGTGTAGAAATATGAGCACAGAAGAGCTCACCGTAGATGCATATTATCATGTCCTCCATTTGTGCAAAAATCAATTGGCTCCACCGTGCACGACTGCTCGTATATATCTATCTATCTATACTTGTTGTACACCCGTAAAGGCCTTAGGACGCACCCGAAGAAAGCCCCGGAAAAGAGAGGAGGGGTCGACAGTCAAAGAGCGCGGTAGCACGCAAGCTGCACCCCCCGACCGCACCGCCCTTAGGGGTGCGTCCGGCCAAGTCGCACCCCCAAGGGGGTGCGGCCGAGCCGCACCCCCCAAGCCGCACCCCCCTTGGGGTGCGGCCAAGCCGCATCCCCCCTTTGGGGGGTGCGGCCAGGCCGCACCCCCTTGGAGGGTGCGGCCAATCCGCACCCCCCTTGGGGGTGCGGCCAATCCGCACCCCCCCTTGGGGGTGCGGCCAATCCGCGCCCACCCCTCCTCGGGGTGCGGTCCGGCGCCCTCTTCTCGCCAAAGGACCCCGGTCCCCCCCTTGGGGGGCAACTCCCCGTCCGCCGTCCGCACGAGGCATCCCCGTGGTTCGTTGCGCACTTGGAGCACTTCGGCACTAGCGGGCGCTCAGAACGTTTCTGAGCGCGATCAGGAAGTTTTCTCACTTTTTGTCTTTCCGGCTTCTCACTTTTTGGGTTTCCGACTTCTCACTTTTTGTCTTTCAGGTTTCTCACTTTTCAGGAACAGTCGGTCGCCTTTTCCGCCTCCAACAGAGCTGCCCGAACTGCCCAAGCTGCCCGAAGGGCAAGGTGGTCATTTACGAAAAATGGCGATCCGTGTGCCCCAAACCGGAAAATATGATTCGTCCACCGAGCATTTATGGAAACTGCCAACGACAAGATTACCAGACTACCCCCGGCCAAAGCTATAAAAAGGGCCCTGGGGCTTCATTTGAGAGGACCTGGACTTCTGGACCTGGGAGAGCTCCTTGCAGACTTTTGCGGAATTCTCCTTCGGTGCTTGAAGATTTCCTTTTCGGACTTGAGGATTTCCTTCATCCCGAAAGGCGACGGAGCAGCTCACTTTTGTTCCCCGGAGCAGCTCACTTTTGTTCCCAGGAGCAGCTCACTTTTGTTCCCCGGAGCAGCTCACTTTTGTTCCCAGGAGCAGCTCACTTTTGTTCCCCGGAGCAGCTCACTTTTGTTCTCCACCTTCCTCAGAAGGAGAAAAGGACTTAGTTTTTTCCAAGAGGCGGTCTGTCGCCTTCGGATCTCTCTATCTCTCTACTACTGTAATGAGTTGCGGCCTGTCGCACTCGAGTTCTAAGTCTCACTTTGTAACCCCCCTGAAGGTAGTGGAATTTGGTCGGCACAGCTCCGACCACGTGGTTTTTTACCCTTTCCGGGTTTTTCACGCTAAAAAGTCCCAGTGCAATCAACGAATCTCTAATTGACTGTTTGCGCGCTTAGTTCGCTCACGAGCTAAGGTGGTTCAAGCGAACCGGTCTACCAAGAGCCCTAAGCGTTCCGCAACAGTTTGGCGCCGTCTGTGGGAAACTTTCCCGAAAAACTCTTCAAGAGCCAACTGCTATGGCGAGAAAGAGTGCCCGCATTACTGAAGGATCGATGCCGGAAGGACGCATCGACCCAGCTCCTTCCCACTCACTTATCAATGCACCTCCCGCGGAGGAGGCGCTGCCAGCACCTGCAGCAGATTTGGAGACGCGCATGCAGCAGATCGAAGAACATCAAGCGGAGATGTTGGCCCTCGTGAGGAATCTTGGGGCTCCCCAAGTTCCGAACCAACCGCCAGCTTTAAACGCACCGCCGCCCCCGGCTCTGAATCATGCCCCGAACGGGGAGGCTGTCCAAGAAGACGAAGCTTCAGAAAGATTCTCCAATGCGGCAAATACCGCTCACCTTGGCCCACCAGCTGGAGGCCCAGAAGCTGATCACCGCCGCCACCACCACGGAAGAGGTGTCCCTGAGCAAGCAGTGGAGAGAGCTACGCGGGAAGAGATACGCAACATGATAGAGGAAGAGTATGCCCAAGCAGGACGACGCGCCGCTCTCACCCGCCGTCCCGCGCATCATGACTCCCCGCTATCACCTCAAGTCTTAGCCCATCCAATTCCTAATGGCTTCAAGCTTCCCAACATCGAGACGTTCGACGGGATGGACGATCCACTGGAGCACGTCAATCACTTCACCACCGTCATGAGGATTTACAGCGCCCCTGATCAGCTCCTCTGCCAAGTGTTCCCAGCAACCTTGAAGGGACAAGCGCGCACTTGGTTCCATTCCCTGCGGAATGAGGCCATCAACAACTTCACAGAAATGGCGCAGCAGTTCGTGGATCAGTTCATTGCCAACCGCCGAATTGTCCGTGATCCCTCCCACCTCTCAGGAATCCGCCAGAACGACGGAGAGACACTCAAAGATTTCTTCCGACGCTTCACTACCGAGGCTCGACAGATCCCAGGAGTCGACCCCGAGATCCTGCGAGGAGTTTTCCTGGGAGGACTCCGCCCAAGTGGCTTCTACTCGACTCTCATGAGAGAAACCGTGTCAAGTTATCCCGATCTCGTTCATCGGGTTGAAGCACAGATAGCTGCAGATGAGGCTATCGAAGCACACCGTCGGCAATTCGAAGGAAGCCAGTTAAGGAAGAGGGGATCAGATCAAGCCCCTCGCGAACAAGAAGAACGTCGCGGCGGGGAGCGTCACGGCGATGAACGCCGGCGTAACCACCAGAGGGATCTGGGACCACAGCCGCCCAGGACCTACACCCCGTTGAACACCACCAGAACGAATGTGCACTACGCCATACAAAACAACCCCGAGCTCCGCATGCCCAGGATACCCCCGCCAAATCCAAGGGGCGACCAGTCCAGGTACTGCGAGTTCCATCGGGGAACCGGGCATACCACTGAGGAGTGCACCAGACTCAAAGACGAGATCGAGCGCCTCATCCGCCAGGGACTCCTGGGAAGATTCCTACAAGGCCAGATTCTCAATCAGCCCCAGCAGCCTAGGGGCGCAGAGGAGCAGCCTCCCTCCCCCCGAGGCGCGGGGGGAGGAAGGCCGATGGTAGGAGAAATCGAGACGATCGCCGGACCCCCCGTCTCAGCGTCGTCACAGATCCTCTCAATTGCCCAGCCCGTAAGAGATCACGAAGACAAAAAACTCAAGCAAGATATTACGATAGCTCTCGGAGACGAAGACTTGCAAGGGTTGCGGCTTCCGCACCAGGATCCACTCGTGATCAGCGCAGGGATCGGGGATCCCTGCTTCAAGGTGAAGAGAATACTGGTCGACAATGGAAGCTCGGTCGATGTCTTATTTCTCTCCACTTTGCAAAGTATGAAGTTCACAAAAGACCAGCTTAGTCCTGCGGCCGGGCCCGTCTACGGCTTCGATAACAGACCTGTCCCGGTGCAAGGCATGATCATTCTTCCAGTCACATTGGGCGAATTTCCAAGACAGTCAACGCACAACATCCAGTTCATGGTGGTAGAGTCCACCTCCGCCTACAATGCCATCTTCGGGAGACCGCTCCAGTCGATCTTCGGGGCAATCCCCTCCATTCCACACCTAGCTATGAAGTTCCCTACTGCCGCAGGAATAGGAGTCGTAAGAGGAGACCAAGAGGCAGCCAGGACCTGCTACCTGAAGCAGGCCCAACCAGCAAGGGCGACCGCTCTCAACATCAATAACTTCGACCTGCGGGACGAGGCTACTTTGCAACGAGGAGCGCCCGTTGAAGGGCTGGTAGAAATACCACTCTCCCGGCGAGACCCGACTCGAATTGTTCAGGTCGGGTCACTCTTAACACAAAAAGAGCGAGAAGAGTTCACCACCTTCCTGCAGAAGAACGAGGACATTTTCGCTTGGAGCCCGGAAGACATGCCCGGGGTAGATCCTAACGTTATCTACCATTCGCTAAACATCAACCCCGCCTGCAGACCTGTGATTCAAAAGAAGAGGAACTTTGCCCCCGAGCGTTTAAAGGCGATCGAGGAGGAGGTAGCTAAGCTCCTAGAGGCACGATTCATACGCGAAGCAGAATACCCCACATGGCTCGCCAACGTAGTCATGGTGAAGAAGGCCTCGGGAAAGTGGCGGATGTGCGTTGACTACAGCAATTTGAACCAAGCGTGCCCGAAGGACAGCTTCCCCCTCCCAAGGATTGACCAGCTCGTCGACGCTACGGCAGGCCATGAGCTGCTCAGCTTCATGGATGCTTATTCAGGTTACAACCAGATAAGGATGAACTCCGCAGACGAAGAACATACTGCCTTCCGCACCGACCAGGGAGTCTACTGCTACAAGGTGATGCCTTTCGGCCTTAAAAACGCCGGAGCCACCTACAAAAGGCTGATGAACAAGGTCTTCAAGGACCTCATCGGAGAAACGATGGAGGTTTATGTGGACGACATGCTAGTAAAGAGCGTCCACCGGCGCGATCACTTGGAAGACTTGGAAAAGTGCTTCCAGCTTCTCCGTCGCTTCTAGATGCGTCTCAATCCCAGCAAGTGTGCGTTTGGTGCGACGGCGGGGAAGTTTCTAGGTTTCATGGTAACCCATCGGGGAATTGAGGCCATGTAACATCCCCCAGACAGCTAGACCCCCCAGGTGAGTCTATCTTGCCAAAGTCAGGTCAAGGCCTTGGTGGTGTAGAAATCACTTTGACCTAGGCAAGATTGGGGTTGAAACCACCTTGGTCTGCAGATAGCAATTTCAAGAGACCAAGCTTAGGGTTGGACTTTAGGGCCTCAACTTGATCAATTGACCCCACCATAGTATCCCTAACCCTTTAGGGGTCCCCTCAGGACACCAAGGACCCATTGGGGTCAACCAAAGAGGCCAAATTGACCAAAAGTCAACCCTAACCCTAATTTGGTCAAAGTAGCCTAATTAGAGTCAATTAATCTTCACCATGTCAAATTGATCACACTTCTAGGTCTAGGATATCATAAGGTACCTAGTAGACCTAAAAGCCCCATCATGGGACCCCCAATAGTGCAAATTGACCAAAATGCCCCTTTAGGTCAAAAATGGCAATTCTTCTCAAAGTACCCAAATTGACCATCTCCATCGTAAATTGACCCTACCCTTAGTGTTATCATGTCATAGGGGACCCAGTGGACCAAAAATCCCCTTGACTGGGTCAACCCTAGGGCTCAATTTGACAAAAGTCAACTTAGCCTGTTTTGGTCAAATCAACTTGAATTGGGTCAACCAAGACTCATGTGACCAAATTGACTCCACCAATAGTTTCTAAACTTAATTTGGAGTCCAATGGACCCAAAAGCCCCATCATAGGGTCATCCAATTGGTCAATTGGACCAAAAGTCAAGTTTGCCCAAATTAGGTCAAACCTCTTGAACCTAGCCCAATCCCTTTGGGCTAAGCCCAAATTAACCACTTGACCAGCACCCTTGACTGTTAATTAACCCAGGAGAGAGAAATGAGTTGGCCTTGATGACTAGGAGGAAGAAAATCCAATGTGGAGGAGAGAGAGAAATGAAGCCATCAATGGAGGAAGATGAAACCCCCCCATTCCTCCCCATTAATGGCTGGATTCAACTCCCCAAGGGAAGGGGAGAAGTTTCCAGCCGTTTCCCGGCCTCCCAGAGGTGAATGCCTTGGAATTTCACCATGGCCGACTCCCACCATTCATGGCCTTGAATGGCATTAAAGCCATGGCTCTTCCCCTCCCCCAATTGAAGCCTTTAAAAGCTTCACCGGGCAGAGAGGATCGTTTCCCCCCACTTACCTGAAGGATTCGGGTAACTTGGCGCAGAAACCGCAGAGCTCGCAAAAATGGAGGTCGGCCATGGCAACCCCCCTATCGGCAAGACTTCGAGCCCCAATGCAGGTCCAATTCTCTTCCTCTACCTCAGTGGATTAGATCTATCTCTCTCCCGTTTTCAAAGCGCAAGCATAGGAGGTTTTTCCCAAAAATCTTGTTCCACGGTTTAGCCGGAAAACGTAACATCCGGGGGGCCAACTCCGGCCACCCCCGGCCACACCGACATCGGCAAATGGAAGCTGGATGTCGGGTGGTGCTAGTGGCGGCGGCGTTTCGTCGAAGGTGGCGCCATCACGCCGGAAATCGGCCCGCAAAGTGCCCAGGCGCGGGGGGATCTCAGCCGTCGGCTGCTTGGGGAAGAAGAACGGATGCCGTCCGTTTATTTCCTCTTAAAAAAATGTTTATTATTATTTAGTATTCATTTTAATGTAGCTTATGTATGCAGAATCTTATTTTAAATATAGAAAATATTTAGAGGCCTCAACAGAAAAAGTGCCCAACATGAAAGTTGTAGGCCTTGACCCCTAGGACCATCCAAAATTGACCTCACTCAATTAGGGGTCCTGGTTTGACCTCAGCACCCATTCTAGTGCAAAGGTTGACTGAACTTAGAATGGGTGCCCACACCAAACCACTTGTCCAAATGACTTGAGATTTGGACCAGTGGTGAGTCATGCCTAGGGCTATGACATATCCAAAAATGAGAATTTTTGGAGATCATTTTCCTAAAGTTTTTGTAAAAATTTAATAATCCTTACCCAAATTATTTGGAGGGTCAAATGACCTCCAATCTCCACCAAACTTTGGTGGGGTATTATTAGGGTCATAATAAACCCCTGGTTAAAATATCAACTCATTTGGAGTTCTTTTGATTAGGTAATCATTGGGCCAAAGTTTTGTCCATTTAGGGGAAAAGTGTGTTAAGGGGACACTTAGGGCTTTTCATGGTCAAACCACCACCAAAAGGAGTGGATCCTTGTCCACTGCCCTATTGTCACCCAAATCACCTCTGAGAGAGTTATGGAGTCATGGGGAGTGGGTTTGCCGTAGGACATGGAGTAGGAGCACCTTGGGGTGCAAATAGCCAAGTAGAGAATCATTGGCCAATTAGGTCCTTTGAGACTTGAGACTTCTTAGGAAGGTCAGTGGGAGGAAGTTGAGACCCCATGAGGAGTTTGGTGAGCATTGGAGTTGTTTTGCTCAAGGTCATAGGGTTGACCCCTATGGAGTGGAATTTGGGGTTGTGAAGGACATAGGGGAGTTTGTCCTTGGAGAGGGGTGTATTGGACTCCTCTGAGCTTTTATAAGTGATATGATACCCTCACAAGAGGTTTGGGAGGATTTGGATAGGTTTAGACCCTAACCTTAGGTTAAACCCTAATGGGGTACAATTAGAGGTCAATGAAGGAGGTAGGGTCAAACCCTAATGGTTTGACCTAAAGTTTTGGAGGGAAGGTCATAGTGACCAGAGAAGACTCCCCTGCGAATTTGAAGAGGTTTGGAGTTGTCAAACCTAGGTAATTAATCCTTGGGTAGATTTGTAAATGTTTAAATTTTTGGGTTCTAGGAAGAAATAATACTTAGTGAATAATCATCTTCTGTCACCCACTTAGTTTTGATGTCATAAATCTCTGGAGTTTTTACTAGATCCATTGGAGAAGTTTAGACCCTAACCCTAGGCTAAACCCTAATGGGGTGCAATTATGGGCTATTGAAGGAAGAGGGGTCAAATCTCAGTGGTTTGACTTGGAATTTTGGGGAGATGGCCTTAGTTACTAGAGAATGATACTGTGAGAATTTGGAGGGATTTGGAGTTGTAAATCCTAGGTAATAAACCCTTGGGTAGATTTGTAAATAGTTAGGGTTCTTGGTTTTAGAAAGAAATAATACATGTTGGATAACCATTTCCTGTCACAAACATGGTTTTAAAGCTATTGATCTCTGGAAGAATCTTTTAGTCCATGAGAAGACTTTTTGGGGTTCAAAGTGTAATATTTCATATTGTAGACAATTTTTGGGAGGATCAATTTTAGGGTGTTAAATTACTGTAATTGCATGAAACTTTGCTGGTTGCATTTTCAGATCAATATGTAACCACTGTAATTTTCTCATAATTTATGGATCAATATTTTTGGTACCTCTCGTTCAATTTGAAATTACTTACAAATATATCCTTTGTGGAAATTACAAAGGTAACCTCTGGGCTATGTGGTCAAACTTGGTAGACCTGAATATTTTAGTAGGAGACACCTCTGTATAAATTTGCATAAGGTTTGGAGTTCATGTGAGGGTACCTCCTTTGAAATTTATTGGTAATAAATGAGTTTTGGAATTTTTAGAAATAGTAAATCTTGCTGGATTCTCCTAAGATTTCATGAATACTGGTTATTAGGTACTTTTGATTTATGTAAAAATTGGTAAGGGCATTGGAAGTCAGAAAAGTAGACTTGTAGTTCAAACCCTAGGAAGTTGCCCTTGGGAAAAATGGTTTTAAATATTAATAATATTGGGAAAATTATGGAACTCTGGAGTGGATCTTAAATCAGTGACATGGACCCCCAGTAAGAAGGTTGAGTCATAGAGTTGATTAATTAATATACTTCCCTTCTTGAGGATCAAAACGTTAAGGGTGGTCTGCGTTTAGCAAATTGACAGTTTTGGAGTTATAGGCCAATTTGGGATACATTGTTTGGAGATGAGAGAATTGAAGGGTGATTATATGGGTATGAGAGGACCCTTGGGGATAATTAAGGTTTGATGAGTTCTGGGATGGTGGGGTGCCACCATTGGAGTAGGTCGTCTTGGGTTTGACGAAAGATCGTCTTATCCTTAATGTCTTAAAGCCCTTAGGTTTAATTCAGGTAAGAGTGTTAAAGGGGTTTTCTTATGGGTAGATACCAACCTTATTAAGTATCTTGGGAATAGGAACTTTGGGGTGTTATCCCATTGTAGTTCCTGATACCGTAGCAAGCCCCTCACAGGGTAACCCTCAGGAAGGCCAAGATTAACCCTAAATTATAGGAGTAAGATGTTCTACAAGATTAACTAATAACAATTCACCCTCACTCCGTGGTTTCGGGAGTTTAATTGGTTCGGTGATACGAGCAGTAGGCCCGGTGGTTGTAAGGGCGGATTGATGAGACCGGTAAGCTTGTGACTCAGTGATGTTTTATGGCGGGCAGGTTAGCCCGTGGAGCTCATGGCTCGGAAACAGAAAGTAGAACATGTTGTATGTGCATTGAAGGTGGTGGGTCTTCGGTATTGGACGGTCGTTCACACCGACGTCAATACGTTGACTCGGCGAGTGTGGTTTTACACTTAGCCTTAATAGTCTGGCGGTCCAGTCAGCAAGAGTACGCAGACGCTCCGCGGGTTTTGTGGAGGCGTACGATAGGTCTAGGTTGGGTAGTGTGAATACCAACCTAGAGGTGGGCGGGGCCCAACCCACCGCTTCCGTTTGCCACTACGGGAGTATCCGGGGAGTCTAGCTCGCTCCAAAAAGGGGGAACTAAAGGTCTATGCGCATAGAGTCGAAATGTGTGAGTTGCAATTGTATGATCATGGCATATCAACATACTTGCATGACATAGCATAATCATTGCATTCAACCCCTGACACCTAACGTATAAATTGGTATGGGACTTTTTATACGATAGGCACTGCTAAACGACCCCTTGGTCTATAGGTTTGTATGGGCATTCCTATAAATCAATGGTTACTTTTATACTACTCTACCTGTCTATTTATATATAGCTTTACTATTCTTTACTTGCACTTTACTATGCTTACTTACTGTTTTATATGCTTAAACACCTGTCTAGTTGTAGACTCACTTTGTCACCTGCTCTTGTTTTACCCCTTGAATGTCCTCCGCTTCCTCCTCCCATACGGTGCCTAAGAGCCATTGGGGGAGGGGTGGGGAATTGGCTGAGTCATGTTTGACTGACGGTCGGTGGACCACATCATTTTAGGGTTTCAAGGAGACGCAGCTACATCAGAAGAACAGGTGCAGAAGGATCCGACACGGTGGACTACACGGCCATGCTACCATTGTCACCAGCCGGGGCATACTCGAGTTAGATGCCCCATGAGAGGTGGAGCCCCTCCAGCTCAGCAAATAGGAGGCCGAGGGCGAAGACGTAGATGTGGACTACGAGGCAGCGACCGTAGGCCGAAGAAGAAGAAGCATCTAGTGTTGCAGCATCAGTGGAGCACGGGGTCTACAGGGATGGGTCAGCCTGGTCAGAGTGCTCCAGTCTCAGTGTTAGTGACGGTTAGCTTTAGCTTTACTTAGGAGTTAGCTTCCGCGAGTGATTCTGTAGTGAGGAAATGTTGTATAGGGCAAGAGCCCCTTTTATTTTGTAACCCTTGTTATCTCTTTTATTCAGTTATATTATGTGGACACTTATGTTTCATGTTGATGCTGTGGACTTGTCTTCTCTTTTATGAACTTTTCTTTGTGATCGATTTGGCCGGCAGAATCGGCGTTTTGTGGTGGCGACCTTCCCGGGTGAAGGTGTCACCGCAAAACGGCGGTTCTGGGCCTAAGACCCGGTGGTTTTTGCAAAAAAAAAAAAAGGGGTCTTACAGGCCAACCCCGAGAAGATCAAGGCGTTGGAGGATATGTCGCCACCTCGCTCAATTAAGGAAGTACAACGCCTAAACGGGAGGATCGCTGCTTTGTCCCGTTTCCTATCACGAACGGGAGATAAGTACCTCCCCTTCTTCAAAATCCTCCGGGGAGCGCGCCATTCAGGTTTCCAGTGGACAGACGAATGCCAAGTGGCCTTCGAGCTACTCAAACAGTACCTGGCTTCGCCACCGCTCCTGTCAAAGCCCACCCCCGGGGAAACTCTGTTCTTGTACCTGGCCGTGTCGCCAACGACTCTTAGCTCAGTGCTCGTGAAAGACGAAGGAGGGGTGCAGCGACCGATCTACTACCTCAGCAAAGTCCTCACCGACACCGAAACCAGGTATCCGGCAGCAGACAAGACAGCCTTGGCTCTTGTTTTCTCAGCTATAAAACTTAGGCCCTACTTCCAGGCCCATGCGATCAAAGTATTGACGCAACTCCCATTGCGGGCAATCCTCCAGAAGCCGGAAGTCTCGGGGAGACTTGTAAAGTGGGCCGTAGAACTCGGGGAGTTCGACATCCAATTCCTGCCTCGGCCCGACATCAAGTCACAGGTGCTCGCCGACTTCGTAGTGGAATACACCATCCCGCCAGAAACAACCCTCATTAAAGACACCACCAGCCCCCGTTGGACCCTCTATGTCGACGACGCCTCTGGAGCCGAAGGGGCCGGAGCAGGATTGCTACTCATAAGCCCCGAAGAGATCACCCTGGATTACGGACTCTGGCTAAAGTTCCCCGCAACAAATAACATCGCGGAATACGAAGCACTGATCGCCGGACTCCGACTCGCCATCGACTGCAAAGTCGAGAGCCTAACAGTCTATACAGAGTCCCAACTCGTGGTCTCACAGGTTGAAGGAGATTACGAGGCTAAGAGCAAACAGATGGCAAAGTACCTCGCATTCGCGAAATCACTTCTCCAGAAGATCTCATCGTATCAGATTCTACACATCCCCCGAGAGCAGAATTCCAGGGCGGATGCTCTATCCAAGCTCGCCACCTCACCCTCCAGCTACCATTCTCGAAGACGCCGAATCGAAGAAGTTGTGATCCCAAGCATTCAAGGGCCATGGGAAATCGCAGCCATCCACCAGGAAGAGTCATCCTGGATGACCCCATTGCGAGCTTACCTCGAGCAAGGGCACCTTCCCGAGGATCGCCTAGAGGCGCGAAGGCTACGAATGCGGGCAGCATCGTTCACCATTATAGACGGGGAGCTTTACAAACGGGCATTCTCAGGACCATATCTAAAATGCCTGCCAGCGGGCGAGGCGGACTACGCCCTCAGGGAAGTACACGGAGGAGTCTGCGGAGAGCACCTAGGCGGAAAGGCATTAGCGCGAAAAAATACTGCGTCAAGGCTTCTATTGGCCAACGATGAGGAAGGACGCGGCCGACTTTGTCCAGAGGTGCAAAAGCTGTCAGCTGCACGCCAACATGCCTCATCAACCCCCGGTCTCACTTTCCACGCTGCAGAGTGCGTGGCCATTCGCGCAGTGGGGGATCGACCTCCTCGGTCCCCTACCTCTAGCATCCGGGCAAAGGAAGTTCATCATCCTAGCCATTGACTACTTCACCAAATGGGTGGAGGCGGAGCCCCTGGCCAAAATTACGGAAGAAAACGCCAAACAATTCGTCTGGAAGAACATCGTCTGCCGCTTCGGCATCCCGGCTGCGATCATTGCCGACAATGGCACTCAATTCACTGGGAAGTCCTTCACCAAGATGTGCGAGGATCTGAAGATCAACCTGCGTCACACGGCCGTGGCACATCCGCAAACCAACGGACAAGTAGAAGTCACAAACCGCACCATCCTCAAAGGACTGAAAACATGCTTGGAAGAAGCCGGGGGACAGTGGGTAGACGCGCTCCCGAATGTGTTGTGGGCGTATCGCACAACAGAGAGGACTCCTACAGGGGAGACACCTTATAACCTCTGTTACGGAACCGAAGCTATCATCCCCGTCGACATCGGCGTTCCGAGTGCTCGAGTATTAACCTTCGATCCCAGCAAGAATGATGGACTGCTCCGAGAAAACCTCGATCTAATCCCAGAAGTTCGAGACAGCGCTGCTCACCGTGCTGCACTCTACCAAACGCGTGTCGCCCGGACTTACGACAGGAGGGTAAAGCCCAGACCAATCAATGTAGGAGATCTCGTCTTACGCAGTATCGAGGCCACCGGTAAAGGCCCCCAAGGAGATAAGCTCTCACCGGCCTGGGAGGGCCCGTACGCAGTCACTACAGTGAAACCCGGAACATACAGGCTCAAGACGGCGGAAGGGAAGACTTTGCCACGCACCTGGAACGCTCAAAACCTGCGCCGCTTTTACCAGTGATCCAGGGACCTCTACCATGTACTAAGCCACGAGCTCAAGCTCGTGCAAACTTATCTTCAATTTATGTACAAGCCGCGAGCTCAGACTCGTGCACCTATCTTATATTACATGTTATGTAAAAGCCGCGAGCCCAGACTCGTGCACCTATCTTATCTTACATAAAGCTATGCACCAAATGATTTCATACTGTAAAACCATATTTTGACACTTACACTCACTTAAGGAAAAGACTTTATAAAGAGGCCATGCCTCGGGGGATTTGCACCGCCGTCGATTGAAGGCTCGCCCTTCTCCTCCGCCGTCGAGTCCCAGCGTCGTAGGGGCCTGCCCCCCTACGTTCGCCCCCGGTTTGAATACACCAACTATTCACCGGCCACTTCGAGGCCCTGCCTCGGGGGCTTTGCACCGCCATCGATTGAAAGTTCGCCCTTCTCCTCCGCCGTCGAGTCCCAACGTCGTAGGGGCCTGCCCCCCCTACGTTCGCCCCCGGTTTGAATACACCAGCTATTCACCGGCCACTTCGGGGCCCTGCCCCGGGGACTTTGCACCGCCGTCGATTGAAGGTTCGCCCTTCTCCTCCGCCGTCGAGTCCCGGTGACGTAGGGGCCTGCCCCCCTTACGTTCACCCACGGTTTGAATACACCCGCTATTCACCGACCAAGCCGCGAGCACAGACTCGTGCAAAAAAGCCGCGAGCACAGACTCGTGCAAAAAAGCCGCAAGCACAGACTTGCGCAAACTAATTTTCTATTGTGTAAAAGCCGCGGGCTCAGAACCGCGCAAGCTAATCTGTCATTTTGCAGAAACCCCTCAGCCCATACGGATATCAGAGTCGGGCAGCAAGCCCACAACGACCTCGAAAAACCAACACCCTCCGACATCAGCTCCTACCAGAAAAGCGCCGCATAGAGGACAATGGGTAAAGCCGCCGCAGAAAAAATCAAAACCTTCGAACCCCTCGCTCCGGAACTCGGACTCTGAAGGTTTGGGGGGCTTATGTTGTACACCCGTAAAGGCTTTAGGACGCACCCGAAGAAAGCCCCGGAAAAGAGAGGAGGGGTCGACAGTCAAAGAGCGCGGTAGCACGCAAGCTGCACCCCCCGACCGCACCGCCCTTAGGGGTGCGACCGACCAAGTCGCACCCCCCAAGGGGGTGCGGCCGAGCCGCACCCCCCCTTGGGGTGCGGCCAAGCCGCACCCCCCAAGGGGGTGCGGCCAAGCCGCACCCGTTGGGGGGTGCGGCCAAGCCGCACCCGTTGGGGGGTGCGGCCAAGCCGCACCCGTTGGGGGGTGCGGCCAAGCCGCACCCGTTGGGGGTGCGGCCAAGCCGCACCCCTTGGGGGTGCGGCCAAGCCGCACCCCTTGGGGGGTCCGACCAAGCCGCACCCCCCTTGGAGTGCAGCCAAGCCGCATCCCCCCTTTGGGGGGTGCGGCCAGGCCGCACCCCCTTGGAGGGTGTGGCTAATCCGCACCCCCTCTTGGGGGTGCGGCCAATCCGCTCCCACCCCTCCTCGGGGTGCGATCCGGCGCCCTCTCCTCGCCAAAGGACCCCGGTCCCCCCTTGGGGGGCAACTCCCCGTCCGCCGTCCGCCCGAGGCAATCCCGCGGTTCGTTGCGCACTTGGAGCACTTCGGCACTAGCGCGCGCTCAGAACGTTTCTGAGCGCGATCAGGAAGTTTTCTCACTTTTTGTCTTTCCGGCTTCTCACTTTTTGGGTTTTCGACTTCTCACTTTTTGTCTTTCAGGTTTCTCACTTTTCAGGAACAGTCGGTCGCCTTTTCCGCCTCCAACAGAGCTGCCCGAACTGCTCGAGCCGCCCAAGCTGCCCGAAGGGCAAGGTGGTCATTTACGAAAAATGGCGATCCGTGTGCCCCAAACCGGAAAATATGATTCGTCCACCGAGCATTTATGGAAACTGCCAACGACAAGATTACCAGACTACCCCCGGCCAAAGCTATAAAAAGGGCCCTGGGGCTTCATTTGAGAGGACCTGGACTTCTGGACCTGGGAGAGCTCCTTGCAGACTTTTGCGGAATTCTCCTTCGGTGCTTGAAGATTTCCTTTCCGGACTTGAGGATTTCCTTCATCCCGAAAGGCGACGGAGCAGCTCACTTTTGTTCGCAGGAGCAGCTCACTTTTGTTCCCCGGAGCAGCTCACTTTTGTTCCCAGGAGCAGCTCACTTTTGTTCCCCGGAGCAGCTCACTTTTGTTCTCCACCTTCCTCAGAATGAGAAAAGGACTTAGTTTTTTCCAAGAGGCGGCCTGTCGCCTTCGGATCTCTCTATCTCTCTACTACTGTAACGAGTTGCGGCCTGTCGCACTCGAGTTCTAAGTCTCACTTTGTAACCCCCCTGAAGATAGTGGAATTTGGTCGGCACAGCTTTGACCACGTGGTTTTTTACCCTTTTCGGGTTTTCCACGCTAAAAAGTCCCAGTGCAATCAACGAATCTCTTATTGACTGTTTGCGCGCTTAGTTCGCTCACGAGCTAAGGTGGTTCAAGCGAACCGGTCTACCAAGAGCCCTAAGCGTTCCGCAACAATACTATTCTATAAACAAAAAATCTCAACATTCATAATACTAATTATGTCCGTGACTTTTAAATTTAATGACTATTCTTTTTTTGTGTGCTTATTTCAAATCATTTTGAATACTTGAGTTTTGAGGTAATTTTTCAAATAATTTTTTGATTACTGCCAGCTCTTCCCACCCAAAAATTGATTCCCGCCAACTCTTCCATTACCTCTGCACACACTTTAATTTCTTTATCTGTGCAGACTTTAATTTATCTGTGCACTGCAAACACCAATCCTACACGCAACCTCCTCGACTGTTGGGCGCTGCTTATCTTCTTAATTACGCCACCGGCGCTGCCCTTCCTCAATCAATCGGCTCCTCCTCCACCGAGCCTGCCCGCTCCGCATCTCCTCCTCGGCAGCCCTAATAAGGAAACCCACACATCCTCCCTCCTCGCCCGACAACCTCTTCTCGCGCATCCTTCCCCTCATCCATCTCCACGCCACAAAGCTTCAAGTGGCCGCAAAAGTTCCACAAAGCGTCGGCCATCTTCTCGCCTGCTGCAAGAAGGCGCAAGGTTCCAGACGGATCGCAGGCACAGTTCTTCTCCGCGCATTTCGTCCTCCCAATACTTCTTTCCTCTCCGATCTAGAGCTCGGCGCACTCCCTCTCTTGCGGGATATACAGTTACTCAAACCAGCTCCGCCCCTTCTGAGTTCGTTCCCTGGGCCGGTAATGAATTCAAATCACGCAATTTTGTTAACGTATTTCCTTGATGTGCTATCTGATATTCCAGCCATTGTTTTTTTTTTCTTTCATGTTTGTGCAATTCTGTTTGATACTTTTTTTTCCAGTTTTCCTGCTATATTAATTCCAAATGCATAATATGATGATGATCTAAGGAATTCTTTTCCCTCATTGTAAAAAATGAATTTATTAGAAATTCAAGACATGTCACTTTATGTTTTGCAACTATTATGCAAGAGATGTATTCGACTGATTGGGGTATTCGAGGATTTGGATGAGATGTCAAGCCCTTCATTTTCTAAAAGAGTTTTAATACCGGAGAAAGTTACTGAATTTAGTGTTGAAATCCTCTGATATTTCTTACATATGTTCTCGCAGCAAAACTTCCTATTACATGTATCTATAAGAAAAGTTTTTCATTATTTCCAATGTGTAATTACCAAAAGGTCCAAAACCAAATGGTCCAAAACCAAATGGCAGCCAGCTATATTCCCTGAAAGCCTGAATTTTTTCACCTTTGTAGTTGACATCAACAAGATAAGAATGATAGATACCTACTCCCAATTAGAGGCGGAGAGTTTAATTTTTTGATATGTTCATACCTATATTTAAGATAGCTACTTTTTCCCATAATGGAGATCGAAGAATACACTCTTGAATGTTTTTCCCATAATATTTGATATGTTTCAAATGGTCTATTGGTGTCCTGATCATTTACACGGTCTTATATATACCCATAATAGACAAGAATAAACTCTTGAATGTTTTTCATTTAACTCAACTTGGATCATGATATTGATTCCATGAAATTGCAAACTTAATTAGTATGTTTCTTTTCAATAGATTTTGCACATTCTTGCCGCTGCTGGTATTCTCAATTTTTTGTGGCACTATACCATTTTTAAACAACATAATCCTTAAAGATGGCGCGCCACCTTTTTTTTTCATAGATAGCTACCACATCTTTGGTTACAGATATTAATGTTATTTCTTATTTTTTTCCCATTTTTTCAGTTTTTTTTAAAAGTGGATGCACTTGAGGACTTGTTTTATAATGTACCTTAATTTTAGGGGCTAATTTAAGAGTTTTCCCTAAAACCCTTGGGCTATTCCTCGCTATTTCACAACCCTAAACCCGCTGAATCCCCCTGCGCCACATTCCTCACTCCCGCATCCGTCCTCCTCTTCTCTTCTCTCCGCCCGTCGCCCTCCTCCATCACAACAATCCTAGGCCGCTCTTTCCACCTTCCACAACCTCTTCTCAAAAAATCCTTATAAACGTTTAATCCTCAGGCCACTGTTGTCAAAGAAATTTGGCCCGAGATCTTGGAGACATATTGTCTTCACGCGACAAAAGCAGAGCAGCACACTTGAAATCGCGAGTTCTTGAGCATGACTAGGCTGCCGTGATAATATAATTAAAGCTTCAATGAGCGTTCACAACATCCAACACGTGATCAAATTCCCTCATTTACATGTTGTTGTGCCGCTTTGTCAATGAGAAATTGTTTTGTGCGTCCGACGCTCACACCTCTATGTGTGCTATGAGCAATTTTATGCACTAAATCACATTTTTTGACTTCTAAAAAACAATTTTACAAAAAAAAATTACGGCTCTGAGAGAGTGAACTCAGATCCTGTAAGGAATTCCTTGACACTGTCGTGATGAAACTGCGCATGAAGTTTGAAATTCTTGCAAAACTAAAACTTGTTGAATGCTTGCAGCATCTGGCTTAAATAAGAAACAGTAAAGATTATGTTAAAATGATGATTCTTTGATGTACTCACTGGGACAATCAGTTGCAGTGAGTATGCCTTCAAACGTTCCAGCCCAAGCATGTCTCCTCGTCAACTACGGTGATGGGAGGTCAAAAAAATTCTTCATTGTTGCGGGAATTGACGAATGCTCGTACTCAGAAGTCGGGGAAGGCGAACTGTTGGGACCATGAACAACTGTCAGCACAGAAACATAAGTGAAAATCCAGCTAAAGCTATAACAATAATAATTTGCAGTTGCTGGTAATAGAAAAAGGTAATGTAACTCTGAATCACCGGCGCCCTTTTCCCTCACGCCCAAGCGATTGAAGTTGAAGTTGAAAGGCTTGGGGCCAACGATCCCAACGGGGCTGGGGACGCCCCTGACAGGGGTGGGGACATGATCATAGAACCCTCCGTGCTTGTTGTAGGTGATGATTAGGAGAGTTTCGTTCCACTAGGGACTCGATCTAAGAGTTTCGTTCTGCGCGCGCTGTGTGGGTTGGGGTGTGCGGGCCGCGGCCCTGTTGTGGAAGGTCCTAGTGGGTTCAAAACCCATGTCTACGCTGGCCCATAACATTGTGATTCAACGGAGAAGGAGAGGGTTTCATACCCGTCAAAGCGCGGATGAAGACGGGAGAGAACTGTGACGAGCGCGACTGGATAGGCTCGCGACTTTTCCAAAAGAGCCCTAAAAGCCTTTTTGCGCTGTTGCGTTTGCCACCGGTAGACTTTCCAAACGGTTATGAGAGTGTGGTGGCTTTTTTCAGAAAACGGAAAGGAGCTGAAAAGCTCTCCCAGACGGGCCCTAATCATGTTAAGGATCCCTCGACTACATTAAGTCATTGTTAACATACACCTAGTGGAGTGAAATGATGCTCCCTAACAGTATTTCTTCAGCTGATGTACTTCCACTTACTTGCAGTCTAAGCATGTTAAGGATCCCTCGACTATATTAAGTCATTGTTAACATACACTTAGTGGACATTTAACAATCATTTTGATTTTTTTGATTAATGTCCTATTTATTACATTTTTCTCCTTTTGCATGATATTTCCTGTATAAAGTTGATGCTCATGCATTGCTTGATCACATGTCATGCTCAGTTTCTTATAACTTTTGTAGGTTTGTATTTTTGCATATGGACAAATTGGTTCAGGTAAAACATATACCATGATGGGCAAACCGGAAGCTCGTGAAGAGAAAGGATTGATACCGAGATCCATGGAGCAAATCTTTGAGGCCAGTCAACCTTTGAAATCTCAGGGTTGGAAATATAAAATGCAGGTTGACCTTTACATTTTATTGCAGTTGAGTTTAATTCTTTGTTTATTTCTATAATGTAAAATAACCAGGTTTTATTTCTTCCATACAATATTTTACTTTTATTTTATGTAGGCATCAATGTTGGAGATCTACAATGAAACAATCCGTGATTTGTTACCTTCAAGTAGATGTTGCAGTAGTGGCAGAATTCCCATTAACAAGCAACTTACAATAATGTTGCACTAGTGGCGGAATTCTGCTACTACTACAGCATCTACTTGAAAACACACGTGTCTGACCTCACTGTGGTTGATGTCTGCAGCATAAATGAAGTTTCTTTTCTTCTCAAACAAGCAGCACAAAGCAAGTAAGTGTAACTGTAATAGTATATAATTCATACACTCGGTTCTATTTTTATTTGAATTTTTATATTCATTACCATGATACATATGCACGTACTATGCAGTTTATTGTTTTTAACACTTAAAATTTGTATTGATGTTTAATCATTTTACTTGGTATTTATGTTATTCAAGACACAAGACGCACCGAGGCACAAATGGGTCTTGGAGCCTAGGCGCAGGCATGCGCCTAACAAATGTGAGGCACAAAAAAGAAAAAAAGATATTATCTAGTTTATTAAATGCAAAAAAACAACATAAAACTATCACCATAGCAACACACTAACATTAATGTCAACAATGAATAATGTGATACAAAAGAAGAATAAAAAGTATTATTAAATGTAAAAAAATACACTAACATTAAAGGCCTGAGAGGGATAAAGGCTTGAGTGTTGTTGTTGTATTAAACGTAAAAAAAGTTAAAAATGCAAATACTTTATTACTCACCAGTTCTATACGAGCTAATCATCCTTAAAAGACTGTCTTCATCATCATCTTCGCTGTCATTATAATCTTTTTATTCTTCATTGTAGTCAGCTTCCGGACAGCAGTTTGAAACCTCAGACAGCAATTCCGCACAATATAATTGCTGTCCGAAAGTGCTTGAACCATCAGACATAATTTTTACATTGCTGAACAACAATTTTTTAAAATTTCTGTCTGAAACCTAAGAGGCAGCCCACATGTACAAAACTGTTGTAATTACTTTCGGGCAACAATTTTGGAGGCTAGCCTAAAACTGTTGTCCGGATGTAATTTCAGGAGTGTTTTAGCCCTGGACAACAATTTTGGACCAAAACAATGCAAAACCAGAACACCGGAGAGTGGGAGTGAGGCGGACTATAACGGCCCGAAGTCCGCCACAATTTATGTCTTTCTTATGAGCGATTTTTCACGATTAAATAACGCAACAATTCTAATATGTAATGCACATGAGTGGTACCAGGAGAAAACATAAAATAACTTTTTATTCATGAAACATAATTTACATCATATCACAAAATTCAAACCTGTGTTCGAATCACATCCTTCTTTTGTTTTCTTTCTGCCTTCATATAAACCTCCTAGCGGGGCCTGATACGCTGACCGTCTGATCCTAAAAAGAGAAATCACCAACCAGTTAGTTTAGAAAACTAAGTGAGTTATTTATCTCTTCAACCGCACTACAGACAAACACGAAGAGTCAACATCAATATGCAATTATATATTTTTATATGAATATGTGTAGTAGAAAAAGTGAAACAGTAGAGTAAGCAGTATAAGTAGAGTAAGCAGTACAAGTACAGTAGCAGTAATAGTGAACTGGTACAAAAGAAGTAAACTGTTTCACATATCAAGTTCTTATTTCTTTTATTCTTCTTCATTTCTGTATTCAATTCTATTCTTCATTTCTGTATTCAATTCAGAATTTTCTTATCATATCTTGTTCTTCAGAAATGATGAGGATCATTATTATCAATCATCTGGGCCCATCAAATCCATGCCATATCTAGGGCGATCGAACACGCTCCAGGCTTCCACGCCTCATAGATTATACAATTCTGTTCCAGTTCAGGGTGAATGAACACACAACCTTTCGTGGAACCATCAAATTATGTAGGAGTTCTACTCCCCCTACGAGGTGTTGGAGTTCTACCCCCTACGAGGCTGACCTTTAGCATTTCTATGCGTCGACGCACACTCAGTTACTTATTCTTTTCATATTCAATTCATATTCATTTTTATAATATAGGAAATAATTATATAAATTTCCCTCTCAGAGTTCCATCGCTTGCTAATCCATGTTTAGCCTTTTAGCGATTTCAAATCTTCAATTTTCTTCAATTCAATTCATATTCAGTGTCCATGGAAGGAAGTAGCTCAGAGTAATGTAATTATGCATGTTCATATTTCAAAATAATTCAAATATATACGTAATCAAAGCGGTAAGGACTCACCACAACTTTTCCTTTACCCTTGTCCTTCATAGCGTTCTCGTCGCGTCTATCACTGGACGTCATCCTCTGCAGTATCAAATAAATCATTTACTTTAGGGTTGCGCCGTTAAATAGCTACGAGTAGACTCCTAAGACGGCCACAACTATGATCTATAGGAGCTGCCTAAGGACGGAAAGGCTTCGGTAACTCGAAGAAAATCAGATTTTGACCACTTATAAAATCGGAATTCAGCCACTTGACATGCAGCTCAAGAGAGGGAAAAGATCAATTTTATGGTTCAAATTAGCTGTCAAATTTCAGCTACCAATACCTCCAATGTAACCATCAAGAACTACAATTGGACAGCCAATAGCACACATCCGGCCAGCAGAAATGGCAGCCAACAATAGCCCTTAATGGCAACAAATAACATACATCAAGAGCCAACAAAAGACATCCCACAACATGTATCAACAACAACTCAAAAGGCTGTCAATAGCAACTATCAACATCCAGGAATTATAGAAAATAGACGGGTAGAGGACAACACATCTAATTCCTTTCCAACATAACTGAATCAAGGCAAAACAACCAACATCAGACCATGGAAGCCAATAGTAATCAAAATTCAGATCCCCCATAGTCCCATGTAGGAATTCAAGGCATAACCAACCCAATAGGGATTAGCAATCCAATAAACAAGAATGGAGAAATAGAGGGACAGGAAGAAAATCCCTAATCAGAAATCCCCAAATCAGAAAACCCTAGTCGACCATAGTTTAATTTCAGCATATCAAATCAAATTTCAACAATTAAAGGAGGAAGATGAGGGAAGGGAAGCTCACAGTGAGGAGATCAGCCCAAAGCTGTCGGCCAAAGCACAACAGAACCGTAGGAGAACAGCTGCATGGCAACAAAGATGCTAAAAGAAGGTAGCAACAGGTCTTCCGGCACCAACGACAAGAGGAGGGAGGAATCGTCGATGAGGAAGGAGAGTTGCAGCCAACCCTAGCTTCCAACCCGTCAAAAGCCCCAGGCGAGAAAAGAGGTAAGTATCGGGATAGAGAAAACAGGTATCAGGAGAAAGATTGAAAGAGCCGATCCTGATAAGTATATCCATCCACCGCCTCTCCATAATCCAACCTTAATCAAGGCTTAATATAAGCCAAATCAATTCAACATAATCCAAGCCACTTAATGTTAATGTTGTACAACCCGTATTCGCCGAGTGGGCCCCTCAAGCCAGCTGGCGAGACCTGGGTCGTCCGGATCATTCGCCGGGTCACTCGCCCAGGCTAAGGAAGGTAAAAACGCCCCGAGTTGGTGGAGGTAAGCGGTAGGGGAAAAGACGCTAGGCGAGTGGTGCCCTCACGGACCACTCGCCCAGAAGCGAGGGCACTCGCCCAGCTAGGCGGGTGCCCAGCGAGTGGTGCCCTCACGAACCATTCGCCCAGGATGATTTGAGGAGGAAATGACCAGGATACCCCTGGTGGGCTGCAAATAGTCCTTCGGAGCAGCGGAGTTAGGCTATTAGCAGACCAATTTGGGGTGCTATTAGTAAAACTAAAAGGCGGATTCAGGCTATTTACAGACCGGCGTAGGAAAAACTATAAATAGACCCTTAAGGGCACCTTGGAGGAGATCCGATTTTAGAGAATCCTCTCCTCTAGGCTAGTTTTGGTTGGCAGCCAGTGCCCTCCAAGGTGCCCGGTTGAGCTTTGGTTTGGGAGGGGAAGCTCTCTAAGATCTTCCGGGTGTGTGGCGGGACCTCCTCGCTTCAGCCTTGGGTCTATTCCTATTCTAACATCCACCGTCAAGAGAGTCTAGTGAGGGAGAAATAAGCATCGGCTACACCCCCCAGTGGGTCCGAACTCAAGAGACCAGTTGCTGGTTTCAACATTTTTGGTGCGGTGAGCGTGGACCGTAGCCGGTGAAAGAAAATCCCAAGTTAGTTTCGATGACAGGAGATGGAGGAAATGGTTCTGACTCAGGCCACTCGCAGCCGCCAGCAACAGGGGAGTGGCTGGAGATGTTCGAGAAGTTCAAGCGAGAGGTCCTGCAGACAGTTCTCGCTGGTAGGAGCGAGTGTGAGACCCCGGCTGTCCTAGTGGTTCCGCCTTTGCAGATCGGCGAGAACGCACCGGGGCAGCGGCCGGGGAAGGAAGTGCCAGCAGAAGGAAGCGCGCGGGATCTCCCCGGACGGCAGCTGTTCAACAGTCCGACGAGTGCTGAGGTGTGTGAGTTGGTCCCGCGCGAGAGGACCACTCGCCGAGCAGGGGAAGGGAGCCCCTTTTGCGAGATGATCCTCTCGGCCCCGGTTCCAGAAGGGTTTCGTGGGCCGGAGATGTCCTATTACACCGGCAAGGAGGATCCAGTCGTGCACCTGCAGTGGTTCGAGGATATGACATCAATCCTTCCCATGTCGGATTCTTTTCAATGCCGACTCTTCGCGACCACCCTGAAGGAGAAAGCAAGGGATTGGTTCCACCAGCTTCCCACAGGTTCCATCTACGCGTTCGACGATCTGCGCCGAAGCTTCCGACTGCGCTTCTCGACGTCGAAAAAGAGGAAGATTGGAGAGCCGAGAACGAGGAGGAGTTGCGGCTCTCCCTCGACCTCATCGAAGAAGCCCGGGATCGAGCAGCCATCCATCAAGAAGAGGTCAAGCGGCGGACGACCAAGTATTTCGACAGGCACGTCAGGATCAAGCAGTTCGAGAAGGGAGACCTGGTACTCAAGAAAGTCGACGCGGCTGGGAGGTCCGCCGCGGTGGGAAAACTTAACCCCAACTGGGAAGGCCCCTATGTCGTGGAAGGAGCACTAAAGTCTGGGGGGTATCGCCTTCAGAATGTGGAGGGCCAACTCCTCAGCCACACATGGAGTGACGACGACCTTAAACGCTTTTATCCTTAGTACCATGTAATAATGATGCTCTTTTTGAATGAAAGCATTTTGTCTAAACTATGTGTATGAAAATGATGCTACAGCTCGCAGGAGAGACCCTGGATGTTCAAGAGGTTGACCCCGAGCAGACCCGCTGTCCAGGCTCTCATCTAGCTGGCAGGTCCGAAGGCTCACTCGGTGGCAGGTTCTATGTTCCAGAGGTTGGCCCCGAGCAGACCCGCTGTCCAGGCTCTCATCTAGCTGGCAGGTCCGAATGCTCACTCGGTGGCAGGTTTTATGTTCCAGAGGTTGGCCCCGAGCAGACCCGCTGTCCAGGCTCTCATCTAGCTGGCAGGTCCGAAGGCTCACTCGGTGGCAGGTTCTATGTTCCAGAGGTTGGCCCCGAGCAGACCCGCTGTCCAGGCTCTCATCTAGCTGGCAGGTCCGAAGGCTCACTCGGTGGCAGGTTCTATGTTCCAGAGGTTGGCCCCGAGCAGACCCGCTGTCCAGGCTCTCATCTAGCTGGCAGGTCCGAAGGCTCACTCGGTGGCAGGTTCTATGTTCAAGAGGTTGGCCCCGAGCAGACCCGCTGTCCAGGCTCTCATCTAGCTGGCAGGTCCGAAGGCTCACTCGGTGGCAGGTTCTATGTTCCAGAGGTTGGCCCCGAGCAGACCCGCTGTCCAGGCTCTCATCTAGCTGGCAGGTCCGAAGGCTCACTCGGTGGCAGGTTCTATGTTCCAGAGGTTGGCCCCGAGCAGACCCGCTGTCCAGGCTCTCATCTAGCTGGCAGGTCCGAAGGCTCACTCGGTGGCAGGTTCTATGTTCCAGAGGTTGGCCCCGAGCAGACCCGCTGTCCAGGCTCTCATCTAGCTGGCAGGTCCGAAGGCTCACTCGGTGGCAGGTTCTATGTTCCAGAGGTTGGCCCCGAGCAGACCCGCTGTCCAGGCTCTCATCTAGCTGGCAGGTCCGAAGGCTCACTCGGTGGCAGGTTCTATGTTCCAGAGGTTGGCCCCGAGCAGACCCGCTGTCCAGGCTCTCATCTAGCTGGCAGGTCCGAAGGCTCACTCGGTGGCAGGTTCTATGTTCCAGAGGTTGGCCCCGAGCAGACCCGCTGTCCAGGCTCTCATCTAGCTGGCAGGTCCGAAGGCTCACTCGGTGGCAGGTTCTATGTTCCAGAGGTTGGCCCCGAGCAGACCCGCTGTCCAGGCTCTCATCTAGCTGGCAGGTCCGAAGGCTCACTCGGTGGCAGGTTCTATGTTCCAGAGGTTGGCCCCGAGCAGACCCGCTGTCCAGGCTCTCATCTAGCTGGCAGGTCCGAAGGCTCACTCGGTGGCAGGTTCTATGTTCCAGAGGTTGGCCCCGAGCAGACCCGCTGTCCAGGCTCTCATCTAGCTGGCAGGTCCGAAGGCTCACTCGGTGGCAGGTTCTATGTTCCAGAGGTTGGCCCCGAGCAGACCCGCTGTCCAGGCTCTCATCTAGCTGGCAGGTCCGAAGGCTCACTCGGTGGCAGGTTCTAAGTTCTCAAGAAATGATCTCAAGAGCATTCGCATAGACCACCCGCCGGAGAGAGGATCACACCCCACTCTCTTGACTACTTAAGCGAAACCCCGTGATACGCGAATGGTAAGGCTCACTAGATAGCGAGAGATCGAAGGGGAACGACCGACCTAAGTTGTCTTCGAGCATTCGCGGGGTGGCCAAGACAGTCGCGTCACGACCTAACGTCCTAATGAGCCTAACGAGGTGTGGCGGCGAATAAGAAGAATCAACGTCCTAATGAGCCTAACGAGGTGTGGCGGCGAATAAGAAGAATCAACGTCCTAATGAGCCTAACGAGGTATAACGACGAATGAGGGGAAAGCTTAGAATAACACAAATTGTAGTCAATATATACATCTTTCAAAGGCACTCGCCCGTTCAAGATTACAGCCAAAATGATAAAGGCAAAAAGAGAAAATACAGGAGACCCTTCTCAAGGATCAGCAGACTTCTCGCTTGAAGATCCGTCGCTCTCGCCAGAGTCTGGGATGAAGGCGTCTTCTCGCGGCTCGACGTGGTCATCCTCAGGAAAGGGAATTGGAATGTAAAGCTCGGGGACGACTTGACGAGCGGAAAGGCGTTCGGCTTCCGCCTTCAGGTATCCCGCTCGCCTCAGCACCTGCAGCGCATGCTTGACGGCATTCTGCGCGTTCTCTTGCATCAGCTGCTCCAACTCGTGATGGGGATAAAAATGGCCCCCGCTCCCCGGGTCGAGTGCTGACGCACCAGCCTCTCGCAATCGCTGGACCTCGGCTTTGGCCAGACGGATTTCATCCTCAGGGCCGGCCACCCGAGCGCGGAGCATCTCGGCAACCGTGGTATCCTGAAATTAATAACAAGGGTAGTAAGAATAAAGTTGTCAATCGGCAACAAGTCACTCGCGGGAAAGGAAAACGTACCTCTGCGACAGGGCGGTTGGCGAGAAGAGTCTCCGCAGCCGGCAGCTTAGTCCTAAGCTCCATCGCCTCAGTAGAAGCAACGGACCGGGACTCCTCGACCGCCGCCAAGTCCCGCGCCAATTTGATGCTCCGGCGCGAAGACATGTGCGCGAGCTCGAGCGCCCGCAGCATGGCCCTGGCACTCTCGTGGGCGAGAATCTGGGTCGTCTCGGCATCGTATACTTCGGCGTCTTCTCGGCCATAGAGGGCATACGCGATGGCGTAAGCCTCACCGCTGGCGAGATCGCTCTCTATCCACGACGGATGGAGGGTGGAGAGCGAGACCCGGTTAGCATTCCTGTCCCACTTGACCAGGGGAGCCCCCGAGGGGTCCATATACTTCTCGCCGCTGGGGAAGTTTCGATGTTCCCTGGGAAGTGGGGGCGGCGGCAACGACGGTCCCGCGCGAGGGGAGGTCTCTCCTGGCGCACTCGCCCCCAGTGCTTGGATCTGAGCACTCGCCGCAAGGGTCTCGCCCAGGACCCCCTTCCCCTTGGCGGAAGGGTGGTTTTTGGATTTCTTGGAGGTGGAAGGGGTCGGCACCGCTGGCTTGCTCTTCTTCCCGCCAGGCTTGAAGGAAGAAGGTTCCTCCCGACAGGCATCCGCGGCGGCCTGTGCGAGAGAGAGGGAAGATCCGGAGGGACGCGGCGGATGAAGGGGGAAGTGACGCACACCTGCATAATATAGCCAATGGTTCTAGCGAATGGTGTAAAAATCACAAAGCGAAAGCGAATGAAATCTCGAACACTTACCCTCGCCCTGCGGAATGGGTGGAAGCGAGTTGACGTTTCACCGGAGATGGACGAGATCCATCCCGTGCTCCAGGATGTATTGATGGAGTTTGGCCTCGTGCCCCCCTAGGGTCGGGGGGCGGAAGGTTGACTCCTCCTCCTGCACCGGCGCGAGGAGAGTGTTCCCCAGGTTCCCGCTTACGAAAATAAAGCGGCGAACCCAGTCATGGTTCTTGTTCGGGAGCCCGTAGTGCTTTAGGGGGCTCTGTCCCGAGAAGAACGAGATACCATGGGTGCAGCGGAAGGTATAGAGCTTGCGGAAGACGGGCAGCGAGAACTCGATCCCCTCTTCTCGCAGGTAGCTCGCGTACCCGACCAGCATAGCGATGGAGTTGGGGTTGAGCTGGCCGGGCACGACCCCATAGTATCTGAAGGTCTGGCGGAGTTCCGGCCAGATCGGGAGGCGAAACCCCACCTCGAAATGCTCTAGCGGGATCGCGAGAGCACAAGGCGAGATGCAATTCAGGCGCTCATCCGGCCTGGGCTTTCGCGCCTCGAAACCCGGCGGGACGTAGTCGGCGACGTCAGTCAGGTAGGCCTCCTCAGAGAGGTCGCAGGAATCAAAGACGTGGTTGGCGAATGCGCTGGCGCACTTGGCTCTGCCTTCCGCATCGCCACCCATTTTTGCGAGTAAAGAAGGAAAGAGGAGCAACAGATAAGGAAGAAGCGCGAGTGCTAGCGCAGGGAAAGAGAGCGGATGGTTAGGTATTTAATACGGTGGTTGAAAGACCTATTTATAGAGGGACTAAACGGCGTTTGGACTTTCGAGACCTCGGGTGTGCGGATAGCCATCGAGCCCTCCCGACACCTCGAAGCCCGAGCCGGACCCTCTCGCCCATTAATGGCAAATGCCCTATGTCTATTCATTCCACGGCTACGCAACGAGATTGGAAGAACATCCGGCTATAAGTTATCACTCGGCAAAACCCGAGCAGAGTTATGAGATACGAAAAATGAATAAAAAAGCATTCGCAAAGCATAGAAAAATTATTACAGATAAAAACAACGTTCAACATTCGCAGCATAAGGTAAGAAAAGAAAACAACAAGAGGGGTGGACGTTGGGTAGGTCAGATCTCCTCCCAGATCCACCGACCTCGCTTTCGCGACCCAGCTTCCATGGGCATTCGCGGGCGGTAATAAGCGAGCATGCTGGTGATTTCCTGGGAAGCAAGGTGGAGTTGATCCCGGGCTCGCGCAGCATGCCTTTCGGGAGACAACTCCTCTCCCTCACCCCCTAGCCGCCCCACCTCCGCGAGAAGATGCGAGTGACTCCGTCGAAGGTCCTTCAACTCACGCGCGACTCTCAGCCGCACGTCGTCCACCTGGCCGGCTACGTTTCGCTGGATATGGATGAGCTTCCCCAGGACCTCCGAGATCCGATCCTTCAGGGTCGCGTGATCCGAGGAATCACCCAGGAAGTCAGCGAGATCCCCCGGAGAGGGGAAAGGCGAGAGCATCCCCTCTCCCCCTTCGTAGTAGGAGTTGAGGGGGGAGGCTTCTCGATAGCCTGCGGAATCACAACTGGGTTAGTGGTGATAAAGTATGCGAACACAATAGAGGCGGGTGAGTGAACTGACCTGGGGTGGGATCCGGGTGACCCGAAGGACGAGACGAATGGGGGTGCGTCCCAAACAGCCAGGCGGGAGGTAAGACCTTTCCCTTTCCTGGACGGTAAGGCTGTGAGGAAGGAGCTGGGGCATCCGCACGGTCATCAGCACAGAGATGCTGATCCAGCTCTCACTCAGGGGAGACCCTCCGTTCATTCGCGGTGACAGTGGGGTTCACCTGAGCAGGGGGACTGGGAGGAATGGAGTCCCGCAGCGGGACGTCAGGGTTGAGGGCTGCGAAAAGGTAATGATTAGTAGCCGACAACATAAAAGGAAAAAGCGAGAAGGTTTACAACTCACGGGATTGAGGTACAGTCTCCCCAGGAGGAGGCGGAGGGGCAAGATCCAGATCGGGAGGAGGTACCTCGTCCGCGGGAGGTGGCACCACCGCACTGCTCAAAACGGCCCCATGGCCGTCCTCAGGTACCAAAGCCCCCTGCGAATGGTCGGAATAAGCGCAGGGCAAGGGAAAAGAACCAAATGCAGACAGGAAGAATCCTCATACCAGCACCGCGGGGTCCGGAAGGGCATCCGCCAGCGTATTCGCCGGTGGAGTATCCGCCGGAGACTCCGAAGCAGTCTCGCCTCTCTGACGATTCAGCCGAATCGTCTTGGCTCGACGCGAGACATAGGGGGCGCTCGGATCCCGTTTAGACATTAGCCAAGGAGCAAATTTGGATGCCCTGGGGGCAGTCGCAGCTTGGGCCGCAGCTAGGCGGTCGATCATCTCTCGCGAGAGGGGTTTCGCAGAAGGTTTGTGGAAAGACATTAGGAAGTGAAGAAACTCCGAGCCGAGATAAGATAGTGGTCCAGAAAAAACCTGACATGAGGATATATATATATAAGATGGCGGTGGGGCCCACAGAATCTTAGGAGGTCCAGTCAGCAGGCACTCACCGAATACTGGGTTGGATTGTTCTTTCCGAGCGCAGGAATCGCTCGCAAAGAGCGGGGATTGTGTACAACCCGTATTCGCCGAGTGGGCCCCTCAAGCCAGCTGGCGAGACCTGGGTCGTCCGGATCATTCGCCGGGTCACTCGCCCAGGCTAAGGAAGGTAAAAACGCCCCGAGTTGGTGGAGGTAAGCGGTAGGGGAAAAGACGCTAGGCGAGTGGTGCCCTCACGGACCACTCGCCCAGAAGCGAGGGCACTCGCCCAGCTAGGCGGGTGCCCAGCGAGTGGTGCCCTCACGGACCATTCGCCCAGGATGATTTGAGGAGGAAATGACCAGGATACCCCTGGTGGGCTGCAAATAGCCCTTCGGAGCAGCGGAGTTAGGCTATTAGCAGACCAATTTGGGGTGCTATTAGTAAAACTAAAAGGCGGATTCAGGCTATTTACAGACCGGCCTAGGAAAAACTATAAATAGACCCTTAAGGGCACCTTGGAGGAGATCCGATTTTAGAGAATCCTCTCCTCTAGGCTAGTTTTGGTTGGCAGCCAGTGCCCTCCAAGGTGCCCGGTTGAGCTTTGGTTTGGGAGGGGAAGCTCTCTAAGATCTTCCGGGTGTGTGGCGGGACCTCCTCGCTTCAGCCTTGAGTCTATTCCTATTCTAACATCCACCGTCAAGAGAGTCTAGTGAGGGAGAAATAAGCATCGGCTACACCCCCCAGTGGGTCCGAACTCAAGAGACCAGTTGCTGGTTTCAACAAATGTAATACAACCAATTCAATGTACGTAAAAATGCAATTGTACACTGAAAACCCCAAGTAGCAAAGGTTCAAATAAATTCAGCCAAATAAGCATAGTATTAAGAAGCAATAACCGGCCAACTCACATTAGAGCCCAAATCAACAAAGTAGCCAACATCCATCAAAATGAATCCATTCCATCCCCCATCAATTGATTACATAAATATTTCAATAACGAAAATTTAAACCGGAATGCTCGTACGGTGATGGGAGGTCAAAAAATATCTTCATTGTTGCGGGAATTGACGAATGCTCGTACTCGGAAGTCGGGGTAGGCGAACTGTTGGGACCATGAACAACTGTCAGCACAGAAACATAAGTGAAAATCCAGCTAAAGCTATATCAATAATAATTTGCAGCTGCTGGTAATAGAAAAAGATAATGTAATTCTGAATCACCGGCGCCCTTTTCCCTCACGCCCAAGCGATTGAAGTTGAAGTTGAAAGGTTTGGGGCCAACGATCCCATCGGGGCTGGGGACGCCCCTGACAAGGGTGGGGACATGATCATAGAACCCTCCGTGCTCGTTGTAGGTGATGATTAGGAGAGTTTAGTTCCACTGGGGACTCGATCTAAGAGTTTCATATATTTGCTTTATGAACATCTGTCCCTGGTACACATCATGAGAAGGGTTTGGAGTCCACATATCGCTGCTCGATGACTGCATAATTTGGGAGTTTGCCGCTATTCGTGTGAGCCTTGTAGTCGGTATCATAGGAGTAAAACATGGTGACGTACTTCAGCCTGCGGAGATTGCGGTAAAAGAGAATGTCTGAAGGACAGCCCTGCAACATCGATATTGTCGAATGTTGTTCTCTGTGGATAGCCCAGCGCCAGCAAACTGCAGTGCATAATATGTTCTAACTCAGGTGTGGCAAAATTCAAACTGTACATGGAAAACACAATAAATTGATGCTGATTACTGGTAGTTTTTGAATAATGAATGGTTTAAAAATGGCGATGTTTCTTCATTCGTCTGAGTGATAATGCAAATTGGGTGTGAAATATGTACATACACATGAGTGCTTTTAGTGCACACAGTGAACAATTCAATGTTTTTACAAATAAAAGCTCAAAATTAAAAACCATGGTCTCGAATAGTCATGTCAACAACGACTTAATATTAATCTTACTATAAACTCAGATTTTATCCGCGCATGATAAAAAGCTGGTCTCAATCCAGAATCAAATCGCGCGGCCCAAACGCAATCAAGCTGCAAAATCAACACCGAAGAATGAAGAGGCGCCGAACCTTCTCCACATTACCTTGACCCCATACTTAATAGCGACGTCAGCGAGTGTTTTCATCTTGGAAACAATGCTCGATGAAGTTTGTGCAGAAGCAGACCAAGAAATGGGGATCAATCGGATTGCATCTCCGGCGGATCAATCGGCTTCAGCAGTGCGACTAAAACCTAAATCTCCGTCGAGAATCCCAGCGCCGACAAAAAAGAGGTGCAACCTCCGATCATCCAACGCACATCCAAACACTCTCCATGGCTAGATATTTTGCATTCGGTTGCCTCCGATTTTGGAGTTTTCCACCGACATCCTGACCACCTTTGTTCCGGTGCATGCCGTCGTTCTCTAAGATCCTTATTTCGTTTCGTGTTCCTTCTATCGGCTTATTTTCCTGAAATCTTCCAAACATAAGTTTTCATAAGGGCATTTTGGGCGTAACGGGGGTAGTTCGGGCACAACTTTTTCGGGGGCATTTCAGGCACGACGGGGGTACTTCGGGAACAACTTTCCTAGGGACATTTCAGGCACAATTTTCCTGTGAGGGCATCTTGGGCACAACTTTTAGGGGCATTTTGAGCATAACTTTTCTAGGGAGAGCTTTTCGGGCTTGACTTCACCTTTTCAGGCAGGACTTTTATTCACGGGGGCTTCTTCATAAGGTTGAAGATGATGATGAGAAGCTCGGAGAAGCAAATATAGGGGTTTATGTTACGTCCTGATGGACGTTTTATCTTTTTGTGTGTTTTGGTTATTAATTATGTTATGGTTATTAATTATGTTATAGGTAAGGGGGTGGTTTGGTCTTTTTGCCGCCTAGGGCTTCTATTAGTGCTGGGGAAAGTGAGTTGGGGGTATGTTGAACTTTTTACTGTGTGGCGGCGACGGGAAGCTTTCCCTGCTCGTGCAAGAGATCTGTTCAGGCTTGCCTTAGGATCTCTGGTTTGTTATTATTCCTAGTAATTACCTGTGCTCAGTTCTACCTTCTCTTGGTTGTGCATGATATCGTATGTCTCAGCGGGTCGGTTGGTCCCGACGATTCGAGGTACAACACCGGTGGGGAGACGTTGCGATAGATACTCGCATCAGTTTATCGACAAGGCTGGATGCTGCGATGGTTAAGAGCAAAAATTAGGGTTGCTAACTCAAGGTTCGCTTCGAAATAGATTAGGGTTGCTGAATCCAAAAATCCCGAAATATGGAGATTTGTGAGGTAATCCTCTTTTATTTATTGCCTCAGGTGCACCACTATCCCTAAATTCTTTCTTCTTCAAACCATGGACACGGAATCGAACTCAATTCAACCGTCGAAATCCGACATTTCGGTTCAAGTTAATGCGTTGCTCGAGGTACTTCCTTGGTTGTTTTAACAAATTATTTCTTTAATGGATCTCATCGGCATCGCTCTGCTTCTTTACTTGATCTGAGGTTGCTTCTTCAGTTTTTCTTTTTTTAGCTAGAGAATCCTTTATTTTCAGTTATTCAGCCATTATTTGGATAGAGTGAAATTGTAACACAATTGATACAAGGGAGAGAGAGAGAGTCAGGGGATCGACCAGAGACAAGGGAGAAGAAGTGGGTTGAGAAAAGAGGAAGACTTTATTTAATTCCTAACTTAACTATTAAGGCTCCGTTCGTTTGGTCGGAATTGGAGGTTTAGAATTGGAATTCAATTGCCAATTCAAATTTTGCTGTTCGGTAACGCAAAAATTCCGATGGAATCGGAATTCCATTGAATTCCCATAAGAATTCAATTAAGCGCATAAGGCTCACCCCGATTTCCGACCTCATCAGTCTGATTTCCCGATTCCCGCACAACACATCTCATCTCTAGCGATTCTCGAACAACGTCGTCTACCTCGCGATCCGCCGCAGCTCTGCACCCTCCTCCCTCGCGACTCATCTCACACTCGCGACTCTCTCTCGGCACCTCTTCTCCGGCGAGCCCTCCATTCCCCGCGTGCGACTCCTCCCTCACAGTCGTCCATTGTCTCTGAGAGGGAACTTTTCGTCTTCCTCCTCACTGTAAGTGTTGAAATCAGTTTTTGCTGTTTCGTTGTTTTTCATTCTTTCTCGTTGTATAGATCAACGTTTGTATGATGAAATTAGTATGCCTGTTTTTTTCGCTGTTAGGTTTGTAGATCTAGGTATTATTGCTGAAATCAGTTCTGTTTTTCTTATCGTTTGGTTTGATCGATCTAGGTTTGCTGTTAGGTTTGCTGAAATCAGTGTTGTTTATTTGGGTATTCAATGCTGAAATCGATCTTGGTATTATTGCTGAAATCAGTGCCTGTTTTCTAGGTTTGTTGTTAGGTGTGTATATATTTGTTTGTGTGTATTAATAGATGTATGTGTATATGTGTGTTTGTTTGTGTGTGTGTATGTGTTTATGTGTGTGTGTGCATGTGTATGTGTGTGTGTTTTTTGTTTGTGTGTGAGTGTATTTGTAGATGTGTGTGTGTGTGTGTTTGTGTGTTTGTTTGTGTTAGTACCAATTCCAATTCTGATCTTAGTACTTTATAATTGGGAGAGGACTGCTAAGAGACAAAACGTTTCAGTTAGAGAGTATGTTAGTACTTTTTTATATATTTTAAAATTTCAATTCCATCCATTGAATTCTGACATACAGCCGAACAATGGAATTACCAATTCCAATTCTGATGACAGAATTCCTGCAGTTAGCCGAACAGTAGAAATGGAATTGACTTCAATTCCAATTCTCGCGGGAATCGGAATTGAGTCAATTCCAATTCCTGCATCCCAATTCCTGCCAAACGAACGGAGCTGGTGGAAGAGCTCCTGGACTTGGCCACCACTCGGCAAGAAGAGGTCAAACGTCGGATGTCTCGGTACTTTGACAAGCACATCCGAGTGAAACAGTTCGAGAAAGGGGACTTAGTCTTGAAAAAGGTCGATGCGGCGGGGAGAGTAGCCGCGGTGGGAAAACTCAACCTCAACTGGGAGGGACCTTACATTGTAGATGAAGTGCTCAAGTCGGGAGGGTACCACCTCCAGGATGTGGAGGGGGTACCCCTTGGCCGAGCTCGGAGCGGGGGGATGATCTAAAGCGTTTCTATCCTTAAGCATTTTTTGTTGATTTATTATATGATTGGTTCATTACAATGTTGATCTCAATACCTTTATAAATTATGGGTCCAAGGGAAAGTATGAGCTGGAATGCCCTATATTGATTCCGCTGCCGGACTCTCATTAGGCGATGAGTTAGGCTAATCTCTAGAGAGGCTGGCTAGGGAAAGTATGAGATGGAATGCCCTAGATCGATTTCGCTGTCGGGCTCTCATTAGACGGTGGGTCAGGTTGATCTCTGTAGAGGCTGGCTAGGGAAAGTAAGTACTGGAATACCCCAGATTGATTTTGCTGCTGCCTGCCGGGCTCTCATTAGACGGGGGGTTAGGTTGATCTCTAGAGAGGCTGGCTAGGGAAAGTATGAGCTGGAATGCCCCGGATCGATTTCGCTGCTGGGCTCTCATTAGACGGTGGGTCAGGTTGATCTCTGGAGAGGCTGGCTAGGGAAAGTATGAGCTGGAATGCCCCAGATCGATTTCGCTGCCGGGCTCTCATCAGCGGTGGGTCAGGTTGATCTCTGGAGAGGCTGGTTAGGGAAAGTATGAGCTGGAATGCCCCAGATTGATTCCGCTGCCGGGCTTTCATCATATGGTGGGTCAGGTTGATCTCTGGAGAGGCTGACTAGGGAAAGTATGAGCTGGAATGCCCCAGATCAATTCCGCTGCCGGGCTCTTATTAGACGGTAGGTCAGGTTGATCTCTGGAGAGTCTGGCTCGGTAAAAATGGTACTGGATTCAGGGGACAAGCTCTCACAAAGATGACATGGCCATGCTCTTACCCAACTGGCAGGGCAACAAACTCACCCGACGACAGGGAAGTAAGAAAAACACGGGGGAACATTTTGAGGGTCAAGTATGCAAGTGCCCCCCAGCAAAAGAGGCACTCACCCGGCAAGGCACTCGCTCGGCAGTTATGCGAGTAGTCCTCGCGAAGGAGGTTTCCGCTCGGGAAGTACGCCCAAGCTAATCCCTCACCTAAAAAGTGGCACAAGGGGCACTCAGGATGAGGCAGGATCTCGACAAACTGGAGCTCTCGGCAAAATCATCGCGAACACCTAAGTACTAATAGGTCAAGGAACACACAACACTTGCGAGAGTGCGAGTGGTGATGTGCGAATGCGTGTAAGCAGTTAATGTTCACAACATTTGCGGGAGTGTGAGTGGTGATGTGCGAATGCCTGTAAGCAGTTAATGTTCACAACACTAGCGGGAGTGCGAGTGTGAGCAAGCAGTTAATAAATACACATCAATTGGCAAAAGCAAGTGAATGATAGCAAGAAAGGGCGAAAATGGACTCAGTTAAATAGACAAACTGCATTTCATTTCATTTTCAAAAATGTTTACAAAAGAGGGTGGGGGGGGGGGGGGGGGGGGTCTCGCCCCGTACATATTCCCATCACAAGAAAGAAAAAGCAATAAGAAGGTAAGTCTTCAGGGCTGGTCGTCGGACTTCTCGCTGGAGGAGTCGCTGATTTCGTTGACGGGGAGGATGGTGTCGTCCTCTCGCTGAAGATCAGCTTCACCTTCCGGCACCGGATCGAAGAGCTCGGGCAGAAGGTCGCGAGCGTTGAGCCTCTCGCTCCCTTCGTTCAGAAGCCCAGCCTTCCGCAGCCTCTCGATCGCATGCCTCGCCGCTCCTTGGGCCGTCTCCTGCATCATCACCTCGATTTCATAATTTGTATATCGATGTCAAACAAGCGCTACCGGTTCCCCGGGAGGCGGCGAGGCAACGACCTCTTCCAGGCGCTTGACCTCAGCATGCAGTTCCCTGTTCCGCGCGTCCGCCTGATCCGCTCGCGCCTTCAAGATGTCCATGTTGGCCGTGCTCTGTAAGAAGTAAGAGTTAGCTCGCGGTGAGAAGGCGAGAAGGAGAGATGCGAGAGCGCAAGTATTATCGGCATTACTTACCACATGAACAGGGCGGTCGGGGAAAAGCCTCTGGGCGGCATCCAGCTGCTCCTTCAATGTCTTAACCTGCGCGGAAGCCTCGGCTCGCGTCTTCTGAACCTCGCCAAGGTTCGGCGCGAGGGTGATAATGCGGCGCAAGGACATATGAGCCAGCTCTAAGGCACGCGGATGGGCACGCGCTGCCTCATGCGCGAGGGTTCGGGTGGATTCAGCGTCGTAGATGGTGGCGTCCTCCCGACCGTAAAGCGCGAAGGCGAGGGCATACGCCTCGCTGCTGGTGGTGTCCTGCTCCAGCCAGGAAGGCAGGAGCGAGGAGATTGAGACCCGGTTGTCCTTTCGGTCCCACTGCAGCAGGGGCTCACCCGCCCCATCCACGAACTTCTCGCCCATGCCGAAGTTACGGTGCCCCCTGGAGGTGGCCCCGAAGAGGGCCTAGCCGGAGCACTGGAGGTCCCAACCACTTTTGTGACGGTGCCCGTCGTCCCCGCGGTAAGTGGGGCACTCGCTCCAGGGGTCTCGGCGAGCACCTCCTTGCCCTTAAGGGTTGAGGGCTTAGACCGCTTGGAGGAGGCGTCGGGAGCCCCGCCAGGTTTCCGCTTCTGGCCACCGGATTTGGAGGGGGCAGGGGTCTCGCGACAAGCCGCGGCCGCCGCCTTCGCGAGAGCCAAGGTCTTGTCCGGGACTTCCACGATCCCGTGCGGCGGATGGAGAGGGAGATCTCGCACACCTGCACTACAATTGTCAAGTAAAAGAAGCAGACAAGAGAGTAAGCAGAAACTTAGGCGGGATTGATTTGTCTTACCCTCCCCCGACGGGACGGGCCGAAGCAAGTTGTTGTGCTTCCGCAGATAAACGACATCCATGCCCTGCTTCTGGATGTAGAGGCAGAGCTTGGCCTCATAACCTCCCAGCGTGGGAGGCTGGAAAGTCAACTCGTCCTTCTGCACAGGCGCGAGAGGGACGTTGCAGAAGTTTCCGGTGACGAAAATAAACCGCCGGACCCAGTCGTGGTTTTTGTTGGCTGTGCCAGTGACGTTGAGGGGGGACTGGCCGAAGAAGAAGGCTACCCCGCTCTTCGCCCGGAAGTTGAAGAGCTTGCAGAACACCGAGTGCGAGAACTCAATCCCCTCCTCACGCAGGTAGCAGGAGAATGCTACCAGCACTGCGATAGAGCTTGGATTGAGTTGCGCGGGGACGACTCCGAAGTAGCGGAAAGTTTGGCGCAACTCTTGCCACAGCGGAAGGCCGAGTTCCACCTCGAAATGTTCGAGAGGGATGGCAAGGGTATCTGGCGAGAACTGGTTTATGCGGTCTCGGTTCCCCGGGCGGCGCGCGACAAACCCCGGCGGAATGTAGTCGACGATTGCGAAGGTGAACTCTTCCTCAGACAGACCACATGTATCGAAGTCGCAATTGGTGAACAACTTGGCGCATTTAGCCCTGCCATCGGCCTCTTTCGATATCGCAAAAGGAGGGGAGGTCTCACAGGAATCCTAGAGAGAAGGGCGAGTGGTATAGCGGGAGCTAGAGAAGAGAGATGAAAGAGTAATAAAAGTGGTAGGTGAGCCGTCTATTTATAGAAAAAGTTAGAAAATTACAAAGCTATTTAGGCGCGGGGTGCAGATAGCGACCGTGCTACCTCGACACCCCGGGATTCGAGCCAACCCACCTACGCTCCAGTGGCCGGCGGGAGGCGAGCGCTACGCGCGATGCTTGTCAGGCGAAAGCAAGATAAAGCATAGCGAAAGAAAATGGTTCCGCAAGAAGGCATTCGACAAAGCAACAGAACATTATATTCATCCAAGAAGATAAATTGTTTGCGAGGCACAGCAGGTCTCGACTTGTTCAGTGCGCGAAAGGAATAAGAGAAAATAACAAGAGTGTGAGAGAGTGCAGTGAGCGAGAGTCGGTAGGCTTAGTATTGAACCCATTGCCATCGACCCCGACCTCGCCTCCCAGTCCTTGGAGCCACTCGCGGGTAGTGGTATGCACTCACCGCCGTGAGCTCTTGATTGACCAAGCGCATTTGGTCCCTAGCCCGCGCAATGTGCCTCCGAGGAGAGGTCTCCTCGCACCCACCCCCTGACGTTCCATCTCGCCGACAAGGTGTTGATTGTCTCGCTCGAGCACACCCGTCCCGCGCTCAAAAGTTGTCTGTTGCGCATCGATCTGATCAACATGGTCTCGCAGTATCCAGGTGAGCTTGCCAAGAACCTCCGCCATTCGCACCTTCATCGTCTCCGGGTCGGCGAGATCTCCCAAGAAATCTAAAAGGTCTTCAGGAGAGGGCGGTGTCGAGAACATCCCTTCCTCCTCATACCAGGGGTCCATCAGCGAGGCCCCTCGATATTCAGCGAGAGCGAACTTTAGGTAAGCTTTGTTCGGTAAATATCAGAATATAAGTACAGTGAATGGAGTAGCTAACCTGGCACAACTTCTTTGTCCGGGCGCCGACGAGAGGAACTAGGTTGTCCAGTGAATGGTTGGTTGGGGAAGCGAAGTGATTTTCCCTTTCCGGGGTGGGGAGGTTCCGGATGGGCCGAAGTGATGGCTAGGTCGGTGACAGGGGAGCTGCGGCCAGGGGTCCCCCGACAGGGCGCTCCCGCTCCGGCTCAAGGAGAGTAGTTGTCTCGCGGGCCGGAGAGGCGCGCGGGGTCGGAGGAGGTTCCCGCGGTGTTGGTTCCCGCGGTGTTGGCTCCCGCGGTGTTGGCTCCCGCGGTGTTGGTTCTCGCGTTGTATACTTTCTACAATCCAAAGTTGCTTCTACAATCCTTAAACAATCCTTAATTAAGTTTACACCGTTGCATACTTTCTTTTCCTATTTAGATTGAGTTTTTTTTAATGAATATTCATTGCCACTTCCGCTTCATTATTGTTAGTTCAGGTGCATCACATGCGACCAACTGATTGGTGCGTGATTGATATTGTGGGTGCTGTGGTGAGCTCTGTTTATTCTATCTTCATTAATTTGTTGTTTCAATATTATTTTATTTTGTATTTTGGGCGAAACAAGGGATGTGTTTTATTTGTTTTTTCCCAATGTTCTCTTTTCGAGTTTTTGTTCTTTGCAAAATGTTGAATGGTGGCCATTTTTTTGCTTTTCCGGTGAAGATAATTCTGTGTTGAAGATACGATTTTCCTGGATCCTTGCAAGGTAATCTATGTTGCTGCTTTCAATAACATAATACATATCATCTTTTTTATTCAACACTACTTGGAATTACACAAAAGGTTGTATCAGTTTCATTGTATACATTTCTCTATTTGTGTTTGGTTAAAAATGTGAACTACTTCAACAAATGTCGTCTGACACGACAAATGTCGCCCTCACGATAAATGTCGTCACCTACAACAAATGTCACATCCACGACAAATGTCGCTTTCACGACAAATGTCGCCTAGCACGACAAACGTCGCCCCCACGACAAACGTCGCCCCCACGACAAATGTCACACCGACGATAAATGTCGCATTGACGACAAATGTCGCCCCGATGAAAAATGTCGCCCGAACGATAAATGTTGCCCCTCACGACAAATGTCGCCCCCCACGACAAATGTCGCCCCCCACGACAAATGTTGCCCCCAAGAAAAATGTCGCCCCCTCGACAAATGTCACCTTGTATAGGGCCGGAGGCCCGTGCCTGTCACTCATATGTTAAGAAATATACTTTTGAGGATATGTCCGAGTGTATTATTTTTTTTGTCGAAACTTAGGCAATATTTCGGAGATTGCTTATGTTTAAATAGTATTTTATGCTAGTACACAATATTGCAATACGTTAAATTTTAAAAAACTGTTGATTCTGCGAAAAAAAGTTGCTTTAGTTGTCGTTAAGACCACAAACAGTCGTGCATCGAGATTTTCCATGCTCCAAAAAATTTATAATAAATAAGGACAAAATTGAAAAGACGAAGGTTTCACAAAAATTTATTTTTTTCAATATAAAGCTGACAAACTACAGTAATCGTTGTCACAAGATTACAGAAATCTTTTTAATAAAGCTAAAAACGTTACACAAGCGCGCCCGTCCAGAGGGGTCGACAAGCCCATTTTGCAAGGAGGTGTTGAGCGCGCCCGTCCAGAGGGGTTTCACGAGCCCGTGTTACGTACTATATGGGAAAAGATGACCTCATCCAGCACCTGCAGTGGTTCGACGACATCGTTTCAATTTGAACTATAACTAACACTTTTAAGTGTTGGTTCTTCGTGATCACCTTCAAAGAGAAGGCAAGAGACTGGTTTCATCAGTTGCCGGTAAGCTCCATCTATTGTTTAGAAGACTTGCGTCGATTGTTGATGTTACTCTTCGTGATGTCGAAGAAGAGGAAGAAGAGGTCAATCACTCTTTTTCTCCTCAAGGAGGAACACAACGAGTCGTTGAGACACTACATCGATCGTTTCCAGGAGGTCATGCAAGTTCAGGAGGTGGATTGCTATACCCTCCAGCTGACACTCACGTTTGGCTTGCAGGAAGGGTCGTTCAAAATGGAGGTGGACCGAGATCCCCCATCTCATTTGAAGATCCGATTGATCGCACAGGACGGTTCATCCAAGCGGAAACCAGCAACAATAATTTCTTAGCCTCGCTTACAAGGTTAATGAAGTCGAATGAGTCGGGGACCTCAGGAGGAGGCAGGATGTGGGAAGAGGCCCACAGGCAGGGCGGAGAGTTCAAGAGGTCGGGAGCTTTTCCGGAGCATAGGGTGTGACTTCGTCGTCGTCAAATTCTACAGGTATTAATAATGTATATGTTTATGATAATTATTGTACACCAAAGGGGCGATGAAAAATCGCATGTCGTAAGCTATTTGGAGGCTTAAATAATGTATATAAATTATGTATGTGTATTTTCCTAAGTTAAGTAATAATAGTCATAGTATCAATTTATAGTAGGAGTTGGCCGGCTAATGAGTGAGAGAAAGGTTAATAGGCAGCTTTAAGTGGGTTCACGTGAGTACTCACGTGTCACGTAAGCAAGCAAAGTTGCGCTCGGTTAATAAGGAGAAAGAAAGTATTTTCCTATTTCCTCCTCTCGTCCCGCACAAGAGCGCTCCCAGGCGGAAACAGTCGATCGGCGCCAATCCCTCCAGCATCGCCAAATCTCCTCAGAATTCCTCCATTTTTCTTCCTATAGAGAGGTAAGGTCTTCCTCTCAACTCTTTTTGAGTTTTACATGGATTTCTAGCCTCGTTTTTCCTAGGATGAAAACCCTAGATTTGCCTAAATGCTATATATTTGTATATCCTTGTTTCTCTTGAGTTTTAGAACGGATTCTTAACATGATTTAAGTTTTTCTCTTCGTTTCATGCAAGGAATCTGAAATCCTAGTTGGATAGAGGATGGTTACACTCTTCATTTCAGTTCTCTAGTATCTCTAAAGCTTTATTTAGGTTACTCTATTGCTGTCCTACAAAATTTGGGAAAAATCCCCGTGTCTCAATATTAGGGCAGCCACCAAATGTTGGGTATTCGACGTCAAATCTCTGAATTTGATTATATTATGGCTTATTATGAAATTCCCATGCCTAATTAGTGTAGATTCCCTATGTTTGAAGTTAGGGCAGCAAACCCTAACTTAATTAGCTTTAGCTTGTCTGCTCTGTGCCTCCAGCATCCGATCTCGGATCAATCTTATTTTCGCGGTGGTGTCATCAATATACGTCACACTTAATGCCTCAGTATCTTTATCCTGTGCCCATGATAAGGGTGTTCGGCAGCATCTTCCATAGAGAGCCTCATATGGAGCCATTTTGATGCTGTCCTGGAAGCTATTGTTATATGAGCAGTGGCAAAAGATGCTCCCAAGGCTCGTTGTGTTCTACAATGCATAATCGAAGAAGATCTTCCATGATTCGATTTGTTCCCTCATTTTGACCGTCGGTTTGAGGGTGGAATGCGGTGCTAAACGCTAGTTTGGTGCCAAATAAGCATGCACCCGTCTCCACTCCTTTGAAGTAAAATGTTCATCGCGATCAGAGACAATTGTTTTTGGTATCCCGTGAAATCGCATTATTTGCTCTATGAATAGTCTGACTAATATATCGATGTCATCGCCTTGCCGATTAGGTATAAATCGGGCTACCTTTGTGAGACGATCTACTACGACCCATATAAAGTCATTTCCTGTACTGGATCGAGGTAAACCATGGACAAAATCCATCGAAATATCTTCAAATTTCCACTCCAAAATTGGTAGGGGTTACATCAGACCCCCCCCGGACTTCGGCATTCTGCCTTGACCATCTGGCAGGTTTGGCAATGTGCTACGTAATCTGTGACATCCTTTTTCATTCCAGCCAATACAGAGTACGACGCAGGTCAGTATACATTTTAACTACTCCGGGGTGAATAGAATACTTGGATTGGTGAGCCTCTCAGAGTATCTCCTCCCGGATTCCTCCGATGAATGGAATAAGTACTCAGTGCTTATACTGCATGAGGCCATCGTATAGATTGAAGTCCTCCTGAGCACCACCTTGTAAAGATTGGACGATCGGGGCCGCCTCTGGGTCAATCCTCTGGGCTTCGCGAATTCGATTTCGAATATCACATTGAATTTCCATCCAATACATTTGGGCTTGATATTCTACCGGGTCCCTACGAGTGATGAAGGTGATGTCCAGGTCTACTAAAGATTGCAGCAATTCTCTGGGTATTGCCTCCATCCAGCTCCCGGCCATTGTAGGTTGACGACTCAAGACATCAACAACTTTGCTGGTCTTACTGAGGTGGTATTGAAGGGCAAATTCGTAGTCACAAAGAAACTCTAACCACCGGCGTTGACGGAGGTTCAACTCTTTTTGGGTGAAGACATACTTGAGGCTTTTATGGTCAGAGAAAATTTCACATTTAATTCTGTATAGATAATACCTCCAGATTTTGAGAGCAAAGACCACAGCACCCAACTCTAGGTCGTGGGTCGGGTAGTTAAGCTCATGCGGCTTTAGTTGTCGAGATGTGTAAGCAATGACCTTGTTGTGATGCATTAATACGACTCCCAATCCCTTCAGGGGTGCGTCAGTGTAGATTTGAAACCCTTCGGTTCCGGTTAGAATCGTAAGAATTGGGTCGGAGGTCAAGCGGTTTTTCAGCTCAACGAACGTTGCCTCGCACTCGGGAGTCCAGTGGAATAATGTTTCCTTCTTCGTAAGAGCGGTGAGAGGTAGGGCAATTTTTGAGAAGCCTTCCACGAACTTTCGATAATATCCTGCGAGTCCGTGGAAGCTCCTAATATCGGCTGCCGAATTTAGGGGCGGCCAATTCTGTACTACTAATACATTTGCCTGGTCCACGACCGCTCATTTTTGTTGATGGCGTGCCCTAAAAATCCAACCTTCTCGATCCAAAACTCGTACTTGCTAAATTTGGTGAAGAGGGAGTGCTCTCGCAGCTTGAGCAACACCATCTGTAGATGTCTTGCATGATCTGCATTGCTTTTTGAATAGATAATGATATCGTCTATGAAGACGATCACGAAATGATCCAGGTACGGTTCGAACACTTTGTTCATTAGTGCCATGAAGGCTGATGGTGCATTGGTTAACCCGAAAGACATTACCATGAATTTGTAATCTCCGTATCGAGAGCTGAAGGCGGTTTTGGGTATATCTTCCTCTTGAATCCGAAGTTGGTAATAGCCTGATCGTAGATCCATCTTGGAAAAAACGGAAGCACCTTGCAGTTGGTCGAATAATTCATCAATTCTTGGCAGGGGGTACGTATTCTGAATAGTGAGTCGGTTCAGCTCCCTGTAGTCGATGCACAAACGCAGCGACCCATCCTTCTTCTTGACGAATAACAATGGGTCTCCCCAGGGCCAGGAACTTGGTCGAATAAACCCTGCATCCATCAGCTCTTGAAGTTGTATCATAAGCTCAGCTAATTCTTTTGGAGTCATTCTGTAAGGTGCTCGGGACACCGGTCGAGCTCCTGTCACAAGTTCGATTTAGAAATCCACCTCCCGTTGCGGGGGCAACCCTGGGAGGGATTCAGGGAAAACGTCTGGAAAACCTCGAACGGCTGGCACCTTGGTGAGTACCTTAGTCTTATCTTCCATTTCGAAATAGATCAGGAACACTTCGTCCCTTTTCCTGACTGACTTGACAGTCTGTGTAGACGTTAAAATTATACGTGAGATGGAGGGAATACCTTTTAGCGTGATGGACTGATTTCCCTGGTCGAGTAATTGATTTGGGCCTTATGCTCGGCCAGCCAGTCCATTCCCAAAATGATGTCGAAACCGGTTATGGCCAATACGGTCGCGTAAACTTCGAATTCTACGCTTCCTAGTAGAGCTTGGAACGAGCACTTCTCTGTAGATGCCATATCTGATCTGTTCGGGAGTCGTATTCGCATCGACATCCTGGATGATCGGACGATGTTTGATTTTGACGAGATGAAGTCGTGACACAAAAGAGCGAGTAGCTCTGGTATCGAATAGCATTTTTGCGGACTGACCCTCTATCAAAAGTAAACCTGGAGGGATTCATATACTACCCGGGGCGGATCCCGAGCTTCTTCGAGGAGTATTCCTAGGAGGACTCCTGGCAGGCGGATTCTACAACGCCTTAACGAGGGAAACGGTTCTCAGCTATCCCGATCTTGTGCATAGTGTCGAGGCTCAAATTGCGGCCGACAAAACGATCGAAGCTCACCGCCGACAATTCGAAGGAGGAGTGTAAAGGAAAAGAGAAGAGTCAACCCTGAAGCAGCAAGAGGAGCGCCAGGGAAATACACACAGGCAAGATCGCCTCAGGAGCAGCCCCCCCGACCCTCCAAAGAGTACGCACCGCTCAACACCTCTCGCGCAAACGTGCTCTATGCGATACAAGACATACCGGCATTGTGAAGGCCAAGAGAACTCTCCCAGGGCAAGGGAGATCAATCAAAGTACTGCGAGTTTCACTGAGGCGCAGAACATGCCACTGAGGAGTGCATCAAACTCAAAAATGAGATAGAGTGTCTCATCCGACAAGGCATCCTCAAAAGGTTCTTGCAAGACCAGACACGAAATCAGCACGTCAAGACGCGTCGAGGGGGGGGGGGGGGGGGGGGGGCAGACAAGTAGTAGGGGTAGTGGAAACCATCTCAAGTTTTCCATTCCCCGTCGTCAATTCCATCGCCCAACTGGTAGAGACGATCAGTTTTGCGGATGAAGATTTAAAGGGGCTACCCATTCCACATCAAGATCCACTGGTCATCAACGCAGAAATCCGCAACCGCAGCTTCCGCATCAAGCGAGTGCTGATAGACAACCGCCCGCTCTCCTCAGCATGAAGATCCTACAAGAAAATCTCCAACCAGCCTCTAGACCAATCTACAGCTTCTAGCCCTGCAAACGAGTCGAGCTCATAAAAAAGAGCCGGCTCGAGCTCGAGCTATTTTTTTTGAGCTCGAGCTCGTTTTAAATGGCTCGAGCTCGAGCTCGTCTTGCTCGGATCGAGCTTGGCTCGAGCTCGACGAGCTTGGCTCGAATTATACAAAGAATTCCTTAAATTCTTTTTCCTATCTTCTTGCAAGTGATTGCAGGATATCCTTATTAAGCCGTCTTTATCCTTATCTTTTGTAAATTCTGACCAAATGGATGATTTCTAAAGTCCATATCTAAAAAAATAAAAATAAAATAATAAGCTTTTATATCCACAAGCATGCATAATTAATCAATGAACTTGAAAATTTTAAGAAAAAAAGAATACTCGCAGGAGTATTCACCAGCAATAAAGTGGTTTGAACAAGCATATGGATGTAGAATTGCAAGTTTGAACAAGCATATGGATGATGTTGAAGAGCTCCCCCTGATTTGATTAGTGTTGATGTTCAGATGAGGAAGCTTCTTCTTTTGGATGTTGTAACTCTTTTCTTCTTCTGTAGTTAAGATCTCTGAGCAAATGATCTAGATAGGTGTCTCAGGGTAAAGATGATCTGCAGAGAAGAGTTAGCAAAAAGAAGATAAATAAAATATGTTATCTTATCAAGAACTCTGTATATGTGCTCCTTCTTTTTGCTTCTCTGTATTTCTATATATTTCACTTTTTCATGTTCTGGTTCTGCCTTTTTCTTTTTTTCTCTGTACTTCTCTTTGTATATATAATCTGGAGATGGCTTTCAAAGCTATTTGAATTCTTGCTCGACAAAAGGAAAGAGATAACGTCTCTTTAATTTCCTAGATTCCTCGAGAAGATAAATTGCCGTCTTTAGCTTTTCTGCAACGGCTATAATATTTATTGCTCTGCAACGGCTATATTATTAATTTATACAAATGAAGAAAAGACAGCAATATATAAGTAGAATTTAATCAAAATATTGCTTTATCAGATATAGAAATATTAGTCGATCTAAGAAATGAGATATTATAATAGCAGATAATAATTCGTCGATCTGAGCTTGAAGTTCGTCGATCTGAATGTTGATTTTGGTCGAACAAAACTTCTGCTGCTAATTCGTCGAACACAGAGTGGAGATATTTCGTCGAACGCAGAATATAGATATTTCGTCGAACGCAGAATATAATTCGTCGAACGCAGAACCTTGAGCTGTTCGTCGACCCCTGATACTTGAGCTGGAACGTCGACCGCTGAGATATTGTTCTTCGTCGACCGCTGAGACTGCTGGAGTTCGTCGACCGATGACTGCATATAATTCATCGATCGCAGATAGCCTTTCGTCGATCGCAGATAGCGGTTCGTCGTACCCAGAGAACTTATATTATATATATATTATTTACTCAGCCTTCTGTCTTAATGGGATTTGAACTAAGTTATACAAGATGTGTTAAGAAAGAAACTTAGACAATAAAGATGGATCCTAACTCAAATCAAAACTATGTGTTGAAACCAGTAACCCGGTTTCAGCGTTCAAAAGGGGGATGCGGCTAACCCTTATTTGACCTAAGCCTAGACCCTTGACCGGTCACTAGGAACTGAGAGACTTGCCCTTGATGATCACCGAAGTCCAGAGACAGGCCCCTTAAGCTGCATCGTGGAGGTCCCACCACACACCCGGAAGCTCACTCGGAACTTCCCCTCCCAAGCCAATGCTGAGCCTGGGCACCTTGGAGGGCACTAAGAACCACCTCATCGTCAACTGGAAGATGACAGGGGAGGGGGTGCTTGCTCACAAGTAACCCGCGAGGGAGAGGGGGTAGAGACCAACCCTTCCCAAGGTGCCCATGGAGGTCTATTTATAGACTTTCCCAAAAATGGACTGCGGATAGCCAAAATTGGACTGCAGATAGCCAAAATCCTGCTATCCGCAGTCCGACCACGATCATGAACAGGCAACGCAGGAGGAGGGGCGAGTGGGACTCGAGGTACCCACTCCCCCTCTTGCCGGAGGTCCAAACTAGCCTACTCGAGACCCCACTTGCCCAAGAAGGGTGAGTGAGGAACTCTCCCACTCCCCCTAGGGGGCGGACGAGTGGAGAGAGGGGGGACCTCCCCTACACACACACCCCAAGGGGTTGGCGAGTGGGGAGACCCCCCCCCCCCCCCCCCCCCCCCCCCCCACCACCACCAAGAGGTTGGCGAGTGGGGAGAGGGGGGACCTCCCCTACCCCCCTCCCCAAGGGGTTGGCGAGTGGGGAGGGGGGAGACCTCCCCTACCCCCCCCCCCCCCCCCAAGGGGTTGGCGAGTGGGGAGAGGGGGGATCTCCCCTACCCGCCCCCCAAGGGGTTGGGGAGGGGGGAGACCTCCCCTCCCCTCCCCCCCCCCCCAAGGTTCGCTGCGTTACGATCATCTTCTCTACCACGACCTCATCTGCGTCGGGTCACACCTGCTCGGAAAATATGAGGGTTGTATACAATCCCCGCTCTTTTCGAGCTTGCCTTAAGCTCGGAAAAAAAGTCCAACCCACCTATTTGACGAGTAGGTGGGACCTTAGAGGAATCCACGAAGGGCCCTACCAACGGGATACTCCTGCCGAGCTTTTCAGTTGAACATGACTTGAGGCGGAAGGCGAACGTTTTTTCCACTAAAACACCCCTCCTGTGAGCCGAGCTCAAATGGAGGTGGAGAAAGCTCAACACCTTAGGTCGAGTTAAACTCGAGCGAAGGTGGAGGGAGACTCAACACCTCTTGTCGAGCTGAACTCGACCTGAGGTGGGGACGGACCTTTCTCCACTAAACACCCCTCCTGCAAGCCGAGCTCAACTGGAGGTGGGGAAAGCTCAACACTTTAGGTCGAACAAAACTTGACCGAAGGTGGAGGAAAACTCAACACCTCTGGTCGAGCTGAACTCGGTCTGAGGTGGGGAACGAACCTTTCTCCACTAAACACCCCTCATGTGAACTGGAGGTGGAGAAAGCTCAACATCTTAGGTCGAGCTAAACTTGACCGAAGGTGGAGGAAGACTCAACACCTCTAGTCGAGCTGAACTCGGTCTGAGGTGGGGAACGAACCTTTCTCCACTAAACACCCCTCCTGTGAGCCGAGCTCAACTGGATGTGGAGAAAGCTCAACACCTTAGGTCGAGCTAAACTTGACCGAAGGTGGAGGAAGACTCAACACCTCTAGTCGAGCTGAACTCGGCCTGAGGTGGGGAACGAACCTTTCTCCACTAAACACCCCTCCTGTGAGCCGAGCTCAACTGGAGGTGGAGAAAGCTCAACACCTTAGGTCGAGCTAAACTTGACCGAAGGTGGAGGAAGACTCAACACCTCTAGTCGAGCTGAACTCGGCCTGAGGTGGGGAACGAACCTTTCTCCACTAAACACCCCTCCTGTGAGCCGAGCTCAACTGGAGATGGAGAAAGCTCAACACCTTAGGTCGAGCTAAACTTAACCGAAGGTGGAGGAAGACTCAACACCTCTAGTAGAGCTGAACTCGACCTGAGGTGGGGAGAACTCAACATCTCTAGTCGAGTCGAACTCAACCTGAAACGGAGGGAACTCAACATCTCTAGTCGAGTCGAACTCAACCTGAGATGGAGGGAACTCAACATCTCTAGTCGAATCGAACTCAACCTGAGACGGAGGGAACTCAACATCTCTAGTCGAGTCGAACTCAACCTGAGATGGAGGGAACTCAACATCTCTAGTCGAGTCGAACTCCACCTGAGATCGAGGGAACTCAACATCTCTAGTCGAGTGGAACTCAACCTGAGATGGAGGGAACTCAACATCTCTAGTCGAGTCGAACTCAACCTGAGACGGAGGGAACTCAACATCTCTAGTCGAGTCGAACTCAACCTGAGATGGAGGGAACTCAACATCTCTAGTCGAGTCGAACTCAACCTGAGAAGGAGGGAACTCAACATCTCTAGTCGAGTCGAACTCAACCTGAGATGGAGGGAACTCAACATCTCTAGTCGAATCGAACTCAATCTGAGACGGAGGGAACTCAACATCTCTAGTCGAGTCGAACTCAACCTGAGACGGAGGGAACTCAACATCTCTAGTCGAGTCGAACTCAACCTGAGACGGAGGGAACTCAACATCTCTAGTCGAGTCGAACTCAACCTGAGATGGAGGGAACTCAACTTCTCTAGTCGAGTCGAACTCAACCTGAGATGGAGGGAACTCAACATCTCTAGTCGAGTCGAACTCAACCTGAGATGGAGGGAACTCAACATCTTTCAGGGAGTAGAGCTCAACTGGAGGTGGAGGTAGCTCAACAAGAGCTCGCACGCCGGTTTCTCTTCTCGCTTGTTGAAGCCCAAAGACAGCTAAGGGAGAAAGGACCTGAGGGCACAACTTGCTGAAGCCCAAAGACAGCTAAGGGAGACAGGAAGAGAAAGAGGCGAACCTTCGAGGGCAGCGACGTCTGCCCCACCTGGTCCTGCTGAAACCGAGAGTGCTCGGAGGAAGATTGTGACGTCAACGGCCCAAGCCCTGGTGAGCCGCCTTCATGAGGCTGATGCTCTCCGAGACAGCTGGAGGGGGGTCTCTGCCGACGACATCCTGCACGAGTTCTTCCCTTCTCCCGGCCTACCTGACTCGTCCCCTTGCAGTGGTGGGTATTCCCCCTGAATGTAAGGGTTGTCAGGGGCCTCTTCTTCCTTGCTGCTTTTCGTAGGAACCATCCATCCTTTGTATACATGTTCCTTTTAATCCTGCATGCACCAGTAGAGGTAGAGTGATAAATTATGTAATACATGTTGCAAATGAACTAGCTGCTATTCTAATGAATCTCTCGGCTTGTTCTTCTTTCTCTTTACTGTTTTGGGGATTTGACACCTTCTTGAACCGATCACCGAGTAGCTAGTCAACCTGACGAGCCTCCCCACCTGCCGGCATAACTGAGCCCGGTGGGGGTTACCTAGTCAAGGACCTTAACGATTTGAGGCGGAATACCCATCCGCGTCGTAGGTGCTTCGCTTACCTAGAGACAGGGGAACCCAACGCCCTCTCAATCCAATTGGAGGCGGGAGTACCCACCTGCATCCTAGGGGCTCAGCTTGCCTGGAGACAGAGGAATTCAATGCCCTTCCAAATCAGCTGGAGGCGGGAGTACCCATCCGCGTCCTAGGTGCTTTGCTTACCTGGAGACAGGGGAACCTAACGCCCTCCCAATCTAATGGGAGGCGGAAGTGTCCACCCGCGTCCTAGGGGCTCAGCTTGCCTGGAGATAGAGGAACTCAGCGCCCTTCCAAATCAGCTGGAGGCGGGAGTACCCATCCGCGTCCTAGGTGCTTTGCTTACCTGGAGACAGGGGAACCTAACGCCCTCCCAATCTAATGGGAGGCGGAAGTGTCCACCCGCGTCCTAGGGGCTCAGCTTGCCTGGAGACAGAGGAACTCAGCGCCCTTCCAAATCAGCTGGAGGCGGGAGTACCCATCCGCGTCCTAGGTGCTTTGCTTACCTGGAGACAGGGGAACCTAACGCCCTCCCAATCTAATGGGAGGCGGAAGTGTCCACCCGCGTCCTAGGGGCTCAACTTGCCTGGAGACAGAGGAACTCAGCGCCCTTCCAAATCAGCTGGAGGCGGGAGTACCCATTCGCGTCCTAGGTGCTTTGCTTACCTGGGGACAGGGGAACCTAACGCCCTCCCAACCTAATGGGAGGCGGAAGTGTCCACCCGCGTCCTGGGGCTCAGCTTGCCTGGAGACAGAGGAACTCAGCGCCCTTCCAAATCAGTTGGAGGCGGGAGTACCCATCCGCGTCCTAGGTGCTTTGCTTACCTGGAGACAGGGGAACCTAACGCCCTCCCAACCTAATGGGAGGCGGAAGTGTCCACCCGCGTCCTAGGGGCTCAGCTTGCCTGGAGACAGAGGAACTCTGCGCCCTTCCAAATCAGCTGGAGGCGGGAGTACCCATCCGCGTCCTAGGTGCTTACCTTCACCTGGAGGCAGAGGAACCCAACGCCTTTCCAAATCACCTGGGGGCGGAAGTACCCATCCGCGTCCTAGGTGTTTACCTTCACCTGGAGGCGTAGGAACCCAACGCCTTCCCAAACTAGCTTTACCTAAGGTTCTATTTCTACCTACCTCTCATTCACCATGGGGAGATTGCATATCTATTACAATGCGCCTTCTTGTGCCTACTTGGCCACATGCACCTTGACCATCTCTCCCATCGCCTCCTCCACTTTCTCTGCCTTCCTATTCCTTCTCTTTCTCCTGGTCCCTCCCGCTTCTCTGGTCCATTTGGAGGTGGATGACTTGTTCCCGAAGTTGATCCATGCAGCTTCCCCGTGTCTCCCCCTGCTTCTGTCAGAGATGACGAGGCGACCACGAGTGCAGGTGGTGTCAAGCACTCGCCGCGAGGTGGGAGTGCGACCCGCACGAGATCCATGATCGACTTCCTGAGCTCTTCAAGGTCATCCATCTTCACGTACTCACAGGTAGGAGGGGGGTTCCCCAACTCATCGCTTCCAGCCATGAGACTTGGCTCAGAGCTTCCGAATTAGTCGCTTCCACGCTCACCGCACCAGAATGTTGAAACCAGTAACCCGGTTTCAGCGTTCAAAAGGGGGATGCGGCTAACCCTTACTTGACATAAGCCTAGACCCTTGACCGGTCACTAGGAACTGAGAGACTTGCCCTTGATGATCACCGAAGTCCAGAGACAGACCACTTAAGCTGCAGCGTGGAGGTCTCACCACACACCCGGAAGCTCACTCGGAACTTCCCCTCCCAAGCCAATGCTGAGCCTGGGCACCTTGGAGGGCACTAAGAACCACCTCACCGTCAACTGGAAGATGGCAGGGGAGGGGGGTGCTTGCTCACAAGACACACGCGAGGGAGGGGGTAGAGAACAACCCTTCCCAAGGTGCCCATGGAGGTCTATTTATAGACTTTCCAAAAAATGGACTGCGGATAGACAAAATTGGAATTTGGATAGCCAAAATCCTGCAATCCGCAGTCCGACCACGATCACGAACAGGCAACGCAGGAGGAGGGGCGAGTGGGACTCGAGGTGCCCACTCCCCCTCTTGTCGGAGGTCCAAACTAGCCTACTCGAGACCCCACTTGCCCAAGAAGGGTGAGTGAGGAACTCTCCCACTCCCCTCTAGGGGGCGGGCGAGTGGAGAGAGGGGGGTCCTCCCCTACCCCCCCCCCCCCCCCCCCCCCCCCCCCCCCCCCCCCCCCCCGATTTGGCGAGTGGTGAGGGGGGAGACCTCCCCTACCCGCCCCCCAAGAGGTTGGCGGGTGGGGAGAGGGGGGACCTCCCCTACCCGCCCCCCCAAGGGGTTGGCGAGTGGGGAGGGGGAGACCTCCCCCTCCCCAAGGTGTTGGCGAGTGGGGAGAGGGGGGACCTCCCCTACCCGCCCCCCCCAGGGGTTGGCGAGTGAGGAGGGGGGGAGACCTCCCTTACCCCCCCTCCCCCCCCAAGGGGTTGGCGAGTGGGGAGAGGGGGGACCTCCCCTACCCGCTGTAACATCCCCAGAACAACTAGACCCCTAAGATGCATTTTGTCATGACAAGGTCATGACGTTGCTCTAAGAGGCCAAAATGGCCCTAAGAACCAAGGTGAATAGGTAAAAATCACCTTGGTGTGCAAATAGTCAAATTGAGCCCAGGGCTTATGGCTTGATATCTAAAGCTTCAAAATTACAAGTGGGCCACACTAACACTCCCTAAACCCCTTATGGAGTCCCTTGGGTCATTTAGGACTCATTGGGGTCAATCCAATTGATCAATTTGGCCAAGGTCAACTCTATGCTCAAATAAGTCAACCATCCCTATTAGGGTCAATTAGGGTTCAAATGATCAAATTAACCCCACCAATGTATTGCAAACCCTAGTTGGGGTACAATGGACTCAAAAGCCCCATCTAGTGGTCATTAAATGGTCAAATTTGACCAAAGTCAACTTTCCCCCAATTTTGATCAAAATCACACATATTGGCAAAATTAGCCCAATTGGGGCACCACCATGACCCAATCAACATTGGGCGGTGGCAAGGGACCCAAGACCAACATATGGGACCAGTCAACCCATTACTTTGACCAAGTCAACCCCAAAGTCAACAATGGTCAAACCTAAGCCCAAAGAGGAGAAATGAAAGCCCAAGCCTATTCCAATGGGCTAAGGCCTTGAATCAAGGCCCACCCAGCAGCCTAAGGTGCTAATTACCATGTCCAACCTCAGATTTCAAAAATAGATGCCATGCAAGGGGGTAATTAGGAGAAATCCCCAAATTTTGGAAAGAACCAACCGTGAATTCATGGGATGAAGGCCACATGGCTTCAATTCACACTCCCCATGCCTTCTCCCAGCTGCCATCATGAATGCCAGCCATTTTCCTGTTAGATTGATGCCAAATGGAGCCAAGGAGGAGCTTCCAAGGCATGGCCGAAATCCCCTTAATGGCAACACCACTTAGAGCCAACCTCACCCCCAATACACCCCTCCATCAGCTTCAGATGGTGCCAAGCAACTGAAATCAAGTCTTGGATCAAGACATTTGATGGAGAAATGAGGAATCGGCATGGGAGAGCTTGGAGCATGGTCGGCCATGGCGGTTCCGGGAAAAGTCCACCATCAAGCTCGATTGAGGCAAGTTTCCTTCCCCTCTCCACTTGTGCTAGCATCTAGATGAATTTAGGAGAGAAATCGAGCTCAATTGAGCCCGATCCCATGTGAGAAAAATGGAGAATTTCAGATTTTGAGTGGTGTTGGGTTCGCCGGAAAACACCATCTCCGGCGGCCGGATCGCCGCCAAACGTTAGCCCCCACCTCAACGGAGGTGGTGGTGGCGGTGGCCGGTCGGGGAGGTGGTTAGATGGCCGGGAAATGGAGTTGGAGTTTGCTCCAGGTCGGGCAAATCACGCCCTTAGGCTGGAGGAAGAAGATGTAATCACAGTCGTTGATCTGATCAAGATCAGGCTATATGCAGGCCACTTAGAAATGACCTAAGAATATACAGACCTTGAATGCCAGATTTGAGGCCCTTAGAGGCCAGATCTTGAAAAGTTGGCTGAGACAACTTTTGTAGCTCTTGATGTCTACTTTCTGTAGGTTTTGAGATCAAGTGATTTGGAGCACTACAGCTCCTTGTAGACCCATTTTCCTAGGACTGCTCTTTATGTCTATTGGCAAACCATAATAATTCTGCCTAGGATTTTTAAGTAGTTTGCATGCAATCTTTGAAGGCCTTAGAGGTCATATTTGCAAAAAGGGGCAGAGACAACTTTTGTAGCCCTATGGGTTCACTTTCATTTGACACCTTAATCATCTGATTTGGTGCACTGTGGACACCAGGGCACCCATTTTCCTAGGACTGCTCTATGTCTATTGGCAAACCATAATAATTCTGCCTAGGATTTTTTAAATAGTTTGCATGCAATCTTTGAAGGCCTTAGAGGCCATATTTGCAAAAAGGGGCAGAGACAACTTTTGTGGCCCTATGGGTTCACTTTCATTGTCCACCTTAATCATCTGATTTGGTGCACTGTGGACATCAGGGCACCCTCTTTCCTAGGACTGCTCCTTGTGTAGGGCAGAAATTAAAAAGGCTATATCTTTCAATTGGCTTAACCAAATCCCTTGATTTTTCTACCATGCATGCAGGGTATGAAGACACACCTAGGGTTTTAATTTGAGGATTTTTGGAGGTGTATCCATTGGGTTATTTCATTTATTAGTAAAAGTAAATTTTTGATATTTAAGGAGTTGTATAACTCCAAACACCCCCTAATTTGGGGGGTGAACTCTTCATACATATCTAAATCACTGGTTAAAATATCATATAATATGCATGAGTATTTTTCTCTGAACTTCAAAATGAAGTTAGGGTCTTGAGAGGAAAATTGGGGTGCTATTACTCAAATTGAGCTTTTGAGCTTTTTGATGGGGTTGAAGGTGGGGATCACCTTGCATGCTTCTGAAACCTTGGGGTTAGTGTATGTCATATGGTTATACATGATTGTCATAAGTCTCTTGATTTTTGGAAGTTATTTCCCTAAAGTTTTTAATTAAAGGAAAATGGTCACACTAGTGGATTAATGAAGATTATAAGATTAAAACAACTAGCAAAAATCCCACCTTCTAGGCATAGTCCTTTATGATATTAAATACCCTTAGAAACCATCTCATGTGGTTTGGTTGAAAATTTCATGTGGTATGGTTAAAATTTTAGGGTAGCTCCTTTACAATTTTGAATTGCCCTCCATGGGAAACTTAATTATTTAGTGAGGAAGTTATATATGAAGAATGATGATTTTCTGGAATGTGTAGCTTTATGATGAGGCACATCAGTAGAAATAATCTCATGTGCCATAGATGAAAATTTAGCTTAGTTCCTTTTCAAGTTCTGAAATATCTTCCATGGATAATTTGTTGATTATTGAGTAGTATGATAAGTACTCCCTGATATACTATGAAACTTTGAATTGGTTGATTCAACATGAACATTGTAGCCATTTAGGTTACTTTTAAAATGTCACTGACTTTATGTCATTTGGATTAGTACAACTTCTTCTATGTCATTTTTAGTGTGACATGTCTACAATAGTGCTTTGCTGAATTTTACACTTTGTACAACACTTGTAAGTTGAATTCACCTAGGTTAAACTCATATCTGGAGTTTGTAATCAACATGAACATTGTAGCCCTTTAGGTTATCTTTAAAATGCCACTGACTTCATGTCATTTGGTCAAGTATAACTCATTCTAGACCATTTTTGGTGTGACATGTCTTAGTAGTGTCTTGCTATGTTAAACAATCTTGTACAACACTTACATGTTAAATCCACCTAGGTTATGTTCATTTCTGGAAGTAGTGATCAACATGACTAATGTAGACCTTGAGGTTACCTTTAAAATGTCACTGACTTCATGTCATTTGGTCAAGTATAACTCATTCTAGATCATTTTTGGTGTGACATGTCTTAGTAGTGTCTTGCTATGTTAAACAATCTTGTACAACACTTACATGTTAATTCCACCTAGGTTATGTTCACTTCTGGAGTTAGTGGTAACATAAGTATTGTAGACATTGAGGCTACCTTTAAAATGCCACTGACTTCATGTCATTTGGTCAAGTGTAGCCCCTTTTAGGCCACCTATAGTGAGACATGTATCAAAGTGCATCTGGTGTGTTTAGTGACTTGAGCTCAAGCAAATGCCTTGATTATTTGCCCAGGCCTTAGGCATGATATCAACCACCTCTAAATATGAATTCAACTCATGTGCATGAGTGGATTTCTCTGAGCTTCAAATTGAATCTTTGGATTTAAGGGTGTAGTGAAAATTGGGGTGCATTTAGCAAAAATGGGAAAAAAGGTGACTTTGGCCCATTTGCCCCATTAGATGCCCTTGAAGTTATGGTTATGAGTTGGTGAGGATGGAATTCCTCACCCTCTGAAGTTGTAGAATTTTTGGAGTCAAAATTATAGGGATTTATGTTTAAATTCAATATAGGCCCCTTCCAACTATTGAAATAAAAAAATGGGTAATTGAATCTAGAAAATTCTAGATCTCTGGTCATAGCCTATAATGGTGTTTTAGACCAATAATGTGCTATAATGAATTTACCAGAATTTATGGAGATCGTTAGTTGGCACTCGATGTAGAAATCTCTATTTGCACACCTCCTATTTTAATAGGAACTATGATTTAAGATTCCCTAAAGAATTTATGAAATTAGGATTTGAGGTTGTTAGATCACCACTCATTGCGAACCTATGGTAATAATTGGAACTCTTTTGGATATGATGTGATCAAGATCGCACCATATGAGTCAAATCTAGCTCAATCTCATTTTGATCTGCGAATAGTAAAACTGATTTACATGATTTAGACCACCACTGACCTTCACACATAGAACTATTAACTCATTGATTATTATGAAGGCTCAGATTATTTGGAAGAGCATCTCTAAGGGCATCTTGGGAAATAAGGGTTGGGGTGCGTTTAGCAAAGCTATAAGTATAGGAATTTACAATGATATGAAAAGGAGGTTAGACCTCATCAAGGGCCCCACAAACAACTCATCAGTGTTAAATGATTATATGAAAGTAAAAACTACCCTTAGCCGGGTGAGCCATCTTAAGGTAAATACTCAAGGATGAAGTCGACAAGTATCTAAGGCAAACCCTGGATTAAGGATGACGAAGAATAGGAGTGCGGGTCCAAGTAAGACTAAGGATTTTAGGTGTATGTGTGTAGTTCCTAGGTGAAGAAGGGAACTCGAGCTTAGAATGTGACGACGGGAGAGTCAGCACCCGGTCACAGTTGGTGGTGTTGGAGTTCAAAAGAACTCCCCCACTCCTAAGTGCCAAGTTTAACTCACCTTAGCGATTTAATGTAATTGGAGAGGAAAATAAGGATCAAGTAAAAATGGGTAGATACCAACAAGATTAAGTGCCTTGGGAAGAGGAAGTTCGGGGTGTCAGCCCGTCACACTTCTTAGTACCGGTGCGAGCCCCTCACCGGGTAACCCTCCGGAAGTCCAAGGCTAACCCTAAAGCTTCTAGGATCAACTAAATTATAGACAAGACTAGTTGAATAGGAGAACTCGACACGTTAACTTCCATCCCGATCCGGAAGGAAATGTAGAAAGGACTGGGATAGTCCTGCGAGCGTTAGGCTCGGGTTATATGGAAGGACTGGGATAGTCCTGCGAGCGATAGGCTCGGGTTATAAGGAAGGACTGGGTTAGTCCTGCGAGCGATAGGCTCGGGTTATATGGAAGGACTGGGTTAGTCCTGCGAGCGATAGGCTCGGGTTATAAGGAAGGACTGGATAGTCCTGTGAGCATAGGCTCGGGTTATAAGGAGGGACTGGATAGTCCTGCGAGCGATAGACTCGGGTTATAAGGAAGGACTGGGATAGTCCTACGAGCGTTAGGCTCGGGTTATAAGGAAGGACTGGGATAGTCCAGCGAGCGGTAGGCTCGCAGTTTAAATATAAGACTAGTGTAGTTTAGCGAGCGGGAGGCTCGCAGTTTAAATACAAGACTAGTGTAGTCTAGCGAGCGGTAGGCTCGTAGTTTAAATATAAGACTAGTGTAGTCTAGCAAGCGGTAGGCTCTACCTTATGAATGTTGATGTAGAATTGCGAGCTGGAGGCTCGGTAGTAAAGGACTAATACATGTTGCTTGTGTTTAAGATGTGGTAGGTCTTCGGTTCTGCCTTAGTCGTCACACCGACAGCAGATCGTTGACTCGGCAGTGCTAGTGGTTTTATGGGGGCCAGGTTGTCTTACTGCGCGTCCGACGGGACAGATTCCCTAAACCCTGCCTGGCCAATTCAGTTTAGTACGCAGGAGCTCATGAGTACCGGGTACCGGTATCACAACGTACGTTTGGGCCTAGGTCTGGTAGTGTGACTTACCCATCTAGGTGAGGAGACGCCCGCTCCTCTGCCACCGTTTGACCACGACGGGAGGTGCCCGAGAGGTTAGCTACCTCCAAAAAGTGGGAACTAAAGGTTTGTACGTACAGAGTCATGTGGGTGAGTTGCATGTGTATGACATAATAATACAAACATTGCATCATTGCATTGCACATCATAACATAGCATTTCTGCACAAACTGAGATCTCGTCGTATAAATTAGTGTTGGCTCTTTTATACGATGAGTTTACTTCTTGCCAGATCCCTTGACTTATGTGTCTTGTGTGTACGCATATAAGTTAAGGTTAATTTTCCTAGTTGCTCTTCATATTACTTTACTTGCTCATATTACTGCTATTGTAGCTTTCTTCTATTGTTTGCTCTTATTACAAGCCTAATTGTAGAACTGCTAGAGTAATCTTAATTAGTGTACTCCTGCTAGCTAAAAGCTATGTATCTTTTGCTTGATATACATTGCTAGTTTTACCACTTGTCACCTGCTTCTTTGAATTACCCCTTGATGTCCTCCGCTTCCTCCTCCCGCACGGTGCCTAGGAGTCGCGGGTGGAGGCGGTGAGGAATATGCTGAGTCTTTTAGACTGACGGTCAGTGGACCACTTCATTTTAGGGATGATGTACCGGAGCAGCAGGACCCCGCTTAGGAGACAGGATAGGAAGACGAGGTGAAGCAGAACAACCGTTACACGTCGTCGCAACAACAGTTACAGTTGTATGAAGACAGAGTTTGATTGCTTCCGCATAAAAGTAGAATGAGAGTCTTGATGCACTATATTTGAACATGTAATGGGCATATGCCCTCTTTTACTTTATTTCTCATCGTGGACATTGTAAACTTGTAATTTATATATATTTAATGTGATTTGTGGACTTGTGCTTCTATTTGCATCTATTACTATGAATTGTGGTTGCCTGAATGATGTTGATTAGCCGGCAGGATCGGCGTGTTGTGGTGATGACCATTTGGCGCATTGGCCTCACCGCAAGACGGCGGTTCTGGGCGGTAAGACCCCGGTTTAAAAGCAAAAAAAAAAGAGGGCCTTACACCCGCCCCCCCCCAGGGGTTGGCGAGCGGGGAAGTCGCCCCCCCCCCCCCCCCCCCCCCCCCCCCCCCCCCCCCCCCGGGCCTCCTCTCTTTGGTTTAGACCCATGGTTCGCTGTGTTACGGTCATCTTCTCTACCACGACCTCATCTGCGTCGGGTCACACCTGCTCGGAAAATATGAGGGTTGTACACTATGGTTCCAACAATCTCCCCCTATTTGAGTTGGGATCCTAATCCAAATCAAGACTAGGTATTAACAATCTCCTCCTATTTGGTTTAGGGTACTAAGCATAAAAAATAGAATAACTGCAAGCATAACAGTTAGAAATATAAAGCTTAGAGGAGATGTGCAGAATAAAAATAGATAGAAAATTTTATTGTTCTTTTGAAAATGTTTAATCATAAATTATATTATTGTTTTCTTCTTTTAAATTCTAAAATCCTTCTTCTTTTAAAAACATTTAAACAATCCTAGTGTTGAAACAAGTTTCCCGGCTTCAGCGTTCGAAAGGGGGTTGCGACTAACCCTTACTTGACCTGAGCCTAGACCCGCGACCGGTTGCTAGGAACTAAGAGACTCGGACTTGATGAACACTTGAATCCACAAATGGACCCCTTAAGCTGCAGCGCGGAGGTCCCACCACATACCCGGAAGATCTTAGAGCGCTTCCCCTCCCAAGCCAATGCTGAGCCTGGGCACCTTGGAGGGCACTAAGAACCACCTCACCGTCAACTGGAAGATGACAGGGGAGGGGGGGGGGGGGGGGTGCTTGCTCACAAGACCACGCGAGGGAGGGGGTAGAGGCCAACCCTTCCCAAGGTGCCCATGGGGGTTTATTTATAGATTTTCCCAAAAATGGACTGCGGATAGCCAAAATTGGACTGCGAATAGCCAAAATTATGCTATCCGCAGTCCGACCATGACCATGAACAATCAACGTGTGAGGGGGGGGGGGGGGGGGGGGGGGGGGGGGGGGGGGGGGGGGGGGGGGGGGGGGGGGCGAGTGGGACTCGAGATGCCCACTTCCCCCTCATGGGAGGTCATCCCGACCTCCCCCCAACGTGCCGGGCGAGTGAGAGCATTCCTCCCACTCGCCCAAAAGAGGGTGGCGAGTGGGAGGGCCCCCTCCCACTCGCCCCCAAGGTGGCCAGCGAGTGGGAGGCTCCTCCCACTCGCCCGAAAGGGGGGTCGGGGGGAGCGGGTGCTCCCACTGCTTCCCCCGCGGCCTCTCTTTGCCTTGAGCGGTTTTCAAACCGTCTCCACGCGATCGTATTGCCCGCCTCGGTCGCCTTCGTAATCTTGGCCTCATCCGGGTCGGGTCCCACCGACTCGGGAAATATGAGGGTTTGTACACAATCCCCGCTCTTTGCGAGCTTGTCCCAAGCTCGGAAAGAAAGTCCAACCCACCTATTTGACGAATAGGTGGGACCTTAGGGGAATCCGCGAAAAGAATCTGCCAACGGGGCATCCCTGCCGAGCTTTTTCGGTTAATCCTGACTTGAGACGGAAGGTGAACTTTTTTCCACTAAACACCCCTCCTATGAACCGAGCTCAACTGGAGATGGAAAAAAACTCAACACCTTAGGTCGAATTGACTTCGATCTGAGGTGGAGGAAAGACTCAGCACCTCTAGTCGAGCCGAGCTCGACCTGAGGTGGGAGGAAAATCTTTCTCCACTTGAGAACCCTCCTATGGGCCGAGCCCAACTAGAGGTGGAGAAAGCTCAACACCATGGGTCGGATTAACCTCGACCTGAGGTGGAAGAGAAACTCAACACCTCTAGTCGAGCCGAGCTCGATCTGAGGTGGGAGGAAAAACCTTTCTCCACTTAAGAACCCTCCTATGGGCCGAGCCCAACTGAAGGTGGAGAAAGCTCAACACCTTGGGTCGGATTAACCTTGACCTGAGGTGGAAGAGAAACTCAACACCTCTAGTCGAGCCGAGCTCGACCTGAGGTGGGAGGAAAAACCTTTCTTCACTTAAGAACCCTCCTATGGGCCGAGCCCAACTGGAGGTGGAGAAAGCTCAACACCTTGGGTCAGATTAACCTCGACCTGAGGTGGAAGAGAAACTCAGCACCTCTAGTCGAGCCGAGCTCGACCTGAGGTGGGAGGAAAAATCTTTCTCCACTTAAGGACCCTCCTATGGGCCGAGCCCAACTGGAGGTGGAGAAAGCTCAACACCTTGGGTCGGATTAACCTCGACCTGAGGTGGAAGAGAAACTCAGCACCTCTAGTCGAGCCGAGCTCGACCTGAGGTGGGAGGAAAAACCTTTCTCCACTTAAGCACCCTCCTATGGGCCGAGCCCAACTGGAGGTGGAGAAAGCTCAACACCTTGGGGTCGGATTAACCTCGACCTGAGGTGAAAGAGAAACTCAGCACCTCTAGTCGAGCCGAGCTCGACCTGAGGTGGGAGGAAAAAACCTTTCTCCACTTAAGGACCCTCCTATGGGCTGAGCCCAACTGGAGGTGGAGAAAGCTCAACAACCTTGGGTCGGATTAACCTCGACCTGAGGTGGAAGAGAAACTCAGCACCTCTAGTCGAGCCGAGCTCGACCTGAGGTGGGAGGAAAAACCTTTCTCCACTTAAGAACCCTCCTATGGGCCGAGCCCAACTGGAGGTGGAGAAGCTCAACACCTTGGGTCGGATTAACCTCGACCTGAGGTGGAAGAGAAACTCAACACCTCTAGTCGAGCCGAGCTCGACCTGAGGTGGGAGGAAAAACCTTTCTCCACTTAAGAACCCTCCTATGGGCCGAGCCTAACTGGAGGTGGAGAAAGCTCAACACCTTGGGTCGGATTAACCTTGACCTGAGGTGGAAGAGAAACTCAACACCTCTAGTCGAGCCGAGCTCGACCTGAGGTGGGAGGGAAGAACCTTTCTCCACTTAAGAACCCTCGTATGGGCCGAGCCCAACCGGAGGTGGAGAAAGCTCAACACCTAACCGGGAGCCGAGCTCACCTGGAGGTGGAGGAACTCAACACCTAACAGGGAGCCGAGCTCACCTGGAGGTGGAGGAAACTCCACACCTACTGGGGAGTCGAGCTCACCTGGAGGTGGAGGAACTTAACACCTAACAGGAAGCCGAGCTCACCTGCAGGTGGAGGAACTCAACACCTGACAGGGAGCCGAGCTCACCTGGAGGTGGAGGAACTCAACACCTAACAGGGAGCCGAGCTCACCTGGAGGTGGAGGAACTCAACACCTAACAGGGAGCCGAGCTCACCTGGAGGTGGAGGAACTCAACACCTCACAGGGAGCCGAGCTCACCTGAAGGTGGCGGAACTCAACACCTAACAGGGAGCCGAGCTCACCTGGAGGTGGAGGAACTCAACACCTAACTGAGAGCCGAGCTCACCTGGAGGTGGAGGAACTCAACACCTAACAGGGAGCCGAGCTTACCTGGAGGTGAAGGAAACTCCACACCTACCGGGGAGTCGAGCCACCTGGAGGTAGGGGAACTCAACACCTAACAGGGAGCCGAGCTCACCCGGAGGTGGAGGAACTCAACACCTAACAGGGAGCCGACCTCACCTGGAGGTGGAGGAACTCAACACCTAACAGGGAGCCGACCTCACCTGAAGGTGGAGGAACTCAACACCTAAGAGGGAGCCGAGCTCACCTGAAGGTGGAGGAACTCAACACCTAACAGGGAGCCGAGCTCACCTGGAGGTGGAGGAACTCAACACCTAACAGGGAGCCGAGCTCACCTGGAGGTGGAGGAACTCAACACCTAACAGGGAGCCGAACTCACCTGGAGGTGAAGGAACTCAACACCTAACAGGGAGCCGAGCTCACCTGGAGGTGGAGGAACTCAACACCTAACAGGGAGCCGAGCTCACCTGAAGGTGGAGGAACTCAACACCTAACAGGGAGCCGAGCTCACCTGAAGGTGGAGGAACTCTACACCTAACAAGGAGCCGAGCTCACCTGGAGGTGGAGGAACTCAACACCTAACAGGGAGCCGAGCTCACCTGGAGGTGGAGGAAACTCCACACCTACTGGGGAGTCGAGCTCACCTGGAGGTGGAGGAACTCAACACCTAACAGGGAGCCGAGCTCACCTGCAGGTGGAGGAACTCAATACCTAACAGGGAGCCGAGCTCACCTGGAGGTGGAGGAACTCAACACCTAACAGGGAGCCGAGCTCACCTGGAGGTAGGGGAACTCAACACCTAACAGGGAGCCGAGCTCACCTGGAGGTGGAGGAACTCAACACCTAACATGGAGCCGAGCTCACCTGGAGGTGGAGGAACTCAATACCTAACAGGGAGCCGAGCTCACCTGAAGGGTGGAGGAACTCAACACCTAACAGGGAGCCGAGCTCACCTGGAGGTGGAGGAACTCAACACCTAACAGGGAGCCGAGCTCACCTGGAGGTGGAGGAACTCAACACCTAACAGGGGAGCCGAGCTCACCTGGAGGTGGAGGAACTCAACACCTAACAGGGAGCCGAGTTCACCTGGAGGTGGAGGAACTCAACCACCTAACAGGGAGCCGAGCTCACCTGGAGGTGGAGGAAACTCCACACCTACCGGGGAGTCGAGCTCACCTGGAGGGAGGAACTCCACACCTAACAACTAGCCGAGCTCACCTGGAGGTGGAGGAACTCACACGTCCTCAGACCGGCTTCTCTCTTGGAGCCTTACCAACCCAAACGAATCTATCTGACGGGCCACCCAGCGACCGACATCAACAAGCCCGTGCGAGTGATCTCCAGTCGAGGACCCGACTTGAAACGAATCTACCCAACGAGCCACCCAGCGACCGACATCAATAAGCCCGGGCGAGTGGTCTCCAGTCGAGGACTCGACTATAAAACGAATCTACCCGACGAGCCACCCAGCGACCGGCATCCACAAGCCCGGGCGAGTGGTCTCCAGTCGAGGACTCGACTTGAAACGAATCTACCCGACGAGCCACCCAGCGACCGGCATCCACAAGCCCGGGCGAGTGGTCTCCAGTCGAGGACTCGACCTTAAAACGAATTTACCCGACGAGCCACCCAGCGACCGGCATCCACATGCCCGGGCGAGTGGTCTCCAGTCGAGGACTCGACTTGAAACGAATCTACCCGACGAGCCACCCAGCGACCGACATCAACAAGCCCGGGCGAGTGGTCTCCAGTCGAGGACTCGACTTAAAACGAATCTACCCGACGAGCCACCCAGCGACCGACATCAACAAGCCCGGGCGAGTGGTCTCCAGTCGAGGACTCGACTTAAAACGAATCTACCCGACGAGCCACCCAGCGACCGGCATCAACAAGCCCGGGCGAGTGGTCTCCAGTCGAGGACTGTCGACTTAGATGCTATCTTTAACTACTTTTGATATATCATAAATAGATTACATACCATTACATTGCGCTTCCTTGAGCTTACTCGGACCACATGCACCTTGGCCATCTCATTCATCACTTCCTCCATCTCCTCAGCTTCCTCCTGGTCCTTTGGGGCATAGCTGTCTCCTCTCTGCCGAGATTCTTCTTCCTTTCCTTAACTCCAGAAACTCTGGGCATGTGGCCTGTCGCGTGGCCCTCCTGCTGATGGAAGTCACAGTATGGCAATGCCATCCTCCTTGCTTCCTTCCCTGCGCGACCCCTCTTCTTATTTCCTCTTTTTCGGCCAATCGTCATGGTTTGTAGGTGGTAGGGTTGCAATGGCCTTGTGTCCGGCTGCCACCCTGCTGGGTTGAACCGTCCCTACTCCCCCTGAGAGTTTCCTCTCCCTTGGAAATGACCTCTTCCTTGGCCTTGAGGGGGTCCTCCTGGCGGCCTCCAGGTTGGTTGGGCGACTGGTGGTTGAAACCCCCAGCCTTGCTCCTGCCCAACGGGGGGTCCCTGGTCCCCCTGACTTCCTCGCTTCCTCCTTCTTCTTCCCTCCTTGCTGAGTGTGCTTGCTCCGCCTCCATCGGAGATTGCGAGGTGAGCACGGGTGTGGGTGGTGCCGAGCACTCGCCGCGAGGGGGAGGTGCGATCCGCAAGAGCTCCAGGATCGACTTCTTGAACTCGTCAAATCACCCTTCTTCAGGTACTCGCTGATAGGGGGTGAGTCTCCCAACTCATCGCTTCCCGACATGAGACTTGGCTCAGAGCTTTCCGAGCTAGTCCCTTCCACGCTCACCGCACCAGAATGTTGAAACCAGTTTCCCGGCTTCATCGTTCGAAAGGGGGTTGCGACTAACCCTTACTTGACCTGAGGGCCTAGACCCGCGACCGGTTGCTAGGAACTAAGAGACTCGGACTTGATGAACACTTGAATCCACAAATGGACCCCTTAAGCTGCAGCGCGGAGGTCCCACCACATACCCGGAAGATCTTAGAGCGCTTCCCCTCCCAAGCCAATGCTGAGCCTGGTCACCTGGAGGGCACTAAGAACCACCTCACCGTCAACTGGAAGATGACAGGGGAGGGGGGGTGCTTGCTCACAAGACCACGCGAGGGAGGGGGGTAGAGGCCAACCCTTCCCAAGGTGCCCAATGGGGGGTCTATTTATAGATTTTTCCAAAAATGGACTGCGGATAGCCAAAATTGGGACTGCGAATAGCCAAAATTCTGCTATCCGCAGTCCGACCATGACCATGACCAATCAACGTGTGAGGGGGGGCGAGTGGGACTCGGATGCCCACTTCCCCCTCATGGGAGGTCATCCCGACCTCCCCCCAACGTGCCGGGCGAGTGGGAGCATTCCTCCCATCCGCCCAAAAGAGGGTGGCGAGTGGGAGGCCCCTCCCACTCGCCCCCAAGGTGGCCGGCGAGTGGGAAGCTCCTCCTACTCTCCCGGCGAGTGGAGCGCCTCCACTCGCCGGCGAGTGGGAGGGTCCCCTCTGTAAGACTCCCTTTTTTTTTTGCAAAAAACCACCGGGTCTTAGGCCCAGAACCGCCGTTTTGCGGTGACACCTTCACTCGGGAAGGTCGCCACTAACCAAACGCCGATCCTGCCGCCAAATCGATCACGAAGAAAGTACACAAAAAGAGGAGACAAGTCCACAGAATCAACATGAAATGTAAATGTCCACATATATTAACTGAATAAAAGATATACAAGGGTTTACAATAATAAAAGGGGCCCTTGCCCTATACATCATGTCCTCACTACAAGATCACTCGCGGAAGCTATCTACTAAGTAAAACTAAAGCTATCGTCCACCGACACTGAAACCGGAGTACTCAGACTAGTCTGACCCATCCCTGCAGACTCTGTACTCCACTGGTGCTGCAAACACTGGATGCTTCTTCTCTTTGGCTTGCGGTTGCTGCCTCCTCGAATCCATGTCTACGTCCTTCGCCTTCGGCCTCTTGATCGCTGTGCTGGAGGGGCTCCACTCATCATGGGACATCTGACCCGAGTATGTCCCGGCTGGTGACAATGGTAGCATGGCCGTGGGGTCCACCATGTCGATCCTGCTGTACCTGTTTCTTGGAGGTTGCTGCGTCTCCTCGAACTCCTAAAATGATATGGTCCACCGACCGTTAGTCAAAAGACTAAGCCTTATGTTCCCCACCCCACCCCCAATGGCTCCTAGGCACCGTGCGGGAGGATGAAGCGGAGGACAGCAAGGGGTGTAATCAAAGAGCAGGTGGCAGTGGTACATGAAAAGATTCTACTCTACACATGTGTACGTATATAACTGAAGCAGTAATTAAAAGTGTGGTAAAAGTATATGAAGAGCAGTAAGCAGAAGTATAACAGCAAGTAAAGTAATATAAAAGTAACCATTGATTTATTGGAATGCCCATACAAACCTATAGACCAAGGGTCGTTTGCAGGGCCTACCGTATAAGAAGTCCCATAACCGACTCATACGTTAGGGGTAGGTTGAATGCAATGTTTATGCCATGACATGCAAGTATGTTGTTATGCTATGTTCATAACAGTGCAACTCACTCACTTCGACTCTATGCGCATAGACCTTTAGTTCCCCCTTTTTGGAGCGAGCTATACTCCCAGGATACTCCCGTAGTGGCAAACGGAAAGCGGTGGGTTGGGCCTCGCCCACCTCTAGGTTGGTATTCACACTACCTAACTTAGACATATTGTACGCCTCCACTAAACCCGCGGAGCGTCTGCGTACTCTTGCTGACTGGACCGCCAGACTTTCATGGCTAAGTGTAAATACACCACTCGCCGAGTCAACTATTGACGTCGGTTGAACGACCGTCTAATACCGAAGACCCCCACCTTCAATGCACAAGCAACATGTTCTACTTCCTATTCTCTGAGCCATAAGCTCCCGGCTAACCTGCCCGCCATCAATAACCTTCTGAGCCATAAGCTCCCCGCTACCTGCCCGCCATCAGTAACCTTCCGAGCCTCGGCTTGCCGAACCAACCCGTCGTACCCCAAAACACTACTGCGCACAAGCTTCTCTCCTGCATCAGCAAATCCGCACCTTTAACCACCGGGCCTACTCGCTCGTAGACCAAACCAACTAACTTCTCGTAACCACGGGTGAGTGTGAGATGAATTATTCTTGTACACTGTCTTACTCCTATAATTTAGGCTTGTCTTGGACTTCCCGAGGGTTACCCTGTAAGGGGCTCGCTACGGTACTAGGAACTATAATGGGATGACACCAAAGTTCCCTTCCCAAGACACTTAGTATTATTGGTATCTACCCATAAGAAAACCCTCTTAATACTTTTCACCTGATTTAAACCTAATGCTTTAAACACTAAAGGGAAGGGACGATCTTTCGTCAATCCCAAGATGACCTACCCCAAGGGTGGCACCCCACCACCCCAGAATTCATCAACCCTAATTATCTCATGGGTCCTCTCATATCCAAGTGATCACCATTAGACTTCTCACCTCTCCAATCAATGTACCCCAAGGTTGCTAAATTGCTAAACGCAGACCACCCTTAACGTTTTGATGCTCATGAAGGGAGGTACACTAATTAGTCAACTCCATGACCCAACAATTTTACTGGGGTCCATGCTACCTATTTAAGATCAAACCCAGAGTTTCATAATTTTCCCATTATTATTAATATTTAAGACATTTTTTCAAAACACAATTTCCTAGGGTTTGAACTACAAGTATACTTTCCTGACTTCAATGCTGCCTCAATTTTTACATAAATCAGGGTACCTAATAATCAGTGATATGAATTCTTAGGAAAAACCAGCAAGATTTACTATTTTAAAAAATTCCAAAACTCATTTATTACCATAATTCCAAAGGAGGCACCCTCATATGATCTCTAAACCTTATGCAATTTAATACAGAGGTGATTCATACTAAAATACTCAGTCCTACCAATTTGACCATGTCCACATAGGATACATTTGTATTTCCACAAAGGATATATTTGCAATTAATTCCAAATGAACTAGAGGTACCAAAAATATTAATCACACAATTTATGAGAAAAATACTGTGGTTTTATAATGGTATGAAAGGTCATCCAGCAAGGTTTCATGCAATTACAGAAAACTAACACCCTAAAATTGTTCATCCCAAAAATTGTCAACTATATAATAATTATAATTGGTACCTCCAAAAGTCTTCCAATGGCTCTAACAAAATCTCCAGGGATTAATAACATCAAACTAGTTGGTGACAGAAGATGGTTAATCACTAAGTATTATTTCCTCCTAAATCCCAAAAATTTAAATTATTTACAAATCTACCCAAGGATTTATTGTAACATCCCCCAGACGGCTAGACCCCCAAGATGGTTTTGGTCATGACAAAACCATAGGAAGAGCCCAAGACCATGTGAATTGAGGTGAGAGGAGAAAACCACCTTGGTCTGCAAATAGCAATTTCCAATAACCAAGCTTAGGGTTGGACTTTAGGGCTTCATCTTGACCATTTGACCCCACCTTAGTATCCCTAAACCCTTTAGGGTCCCTTAGGGCATCAGGAGCTCATTGGGGTCAACCAAAGAGGCCAAATTGACCAAAGTCAACCCTAACCCTAAATTGGTCAAAGTAGCCTATTTAGAGTCAATTAACCTTCACCATAACAAATTGTCCACACATCTAGGTCTAAAATATCTTAAGAGACCAAGTAGACCTAAAAGCCCCTTCATGGGCCCCCAGTGGTGCAAATTGACCAAAATCCCCTTTAGGTCAAAAATGGCAATTCTTCACAAAATACCCTAATTGACCATCACCATAGTAAATTGACCTTACCCATAGTGTTATCATATCATAGGGGACCCAGTGGACCAAAAAGCCCCTTGACTGGGTCAACCCTAGGGCTCAATTTGACCAAAGTCAACTTGGCCTGTTTTGGTCAAATCAGCTTAATTTGGGTCAACTAAGGCTCATGTGACCAAATTGACCCCACCAATAGTTTCTAAATTTAATTTGGAGTCCAAGGGACCCAAAAGCCCCATCCTAGGGTCACCCAATTGGCCAATTTGACCAAATCAAAATTGCCCAATTTAGGTCAAATCTCTTAAACCTAGCCCAATCCCTTTGGGTTAAACCCAAATTGACCATTTGATCAGCTTGTAGGCTAGCATTAACTCAGAGAGAGGTAGAAGTCGGCCATGATGAGTAGGAGAGAGAAAATTCAATTTGGGGGAGAGAGAAAGATGAGGCCATCAATGGAGGAAGGTGAAACCCCCTCAATTCTCCTCATTTATGGCTGCATTCATTCTCCTCTAGGGGAGAGGAGGAGTTTCCAACAGTTTCCAAGGCTGAAGGGGGCTGATTAAGAAAGAATTGGAGGTGGCCGAAATCACCTTTAATGGTGATAATGGCATTTCATGCCATGGCTCTTCCCCTCCCTCTTCTGAAGCCTTTAAAAGCTTCCTAGGACTAGAGCCTCTGTTTCCCCTGTTTAGTCGAATGAATCGGGCTCCTCCATGTGGTGGTTGCAGAACTCGGAATCAATGGAGTTCGGCCATGGCAAGTTCCCCACCGGCAAGGCTTCGAGCTTCAAGCAAGGTCCAAATCTTCATCCTTCCCTCAGTGGATAGATCCCCCCTTCTTCGTTTTCAAAATCAACTGAGATTGGAGCTATCTCCAATCGGATTTCTCTTATGTTCATGGCCGAAAACGCAACATCCGGGGGGCCAACTCCGGCCACCCCCGCCACACCGACACCGCAAACGGAAGCTGGGTGTCGGGTGGTGCTTTCTTTCTGCGGCGGCGTTTCGCCGGAGGTGGCGCCGTCGCGCCGGAATCAAGCCCGCAAAACGCCCAGGCGCGGAAGATCCCAGCCGTAGGCTATCGGGGAAGACGCACGGATGCGTCCGTTTATATCCTATTTAAATATAATAATTAATTCTGATATTCTTATTATGTATTTATATATGCAGAATCTTATTTTAAATGTAGAAAATTATTATAGGCCTCTACAGAAAAAGTGCCCACATGAAAGTTGTAGGCCTTGACCCATAGGACATACAAAATTACCTCACCCCATTTGGAACCCTGGTTTTGACCTCAGCACACATTCTAGTGCAAAGTTTGACTGAACTTTGAATGGGTGCCCACACCAAACCACTTGTCCAAATGACTTGAGATTTGGACCAGTGGGTGAGTCATACCTAGGGCTATGTCATATCCAAAAATGAGAATTTTGGAGAATATTTTCCTAAAGTTTTGTAGAAATTTAATAATCCTACATAATTTTATTTGGAGGGTCAAATGACCTCCAATCTCCACCAAACTTTGGTGGGGTGTTTTTAGGGTCATGATGAAACCCCTGGTTAAAACCTCAACTCATTTGGAGTTCTTTTTGGTTAGGTAATCATTAGGCCAAAGTTTTGTCCTTTAAGGGGAATTTTGTGAATAAGGGCTAATTGGAATTTTTCATGGTTAAATTACCTCCTAATGGAGTGGGACTTTAGCCACTGCCCTATTGGCACCCAAATCACCTCTGAGGGAGTTATGAGGTCATGAGGAGTTGGTTTGCCCTAGGACTTGAAGTAGGAGCACCTTGGGGTGCAAATAGCCAAGTAGAGACCATTGGCCAATTAGGTCCTTTGAGACTTGAGACTTCTTAGGAAGGTCAGTTGGATGAAGTTGAGACCCCATGAGGAGTTTGGTGAGCATTGGAGTTGATTTGCTCAAGGTCATAGGGTTGACCCCTATGGAGTGGAATTTGGGGTTGTGAAGGACATAGGGAGTTTGTCCTTGGAGAGGGGTGTATTGGACTCCTCTGACTTTTAAAGTGATAGGATACCTCACAAGAAGTTTGGGTGGATTTGGATAGGAGTAGACCCTAACCCTAGGTTTAAACCCTAATGGGGTGCAATTAGAGGCTAATGAAGAAAGTAGGGTCAAACCCTAATGGTCTGACCTAAAGTTTTGAGGGAAGGTCATAGTGACCAGAGGAGCCTCCCTTGTGAATTTGAAGAGGTTTGGAGTTGTTAAACCTAGGTAATAAACCCTTGGGTAGATTTGTAAATAATTAGGGTTGGGGTTTTAGGGAAAACTATTGCATGTTGGTTAACCATCTTCTGTCACAATCTTAATTTTAATATTGTTAAACCCTGGAGTATTCTATTAGAACCATTGGGAAACATTTGAAGGTTCAAATTGTAATTATTCATATTGTTGGCCAATTTTGGGATGATTGATTTTAGAGTGTTAACTTTCTGTAATTGCATGAAACTTTGCAGTATGCCTTTTCATACCAATATGTACCCACTGTAATTTTCTCATAATTTATGGATTAATAGGTTTGGTATCTCTAGTTCATTTTGGAATTATTTACAAATATATATCCATTGAGGAATTTACAAATGTAACTCTGTGTTATGTGGTCAAACTTGGTAGACCTGAATATTTTAGAGTAGGAGACACATCTGTATAAATTTGCATAAGGTTTAGAGATCATATGATGGTACCACTCCTTTGGTATTTATTGGTAATAAATGAGTTTTGGAATTTTAAAAATAGTAAATCTTACAGTATTTCCCAAAGATTTCATGACTACTGATTAATAGGTACTTTTGATTTATGTAAAAATTGGGAGGGCATTGGAAGTCAGAAAAGTGCACTTGTAGTTCAAACCCTAGGAAGTTGTCCTTGGGAAAATGGTTTTAAATATTAATATATGGGGAAAATTATGGAACTCTGGAATGGATCTTAAATCAGTGACATGGACCCCCAGTGAGAATATTGGGTCATAGAGTTGATTAATTAATGACTTCCCTTCATGAGATCAAAATGTTAAGGTGGTCTGCGTTTAGTAAATTGGCAGTTTTGGAGTTATAGGCCAATTTGGAATACATTGTTTGGAGATGTGAGAATTGAATGGTAATCATGGATATGAGAGGACCCTTGGAAAGAATTAAGGTTTGATGAGTCCTAGGGTGGTGGGGTCCATCCTTGGCGTATGTCATCCTGTGGATGACGAAAGATCATCTTTTGTCTTTAGGACCTAAAACTCTTAGGTTTAGACAGGTGAAATGTTAAGAAGGGTTTCTTATGGGTAGTAACTAATAACATGAAGTGTCTTGGGAGTGGGAACTTTGGGTGTCATCCCATAGTGGTTCCTAGTACCGTAGCGAGCCCCTCACAGGTAACCCTCGGGAAGTCCAAGACTAACCCTAACTCATAGGAGTAAGACATTGTACAAGATTAACTATAACACCTCATCCACACCCCGTGGTTTCGGAAGTTTAGTTGGATTGGTTGTCCGAGCGGTGGGCTCGGTAGCTGTTGCAGCAGACTAGTTAGTCTGGGGAGCTTTTGGCTCCGAAGGTTTTTGATGACGGGCGGGTTAGCCCGGGGAGCTTTTGGCTCGGAAGATATTGATGGCGGGCAGGTTAGCCCGGGGAGCTTTTTGCTCGGAAGATATTGATGGCGGGCAGGTTAGCTCGGGGAGCTTATGGCTCAGAGTTAGGAAGTAGAACATGTTGCATGTGCACTGAAGGTGGTGGGTCTTCGGTATTGGAGACGGTCGTTCACACCGACGTCAATACGTGACTCGGCGAGTGTGGTTTTACACTTAGCCTTGATAGTCTGGGCGGTCCAGTCAGCAAGAGTACGCAGACGCTCCGCGGGTATAGTGGAGCGTACAATAGGTCTAGGTTGGGTAGTGTGAATACCAACCTAGAGGTGGGAGGGGCCCAACCACCGCTTCCGTTTGCCACTACGGGAGTATCCTGGGAGTCTAGCTCGCTCCAAAAAGGGGAACTAAGGTCTATGCGCATAGAGTCGAAGTGTGTGAGTTGCACTTGCATGATCATAGCATAACAGCATACTTTCAATATCATAGCATAATCATTGCATTCAACCTACCCCTAACGTATAAGTCGGTTATGGACTTTCTTATACGGTAGGCCCTGCTAAACGACCCCTTGGTCTATATGTTTGTATGGGCATTCCTATAAATCAATGGTTACTTTTGTATTATTTTTACCTGTCATTATATATACTGCTTACTATTCTTTACATGTTCTTTACTACGCTTACTTACTGCTTCATTCATATAAACTCTGTTTAGTGGTAGATCCGCTGTCATCTGCTCTTGTATTTACCCCTTGAATGTCCTCCGCTTCCTCCTCCCATACGGTGCCTAGGAGCCATTGGGGAGGGGTGGGGAATTGGCTGAGTCATTTGACTGACGGTCGGTGACCTTATCATTTTAGGAGTTCGAGGAGACGCGGCAACCCCGAGAAACAGGTACAGCAGGATCCGACATGGTGGGACCCACGACCATGCTACCATTGTCACCAGCCGGGACATACTCGGGTCAGATGTCCCTGATGAGTGGAACCCCTCCGACACAGCGATCAGGAGACCGACGGCGAAGACGTAAACGTGGATTGCGAGGCAGTAACCGCAGGTCAAAAAAGAGAAGAAGCATCCAGTGTTGCAGCACCATTGGAGCCCGGAGTCTGCAAGGATGGGTCAGTCAGGTCAGAGTTGCTCCAGTTTCAGTGTCGGTGACGATTAGCTTTAGTTTTGCTTAGGAGTTAGCTTCCGCGAGTGATTTTTGTAGTGAGGAAATGTTGTACTGGGCATGAGCCCTCTTTTATTATTGTACCCTTGCTCTCTTTATTCAGTTATATATGTGGACACTTTATTTCATGTGATTTCTGTGGACTTGTCTCTCTTTTAAGAACTTTTCTTGTGATCGATTGGGCCGGCAGAATCGGCGTTTTGTGGTGGCGACTTCCCGAGTGAAGGTGTCACCGCAAAGCGGCGGTTCTGGGCTAAGACCCGGTGGTTTTTGCAAAAAAAAAAAAAGGTCTTACATTTATTACCTAGGGTTGGCAACTTCAAATCCCACCAATTTCTCCCAGTAAGGATTCTCTGGTCATCAAGATCATCTCCCCAAAATTTCAAGTCAAAACATTAAGGTTTGACCCCTCTCCTTCTTTGGCCTCTAATTGTACCCCTTTAGGGTTTAACCTAGGGTTAGGGTCAAAACCTCTCCAAATCCACCAAACCTCATGTGAGGGTGTCACAACATTTATAGAACTCAGAGGAGTCCAACACACCCCTCTCCAAGGACAACTCTCCTAAACCGTAGTGTATTTATATTTTATATTCTCGAAGTGCGGAACTTCTCCTGGATGGCTGGAGCTAGGTTTTCTGAATTGCTACACGCTGTTGATTTCTCCTCATCCCGCCGACGCCGAGTCGCCGCTCCTCATCCGCGGGGCGCCGGCCGCCACGCTCATCGCAGGTGAGCCCTCTTCATTTTCTCTGTAATAGCTTTCATTGTTCATATTATCTTCTGGACTCATTTCACAGGCAAGCCCATCCAGCACAGATCTTGCTTCTTGTGGCACTTGATAGAGTGATTTTTGTCCTATGAATACTTCTCTAATCTAAATTTTCTCCAAACAAACAATGTTGATGATTATTTTATTTTTATTCATGTTTTCAGCTTGAATAAAATAAATCTAAGTTGTCTACTTTTTTTATATTATTGGTTAATTAAAAGATTTAATTTTGGAGTCCTGAAAGTTTGGTGATAGGAAATTAGGAATTGTGTTCACTGTTCAGGCATCACTTGCATCACATTATTTAATTCATGTTTTCAGCTTGTATCACATTATTTAAACCACCAAAACCGAACCGAACCAAGTCGAACCATTCAGTTTGGTTTGGTTCGGTTCAATTTTTGGCGGTTCGGTTCGGTTTCAAATTTTTGGAACCACATAGGGGTGGTTCGGTTTACGGTTTTACTGAAAAACCAAAACCAAACCAAACCATTACAGGCCAAGTAGTGTCTTGCTATGTTAAAACAATCTTGTACAACACTTACATGTTAAATCCACCTAGGTTATGTTCATTTCTGGAAGTAGTGATCAACATGACTAATGTAGACTTGAGGTTACCTTTAAAAATGTCACTGACTTCATGTCATTTGGTCAAGTATAACTCATTCTAGATCATTTTTGGTGTGACATGTCTTAGTAGTGTCTTGCTATGTTAAACAATCTTGTACAACACTTACATGTTAATTCCACCTAGGTTATGTTCACTTCTGGAGTTAGTGGTAACATAAGTATTGTAGACATTGAGGCTACCTTTAAAATGCCACTGACTTCATGTCATTTGGTCAAGTGTAGCCTTTTAGGCCACTATAGTGAGACATGTATCAAAGTGCATCTGGTGTGTTTAGTGACTTGAGCTCAAGCAAATGCCTTGATTATTTGCCCAGGCCTTAGGCATGATATCAACCACCTCTAAATATGAATTCAACTCATGTGCATGAGTGGATTTCTCTGAGCTTCAAATTGAATCTTTGGATTTAAGGGTGTAGTGAAAATTGGGGTGCATTTAGCAAAAATGGGAAAAAAGGTGACTTTGGCCCATTTGCCCCATTAGATGCCCTTGAAGTTATGGTTATGAGTTGGTGAGGATGGAATTCCTCACCCTCTGAAGTTGTAGAATTTTTGGAGTCAAAATTATAGGGATTATGTTTAAAATCAATATAGGCCCCTTCCAACTATTGAAATAAAAAAAATGGGTAATGAATCTAGAAAATTTCTAGATCTCTGGTCATAGCCTATAATGGTGTTTTAGACCAATAATGTGCTATAATGAATTTACCAGAATTTATGGAGATCGTTAGTTGGCACTCGATGTAGAAATCTCTATTTGCACACCTCCTATTTTAATAGGAACTATGATTTAAGATTCCCTAAAGAATTTATGAAATTAGGATTTGAGGTTGTTAGATCACCACTCATTGCGAACCTATGTAATAATTGGAATCTTTGGATATGATGTGATCAAGATCGCACCATATGAGTCAAATCTAGCTCAATCTCATTTTGATCTGCGAATAGTAAAACTGATTTACATGATTTAGACCACCACTGACCTTCACACATAGAACTATTAACTCATTGATATTATGAAGGCTCAGATTATTTGGAAGAGCATCTCTAAGGGCATCTTGGGAAATAAGGGTTGGGGTGCGTTTAGCAAAGCTATAAGTATAGGAATTACAATGATATGAAAAGGAGGTTAGACCTCATCAAGGGCCCACAAACAACTCATCAGTGTTAAATGATTATATGAAAGTAAAAACTACCCTTAGCCGGGTGAGCCATCTTAAGGTAAATACTCAAGGATGAAGTCGACAAGTATCTAGGCAACCCTGGATAAGGATGACGAAGAATAGGAGTGGGGTCCAAGTAAGACTAAGATTTTAGGTGTATGTGTGTAGTTCCTAGGTGAAGAAGGGAACTCGAGCTTAGAATGTGACGACGGGAGAGTCAGCACCCGGTCACAGTTGGTGGTGTTGGAGTTCAAAAGAACTCCCCACTCCTAAGTGCCAAGTTTACTCACCTTAGCGATTTAATGTAATTGGAGAGGAAAATAAGGATCAAGTAAAAATGGGTAGATACAACAAGATTAAGTGCCTTGGGAAGAGGAAGTTCGGGTGTCAGCCGTCACACTTCTTAGTACCGGTGCGAGCCCCTCACCGGGTAACCTCCGGAAGTCCAAGGCTACCCTAAAGCTTCTAGGATCAACTAAATTATAGACAAGACTAGTTGAATAGGAGAACTCGACACGTTAACTTCCATCCCGATCCGGAAGGAAATGTAGAAGGACTGGGATAGTCCTGCGAGCGTTAGGCTCGGGTTATATGGAAGGACTGGGATAGTCCTGCGAGCGATAGGCTCGGGTTATAAGGAAGGACTGGGTTAGTCCTGCGAGCGATAGGCTCGGGTTATATGGAAGGACTGGGTTAGTCCTGCGAGCGATAGGCCGGGGTTAAGGAGGACTGGATAGTCCTGTGAGCATAGGCTCGGGTTATAAGGAAGGACTGGATAGTCCTGTGAGCATAGGCTCGGGTTATAAGGAGGGACTGGATAGTCCTGCGAGCGATAGACTCGGGTTATAAGGAAGGACTGGGATAGTCCTACGAGCGTTAGGCTCGGGTTATAAGGAAGGACTGGGATAGTCCAGCGAGCGGTAGGCTCGCAGTTTAAATATAAGACTAGTGTAGTTTAGCGAGCGGGAGGCTCGCAGTTTAAATACAAGACTAGTGTAGTCTAGCGAGCGGTAGGCTCGTAGTTTAAATATAAGACTAGTGTAGTCTAGCAAGCGGTAGGCTCTACCCTATGAATGTTGATGTAGAATTGCGAGCTGGAGGCTCGGTAGTAAAGGACTAATACATGTGCTTGTGTTTAGATGTGGTAGGTCTTCGGTCTGCCTTAGTCGTCACACCGACAGCAGATCGTTGACTCGGCAGTGCTGGCTAGTGGTTTTATGGGGGCCAGGTTGTCTTACTGCGCGTCCGACGGGACAGATTCCCTAAACCCTGCCTGGCCAATTCAGTTTAGTACGCAGGAGCTCATGAGTACCGGGTACCGGTATCACAACGTACGTTTGGGCCTAGGTCTGGTAGTGTGACTTACCCATCTAGGTGAGGAGACGCCCGCTCCTCTGCCACCGTTTGACCCGACGGGAGGTGCCCGAGAGGTTAGCTACCTCCAAAAGTGGGAACTAAAGGTTGTACGTACAGAGTCATGTGGGTGAGTTGCATGTGTATGACATAATAATACAAACATTGCATCATTGCATTGCACATCATAACATAGCATTTCTGCACAAACTGAGATCTCGTCGTATAAATTAGTGTTGGCTCTTTTATACGATGAGTTTACTTCTTGCCAGATCCCTTGACTTATGTGTCTTGTGTGTACGCATATAGTTAAGGTTAATTTCCTAGTTGCTCTTCATATTACTTTACTTGCTCATATTACTGCTATTGTAGCTTTCTTCTATTGTTTGCTCTTATTACAAGCCTAATTGTAGAACTGCTAGAGTAATCTAATTAGTGTACTCCTGCTAGCTAAAAGCTATGTATCTTTTGCTTGATATACATTGCTAGTTTTACCACTTGTCACCTGCTTCTTTGAATTACCCCTTGATGTCCTCCGCTTCCTCCTCCCGCACGGTGCCTAGGAGTCGCGGGTGGAGGCGGTGAGGAATATGCTGAGTCTTTTAGACTGACGGTCAGTGGACCACTTCATTTTAGGGATGATGTACCGGAGCAGCAGGACCCGCTTAGGAGACAGGATAGGAAGACGAGGTGAAGCAGAACAACCGTTACACGTCGTCGCAACAACAGTTACAGTTGTATGAAGACAGAGTTTGATTGCTTCCGCATAAAAGTAGAATGAGAGTCTTGATGCACTATATTTGAACATGTAATGGGCATATGCCCTCTTTTACTTTATTTCTCATCGTGGACATTGTAAACTTGTAATTTTATATATTTAATGTGATTTGTGGACTTGTGCTTCTATTTGCATCTATTACTATGAATTGTGGTTGCCTGAATGATGTTGATTAGCCGGCAGGATCGGCGTGTTGTGGTGATGACCATTTGGCGCATTGCCTCACCGCAACGGCGGTTCTGGGCGGTAAGACCCGGTTTAAAAGCCAAAAAAAAAGAGGGTCTTACACCCGCCCCCCCCCCAGGGGTTGGCGAGCGGGGAAGTCCCCCCCCCCCCCCCCCGGGCCTCCTCTCTTTGGTTTTAGACCCATGGTTCGCTGTGTTACGGTCATCTTCTCTACACGACCTCATCTGCGTCGGGTCACACCTGCTCGGAAAATATGAGGGTTGTACACTATGGTTCCAACAATCTCCCCCTATTTGAGTTGGGATCCTAATCCAAATCAAGACTAGGTATTAACAATCTCCTCTATATTTGGTTTAGGGTACTAAGCATAAAAAATAGAATAACTGCAAGCATAACAGTTAGAAATATAAAGCTTAGAGGAGATGTGCAGAATAAAAATAGATAGAAAATTTTATTGTTCTTTTGAAAATGTTTAATCATAAATTATATTATTGTTTTCTTCTTTTAAATTCTTAAAATCCTTCTTCTTTTAAAAACATTTAAACAATCCTAGTGTTGAAACAAGTTTCCCGGCTTCAGCGTTCGAAAGGGGTTGCGACTAACCTTACTTGACTGAGCCTAGACCCGCGACCGGTTGCTAGGAACTAAGAGACTCGGACTTGATGAACACTTGAATCCACAAATGGACCCCTTAAGCTGCAGCGCGGAGGTCCCACCACATACCCGGAAGATCTTAGAGCGCTTCCCCTCCCAAGCCAATGCTGAGCCTGGGCACCTTGGAGGGCACTAAGAACCACCTCACCGTCAACTGGAAGATGACAGGGAGGGGGGGGGGGGGGTGCTTGCTCACAAGACCACGCGAGGGAGGGGTAGAGGCCAACCCTTCCCAAGGTGCCCATGGGGGTCTATTTATAGATTTTCCCAAAAATGGACTGCGGATAGCCAAAATTGGACTGCGAATAGCCAAAATTATGCTATCCGCAGTCCGACCATGACCATGAACAATCAACGTGTGGGGGGGGGGGGGGGGGGGGGGGGGCGAGTGGGACTCGAGATGCCCACTTCCCACTCATGGGAGGTCATCCCGACCTCCCCCAAACGTGCCGGGCGAGTGAGAGCATTCCTCCCACTCGCCCAAAAGAGGGTGGCGAGTGGGAGGGCCCCCTCCCACTCGCCCCCAAGGTGGCCAGCGAGTGGGAGGCTCCTCCCACTCGCCCGAAGGGGGGTCGGGGGAGCGGGTGCTCCCACTGCTTCCCCCGCGCCTCTCTTTGCCTTGAGCGGTTTCAACCGTCTCCACGCGATCGTATTGCCCGCCTCGGTCCGCCTTCGTAATCTTGGCCTCATCGGGTCGGGTCCCACCGACTCGGGAAATATGAGGGTTGTACACAATCCCCCTCTTTGCGAGCTTGTCCCAAGCTCGGAAAGAAAGTCCAACCCACCTATTTGACGAATAGGTGGGACCTTAGGGGAATCCGCGAAAAGATCTGCCAACGGGGCATCCCTGCCGAGCTTTTTCGGTTAATCCTGACTGAGACGGAAGGTGAACTTTTTCCACTAAACACCCCTCATATGAACCGAGCTCAATGGAGATGGAAAAAAACTCAACACACTCGTAGTCGAATTGACTTCGATCTGAGGTGGAGGAAAGACTCAGCACCTCTAGTCGAGCCGAGCTCGACCTGAGGTGGAGGAAAATCTTTCTCCACTTGAGAACCCTCCTATGGGCCGAGCCCAACTAGAGGTGGAGAAAGCTCAACACCATGGGTCGGATTAACCTCGACCTGAGGTGGAAGAGAGAAACTCACACCTCTAGTCGAGCCGAGCTCGATCTGAGGTGGGAGGAAAAACCTTTTCCACTTAAGAACCCTCCTATGGGCCGAGCCCCACTGAAGGTGGAGAAAGCTCAACACCTTGGGTCGGATTAACCTTGACCTGAGGTGGAAGAGAAACTCAACACTCTAGTCGAGCCGAGCTCGACCTGAGGTGGGAGGAAAAACCTTTCTTCACTTAAGAACCCTCCTATGGGCCGAGCCCAACTGGAGGTGGAGAAAGCTCAACACCTTGGGTCAGATAACCTCGACCTGATGAGGTGGGAAGAGAAACTCAGCACCTCTAGTCGAGCCGAGCTCGGACCTGAGGTGGGAGGAAAAATCTTTCTCCACTTAAGGACCTCCTATGGGCCGAGCCCAACTGGAGGTGGAGAAAGCTCAACACCTTGGGTCGGATTAACCTCGACCTGAGGTGGAAGAGAAACTCAGCACCTCTAGTCGAGCCGAGCTCGACCTGAGGTGGGAGGAAAAACCTTTCTCCACTTAAGCACCCTCCTATGGGCCGAGCCCAACTGGAGGTGGAGAAAGCTCAACAACACCTTGGGTCGGATTAACCTCGACCTGAGGTGGAAGAGAAACTCAGCACCTCTAGTCGAGCCGAGCTCGACCTGAGGTGGGAGGAAAAACCTTTCTCCACTTAAGGACCCTCCTATGGGCTGAGCCCAACTGGAGGGGAGAAAGCTCAACACCTTGGGTCGGATTAACCTCGACCTGAGGTGGAAGAGAAACTCAGCACCTCTAGTCGAGCCGAGCTCGACATGAGGTGGGAGGAAAAAACCTTTCTCCACTTAAGAACCCTCCTATGGGCCGAGCCCAACTGGAGGTGGAGAAAGCTCAACACCTTGGGTCGGATTAACCTCGACCTGAGGTGGAAGAGAAACTCAACACCTCTAGGCGAGCCGAGCTCGACCTGAGGTGGGAGGAAAAACCTTTCTCCACTTAAGAACCCTCCTATGGGCCGAGCCTAACTGGAGGTGGAGAAAGCTCAACACCTTGGGTCGGATTAACCTTGACCTGAGGTGGAAGAGAAACTCAACACCTCTAGTCGAGCCGAGCTCGACCTGAGGTGGGGAGAAGAACCTTTCTCCACTAAGAACCCTCGTATGGGCCGAGCCCAACCGGAGGTGGAGAAAGCTCAACACCTAACCGGGAGCCGAGCTCACCTGGAGGTGGAGGAACTCAACACCTAACAGGGAGCCGAGCTCACCTGGAGGTGGAGAAACTCCACACCTACTGGGGGAGTCGAGCTCACCTGGAGGTGGAGGAACTTAACACCTAACAGGAAGCCGAGCTCACCTGCAGGTGGAGGAACTCAACACCTGACAGGGAGCCGAGCTCACCTGGAGGTGGAGGAACTCAACACCTAACAGGGAGCCGAGCTCACCTGGAGGTGGAGGAACTCAACACCTAACAGGGAGCCGAGCTCACCTGGAGGTGGAGGAACTCAACACCTCACAGGGAGCCGAGCTCACCTGAAGGTGGAGGAACTCAACACCTAACAGGGAGCCGAGCTCACCTGGAGGTGGAGAACTCAACACCTAACTGAGAGCGAGCTCACCTGGAGGTGGAGGAACTCAACACCTAACAGGGAGCCGAGCTTACCTGGAGGTGAAGGAAACTCCACACCTACCGGGAGTCGAGCCACCTGGAGGTAGGGGAACTCAACACCTAACAGGGAGCCGAGCTCACCCGGAGGTGGAGGAACTCAACACCTAACAGGGAGCCGACCTCACCTGGAGGTGGAGGAAAACAACACCTAACAGGGAGCCGACCTCACCTGAAGGTGAGGAACTCAACACCGAGAGGGAGCCGAGCTCACCTGAAGGTGGAGAGAACTCAACACCTAACAGGGAGCCGAGCTCACCTGGAGGTGGAGGAACTCAACACCTAACAGGGAGCGAGCTCACCTGGAGGTGGTGGAGGAACTCAACACCTAACAGGGAGCCGAAACTCACCTGGAGGTGAAGGAACTCAACACTAACAGGGAGCCGAGCTCACCTGGAGGTGAGAGGAACTCAACACCTAACAGGGAGCCGAGCTCACCTGAAGGTGGAGGAACTCAACACCTAACAGGGAGCCGAGCTCACCTGAAGGTGGAGGAACTCTACACCTAACAAGGAGCCGAGCTCACCTGGAGGTGGAGGAACTCAACACCTAACAGGGAGCCGAGCTCACCTGGAGGTGGAGGAAACTCCACACCTACTGGGGAGTCGAGCTCACCTGGAGGTGGAGGAACTCAACACCTAACAGGGAGCCGAGCTCACCTGCAGGTGGAGGAACTCAATACCTAACAGGGAGCCGAGCTCACCTGGAGGTGGAGGAACTCAACACCTAACAGGGAGCCGAGCTCACCTGGAGGTAGGGGAACTCAACACCTAACAGGGAGCCGAGCTCCACTGGAGGTGGAGGAACTCAACACCTAACATGGAGCCGAGCTCACCTGGAGGTGGAGGAACTCAATACCTAACAGGGAGCCGAGCTCACCTGAAGGTGGAGGAACTCAACACCTAACAGGGAGCCGAGCTCACCTGGAGGTGGAGGAACTCAACACCTAACAGGGAGCCGAGCTCACCTGGAGGTGGAGGAGGAACTCAACACCTAACAGGGAGCGAGCTCACCTGGAGGTGGAGGAACTCAACACCTAACAGGGAGCCGAGTTCACCTGGAGGTGGAGGAACTCAACACCTAACAGGGAGCCGAGCTCACCTGGAGGTGGAGAAACTCCACACCTAACGGGGAGTCGAGCTCACCTGGAGGGAGGAACTCCACACCTAACAACTAGCCGAGCTCACCTGGAGGTGGAGGAACTCAACACGTCCTCAGACGGCTTCTCTTCTTGGAGCCTTACCAACCCAAACGAATCTATCTGACGGGCCACCAGCGACCGACATCAACAAGCCCGTGCGAGTGATCTCCAGTCGAGGACCCGACTTGAAACGAATCTACCCAACGAGCCACCCAGCGACCGACATCAATAAGCCCGGGCGAGTGGTCTCCAGTCGAGGACTCGACTTAAAACGAACTACCCGACGAGCCACCCAGCGACCGGCATCCACAAGCCCGGGCGAGTGGTCTCCAGTCGAGGACTCGACTTGAAACGAATCTACCCGACGAGCCACCCAGCGACCGGCATCCACAAGCCCGGGCGAGTGGTCTCCAGTCGAGGACTCGACCTTAAAACGAATTTACCCGACGAGCCACCCAGCGACCGGCATCCACATGCCCGGGCGAGTGGTCTCCAGTCGAGGACTCGACTTGAAACGAATCTACCCGACGAGCCACCCAGCGACCGACATCAACAAGCTCGGGCGAGTGGTCTCCAGTCGAGGACTCGACTTAAAACGAATCTACACGACGAGCCACCCAGCGACCGACATCAACAAGCCCGGGCGAGTGGTCTCCAGTCGAGGACTCGACTTAAAACGAATCTACCCGACGAGCCACCCAGCGACCGGCATCAACAAGCCCGGCGAGTGGTCTCCAGTCGAGGACTCGACTTAGATGCTATCTTTAACTACTTTTGATATATCATAAATAGATTACATACCATTACATTGCGCTTCCTTGAGCTTACTCGGCCACATGCACCTTGGCCATCTCATTCATCACTTCCTCCATCTCCTCAGCTTCCCCCTGGTCCTTTGGGCATAGCTGTCTCCTCTCTGCCGAGATTCTTCTTCCTTTCCTTAACTCCAGAAACTCTGGGCATGTGGCTGTCGCGTGGCCCTCCTGCTGATGGAAGTCACAGTATGGCAATGCCATCCTCCTTGCTTCCTTCCCTGCGCGACCCCTCTTCTTATTTCCTCTTTTTCGGCCAATCGTCATGGTTTGTAGGTGGTAGGGTTGCAATGGCCTTGTGTCCGGCTGCCACCCTGCTGGGTTGAACCGTCCCTACTCCCCCTGAGAGTTTCCTCTCCTTGGAAATGACCTCTTCCTTGGCCTTGAGGGGGGTCCTCCTGGCGGCCTCCAGGTTGGTTGGGCGACTGGTGGTTGAAACCCCCAGCCTTGCTCCTGCCCAACGGGGGGTCCCTGGTCCCCCTGACTTCTCGCTTCCTCCTTTTCTTCCCTCCTTGCTGATGTGCTTGCTCCGCCTCCATCGGAGATTGCGAGGTGAGCACGGGTGGTGGTGGTGCCGAGCACTCGCCGCAGAGGGGGAGGTGCGATCCGCAAGAGCTCCAGGATCGACTTCTTGAACTCGTCAAAATCACCCTTCTCAGGTACTCGCTGATAGGGGGTGAGTCTCCCAACTCATCGCTTCCCGACATGAGACTTGGCTCAGAGCTTTCCGAGCTAGTCCCTTCCACGCTCACCGCACCAGAATGTTGAAACCAGTTTCCCGGCTTCAGCGTTCGAAAGGGGGTTGCGACTAACCCTTACTTGACCTGAGCCTAGACCCGCGACCGGTTGCTAGGAACTAAGAGACTCGGACTGATGAACACTTGAATCCACAAATGGACCCTTAAGCTGCAGCGCGGAGGTCCCAACACATACCCGGAAGATCTTAGAGCGCTTCCCCTCCCAAGCCAATGCTGAGCCTGGTCACCTTGGAGGGCACTAAGAACCACCTCACCGTCAACTGGAAGATGACAGGGGAGGGGGGGTGCTTGCTCACAAGACCACGCGAGGGAGGGGGTAGAGGCCAACCCTCCCAAGGTGCCCATGGGGTCTATTTTATAGTTTTTCCAAAATGGACTGCGGATAGCCAAAATTGGACTGCGAATAGCCAAAATTCTGCTATCCGCAGTCCGACCATGACCATGACCAATCAACGTGTGAGGGGGGCGAGTGGGACTCGAGATGCCCACTTCCCCCTCATGGGAGGTCATCCCGACCTCCCCCAACGTGCCGGGCGAGTGGGAGCATTCCTCCCACTCGCCCAAAAGAGGGTGGCGAGTGGGAGGGCCCCCTCCCACTCGCCCCCAAGGTGGCCGGCGAGTGGGAAGCTCCTCCTACTCTCCCGGCGAGTGGGAGGCTCCTCCCACTCGCCGGCGGAGTGGGAGGGTCCCTCTGTAAGACTCCCTTTTTTTTTGCAAAAACCACCGGGTCTTAGGCCCAGAACCGCCGTTTTGCGGTGACACCTTCACTCGGGAAGGTCGCCACTACCAAACGCCGATCCTGGGCCAAATCGATCACGAAGAAAAGTACACAAAAGAGGAGACAAGTCCACAGAATCAACATGAAATGTAAATGTCCACATATATTAACTGAATAAAAGATATACAAGGGTTTACAATAATAAAAGGGGCCCTTGCCCTATACATCATGTCCTCACTACAAGATCACTCGCGGAAGCTATCTACTAAGTAAAACTAAAGCTAATCGTCACCGACACTGAAACCGGAGTACTCAGATAGTCTGACCCATCCCTGCAGACTCTGTACTCCACTGGTGCTGCAACACTGGATGCTTCTTCTCTTTTGGCTTGCGGTTGCTGCCTCGCAATCCATGTCTACGTCTTCGCCTTCGGCCTCCTGATCGCTGTGCTGGAGGGGCTCCACTCATCATGGGACATCTGACCCGAGTATGTCCCGGCTGGTGACAATGGTAGCATGGCCGTGGGGTCCACCATGTCGGATCCTGCTGTGTACCTGTTTCTTGGAGGTTGCTGCGTCTCCTCGAACTCCTAAAATGATATGGTCCACCGACCGTTAGTCAAAAGACTAAGCCTTATGTTCCCACCCCACCCCCAATGGCTCCTAGGCACCGTGCGGGAGGATGAAGCGGAGGACAGCAAGGGGTGTAATCAAAGAGCAGGTGGCAGTGGTACATGAAAAGATTCTACTCTACACATGTGTACGTATATAACTGAAGCAGTAATTAAAAGTGTGGTAAAAGTATATGAAGAGCAGTAAGCAGAAGTATAATAGCAAGTAAAGTAATATAAAAGTAACCATTGATTTATTGGAATGCCCATACAAACCTATAGACCAAGGGTCGTTAGCAGGGCCTACCGTATAAGAAGTCCCATAACCGACTTATACGTTAGGGGTAGGTTGAATGCAATGTTTATGCCATGACATGCAAGTATGTTGTTATGCTATGTTCATACAAGTGCAACTCACTCACTTCGACTCTATGCGCATAGACCTTTAGTTCCCCCTTTTTGGAGCGAGCTAGACTCCCAGGATACTCCCGTAGTGGCAAACGGAAGCGGTGGTTGGGCCTCGCCACCTCTAGGTTGGTATTCACACTACCTAACTTAGACATATTGTACGCCTCCACTAAACCCGCGGAGCGTCTGCGTACTCTTGCTGACTGGACCGCCAGACTTTCATGGCTAAGTGTAAATACCACACTCGCCGAGTCAACGTATTGACGTCGGTGTGAACGACCGTCTAATACCGAAGACCCACCACCTTCAATGCACAAGCAACATGTTCTACTTCCTATCTCTGAGCCATAAGCTCCGGGGCTAACCTGCCCGCCATCAATAACCTTCTGAGCCATAAGCTCCCCGGGCTAACCTGCCCGCCATCAGTAACCTTCCGAGCCATCGGCTTGCCGAACCAACCCGTCCGTACCCCAAAACACTACTGCGTCACAAGCTCTCCTGACTCAGCAATCCGCACCTTTAACCACCGGGCCTATCGCTCGTAAGACCAAACCAACTAACTTCTCGTAACCACGGGTGAGTGTGAGATGAATTATTCTTGTACACTGTCTTACTCCTATAATTTAGGGCTTGTCTTGGACTTCCCGAGGGTTACCCTGTAAGGGCTCGCTACGGTACTAGGAACTACAATGGGATGACACCCCAAAGTTCCCTTTCCCAAGACACTTAGTATATTGGTATCTACCCATAAGAAAACCCTCTTAATACTTTTCACCTGATTTAAACCTAAGTGCTTTAAGACACTAAAGGGAAGGGACGATCTTTCGTCAATCCCAAGATGACCTACCCAAGGGTGGCACCCCACCACCCCAGAATTCATCAACCCTAATTATCTCCAGGGTCCTCTCATATCCAAGTGATCACCATTAGACTTCTCACCTCTCCAATCAATGTACCCCAAGGTTGCTAAATTGCTAACGCAGACCACCTTAACGTTTTGATGCTCATGAAGGGAGGTACACTAATTAGTCAACTCCATGACCCAACAATTTTACTGGGGGTCCATGCTACCTATTTAAGATCAAACCCAGAGTTCATAATTTCCCATTATTATTAATATTTAAGACATTTTCCAAAACACAATTTCCTAGGGTTTGAACTACAAGTATACTTTCTGACTTCCAATGCCTGCCTCAATTTTTACATAAATCAAGGGTACCTAATAATCAGTGGATATGAATTCTTAGGAAAAACCAGCAAGATTTACTATTTTTAAAAATTCCAAAACTCATTTATTACCAATAAATTCCAAAGGAGGCACCCTCATATGATCTCTAAACCTTATGCAATTTAATACAGAGGTGATTCATACTAAAATACTCAGTCCTACAAAGTTTGACCATGTTCCACATAGGATACATTTGTAATTTCCACAAAGGATATATTTGCAATTAATTCCAAATTGAACTAGAGGTACCAAAAATATTAATCCACAATTTATGAGAAAAATACTGTGGGTTTATAATGGTATGAAAGGTCATCCAGCAAGGTTTCATGCAATTACAGAAAACTAACACCCTAAAATTGTTCATCCCAAAAATTGTCAACTATATGAATAATTATAATTTGGACCTCCAAAAGTCTTCCAATGCTCTAACAAAATCTCCAGGGATTAATAACATCAAAACTAAGTTGGTGACAGAAGATGGTTAATCACTAAGTATTATTTCTTCCTAAATCCCAAAAATTAAATATTTACAAATCTACCCAAGGATTTATTGTAACATCCCCCAGACGGCTAGACCCCCAAGATGGTTTTGGTCATGACAAAACCATAGGAAGAGCCCAAGACCATGTGAATTGAGGTGAGAAGGAGAAAACCACCTTGGTCTGCAAATAGCAATTTCCAATAACCAAGCTTAGGGTTGGACTTTAGGGCTTCATCTTGACCATTTGACCCCACCTTAGTATCCCTAACCCTTTAGGGGTCCCCTTAGGGCATCAGGAGCTCATTGGGGTCAACCAAAGAGGCCAAATTGACCAAAGTCAACCCTAACCCTAAATTGGTCAAAGTAGCCTATTTAGAGTCAATTACCTTCACCATAACAAATTGTCCACACATCTAGGTCTAAAATATCTTAAGAGACCTAGTAGACCTAAAAGCCCTTCATGGGACCCCCAGTGGTGCAAATTGACCAAAATGCCCCTTTAGGTCAAAAATGGCAATTCTTCACAAAATACCCTAATTGACCATCACCATAGTAAATTGACCTTACCCATAGTGTTATCATATCATAGGGGACCCAGTGGACCAAAAAGCCCCTTGACTGGGTCAACCCTAGGGCTCAATTTGACCAAAGTCAACTTGGCCTGTTTTGGTCAAATCAGCTTAATTTGGGTCAACTAAGGCTCATGTGACCAAATTGACCCCACCAATAGTTTCTAAATTTAATTTGGAGTCCAAGGGACCCAAAAGCCCCATCCTAGGGTCACACCAATTGGCCAATTTGACCAAAAGTCAAAATTGCCCAATTTAGGTCAAATCTCTTAAACCTAGCCCAATCCCTTTGGGTTAAACCCAAATTGACCATTTGATCAGCCTTGTAGGCTAGCATTAACTCAGGAGAGAGGGTAGAAGTCGGCCATGATGAGTAGGAGAGAGAAATTTCAATTTGGGGGGAGAGAGAAAGATGAGGCCATCAATGGAGGAAGGTGAAACCCCCTCAATTCTCCTCATTTATGGCTGCATTCATCTCCTCTAGGGGAGAGGAGGAGTTTCCAACAGTTTCCAAGGCTGAAGGGGGCTGATTAAGAAAGGAATTGGAGGTGGCCGAAATCACCTTTAATGGTGATAATGGCATTTCATGCCATGGCTCTTCCCCTCCCTCTTCTGAAGCCTTTAAAAGCTTCCCTAGGACTAGAGCCTCTGTTTCCCCTGTTTAGTCGAAGGAATCGGGCTCCTCCATGTGGTGGTTGCAGAACTCGGAATCAATGGAGTTCGGCCATGGCAAGTTCCCCACCGGCAAGGCTTCGAGCTTCAAGCAAGGTCCAAATCTTCATCCTTCCCTCAGTGGATAGATCCCCCCTTCTTCGTTTTCAAAATCAACTGAGATTGGAGCTATCTCCAATCGGATTTCTCTTATGTTCATGGCCGAAAACGCAACATCCGGGGGGCCAACTCCGGCCACCCCCGGCCACACCGACACCGGCAAACGGAAGCTGGGTGTCGGGTGGTGCTTTCTGCGGCGGCGTTTCGCCGGAGGTGGCGCCGTCGCGCCGGAATCAAGCCCGCAAAACGCCCAGGCGCGGAAGATCCCAGCAGTAGGCTATCGGGGAAGACGCACGGATGCCGTCCGTTTATATCCTATTTAAATATAATAATTAATTCTGATATTCTTATTAATGTAGTTTATATATGCAGAATCTTATTTTAAATGTAGAAAATATTTATAGGCCTCTACAGAAAAAGTGCCCAACATGAAAGTTGTAGGCCTTGACCCATAGGACCATACAAAATTAACCTCACCCATTTGGAACCCTGGTTTGACCTCAGCACACATTCTAGTGCAAAGTTTGACTGAACTTTGAATGGGTGCCCACACCAAACCACTTGTCCAAATGACTTGAGATTTGGACCAGTGGTGAGTCATACCTAGGGCTATGTCATATCCAAAAATGAGAATTTTTGGAGAATATTTTCCTAAAGTTTTTGTAGAAATTTAATAATCCTTACATAATTTATTTGGAGGGTCAAATGACCTCCAATCTCCACCAAACTTTGGTGGGGTGTTTTTAGGGTCATGATGAACCCCTGGTTAAAACCTCAACTCATTTGGAGTTCTTTTGGTTAGGTAATCATTAGGCCAAAGTTTTGTCCTTTAAGGGGAATTTTGTGAATAAGGGCTAATTGGAATTTTTCATGGTTAAATTACCTCCTAATGGAGTGGGACTTTAGCCACTGCCCTATTGGCACCCAAATCACCTCTGAGAGAGTTATGAGGTCATGAGGAGTTGGTTTGCCCTAGGACTTGAAGTAGGAGCACCTTGGGGTGCAAATAGCCAAGTAGAGAACCATTGGCCAATTAGGTCCTTTGAGACTTGAGACTTCTTAGGAAGGTCAGTTGGATGAAGTTGAGACCCCATGAGGAGTTTGGTGAGCATTGGAGTTGATTTGCTCAAGGTCATAGGGTTGACCCCTATGGAGTGGAATTTGGGGTTGTGAAGGACATAGGGGAGTTTGTCCTTGGAGAGGGGTGTATTGGACTCCTCTGACTTTTATAAGTGATAGGATACCCTCACAAGAAGTTTGGGTGGATTTGGATAGGATTAGACCCTAACCCTAGGTTAAACCCTAATGGGGTGCAATTAGAGGCTAATGAAGAAAGTAGGGTCAAACCCTAATGGTCTGACCTAAAGTTTTGGAGGGAAGGTCATAGTGACCAGAGGAGCCTCCCTTGTGAATTTGAAGAGGTTTGGAGTTGTTAAACCTAGGTAATAAAACCCTTGGGTAGATTTGTAAATAATTAGGGTTTGGGGTTTTAGGGAAAACTATTGCATGTTGGTTAACCATCTTCTGTCACAATCTTAATTTTAATATTGTTAAACCCTGGAGATTCTATTAGAACCATTGGGAAACATTTGAAGGTTCAAATTGTAATTATTCATATTGTTGGCAATTTTTGGGATGATTGATTTTAGAGTGTTAACTTTCTGTAATTGCATGAAACTTTGCAGTATGCCTTTTCATACCAATATGTACCCACTGTAATTTTCTCATAATTTATGGATTAATAGGTTTGGTATCTCTAGTTCATTTTGGAATTATTTACAAATATATCCATTGAGGAATTTACAAATGTAACCTCTGTGTTATGTGGTCAAACTTGGTAGACCTGAATATTTTAGTAGGAGACACATCTGTATAAATTTGCATAAGGTTTAGAGATCATATGATGGTACCTCCTTTGGTATTTATTGGTAATAAATGAGTTTTGGAATTTTAAAAATAGTAAATCTTACAGTATTTCCCAAAGATTTCATGACTACTGATTAATAGGTACTTTTGATTTATGTAAAAATTGGGAGGGGCATTGGAAGTCAGAAAAGTGCACTTGTAGTTCAAACCCTAGGAAGTTGTCCTTGGGAAAAATGGTTTTAAATATTAATAATATGGGGAAAATTATGGAACTCTGGAATGGATCTTAAATCAGTGACATGGACCCCCAGTGAGAATATTGGGTCATAGAGTTGATTAATTAATGTACTTCCCTTCATGAGGATCAAAATGTTAAGGGTGGTCTGCGTTTAGTAAATTGGCAGTTTTGGAGTTATAGGCCAATTTGGAATACATTGTTTGGAGATGTGAGAATTGAATGGTAATCATATGGATATGAGAGGACCCTTGGAAAGAATTAAGGTTTGATGAGTCCTAGGGTGGTGGGGTTGCCATCCTTGGCGTAGGTCATCCTGTGGATGACGAAAGATCATCTTTTGTCTTTAGGACCTAAAAGCTCTTAGGTTTAGACCAGGTGAAATGTTAAGAGGGTTTCTTATGGGTAGTAACTAATAACATGAAGTGTCTTGGGAGTGGGAACTTTGGGGTGTCATCCCATAGTGGTTCCTAGTACCGTAGCGAGCCCCTCACAGGGTAACCCTCGGGAAGTCCAAGACTAACCCTAACTCATAGGAGTAAGACATTGTACAAGATTAACTAATAACACACTCATCCACACCCCGTGGTTTCGGAAGTTTAGTTGGATTGGTTGTCCGAGCGGTGGGCTCGGTAGCTGTTGCAGCAGACTAGTTAGTCTGGGGAGCTTTTGGCTCGGAAGGTTTTTGATGACGGGCGGGTTAGCCCGGGGAGCTTTTGGCTCGGAAGATATTGATGGCGGGCAGGTTAGCCCGGGGAGCTTTTGGCTCGGAAGGATATTGATGGCGGGCAGGTTAGCTCGGGGAGCTTATGGCTCAGAGTTAGGAAGTAGAACATGTTGCATGTGCACTGAAGGTGGTGGGTCTTCGGTATTGGACGGTCGTTCACACCGACGTCAATACGTTGACTCGGCGAGTGTGGTTTTACACTTAGCCTTGATAGTCTGGCGGTCCAGTCAGCAAGAGTACGCAGACGCTCCGCGGGTATAGTGGAGGCGTACAATAGGTCTAGGTTGGGTAGTGTGAATACCAACCTAGAGGTGGGAGGGGCCCAACCCACCGCTTCCGTTTGCCACTACGGGAGTATCCTGGGAGTCTAGCTCGCTCCAAAAAGGGGGAACTAAAGGTCTATGCGCATAGAGTCGAAGTGTGTGAGTTGCACTTGCATGATCATAGCATAACAGCATACTTTCAATATCATAGCATAATCATTGCATTCAACCTACCCCTAACGTATAAGTCGGTTATGGGACTTCTTATACGGTAGGCCCTGCTAAACGACCCCTTGGTCTATATGTTTGTATGGGCATTCCTATAAATCAATGGTTACTTTTGTATTATTTTACCTGTCATTATATATACTGCTTACTATTCTTTACATGTTCTTTACTACGCTTACTTACTGCTTCATTCATATAAACTCCTGTTTAGTGGTAGATCCGCCGTCATCTGCTCTTGTATTTACCCCTTGAATGTCCTCCGCTTCCTCCTCCCATACGGTGCCTAGGAGCCATTGGGGGAGGGGTGGGGAATTGGCTGAGTCATTTTGACTGACGGTCGGTGGACCTTATCATTTTAGGAGTTCGAGGAGACGCGGCAACCTCCGAGAAACAGGTACAGCAGGATCCGACATGGTGGACCCCACGGCCATGCTACCATTGTCACCAGCCGGGACATACTCGGGTCAGATGTCCCATGATGAGTGGAACCCCTCCGACACAGCGATCAGGAGACCGACGGCGAAGACGTAAACGTGGATTGCGAGGCAGTAACCGCAGGTCAAAGAGAAGAAGCATCCAGTGTTGCAGCACCATTGGAGCCCGGAGTCTGCAAGGATGGGTCAGTCAGGTCAGAGTGCTCCAGTTTCAGTGTCGGTGACGATTAGCTTTAGTTTTGCTTAGGAGTTAGCTTCCGCGAGTGATTTTTGTAGTGAGGAAATGTTGTACTGGGCATGAGCCCTCTTTTATTATTGTACCCTTGCTCTCTTTATTCAGTTAATATATGTGGACACTTATATTTCATGTGATTCTGTGGACTTGTCTCTCTTTTAAGAACTTTTCTTGTGATCGATTTGGCCGGCAGAATCGGCGTTTTGTGGTGGCGACCTTCCCGAGTGAAGGTGTCACCGCAAAGCGGCGGTTCTGGGCCTAAGACCCGGTGGTTTTTGCAAAAAAAAAAAGAGGGTCTTACATTTATTACCTAGGGTTGGCAACTTCAAATCCCACCAATTTCTCCCAGTAGGATTCTCTGGTCATCAAGATCATCTCCCCAAAATTTCAAGTCAAAACATTAAGGTTTGACCCCTCTTCCTTCTTTGGCCTCTAATTGTACCCCTTTAGGGTTTAACCTAGGGTTAGGGTCAAAACCTCTCCAAATCCACCCAAACCTCATGTGAGGGTGTCACAACATTTATAGAACTCAGAGGAGTCCAACACACCCCTCTCCAAGGACAAACTCTCCTATGTCCTTCACAACCCCAAATTCCACTCCATAGGGATCAACCCTATGACCTTGAGCAAATCAACTCTAATGCTCACAAATCTTCCTCATGGGGTCTCAAATTGACTCCACTGACCTTCCCAAGAAGACTCAAGTCTCTAAGGACCCATTTGGCCAATGGATCACTACTTGGCTAAATGCACCCCAAAGTGCTCCAACTCCATGTCCTAGGGCAAACCAACTCCCCATGACCCCAAAACTCTCTTAGAGGTGATTTGGGTGATATTAGGGCAGTGACCAAGGTCCCACTCCAATAGGAGGTGGTTTGACCATGAAAAATCCCAAATAGCCCTTATTCACAAATTTCCCCAAAATAGACAAATCTTTGGCCTAATGATTACCTAATCAAATGAACTCCAAATGAGTTGAGATTTTAACCAGGGGTTTATCATGACACTAATAACACCCCACCAAAATTTGGTAGTGATTGGAGGTCATTTGACCCTCCAAATAATTTATGCAAGGATTATTAAATTTCTACAAAAACTTTAGGGAAATGTTCCCCAAAAATTCTCATTTTTGGATATGTTATAGCCCTAGATATGACTCATTATTAGTCCAAATTTCAAGTCATTTGGACTTGTGGTTTGATGTGGGCATCCATTCAAAGTTCAGTCAAACCTTGCACTAAAATGGGTGCTGAGGTCAAACCAGGACTCCAAATTGGGTGAAGTCAATTTTGTATGATCTTAGGGGTCAAGGCCTACAACTTTCATCTTGGGCACTTTTTCTGTAGAGGGCATCTAGCATTTTCTATATTTAAGATTAGATTCTGCCTATATAAGCTATAATAAAAAGATATTAATATTAATCAATAGTTATTATAACCCTATAACGCGCGATCCGACGGCTCCTGTTCATCATCCCCGATGAATCAAGGGTTCACAGAGCCCGCGACTGGGCGGTTTGATCTTCGAATTCCCCGGCCACCTGAGCGCCGCCTCGGCCAACCAACGCCACCACCACCTCCGTTGAGGTGGTGGCCGGCGACGAACGGGGCTTGATTGGCCGGAGGTGGCCGGAAATGTGGATTCTGGGTGGAATCCCAAACCCGATATACGAGTGGCGTGGCTGACTCGATCCACGGCCTATTGTCCACGAATCGATCCGCCGATGAGTTAGATTTACACCACTGAGGGAGGAGCAGAGAACCAGACCTGATTTAGGGCTTGAAGTCTTGCCGATTGGGGGATTGCCATGGCCGACCTTCATGCTTTCCAAGTTCTGCAACCACCACCCCACACTGCCCGACCTCTTCTGAAAACAAGGGGGTTTCACTCCTCTCCGGCTTCTGAAGATAATGGGGGGGGGGGGGGGGTCAATTGAAGGCAATGGTGGCTTTAACTACTAATGCCATTAATGGCCTCTTAGAATTCCTCTAAGGCCGGCCACAATACATCCCCCCTGCCTTCAATTCCTCCTGGGAACTGCTGGAAACTCCTCTCCCCTAGAGGAGATGAATGCAACCATTAATGGGGGAGATTGAAGGTTTCTTCTTCCTCCCCATTAATCCTCCTCTTTCTCTCTCCCCCTTAATGGGTTTTTCTCTCTCCTACTCACCATGGCCGATTTTCCCTCTCTCACATGCTTAATATCAGTCTACTAGGCTGGTCAAGTGATCAATTTGGGCTTAGCCCAAAGGGATTGGGCTATGTTTAAGAGATTTGACCTAATTTGGGCAAGTTTGACTTTTGGTCAAATTGACCAATTGGGTGACCCTAGGATGGGGCTTTTGGGTCCATTGGATTCCAAATTAGGTTTAGAAACTACTGGTGGGGTCAATTTGGTCACATGAGCCTTAGTTGACCCAATTTAAGCTGATTTGACCCAAACAGGCTAAGTTGACTTTGGTCAAATTGAGCCCTAGGGTTGACCCAGTCATGGGGCTTTTTGGTCCACTGGGTCCCCTATGACATGATAACCCTAAGGGTAGGGTCAATTTAACATGGTGATGGTCAATTTGGGCACTTAGTGAAGAATTGCCATTTTGACCTAACAAGGGCATTTTGGTCAATTTGCACCATTGGGGGTCCCATGATGGGGCTTTTAGGTCTACTAGGTCTCTTATGATATTCTAGACCTAGATGAGTGATCAATTTGTCATGGTGAAGGTTAATTGGTTCTAATTAGGTTACTTTGACCAATTTAGGGTTAGGGTTGACTTTGGTCAATTTGGCCTCTTTGGTTGACCCCAATGTGTCCTTGGCGCCCTAAGGGGGCCCCTAAAGGGTTAGGGATACTAAGGTGGGGTCAAATGGTCAAGATGAGGCCCTAAAGTCCAACCCTAAGCTTGGTCACTGGAAATTACTATTTGCAGTCCAAGACACTTTCAACCCTAATCTTGCCTAAGATAAAGGGATTTCTACACTACCAAGGCCTTGTCATGACCTTGTCATGACAGATTCAACTGGGGGGGGGGGGGGTCTAGCTGTCTGGGGATGTTACACCCTCCCACTCGCCTGGCGAGTGGGAGGCTCCTCCCACTCGCCCGAAGGGGGGTCGGGGGAGCGGGTGCTCCCCCTGCTTCCCCAGCGGCCTCTCTTTGCCTTGAGCGGTTTCGACCGTCTCCACGCGATCGTATTGCCCGTCCTCGGTCGCCTTTGTAATCTTGGCCTCATCCGTGTCGGGTCCCACCGACTCGGGAAATATGAGGGTTGTACACCTAGATTTTGTTTTTAATAGGATTTTAATAATATGAAGAATTGTTACAGCTGTTAATGGATTCTAAGGAATTTTAAGATCAGAAAAACATTGTCTGATACCTTCCTTCTAAAGAATCCCCTTATCAGAAGAGACTCACACTCAGTGCCCTGATCATTTCTGATCTATGCAATCTGAGTAGAATGCTCAAACATGATTTTGGAGAAGGTCTGTAAGAACATGAAGTTATCTGACTTTGTTTTTAAGATGAAAAATTCAAATGAATCTTATAACTGCTTGTTTGATTATTATTTGAGTTAAAAGATTAAAAATGTTAAGCATTGCTTTATAGTTAGATATATTAGCCTTTTTATCTCATTAAAATATAAATTTGATAAACTAAACTTATTTCTAGATTTTATTTTAACATAAAGAAATTCAGTAAATTCTACAGTCTTTTACTTCTTTTTTCTTAAAAGATTGTTTAAATTTTTTCAGCCTTAATTAATTTATTTTTCAAGGAAGTAATTTTCTCTTCTGATGTTTTCAAATCTTCTTTAAGTTTAGTATTTTCAGAAGTTAAATTATTTATTTCTATTAACTCTGTTCTGAGAGATTTTATTTCTTTCTCAGGTTTTATTAGATCTGTATATGGCATTTTAAAATCTGATTTGACTTGATCAGAGATAGAATCAAACCTTGAAATTACCTCATCTTCATCAGATTCAGATTCTGCATCTGAGTTGTGGAATGAGCCATTTATGACCATCATGCAGAAATCTCTAGCCTTTTGTTCTTCTTCTTCTTCTTCTTCACTTTGACTAGATGATGGTTCTGTATCATAAATACAGAAAGTGGAAGAAGGTTCAGCTACCATCCTTGTGAGGGAGTTCCAGATGCCTCTTGCTGAAGTGCAATCAACAACTCTTTGAAGAATGTCATTTGACATTGATTGAGCTAGTATTTTCATAGCCTTGGCATCAGCACTCTTCAGCTTCTTTTGAGCATCTGTTGATGTTGATGAAGTTGGAGGTCCTGTCAAAATAGAGTTATAAATTTCTTCATCTATGACATTCATGAATAATCTAATTCTAGCTTGCCATAAAGAGAATCTATTTAGATTACAGATTGGTGGAATTGTGATTGAAAATTCTACTTGTGCCATGAGTTTTTATAAAAAGATAAGTAAAAAAAATAACTAATTGATTTTTATACAATCAACTACCCTCTGATACCAATTGAAAGTCAATTGATATCAGTTGAAATCTCTGATACCAATTGAAAGTTAGGTTAGTTCTTAAATTAAAACTTTTTGGGTTATTGCAAAATAGTGATATATAAAAATATGTATAACACAGAGTGAGTTATTTAACTACAATATTTATCACAGATATCAAGCACAGTAATAAGAAATAAGAAACAAATCAAGCAACCAGAAGACAACAAGAAATAAAGTGGTTCCCCTCTCAATAGGGTACATCCACTCTTCTACCACACTGGTAGGAATCCACTACAGGTTTTTGATCAGGTGTCTTACCACCAATGGGGTTTTGACCAGGTGCCCAAATCACCACAGAGCTTTTGATCAGGTGCTCAAAACCAAACATAAATTTTTGATCAGGTGCCCTGCCACCAAAGGGTTAACTTTTGAAGGGAGTTATAACCCTGTACAAGATGGAAAGGGAAAAGAATATGTTGTTCTTCTCTTTGCTTGAGAAGACTCTAGAGATCCAAATGGTGTTGTTGAGAGTGGATCTTGATGATGTTGAAGAGCTCCCCCTGATTTGATTAGTGTTGATGTTCAGGTGAGGAAGCTTCTTCTTTTGGATGTTGTAATTCTTTTCTTCTTCTGCAGTTAAGATCTCTGAGCAAATGATCTAGATAGGTGTCTCAGGGTAAAGATGATCTGCAGAGAAGAGTTAGCAAAAAGAAGATAAATAAAATATGTTGTTCTTATCAAGAACTCTATATATGTGCTCCTTCTTTTTGCTTCTCTGTATTTCTGTATATTTCACATCTTCCTGTTCTGGTTCTGCCTTTTTTTTCTGTACTTCTCTTTGTATATATAATCTGGAGATGACTTTCAAAGCTATTTGAATTCTTGCCCGACAAAAGGAAAGAGATAGCGTCTCTTTAATTTCCTAGATTCCTCGAGAAGATAAATTGCCGTATTTAGCTTTTCTGCAACGGCTATAATATTTATTGCTCTGCAACGACTATATTATTAATTTATACAAATGAAGAAAGGGCAGCAATATATAAGTAGAATTTAATCAAAATATTGCTTTATCAGATATAGAAATATTAGTCGATCTAAGAAATGAGATATTATAATAACAGATAATAATTCGTCGACCTGAGCTTGAAGTTCGTCGATCTGAATGTTGATTTTGGTCGAACAAAACTTCTGCTGCTAATTCGTCGAACGCAGAGTGGAGATATTTCGTTGAACGCAGAATATAATTCGTCGAACGCAGAATATAATTCGTCGAACACAGAACCTTGAGCTGTTCGTCGACCGCTGAGACTTGAGCTGGATCGTCGACCGCTGAGACTTGAGCTGGATCGTCGACCGCTGAGACGGTTCATCGACCGCTGAGATATTGTTCTTCGTCGACCGCTGAGACTGCTGGAGTTCGTCGACCGCAGACTGCATATAATTCGTCGACCGCAGATAGCCTTTCGTCGATCGCAGATAGCCGTTCGTCGAACCCAGAGAACTTATATTATATATATATTATTTTCTTCGCATATATTATTTACTCAGCCTTCTGTCTTAATAAGATTTGAACTAAGTTATACAAGATGTGTTAAGAAAGAAACTTAGACAATAAAGATGGATTCTAACTCAAATCAAAACTATGGTTCCAACACTTGGTTGCGCGCGCACGACGCACAGCCGCAAGCCGCGCGGCCGGCCATCCGGCCGGCCTTGGCCCCACGTCCATAGCGCGCGGTCAGCCACTTAGACGGCCCCCGACCGACCTTGGCCGCACATCCTTAGCGCGCAGCTGGTCGGCTGCCGGGCTTGGTCGCGCGTCGTCGGAGGGTGGTCGCACGACCGGCCACCCGACCGGCCTTGGTGGTGCGCCCGCGGCGCGCGACCGCCTAGCCGCGCTGCTGGCCTTGGCCGCTCACCGAGGTTCTAGCAGTCGGCCGGCCGGCCCCTCTCGCCGGCCGGGCTTTCCACCGTGGTCGTCCGATCGTTCCACGGAGTCTCCACCCTCCGATTAACGGGTAACCACCTGCGTAACCACCCGCATAACCACTCATTATGGGTGGGTGCGATTATTCAAAAATGTATCGGGTTGCGTATAGAATAATACCAAAATAATACGCGTCTTAGATCATATAAACCCGGCCTGCAAATAGCAATTATGGTGGTTGCGCTCTGCGAATAATCGCATAATTACTGTAGCCACCTCTGAGGCCTATAAATAAGACCACATGCTCTCCTTCATTTCTCACTTTTCTCTCCTCCCTCCTCTCCTCCTAAGTGCAAGAGAGTTCCTTGAGATCTCCCTCGCCTTCGAATATCTTTCAAACACTTCGCATATGGACGAAGATCTTCATCCTCCTTCGAGCACTTCGAAGACCGTCCAGCGACCTTCATCTTCCTCCGAACATCGGTCAAAGCACGGAGTGCTTAGCGATCGACGCCCCAAGTCAACGGCAACAAACACGCCCCAACACCGTCATCGAACTTCGGAGAGATCCAGAAGTCCAGAACGCATCCCTCGACACTCCAAGTGCAAGAGGAAGATCTCCCAAGTCCCGAGCACGGTGCTCCCCACTGTCATAAAGAAGAAGACTTAGCCTCGAGAGTGGTGTCCTGTCACCCTCCGAGCGCTTCTCTCTCTCTTCCCCATAAGTTGTAACGAGGAGTGACATGTCGTCCTCGATCTCTCCTAAAATCCCTGTAAATAAGCAGCTGATAGTGAAGTTTGGTCGACATCGAACCGACCACGTGATTTTTCACCTCTTCCTGGGGTTTTCCACGGTAAAAATGACTCTTTGCCGGCCGTCTCGATTTTCAGTAACTGCTAGCGCGCTTGACCGCTCCCGGGCTAAGACGGTTCATTCTGAACCAATTTTAGGAGCCTCGAGTTGACCGCAACAACTATATTAAAAGGAAAACGATCTTCTTAGGTGAAACATTCATAATGTCAATACTACTTGTACAACCCGTATTCGCCGAGTGGGCCCCCCCCCCCCAGCCAACTGGCGAAACCTGGGCCGTCCGGATCATCCGCCAGGTCATTCGCCCAGGCTAGGGAAGGTAAAAATGCCCCCGGGTTGGTGGGGGTAAGCTGAAGGAGAGAAGGCGCTAGGCGAGTGGTGCCCTCACAGACCACTCGCCCAGAAGCGTGGGCATTTGCCCAGACAGGCAGGTGCCCAGCGAGTGGTGCCCTCACGGACCATTCGCCCAGAGGTATAGGCACTCGCCCAGCTAAGCGGGTGCCCAGCGAGTGGCGCCCTCACAGACCACTCGCCCAGGATGATTTGAGGAGGAAATGACCATAATACCCCTGGTGGGCTGCAAATAGCCCTTCGGAACAGCGGAGTTAGGCTGTTAGCAGACCAATTTGGGGTGCTGTTAGTAAAATCAAAAGGCGGATTCAGGCTATTTACAGACCAGCCCAGGAAAAACTATAAATAGACCCTTAAGGGCACCTTGGAGGAGATCCGATTTTAGAGAATCCTCTCCTCTAGGCTAGTTTTGGTTGGCAGCCAGTGCCCTCCAAGGTGCCCGGTTGAGCTTTGGCTTGGGAGGGGAAGCTCTCTAAGATCTTCCGGGTGTGTGGCGGGACCTCCTCGCTTCAGCCTTGGGTCTATTCCATTTCCAGCATCCACTGTCAGCAGAGTCTAGTGAGGGAGAAATAAGCATCGGCTACACCCCCAGTGGGTCCGAACTCAAGAGACCAGTTGCTGGTTTCAACATTTTTGGTGCGGTGAGCGTGGACCGTAGCCGGTGAAAGAAAATCCCAAGCTGGTTTCGATGACAGGAGATGGAGGAAATGGTTCTGACTCAGGTCACTCGCAGCCACCAGCGGCAGGCGAGTGGCTGGAGATGTTTGAGAAGTTCAAGCGAGAGGTCTTGCAGACGGTTCTCGCAGCAAGGACCGAGTGCGAGACCCCGGTGGTCCCAGTGGTCCCGCCTTTGCAGATTGGCGAGAACGCACCGGGGCAGCGACCGGGGAAGGAGGTGCCAGCAGAAGGAAGTGCGCGAGACCTCCCCGGACGGCTGTTGTTCAGCAGTCCGGCGAGTGCTGAGGTGTGTGAGTTGGTCCCGCGCGAGAGGACCACTCGCCGAGCAGGGGAAGGGAGCCCCTTTTGCGAGATGATCCTCTCGGCCCCAGTGTCCAGAAGGGTTTCGTGGGCCGGAGATGTTCTACTACACCGGCAAGGAGGATCCAGTCGTGCACCTGCAGTGGTTCGAGGATATTACTTCAATCCTTCCCATGTCGGATTCTTTCCAATGCCGACTCTTCGCGACCACCCTGAAGGAGAAAGCAAGGGATTGGTTCCACCAGCTTCCCACAGGTTCCATCTATGCGTTCGATGATCTGCGCCGAAGCTTCCGATTGCGTTTCTCGACGTCAAAGAAGAGGAAGAAGGATGCGGAGGCTCTTTTCAAGATCAGGCAGAGGGAGGGAGAATCTCTGGGCAAGTATGTGGATAGGTTCCAGGAGGAGGTACATCTTGTGCAGGAGGTGCCGGGGTTCGCCCTCCAGATGGCATTCATAGTGGGGTTACGAGATGGGTTCTTCAAGATGGACCTGAAGAGAAGACCTCCTGTATCCTTCGAGGAGTTGATGGAGAGAGCCGCGGAGGAGATTGAAGGGGAGGCAGCCAACCCCGAATTCTATAAAAGGTTGGCAAAGATGAGCGAGCCCGAGGCGAGGCAGCCAGAAGGAAGAAGGCGAGAGGAGCCCAGGGGCCAGGGGTTCGAAAGACCACCTCGGGTTTGGAGGAATCAAGAACCCAACAACAGGTTGGGCTGGAGGAACCAGGAAGGACCAGCGCGAGGTCAGGATGAAAGGTACCAAGGAAGGGAGGCAGGAGGAGTGAATCAGGGGTGGAGGCAGGGTCCCAGACCCCCTCACCCCCCGAGGGAGCAAGCCATGGCGGTAGGCCGAGGGAGAAGAGGTAGAGGAGCGAGAGGAGGAAGAGGAAGAGCTGGAAGAGAGGACAGGGTGGCGTTGCCTTACTGTGACTTTCATCAGGAAGAAGGTCACGCGATCGCCACCTGCCCAGAGTTCTTGGAAATGAGGGAAAGAGGACAGCCACGGCGGCCGCATGCCAGAATTGAGGAAGTGCTTCCAGAGGCAGAAGAGGACCGGTGTGAGGATAGGGCAGATACAGGAACCAGGGGGGGAATTCAGGGTGATTCACGGTGGGGTTGGGATAGAGGCCTCTCGCAAGAGGAGCTTCCAGGCCATGTTCCGAAGGGACGTCGCGTCGACTTCCCAGACCCCACCCCCCTCCGAGAAGCTCACCTTCTCCTCAGAAGATATGCCAGACTACGAGGATCCATTCTGCGACGCCCTGGTGATCCAGACGGCGATAGAAAATTTCACCGTCTCTCGGATCCTGGTGGACAACGGGAGCTCGGTGAATGTGATCTTCAAAAAAGCTTTTGACGCGATGGAGGTAGAGAAGAAGAGAGTGCAGGCCTCCGACGGACCACTGTTTGGTTTCTCGGGAGAGCGGAAGGAGGTCGAGGGAGGTGTAGGTCTCCAAGTGACGTTGGGAGGGGTCCCCAGGAACTGCCGGTTCGTCATCGTTGACGCTCCGAGCAGCTACAATGCTATCTTCGGACGCCCCCTCATCAGCGCCTTCCGGTGCGTGCCCTCATCGTACCATCAGTGCTTAAAGCTCCATAGTGGAGGAGTCCAGATCCGCGTCCGAGGAGATGCTAAGGTGGCGAGGCAGTGCTACGTGACTGCCGTCAACACCATTTCATGGATGGCGGATGCCGAGAAGATGGATGAAGAGATGGTGAGGCCGGAGGGGCCAGGAGAGGAAGTGGAGAAGAGAGAAGTAGGGGGAGAGGTCGAGGCCCGAGAGGAGTTGTTGGAGGTCGCTCGTGAGGAGCAGGAGGTCGAGTTGTTGGAGGTCGCTCGTGAGGAGCAGGAGGTCGAGTTGTTGGAGGTCGCTCGTGAGGAGCAGGAGGTCGAGGTGTTGGAGGTCGCTCGTGAGGAGCAGGATATGTCGAGGTGATGGAGGTTGCTCGTGAGGAGCAGGAGGTCGAGCCGAGGGAGGTGGAAGGAGCTGCAGGGGAAAAGGCCCGGGAGGAGGGGCGAGAAGCAAAGGGCCAGTGGGAAGAGCCAGCCCGGCTCGAGGCAGCAGAAGAGGTGATAGAGATGGAGGTTACCACCCAGGCGGGAAGGGTGGAGAAGGTGCGGATCAGCGGGGGCCTTGGCCCGGAAGACCAGAGAAGGATGCTGGAGTGCATCCAGAAGAACATGGACATCTTCGCATGGAGCGCAGCGGACATGCCAGGCATCGAGGCGGACGTGGCTTGCCATCGTCTCAACCTCGATCCAGAAGCTCGCCCCATCCGGCAGAAGAGAAGGACCATAGCTGACAAGCTCGAAGGACCGATCCGCGAGGAGGTGGCGAAACTCCTCGAAGCAGGTTTTGTAACGGAGATCCAGTATCCAGGCTGGGTCTCTAATGTCGTAATGGTAAAAAAGGCCGATGGCCGCTGGCGTATGTGTGTAGACTTTTCATTGTTAAATAAGGCCTGCCCTAAGGATTGTTATCCCTTGCCTCGGATCGACGCGCTGGTTGACTCAGCCGTCGGTTTTTCTGTAATGAGTTTTTTGGATGCTTTTTCAAGTTATCACCAAATAAGAATGCACCCCCGGACGTCAAAGATGTCTCGTTCATCACCAGGGAGGGATGCTACTGCTATAAGATGATGCCCTTCGGGCTGAAAAATGCAGGAGCAACCTACCAGAAGATGATGGATCGGGTGTTTAAGAAGCAAAGGGGAAGGAACCTGGAGGTCTACGTGGATGACCTTATGATAAAGAGCAAGTGTGTGAGCTCTCACATCCGGGACCTCGAGGAGACCTTCGCCACCCTACGCAAGTACAAGATGCGCCTGAACCCCCTGAAGTGTGTGTTCGGGGACAGCAAAGGGAAGTTCCTCGGGCACCTTCTCACCCCTGGGGGGTAGAACCTAACCCGGACAAGGTTAGGGCTATAATGGAGCTGGGATCGCCACAGAACGCCAAGGAAGTTCAGCGCTTGACCGGAAGACTCGCCGGGCTGAACAGGTTTCTATCCCGGGCAGGGGAAAAATGCTCCCCCTTCTTCAAAGCGCTACGAGGCAATCGGAAGTTTGAGTGGACGAGAGAATGCGAGGAGGCCTTTCAGGCCTTGAAGAGCCAACTCACCAAGGCTCCGCTACTACAAAGTCCCAAAGAGGGGGAGGATCTACACCTATATCTCGGGGTCGGGGCGGAGGCCGTAAGCTCCGTCCTGGTTCGAGAGGAAGGAAAGAAGCAGCTGCCAGTCTACTACGTAAGCAGGGTCCTGAGGGAAGCGGAGCTCAGGTACCCAATTTTAGAGAAGTTGGCCTTTGCCCTGGTCATCGCAGCAAGGAAGCTCAGGCCATACTTCCAGGCCCATTCGATCCAAGTAGTGACGGACCATCCACTCCGCCAGATCTTCGAAGGAGTGGAGCACTCGGGAAGACTCGCAAAATGGTCGATCGAGCTAAGTGAATTCAACATTACCTTTGTCCCTCGATTATCTATGAAGGCGCAGGTGGTGGCTGATTTCATGACAGACTTCGTGGCCGAGTTGAGAGAAGACGGAGCCCCTCGTCACGTTCCATGGAAGCTGCTGGTGGACGGGGCTTCGGGCAAGAACTCTCTCGGAGGAGGGGTGGTGCTGGAGAGTCCCCACGGAGTAAAGATAGAGCAGACGCTAGTGATACACTTCCCAATCACCAACAACCAGGCGGAGTATGAGGCTGTAATCGCCGGCCTGCGGTTGGCCCGGGAGCTCGGGGTCCATGACGTGGAGGTCCTCACTGATTCCATGATAATAGCTTCTCAGATAAGGGGAGAGTTCGAAACAAGGGAACCTGTGCTCATGAAGTACTTATCAAAAGTCAAAGGTCTCGTGGGAACGTTCAAAACTTTCTCCATCCGGCATGTCCCTCGAGAGGAGAGCACCCCGGCAGATCGGTTGGCAAAATCTGGTCCTCGAGCCGGAGGGACCCTGACGGACCTATTCCGTCCTTCGATCGAAGAGGGAGAGCTCATGGAAGTAGAACAGCGGCCCTCCTGGAAGGATCCCTTCGTCACCTTCCTTGCAACGTGAAAATTTCCGGAATAAGTTCCGGACCAGAGGCGCTTCCGGTATAAGTCTGCCTACTACGTGCTCCATGAGGGTGACTTGTATCGGAAGACCCTCTCGGGCCTCCTGGCCCGATGCATCTCGGAGGAAGAGGTCCCAAGGATCTTGGAAGAAGTCCACTCCGGCGAATGCGGCAGCCACTCGGGGAGCAGGATGTTGGAGGCAAGAATAGTGAGGCAGGGGTACTTCTGGCCAACCCTAAGCAAAGACGCGGCAGCCTTCGCCAAGAGATGCCAGAAGTGCCAAATGTTCGCCCCGCTTCAGCTCATGCCAGCTCAGAGGCTGAAGAGTATCACGGCGCCCTGGCCATTCGCCATATGGGGAATGGATCTGGTAGGACCCTTCCCCCAGGCTAGTGGGCAGAGGAGATTTCTCCTAGTCATGATTGACTACTTCACAAAGTGGCTGGAGGTCAAGGCGTTGGCTAAGGTCACCTCCCAGGTAATCCGCAACTTCGTATGGGGGGAGATCATTTGTCGACATGGGCTTCCGCAGGCCATAGTCACGGATAATGGACCGCAGTTCGCAAGCGAGTAATTCATCAGCTTCTGTGGCCAGCTGGGGATAGACCTTAGGTTTGCGTCCGTCCACCATCCCAGGAGCAACGGGCAGGTAGAGGCAGCGAACAAGGTCATCGTGAACTTGCTCAAGAAGAAGGTGGAAAATCTCAAAGGTAATTGGGTGGAACAGCTCCCCTCGGTTCTATGGGCCTTAAGAACCACCCCCAACACCGCCACGGGGGAGACCCCTTTCAGGCTCTCTCATGGCTGCGAGGCCGTCATCCCCATAGAGTTCGAAGTTACGACACCACGGGTAAAGGTCGCCGCAAATGGAGAGGAAGAATGGAGAGCCGAGAACGAGGAGGAGTTGCGGCTCTCTCTCGACCTCATCGAAGAAACTCGGGATCGAGCGGTCGTCCATCAAGAAGAGGTCAAACGGAGGATGGCGAAGTATTTCGACAGGCACGTCAGGATCAAGCAGTTCGAGAAGGGAGATCTGGTACTCAAGAAGGTCGACGCAGCCGGGAGGTCCGCCGCGGTGGGAAAGCTTAATCCTAACTGGGAAGGCCCCTATGTTGTGGAAGAAGCACTGAAATCTGGGGGGTATCGCCTTCAGAATGTGGAGGGCCAACCCCTCAGCCACACATGGAGTGGCGACGACCTTAAACGCTTTTATCCTTAGTACCATGTAATAATGATGCTCTTTTTGAATGAAAGCATTTTGTCTAAACTATGTGTATGAAAATGATGCTACAGCTCGCAGGAGAGACCCTGGATGTTCCAGAGGTTGGCCCCGAGCAGACCCGCTGTCCAGGCTCTCATCTAGCTGGCAGGTCTGAAGGCTCACTCGGTGGCAGGATCTATGTTCCGGAGGTTGGCCCCGAGCAGACCCGCTGTCCAGGCTCTCATCTAGCTGGCAGGTCCGAAGGCTCACTCGGTGGCAGGTTCTATGTTCCAGAGGTTGGCCCCGAGCAGACCCGCTGTCCAGGCTCTCATCTAGCTGGCAGGTCCGAAGGCTCACTCGGTGGCAGGTTCTATGTTCCAGAGGTTGGCCCCGAGCAGACCCGCTGTCCAGGCTCTCATCTAGATGGCAGGTCCGAAGGCTCACTCGGTGGCAGGTTCTATGTTCCAGAGGTTGGCCCCGAGCAGACCCGCTGTCCAGGCTCTCATCTAGCTGGCAGGTCCGAAGGCTCACTCGGTGGCAGGTTCTATGTTCCAGAGGTTGGCCCCGAGCAGACCCGCTGTCCAGGCTCTCATCTAGCTGACAGGTCCGAAGGCTCACTCGGTGGCAGGTTATATGTTCCAGAGGTTGGCCCCGAGCAGACCCGCTGTCCAGGCTCTCATCTAGCTGGCAGGTCCGAAGGCTCACTCGGTGGCAGGTTCTATGTTCCAGAGGTTGGCCCCGAGCAGACCCGCTGTCCAGGCTCTCATCTAGCTGGCAGGTCCGAAGGCTCACTCGGTGGCAGGTTCTATGTTCCAGAGGTTGGCCCCGAGCAGACCCGCTGTCCAGGCTCTCATCTAGCTGGCAGGTCCGAAGGCTCACTCGGTGGCAGGTTCTATGTTCCAGAGGTTGGCCCCGAGCAGACCCGCTGTCCAGGCTCTCATCTAGCTGGCAGGTCCGAAGGCTCACTCGGTGGCAGGTTCTATGTTCCAGAGGTTGGCCCCGAGCAGACCCGATGTCCAGGCTCTCATCTAGCTGGCAGGTCCGAAGGCTCACTCGGTGGCAGGATCTATGTTCCGGAGGTTGGCCCCGAGCAGACCCGCTGTCCAGGCTCTCATCTAGCTGGCAGGTCCGAAGGCTCACTCGGTGGCAGGTTCTATGTTCCAGAGGTTGGCCCCGAGCAGACCCGCTGTCCAGGCTCTCATCTAGCTGGCAGGTCTGAAGGCTCACTCGGTGGCAGGTTCTATGTTCCAGAGGTTGGCCCCGAGCAGACCCGCTGTCCAGGCTCTCATCTAGCTGGCAGGTCCGAAGGCTCACTCGGTGGCAGGTTCTATGTTCCAGAGGTTGGCCCCGAGCAGACCCGCTGTCCAGGCTCTCATCTAGCTGGCAGGTTCGAAGGCTCACTCGGTGGCAGGTTCTATGTTCCAGAGGTTGGCCCCGAGCAGACCCGCTGTCCAGGCTCTCATCTAGCTGGCAGGTCCGAAGGCTCACTCGGTGGCAGGTTCTATGTTCCAGAGGTTGGCCCCGAGCAGACCCGCTGTCCAGGCTCTCATCTAGCTGGCAGGTCCGAAGGCTCACTCGGTGGCAGGTTCTATGTTCCAGAGGTTGGCCCCGAGCAGACCCGCTGTCCAGGCTCTCATCTAGCTGGCAGGTCCGAAGGCTCACTCGGTGGCAGGTTCTATGTTCCAGAGGTTGGCCCCGAGCAGACCCGCTGTCCAGGCTCTCATCTAGCTGGCAGGTCCGAAGGCTCACTCGGTGGCAGGTTCTGTGTTCCAGAGATGGCCCCGAGCAGACCCGCTGTCCAGGCTTTCATCTAGCTGGCAGGTCCGAAGTCTCACTCGGTGGCAGGTTCCAAGGTGATGAGAAAATGGCCCCGAGCAGACCCGCTGCCCGGGCTCTCATCCAGCTGGCAGGTCGGAGGGTCCACTTGGTAGCAGGATCCAAATTCTCTAAGGTGGATCCAGGAGCATTCGCAGGGACCATCCAAGCGAATGGTAATCTTACCTCTCTTCCTGACTGCCCGGACGAAATCCCAGTCCGAGCGAATGGTAATGGTACGCGAGTGTTTCGGGTAGCGGGAAGTCAAAGAGGGGCAACCCACCTAAGTCATCTCCAAACACTCGCTGGGTAGCCGGGACGGTTACTCTACGACCTAACGTCCTGGTGAGCCTAGCGAGACGTTGCAGCGAATGATAATAAATTTTGAGATAGCATAAAAACTGAGATTACGCAGAAATTGGGATAGCACAAAAATTGTAATCCATAGATATATCTTTCAGGGGCATTCGCCCAATTCGTGGTTACACCGGAAAAAGAAAAGGTAAATACAACAAAAAGAGGAAAATACAGAGGGCCCCCCCTCAAGGGTCACCAGACTCCTCCGAAGAACCTTCGCTCTCATCCAGGACGGGGGCATCTTCTCGCGGCGCGACGCTGTCGTCCTCCGGGAAAGGGATCGGAATGTAAAGCTCCGGGACTACTTGGCGAGTGGTGAGGCATTCGGCCTCCGGCTTCAAATACCCAGCCCGCCGCAGCACCTGCAACGCGTGCTTGACGGCGCGTTGCGCATTCTCCTGAAGCAGTTGCTCCAGCTCATGATGGGGGTAAAAGTGTCCCCCATCACCCGGGGCGAGTGATGTCATTCCGGCTTCTCGCAGCAGCTGGGTCTCGGCTTTGGCGAGACGGACTTCCTCCTCGAGGTCGATCACCCGCGCGCGGAGCATCCCAGCACTTGTTGCATCCTGAAAAAATAAAATGATCATGATGAGAGGAATATGGGACAGTCAGTAATAACCATTCGCAGGAGTAAAAGTAAATGTACCTCTACAACCGGGCGGTTGGCGAGAAGAGCTTCCGCAGTTTTTAGTCTTTCCCTGAGATCACTCACCTCCTGGGAAAGAAGAGCCCTGGTCTCCTCGACCTTGGCCAGGTTCCGCGAGACCTCAAGACTCCGGCGAGAAGACATATGCGAGAGCTCGAGAGCGCGCAGCATAGCCCGGGCGGCTTCGTGGGCGAGAACTTGAGTCTTCTCCAAATCGAAGACCTCGGCGTCCTCTCGTCCATAAAGGGCATACGCCAGGGCATAGGCCTCGCCGCTAGCAATGTTGGTCTCCACCCACGATGGATGGAGAGTGGACAACGAAACCCTGTTCGCGTTCCTGTCCCACTTCAACAAAGGAGCCCCGGAGGGGTCCACGTACCTCTCGCCGTTCGCGAAGTTGCGATGGTCCCGGGGCAACGGAGGCGGCGGCAGCGCCGATTTCTCCGGAGGAGCATTCGCACCAGGCGCGTCGGTCCCCAGTGTTGAGGGTGGAGCACTCGCCCCAGAGGATTCGCCCAGAACCCCCTTGCCCTTCGCCGCGGGTGGACAGGGCGACTTCGAGGGAGGAGGGGAAGAAGCCTTCACCGACTTTCGCTTCCGGCTATTAGGCTTGGAGGAGGAAGGTCCCTCCCGGCAGGCATCCGCGGCAACTTGCGCGAGAGGTAGGCAAAACCCAGGAGGACGCGGCGGATGAACGGGAAGATTACGCACACCTGCATGATATTGCGAGTGGTTTAGGCGAATGGTGTAAGAATCACAACCAAAAAGAATTCTAAAGCCTTGGAATCTTACCCTCGCCCTGCGGAATGAACGGGAGCGTGTCGACGTTTCGCCGGAGATAGACAAGGTCCATCCCGTACTGCAGAATGTATTGATGGAGTTTTGCCTCATGCCCCCCTAGGGTCGGGGGGCGGAAGGTTGACTCCTCCTCCTGCACCGGGGCGAGAAGGGTGTTACCTAGGCTCCCGCTGACAAAGATGAAGCGGCGAACCCATTCGTGGTTCTTGTTCGGGAGCCCGTAGTGTTTGAGAGCGCTTAGACCCGAGAAGAAGGAGATGCCGCCGGTGCACCGGAAGATGTAGAGTTTGCGGAAGACGGGTAGCGAGAACTCGATCCCTTCTTCTCGCAAATAGCTCGCGTACCCGACCAGCATGGCTATGGAGTTGGGGTTGAGCTGGGCGGGCACGACCCCATAGTACCTGAAAGTCTGGCGCAACTCCGGCCAGATGGGGAGGCGAAAGCCCACCTCGAAGTGCTCTAGCGGGATCGCGAGAGCACAAGGCGAGATGGAGTTCAGGCGCTCTTCAGGCCTGGGCTTTCGCCCCTCGAACCCCCCAGGGACGTAGTCAGCAACTACCGTCAAATAGGCCTCTTCAGAGAGGTCGCAGGAATCAAATACGTGATTGACGAATGCGCTGGCACACTTGCCCCTTCCTTCAGCATCGGCGCCCATCTCGCGAATGAGGGAAAAGAAAGGAGCAGCAAAGAAGGGAGAGGTGCGAGTGCTAGAAGCAAGGAAAGAGAGGGAGCGGATGGTGATGTATTTATTACGGTAGTTGAAGGGCTTATTTATAGAGGCATTAAACGGCGTTTGGGCTTTCAAGGCAACGGGGGGTACGGATAGCAATCTGCGGCAGCCCGGCGCCTCGAAACCCGATCCAAATCTCTCTCGCCCATTAATGGCGAGTGACCTATAACTATTCGCTCAACGGCTTTGCGAAAAGGGTTAGGAAAACATTCGCAAAGCATATCATTCGGCGACAATCAGATAGGCTGAGGAAAGTAAATGGCGATAAATAGAGCATTCTCAGAATCATAACATACAAAGTTATTACAGACAAATATTAATGTTCGACACTCGCGGCGAGGCGGGTAGGAAAAGAAAGAGATTATGGCATCCGGGTCAGTACTCCACCCAAACCCATCGACCTCGCTTTCGCGACCCGGCTTCTGGGGGCATTCGCTGACGATAGTATGTCATCATGTTGGTGATCTCGTGGGAAGCCAGTTGGAGCTGGTCCCGGGCTCTCGCCGCGTGCCTTTCAGGCGACAGCTCCCCACCTTCGCCCCCCAGTCGCTCCACCGTCGCGAGAAGCCGCGAGTAGTCCCTCCGGAGTTCCTTCAGCTCACGCTTGATCTCCAGCTTCTCCTCATCCACCTGGCCAGCAGCATTTCGCTGGAGGAGGATAAGCTTCCCAAAGATCTCCGTGATTCGCTCCTTCAGGGTCACGTGGTCAGATGAGTCGCCCAAGAAGTCAGCGAGATCACCTGGGGAGAGAAGGGGCGAGAGCACCCCGTCTTCCCCCTCATAGTAGGACTCAGGGGGGGAGACCTCCCGATACCCTATGAGATTACACAAGGATCAGTACGATGAAGTTAGCGAATGCAGCAAGGGCAAGATAGAGGCCTGACCTGGGGCGGGTACCCTGTGGCCTGAGGGGCGAGAAGTATGGGGATGTACCCCGGGCAACCCGGCGAAAGGGGGGAAAACCTTCCCTTTTCCGGGGCGGAAAGGCGGTGGAGGAGGAGCCTGATCATCCGCCGGGGGATTCGCGTTATCTTCAGCACGGAGGTGCTGACCCGGCTCCCGCTCGGGGTAGACCCTCTGTTCATTCGCTGCAACAGAAGGGTTCCGCTGGGTTGGGGAAGGTGGAAGAATAGTGTCCCGTGGCGGGACGTCAGGGTTGAGGGCTGCGAAAAGATTGAGGGTCAGAAACAAGCCGTCTCAAAGGTAAATCGTAAGGGTTCCAAAACTTACTGGACTGAAGTACGGTCTCGCCCGGAGGAGGGAGAGGAGCCAGGTCCAGATCTGGAGGAGGCCCCTCAGACTCAGGGGGTGGCGCCGCGACACTACTCAGGACGACCACGTGGTCGTCCTCTGGCACCGAGGTCCCCTGCGAGTGGTCAAAGCAATTTTGGAATAAGGGTCCGAACTAAAAGGTAAGGCGGGAGGAATTCCCATACTTGGGTCCCGAGGTCAACAGGAGTACGCGCCGGAGATTCAACCACGGTCTCGCCTTTTTGACGATTCAGCCGAATCGTCTTGGCTCGCCGCGAGACGTAGGGGGCGCTCGGGTCTCGCTTAGATGTCAGCCAGGGAGCGAATCTGGCAGTTTTCGGGGCGGTTGCAACCTGGGCCGCGGCCAGGCGCTCGATCATCTCTTGCGAGAGGGGTTTCGCGGAAGGCTTATGAGAAGACATCGGAAGTGGCAAAAGGTCAAGAGAGAGAAGAAATCTTGAGCCGAGATGTGGAAGTGGTCCAGAAAAATCTGACAGGAGGAGGTATATATAAGGTGGCGGTGGGACCCACGGAATCTTATGGATCCAGTCAACAAGCACTCACCGAATACAGGGTTAGACTGTTCTTTACGACCGTAGGAACCGCTCGTAAAGAGCGGGGATTATGTACAACCCGTATTCGCCGAGTGGGCCCCCCCAGCCAACTGGCGAAACCTGGGCCGTCCGGATCATCCGCCAGGTCATTCGCCCAGGCTAGGGAAGGTAAAAATGCCCCCGGGTTGGTGGGGGTAAGCTGAAGGAGAGAAGGCGCTAGGCGAGTGGTGCCCTCACGGACCACTCGCCCAGAAGCGTGGGCATTTGCCCAGACAGGCAGGTGCCCAGCGAGTGGTGCCCTCACGGACCATTCGCCCAGAGGTATAGGCACTCGCCCAGCTAAGCGGGTGCCCAGCGAGTGGCGCCCTCACAGACCACTCGCCCAGGATGATTTGAGGAGGAAATGACCATAATACCCCTGGTGGGCTGCAAATAGCCCTTCGGAACAGCGGAGTTAGGCTGTTAGCAGACCAATTTGGGGTGCTGTTAGTAAAATCAAAAGGCGGATTCAGGCTATTTACAGACCAGCCCAGGAAAAACTATAAATAGACCCTTAAGGGCACCTTGGAGGAGATCCGATTTTAGAGAATCTTCTCCTCTAGGCTAGTTTTGGTTGGCAGCCAGTGCCCTCCAAGGTGCCCGGTTGAGCTTTGGCTTGGGAGGGGAAGCTCTCTAAGATCTTCCGGGTGTGTGGCGGGACCTCCTCGCTTCAGCCTTGGGTCTATTCCGTTTCCAGCATCCACTGTCAGCAGAGTCTAGTGAGGGAGAAATAAGCATCGGCTACACCCCCAGTGAGTCCGAACTCAAGAGACCAGTTGCTGGTTTCAACACTACTATTTTTTAATTTAATATATCATCAAATTCTTTTATTTATTTCAAAATAAATTATCCAAAGAATTAAAAATATAAATTATTTAAATCAAATTGTCAAAAAAAGTTTTCAAGTTGTCGTAATTATTATATTATCTAATCATGACCTTCAAGTCAAATAAATAAACGTGACTTTAAAAGAAGAAAAGAGAAGAGAGATAGAGGTGTCACATGCGAGGTTGCAACGGGTGAGATATATTTTAATTAGATATCGACTGCGAACTGTGGGTGTCGTCGCACCGTGACACTGCCGCGGCCAAGATACTGTCACGATCTGCTCATGAACAATACATATATCTTAACTACTATATGAAAATAGTTGTAATGGTTACAATAAATAGTAGTCGTTCAAAATGAGACACACTTTACATCTCAGCCTTACAAATATAGAGAGAGAAAGAAAGAGAGGAGAGAGAAGGGGAGAGAGGGAGAAGGAATCTTTATAGGGCTCCTACACCTACATGAGAGGGAGAGAGAGAGAGAGAGACAGAGGTAGAGAGAAATTGATTTTGTAGGTAACTACTATATGAAAATAGTTGTAAGGGTTACAATAAATATTAGTCGTTCAAAATGAGACACACTTTACATCTCAGCCTTACAAATATAGATAGAGAAAGAAAGAGAGGAGAGAGAAGGGGAGAAGGAATTTTTATAGGGCTCCTACACCTACATGAGAGGGAGAGAGAGAGAGAGAGAGGTAGAGAGAAATTGATTTTGTAGGTACAAATTTATATTTTTTTACAAAATAAAATTAGGAATATTGATTAATATTTTTTTACGATCATTTTAAGTACCCATATGTATATGTTTTGAATAAAAGTCAATCCGCTCATATGCTGGCGCAACCCGCTCATATGCGGGCACAACCCGCTCATATACGGGCGCAGCCCGCCCATATTCACTCACATAGGGCCCCACGACATGCAAATGTCGCCGCCTATGATAAATGTCGCCGCCCATGATAAATGATGTCCCCCACGACAAATGTTGCCCGCACGGTCGGCCCCCCGTGTACTGTCACTCGTATATATATATATATATCTATCTATACTATAAAGTACGATGGTCTGCGAATAAGTGAGATCAAAAATCAAGCAAAAAATATTGGCCGTAAGATTTGGCTTCATAAAACAAGCGCCGTTGATTAATTCAACCCCATTCTCAACTCCCCGATATAATTCGACGTCCCCTTCGAGTTTCATCCCGACCCCTGAGAACGGCGCTCGCCCTAACCCGCAGCCCTCTTCCGCTAAGTCCTTCACTTCGATCCTCCGCGCATCTCCGTCTTCGCTTCTCATTCCCGATAGTCGGATCTTCCCCCTTCTCGCAGTTCGTCTCACTCGCCGCCGTCGTCTCCGAGAGCCACTACCATTCTGCTCCGACGCACGTCTCCGCTAAGTCCTTCGACGCACATCTCCGCTAGGTATGTTCCCTATTTTTCGATCACGCCATTTACACTGCCATTTTCGACGCCATTTACAGTTGCGAGGGTCAATGATGCCAGCCCTGTACATCCAGGACTTTCACTACATCAGATCACTTCTAGGGCACTGGCGTTTTTGCCCATTCTCACCGGAGCAATTTACTGAAATTCTGAAATAGATCAATAGTCATCATTTCGTTTTTGATTTCAGTTTTTTCATTTCAGTTTTGATTTCTGTTTTTTATTTCAGTTTCGATTTCACTATTTGATTTCAGTTTCGTTTTTTTCCAGTATTTGTTTTTTTTTTAAGTTTAGATTTCAGTTTCGATTTCAGATCTCATTTCAGTTTAGATTTCAGTTGTTGATTTCTGTTTTGATTTAAGTTTCGATTTCAGTATTTCAATGGCAGCTATATCCTGTTCTCACTGGCCCTGATTCGGTATCCATATTACAATGCATATCAAGCACCTATATCACTGTTTTTGATTTCAGCTATTTGATTTCGTATTTGATTTCAGTTTTGATTTTCATTTTCAAATTCAGGTTTTCGATTTTGCTTTCGATTTCAGTTTTTTTACTCCGTTTTTGATATCACTGTTTTTATATCATTTTTTGATATCACTGTTTCATATTAGGATTTATAGCAGGTTGCGATATTAGAATTATATCATGTTGTGATATTAGGATTGATATTGCTATCACTGTTTGATATAAGTTTTTATATCAGCTTTTTATATCAGTTTAAATTCCTATTTCATTTGAGGTTACAATTTTGATATCAGTTTTTGATATCAGTGTTTGATAAAAGTTTTTGATATCAGTATGTGATATTAGGATTGATATCAGTTTTTGATATTATGCTTCATAGTAGGATTGATATTAGGATTGATATCAATTTGTGATATCAGTGTTTGATATTAGGATTTATATCAGTGTTTGATATTAGGATTTATATCAGTTTTTGATATTATGATTGATATTAGTTTTTCACATCAGTTTTAGATATTAGGATTTATTCCAGATATTTGTTTTCAATTTTACCATGATTTCGAAAATTGTTTTCAGTATTGATTCCAAAATTAATTTATCATTCATTTATGCTCAAAACATAATATGCTTAGTTTTTTAATTAGAGTTGGACAATTAAAATTAAGGGCATTTACATGTTTCTTTCTTAACAATGCAACGACAGGGGCAACTTGAATCATGGAGACGAACATCACACAAGTGCCAAACGCAACTAGAGGCTGAAGAGGATGGACAAATGTCGCCCCCCACGACAAATGTTGCCCCCACGACAAATGTCGCCCTCCACGACAAATGTCGCCTTGGATCGGGCCGGAGGCCCGTGCCTGTCACTCATATATATATATTATAAACAATAATATAGTATAAACAATAATACAAGTCATCACATGAACATAAAATTGATAAAACACCTTTTGGTGATACATTCAAATTTTCTATTTTACTATCTTTATTATAAAAATTTCAATTTCTTTAATTTATGACTTTTTCTTTAATTTAAAAAAAACTCATATATAGTCAAAATTCATTATCTACAATAAAAAATGTGTTTTCTCTATCGCTCGCAAACTCCTGTGCACCCCAAGCTGAAATTTAAAAGGGTACTTTGGTCCACCTCTCTATGCAACAATCTTTCCTCTCTCTTCCACTCTTCTTCTCACTTTCCAACTCATTCACCTAAAGAAGAACGACAAAGCCATGGATAATTGCGTGCTCTGCTCCATCTCTTTCGCTTCAATTTATTGTTTTTCTCTAATGGAGAGGGATGATCTCTGTCATTTTGCCACCAATGGATTTCCCCTGCTTCAGCATTGCTTTTGGATTTGAGGATGTTTTTTCTCTTGCTTTTGTTGGCGAGCTCCTCACAAAACTCCTCCCACCACCACTCCCTTGCCGGGCCGTCATTGTTCTTTTTTCCAATCTTTGACTGCAAGAATGGGTCTTTCGCTTCCTCTTTCTCTAAATTTTGATGAGTTCAGGCGAGCGAGGTCAACAACAATGGAGAATTTGTTGGAAGCGATAACGTGGGCACAACAAATAATAAAGAGGCAAACAACTTCTTATAATTCAACAAGAGATTACAAAATTACAATAGCAGATTTCACACAAGCACAACCCACAACTGGGTATTACAACTCAACACGCAGACACGTGACCGCTCTGACCGCACGATCTCACACACGATCGCTGCACAGCTAACCACACTCCAAAGATCGCGAGATCTTGAGATCGCCGGTCTCTTTTGGTGTTCGCACCACTTCTTCCGATCTCCTATTTTCTGACCGAGCTTCCGCCAACTTCAGTTCGCGAGGTTGATAACTGCACTCCGCCAACTTCGCATGTGATGGCGCCAAGAAATTTGAGATCGCTGCGTTCAGTCCGCAAAGAAAAGACCGCAACTTTGGCTTCCGCAATTCCTGTTCACGAGCTGCTACCGGTCTCAAATATTGTTGACCGCTCCCTTAAAAAAAAAAAAAAAAAAACTTCCGCCGACTACAGTGACGCCATTTTCTGTTCACTGCATGCATACATATTTATAGGGGTAGCCATCCAATGAGCAAAATCCACGTGGCCTCCATCATTAACATCTTCCGCCATCTTAAAAAAAACTGCACCTTTGGTTTATATAATTATATATATATAATATAAATAAATGACATTTGACATTGGTCAAACACCAAGTTTCCGCCAACAGAATTACCGCCACCAGTCCAGTAATTTGAGGCACCGTCGGTCCAGCAAAGCATTTTGCGATAAACAGGGCATGAGTGGCCGCCGTCGACGTGATGGTGGTTGCCATCGCCGTCGCAATCAACAACGGCGTTGAGAACTGGTGCATGCGATTGTGGTGAAATTGCGGGGCCGATGGGATTTTCTTGGCCGCAGCCAAAGACATCATGGGCAAGTTCAGAGGGAAAGTTTTCCCACTATGTGCATACTAAATGAGTTGGAAAAAAAGAAGAAGAGTGGGAGAGAGAGAGGAAAGTCTGTTGCATAGAGAGGCGGACCAAAATACCCCTTAAATTTTTAGTTTGGGGTGTAAAGTGCTAACATTTAGCAATTGAGGGTGCAAAGTGCCAATTTTAAAAATTTGAGATGCAAAGTGCCAAACTATGTATTTAGAGGGTGCATAGTGCCAAAAAATCATCCAAACCCTAACCCCAACGATCGAGAAAGAATTATGGTTCGTTCGGTTCGACGAAATTGGAATTGAGGAATTGGAATTCATCAAAACCAAAATCTGTAGGAATTGCGGTTTTGTTGAATTCCAATTATGGTGTTCAGATCAATGATGATAGCAGATTATGACTTCAAAAATTGAACAACCAATATTTTCTCAACAAAATCTCCGGACTTCTACTCAGAACTGAAATCGTGTCTTAGTTACATTTCACCCAAAGAATCCTCCAACTCATTCATTATTTCATTAATAACCATTTAATAATATGTCACCCCATACTAAAGAAGAAAAGAGGAGTAGAGAGCAATTTCATACGGTGTCGTCCAATCAATAAACCCTAAAAAATAACCCCAATGGTCACCAAACCATTCAAAAAATAGCCTAAATATTTCATATATAAGTAAACAGAAAAAGAAAAGAAGAGGGGAGAGGGAAGATAAATAAAAAAGGGATTCAGATCCCCTGGAGTTCATGCGGGAACTCCAGGGTGGAGTTCCTGGAGTTCCCGCGAGTGGAGTATGCGGGAACTCCAATAGCCTAGGCGAGTGGAGCGAGCCAAGAGGGAGCGAGGGAGTATGCGGGAACTCCACCCTGGAGTTCCCAGCCCTCGGATTTAATCCAAGGGCTATTAATCCCAGAACTCCACCCTAGAGTTCCCGCATACATAAAAGAGAGCACTCGCCGCCGCCTCACTGTGTCGCTGGAGAAGACTTGCCACTGCTTTCGTCGGAGGAAGAAGGGAGGAAGACTTGCCGCTGCTTTCCCGGCATTAGGAGCGGAGCAACGCTATTTTACGAAAAATCAGCGTAGGTAAGAATTATGCACAGGTTATTTTCCGAAAAATCAGCGGGAGGTCTGGCGCGTGTTCTTCATCGCATCTTCCTCCTGTTCATCAAGTAAGTGGACACACTTCTTTCTCACACCACACTCCACGGGCACATTCCTACCCAAATCGACAGCTCCATCTGCAAGTTGATTCGAGCCAGCTCGAGAGCTCGATTAGCCAGCTTGAAAAAAACTTGACTCGAGCTCGAGAATGTCGAGCTCGAGCTCGAGAATGTCGAGCTCGAGCTCGAGAATGTCGAGCTCGAGCTCGTCGAGCTCGAGCTTTCCTTCAAGCCGAGCTCGAGCTTACTACTCTCTGTTCACTAGCTCGTGAGTTTTTTTTTTTTAAATAATTTTTTTTATTAGGTGTATTATTTATTAGTATGATTACTATGATACCATATAAGATATAACCATCATACCACGGGGCCACGGGCTTTAGGGCTTCATTCCGCCCCTCTTTCATCCCGCATTCCCGTACCTCAGTTGCCTGCGCTGCGGCTGCGCTCGTGAGACGGGACAATGACGAGCCGACGAGGTCGAGCTTCGTTCTAGACGGGACCACGCCGAAGGGCTTCATTCCAGACTCTAGAGCCGAGGACGACGACGACGCCTTGACGCCTTCAGTTGCTCTTTCGGAGTCCGGATGCTCTTCCCTTCATTCCAGATCCAGCCCGAACTTCATTCCAGATCTCCACTTATCCTCCAGTATTCAGTCTTAAGGTCGATTTATTTTCCCTAATTTTGTACTGGAATGTATTCATATGAATCACATTGACACATCCTGTCCCTTCATTCCAGAATCCAGATCCAGGCCGAGCTTCATTCTAGATCTCCACCTCTCCTCCAATTTTTAGGCTTCACTGCTTCAGGTCGATTTCCTTTCCCTGAATTTTTTATTGGAATGTATTCACAGCCTGGTAACCCTGGTTTAGCTCGATTTCTTTTCCTGAAGTAGTGATTTAGGTCGATTTCTTTGCCCTGCTTTGGTGATTCCTGATTTCTGAACTGATGAACATTGTCCTAATCTCTTCCAGATCTTGTTTTTTTTATCTTGCGGATATCAAGCATGAACATCTGTTTTGTTCACATTCTGGAATGTCTTCACTGTTTTGTACTGGAATGGCTTCACTGTGTTTTACACTTATACTGGAATGGCTTCACTATTTTGTAGTGGAATGGCTTGACATCTTATGATTCTTTTATTGATATAAAGCATGAACATTTAGTTATTGCAATGTTGGTTCATTTAGTTCAACTAGATTGTTCATGTAATCTATTACTGCAATGTTATGATTATTCTAGGTGGGGGTTTTCCCTTCATACACATTAATATTGCATTACTCCATGTTGAGAGTGAATAGTTTTGGATAGAAACACAATGGCTTCACTATTTTGTAGTGGAATGGCTTGACATCTTATGATTCTTTTATTGATATAAAGCATGAACATTTAGTTATTGCAATGTTGGTTCATTTAGTTCAACTAGATTGTTCATGTAATCTATTACTGCAATGTTATGATTATTCTAGGTGGGGTTTTTCCCTTCATACACATTAATATTGCATTACTCCATGTTGAGAGTGAATAGTTTTGGATAGAAACACTTTGTTTTGGTTGTTTACCATGCCTGCAGGTATTATTAATTTTTTTTTTTGAAAATTTTGTTTTTGAATATCAAACAGTTTACTTATTGCAGTATATTGTTGCTTAAGTTATAATGTTATATTGTTGTTAGTAATCGTTATTACTTGTTTTTTTGTAGATATGGACTCTGTAGGTGATTCTATTAGTCCGATTATGCAGAGTAATGATGAAACATTAGAACGAGTCATTGGTGATATGGATTCAATTGTGAAATCGGCTTTGTTGAAATTAGTAAAATATAATATATATATATAAGTATATATATATATACTTCTTACATATATATATACTAGCATCTTCGAACGGGCTACGCCCGTTCTCGATGCGTCGCTGCGGGTTTCGCCCGTAACCAAGCGGGCTTCGCCCGCTTGGCATTAAGCAGGCAACGCCCGTTCTCGATGCGTCGCTGCGGGCTCCGCACGGGCTACGCCCGTGCTCGCTGACTCTTAGCGGGCTGCGCCCGCATTCGGGCGGGCTGCGCCCGCATTCGGGCGGGCTGCGCCCGCATCTGTCTTGGGCGGTGTCATTTGTCGTGGGAGGCAACATTGTCGTGGGGGCGACATTGTCACGAGGGGACATTGTCGCGGGGGCGACATTCGTCGTGGGGGCGATATTGGTAGTTGTGGGGGCGAGATTAGGTTTGGGGGCGACATTTGTCGTGGAGGCGACAATTATCATGGGACCGACATTTGATGTGGGGGGTGACACTTGTCGTTGGGGGCGACATTTGACGTGAGATGACATTTATTTTGGTCGATGACATTGGTTGGGGGGAGACATTTGTCGTGATGGTGATATTTACCTCCGGCCATACGTGAGAGTGCAACATCATGGGCGGCGACAATTGTCGTCGGGACGGCGACACTCGGCAATTTTATATGCAACTTTGTTATTTTAGAAACACAATTAAAAAATTTAATCATTCAATGCTGATTTTATATGCAACTCTATTATAGAAATAAGAAATTTGTTTTCTCACAACACAAACATCATAAGAATTAAAATTTCAGAATACATGATACTCCACATCAACTATGCTCACTTCATAAAATATAATTAGATACACAAATCACACATCATGAAAACATTAAGCATAAATCCTGCCATCAAACTTTTCGACGGCTAAATTAAACACACTTGGAGGGGACGGCGACACTCGGCGGAGGGGGGCGACACTCGCGGGGACGGCGACACTCGGCGCGGGCGGCGATTTTATATGCAACTGTGTAATTTTAGAAACACAATTCAAAAATTTAATCATTCAATGCTCATTTTATATGCAACTCTGTTATAGAAATAAGGAAGATGTTTTATCAGCACAACACAAACATCAAAAAATTAAAATTACATAATACATGATACTCCACATCAACTATGCGCACTTCATAAAATATAATTAGATACACCAATCACACATCATGAAAACTTTAAGTATAAATCCAACTATCAAACTTTTCGACGGCTAAATTAAAATTTTCTCCCATCTAAGTGGCAAACAACATGATACTTGATTTTGTGGGAAACCAATATTTTGATAACAAATAAATAAAATTTTAATACCACATCATAAAAAATGTTCAATAGTCTTCTACATGCATCATACCCCAGCTGACTACATAAATGTTTCCAAAACCTAACAATAAAATGCAAATAGACATTTATATTCTCATTCTCAATCAGATTCAACAAACATCTAAGAGGACATTACAACTCCTTCATTTCGAGACATTACGTAATACCTCATAATTTTTTCCATTCATTTGTCAATCCAACATCCAGAAATTTATTTTGATGGATATTAGCTACTCCATTTGTGGTCCAAAGTAACACCTCATAAGGCATATTCTGAACCTACATAAAATTGATCAACAAAGTAACTCAAAAACTATTTATCTGTAAAAATATGATAAAATGACATTTGCATAAATAAAATGCTAAAATTATACTCAAAAACAGAAATAATAAGTAATCATTTTGAGATTGAGATCTCCCTCTCTCTAAAAAAACATATACTAAGAAATGAGAGGACCATGACAAAAACTAAAAAAATTATTAAAGCAAGACCAATGTATGAATAATAGAGGTTAGCTCATTTCTAATCACTCTCTTCCCTCCTCTCTCTCTCTCTCCCTCTCTCTATCCCCACTCTCCATCGTTGCCATGTTGACTGGATTCACGAAAATCTCCAACATTTCTCTTATCCGTCTTGACCAGGTTCACTTTAGATCTTCTGCAGCTAGAAAGTTAATATTAGTAGTTAATGTTAGTAAACATAAAAGTGTGAAAAAAATCACCACAAAACCGAAAAAAAGTGTAGCAAAAATGTAAAAAAGAGAAAAATATTTAAAACTATAAAAAAAATAATAACTTACTCCTCACCATCTGCAGAATCTCGGTTCATTAGAGAGAGAGTTGAGGGGTAGAGAGGCAAAAGAATGAAAAATATAAAAAAAAATATGAAACACATTGACGCTTTCTGTATAGAAGAAATGAAGAGTTGAAGAGAGAGAAAGAGTGAATGTGAGGGACTTACAGAGAGATGAAGGAAGGAGAATACTGAGAGGGGTTGGAGGAGGTGAGACTCTGCTGAGAAGGAAGAGGTCGAGGAGGAGCCGCTGAGAGCATCTCCAATGGGGATCTCTATATTTAGAGATCCCCATTGTACCATGTTCTCTAAATATAGAGAACATGGTGGGTGCAACTCCAATCATGTTCTCTATATTTAGAGAACATGAAAATTTTAATCATTTTCTTTTTTGTATGATATTTTTTAAATATAAATATATGCATATACCTAATAAAATTAATGTACCTATTTATCATATTTTTTAGTTAATGTATATATATATATTTAAAAATATGCTACAAAATATGCATATTAAAATAATATTTTAATAATAATATGATAAATATTAATTAAAAGGTATTTAATATTGGTCTCATTTTGTAGGTCTCGACAAGACGAATTTAATAATATATTATATGTCATAATTAACCAAATATATTAGCGGTTATGTAGATTATAGACTAATAATTAAATTTGGTAAACATATTAATTAAGTAATTAAAAAAATATAAAACAAAAAACAAAAAGTAAATGCAGGGACGGCATTTCCGCTCCTCCCCCTCTAAATTTAGAGGAGGAGGGAGCGGACTCCATTTTCTAGAAAATGGAGTCCGGTTGGAGATGCTCTGAGGAGGAGCCGCCGAGGAGGAGCTGCGCAGGAGGTGGATGAGGAGCTTTAGAGTGGGTGAGGCTCTGCAAGCAGAGATTTAGGAGGGGTGATCCATGTGGCGGGGAGCAATCAAGGAGCAGCTGGCGTGACTTTTGGGGAGCAGTGCAAGCCAGCAGAGAAAATAAAGATGAAAAGCAGAAAATAATAATATTATATTAATGTGTACGTACGCGCCAGCATCGGATTGGGGAAAACTGATAACGTGTCAATCCTTCTCTCCATTATTAAAGTTTAAAAATATTTTATTTATCTATCAAATCTCTCACAATATTCAGACATATTTCAAAACCCATTTACACCTGCTGCCACGTTGGACATGCTATCCAGATGGCATTTGCTGGTTGGGTTATCTAGCAAAAATATTTATTTTGATAAGAAAAACTGCATTTTGGACTCGTGATTAACATTGCCTCTTAAGGCGTGCTATGTCTGCAAAATTTATTAGGGGATATTAAAGAGGCATCCCGATTTCTTAAATTACCTAATTATACATACTTTTTGAATTTTTTTTGAAATTTAAAACTGAGAAAGCAAGGGTAAAATTGGGTATCTGAATGTTGCACCAAAGGGAGTTTCTTCTTTATAGAATAGTATAGATATACTTATATATATACTTATACTTATATTTATGTATATATATATATTTATACTATAAGTATATATATAAATATATATAAGTATATATATATATACTTATAAATATATATACTTATACTTATGTGTATATATATATACATATATATATACTTATATATAAGATGTCAATGGAGGAGAGTCATAGAAAATATAATATAATATAATCGATTCAATTCTTATATATATACTTATATATATATATACTTATATATATATACTTATAAATATATTTATATATATAAGACTCTCCTCATATATATATACATATATATACATGAAATCGGCTTTGTCAATTTATTGTTTTCGTCGAGTGTTGAAATCAGATGATAGTTTTTTCATGGCAGTTATTCCCGCTGAAAAATATCTACTTGTTTTCGTCGAGTGTTGAAATCGTTCATGCGTTAGCTGTTGAAACCAGCAACTGGTCTCTTGAGTTCGGACCCACTGGGGGTGTAGCCGATGCTTATTTCTCCCTCACTAGACTCTGCTGACAGTGGATGCTGGAAACGGAATAGACCCAAGGCTGAAGCGAGGAGGTCCCGCCACACACCCGGAAGATCTTAGAGAGCTTCCCCTCCCAAGCCAAAGCTCAACCGGGCACCTTGGAGGGCACTGGCTGCCAACCAAAACTAGCCTAGAGGAGAGGATTCTCTAAAATCGGATCTCCTCCAAGGTGCCCTTAAGGGTCTATTTATAGTTTTTCCTGGGCTGGTCTGTAAATAGCCTGAATCCGCCTTTTGATTTTACTAACAGCACCCCAAATTGGTCTGCTAACAGCCTAACTCCGCTGTTCCGAAGGGCTATTTGCAGCCCACCAGGGGTATTATGGTCATTTCCTCCTCAAATCATCCTGGGCGAGTGGTCTGTGAGGGCGCCACTCGATGGGCACCCGCTTAGCTGGGCGAGTGCCTATACCTCTGGGCGAATGGTCCGTGAGGGCACCACTCGCTGGGCACCTGCCTGTCTGGGCAAATGCCCACGCTTCTGGGCGAGTGGTCCGTGAGGGCACCACTCGCCTAGCGCCTTCTCTCCTTCAGCTTACCCCCACCAACCCGGGGGCATTTTTACCTTCCCTAGCCTGGGCGAATGACCTGGCGGATGATCCGGACGGCCCAGGTTTCGCCAGTTGGCTGGGGGGGCCCACTCGGCGAATACGGGTTGTACACAATCCCCGCTCTTTACGAGCGGTTCCTACGGTCGTAAAGAACAGTCCAACCCTGTATTCGGTGAGTGCTTGTTGACTGGATCCATAAGATTCCGTGGGTCCCACCGCCACCTTATATATACCTCCTCCTGTCAGATTTTTCTGGACCACTTCCACATCTCGGCTCAAGATTTCTTCTCTCTCTTGACCTTTTGCCACTTCCGATGTCTTCTCATAAGCCTTCCGCGAAACCCCTCTCGCAAGAGATGATCGAGCGCCTGGCCGCGGCCCAGGTTGCAACCGCCCCGAAAACTGCCAGATTCGCTCCCTGGCTGACATCTAAGCGAGACCCGAGCGCCCCCTACGTCTCGCGGCGAGCCAAGACGATTCGGCTGAATCGTCAAAAAGGCGAGACCGTGGTTGAATCTCCGGCGCGCTCCTGTTGACCTCGGGACCCAGGTATGGAATTCCTCCCGCCTTACCTTTTAGTTCGGACCCTTATTCCAAAATTGCTTTGACCACTCGCAGGGGACCTCGGTGCCAGAGGACGACCACGTGGTCGTCCTGAGTAGTGTCGCGGCGCCACCCCCCGAGTCTGAGGGGCCTCCTCCAGATCTGGACCTGGCTCCTCTCCCTCCTCCGGGCGAGACCGTACTTCAGTCCAGTAAGTTTTGGAACCCTTACGATTTACCTTTGAGACGGCTTGTTTCTGACCCTCAATCTTTTCGCAGCCCTCAACCCTGACGTCCCGCCACGGGACACTATTCTTCCACCTTCCCCAACCCAGCGGAACCCTTCTGTTGCAGCGAATGAACAGAGGGTCTACCCCGAGCGGGAGCCGGGTCAGCACCTCCGTGCTGAAGATAACGTGAATCCCCCGGCGGATGATCAGGCTCCTCCTCCACCGCCTTTCCGCCCCGGAAAAGGGAAGGTTTTCCCCCCTTTCGCCGGGTTGCCCGGGGTACATCCCCATACTTCTCGCCCCTCAGGCCACAGGGTACCCGCCCCAGGTCAGGCCTCTATCTTGCCCTTGCTGCATTCGCTAACTTCATCGTACTGATCCTTGTGTAATCTCATAGGGTATCGGGAGGTCTCCCCCCCTGAGTCCTACTATGAGGGGGAAGACGGGGTGCTCTCGCCCCTTCTCTCCCCAGGTGATCTCGCTGACTTCTTGGGCGACTCATCTGACCACGTGACCCTGAAGGAGCGAATCACGGAGATCTTTGGGAAGCTTATCCTCCTCCAGCGAAATGCTGCTGGCCAGGTGGATGAGGAGAAGCTGGAGATCAAGCGTGAGCTGAAGGAACTCCGGAGGGACTACTCGCGGCTTCTCGCGACGGTGGAGCGACTGGGGGGCGAAGGTGGGGAGCTGTCGCCTGAAAGGCACGCGGCGAGAGCCCGGGACCAGCTCCAACTGGCTTCCCACGAGATCACCAACATGATGACATACTATCGTCAGCGAATGCCCCCAGAAGCCGGGTCGCGAAAGCGAGGTCGATGGGTTTGGGTGGAGTACTGACCCGGATGCCATAATCTCTTTCTTTTCCTACCCGCCTCGCCGCGAGTGTCGAACATTAATATTTGTCTGTAATAACTTTGTATGTTATGATTCTGAGAATGCTCTATTTATCGCCATTTACTTTCCTCAGCCTATCTGATTGTCGCTGAATGATATGCTTTGCGAATGTTTTCCTAACCCTTTTCGCAAAGCCGTTGAGCGAATAGTTATAGGTCACTCGCCATTAATGGGCGAGAGAGATTTGGACCGGGTTTCGAGGCGCCGGGCTGCCGCAGATTGCTATCCGTACCCCCCGTTGCCTTGAAAGCCCAAACGCCGTTTAATGCCTCTATAAATAGGCCCTTCAACTACCGTAATAAATACATCACCATCCGCTCCCTCTCTTTCCTTGCTTCTAGCACTCGCACCTCTCCCTTCTTTGCTGCTCCATTCTTTTCCCTCATTCGCGAGATGGGCGCCGATGCTGAAGGAAGGGGCAAGTGTGCCAGCGCATTCGTCAATCACGTATTTGATTCCTGCGACCTCTCTGAAGAGGCCTATTTGACGGTAGTTGCTGACTACGTCCCTGGGGGGTTCGAGGGGCGAAAGACCGGGCCTGAAGAGCGCCTGAACTCCATCTCGCCTTGTGCTCTCGCGATCCCGCTAGAGCACTTTGAGGTGGGCTTTCGCCTCCCCATCTGGCCGGAGTTGCGCCAGACTTTCAGGTACTATGGGGTCGTGCCCGCCCAGCTCAACCCCAACTCCATAGCCATGCTGGTCGGGTACGCGAGCTATTTGCGAGAAGAAGGGATCGAGTTCTCGCTACCCGTCTTCCGCAAACTCTACACCTTCCGCTGCACCGGCGGCATCTCCTTCTTCTCGGGTCTAAGCCCTCTCAAACACTACGGGCTCCCGAACAAGAACCACGAATGGGTTCGCCGCTTCATCTTCGTCAGCGGGAGCCTAGGTAACACCCTTCTCGCCCCGGTGCAGGAGGAGGAGTCAACCTTCCGCCCCCCGACCCTAGGGGGGCATGAGGCAAAACTCCATCAATACATTCTGCAGTACGGGATGGACCTTGTCTATCTCCGGCGAAACGTCGACACGCTCCCGTTCATTCCGCAGGGCGAGGGTAAGATTCCAAGGCTTTCGAATTCTTTTTGGTTGTGATTCTTACACCATTCGCCTAAACCACTCGCAATATCATGCAGGTGTGCGTAATCTTCCCGTTCATCCGCCGCGTCCTCCTGGGTTTTGCCTACCTCTCGCGCAAGTTGCCGCGGATGCCTGCCGGGAGGGACCTTCCTCCTCCAAGCCTAATAGCCGGAAGCGAAAGTCGGTGAAGGCTTCTTCCCCTCCTCCCTCGAAGTCGCCCTGTCCACCCGCGGCGAAGGGCAAGGGGGTTCTGGGCGAATCCTCTGGGGCGAGTGCTCCACCCTCAACCCTGGGGACCGACGCGCCTGGTGCGAATGCTCCTCCGGAGAAATCGGCGCTGCCGCCGCCTCCGTTGCCCCGGGACCATCGCAACTTCGCGAACGGCGAGAGGTACGTGGACCCCTCCGGGGCTCCTTTGTTGAAGTGGGACAGGAACGCGAACAGGGTTTCGTTGTCCACTCTCCATCCATCTTGGGTGGAGACCAACATTGCTAGCGGCGAGGCCTATGCCCTGGCGTATGCCCTTTATGGCCGGGAGGACGCCGAGGTCTTCGATTTGGAGAAGACTCAAGTTCTCGCCCACGAAGCCGCCCGGGCTATGCTGCGCGCTCTCGAGCTCTCGCATATGTCTTCTCGCCGGAGTCTTGAGGTCTCGCGGAACCTGGCCAAGGTCGAGGAGACCAGGGCTCTTCTTTCCCAGGAGGTGAGTGATCTCAGGGAAAGACTAAAAACTGCGGAAGCTTTTCTCGCCAACCGCCCGGTTGTAGAGGTACATTTACTTTTACTCCTGCGAATGGTTATTACTGACTGTCCCATATTCCTCTCATCATGATCATTTTATTTTTTCAGGATGCAACAAGTGCTGGGATGCTCCGAGCGCGGGTGATCGACCTCGAGGAGGAAGTCCGTCTCGCCAAAGCCGAGACCCAGCTGCTGCGAGAAGCCGGAATGACATCACTCGCCCCGGGTGATGGGGGACACTTTTACCCCCATCATGAGCTGGAGCAACTGCTTCAGGAGAATGCGCAACGCGCCGTCAAGCACGCGTTGCAGGTGCTGCGGCGGGCTGGGTATTTGAAGCCGGAGGCCGAATGCCTCACCACTCGCCAAGTAGTCCCGGAGCTTTACATTCCGATCCCTTTCCCGGAGGACGACAGCGTCGCGCCGCGAGAAGATGCCCCCGTCCTGGATGAGAGCGAAGGTTCTTCGGAGGAGTCTGGTGACCCTTGAGGGGGGGGGGGGGCCTCTGTATTTTCCTCTTTTTGTTGTATTTACCTTTTCTTTTTCCGGTGTAACCACGAATTGGGCGAATGCCCCTGAAAGATATATCTATGGATTACAATTTTTGTGCTATCCCAATTTCTGCGTAATCTCAGTTTTTATGCTATCTCAAAATTTATTATCATTCGCTGCAACGTCTCGCTAGGCTCACCAGGACGTTAGGTCGTAGAGTAACCGTCCCGGCTACCCAGCGAGTGTTTGGAGATGACTTAGGTGTGTTGCCCCTCTTTGACTTCCTGCTACCCGAAACACTCGCGTACCATTACCATTCGCTCGGACTGGGATTTCGTCCGGGCAGTCAGGAAGAGAGTTAAGATTACCATTCGCTTGGATGGTCCCTGCGAATGCTCCTGGATCCACCTTAGAGAATTTGGATCCTGCTACCAAGTGGACCCTCCGACCTGCCAGCTGGATGAGAGCCCGGGCAGCGGGTCTGCTCGGGGCCATTTTCTCATCACCTTGGAACCTGCCACCGAGTGAGCCTTCAGACCTGCCAGCTAGATGAAAGCCTGGACAGCGGGTCTGCTCGGGGCCAATCTCTGGAACACAGAACCTGCCACCGAGTGAGCCTTCGGACCTGCCAGCTAGATGAGAGCCTGGACAGCGGGTCTGCTCGGGGCCAACCTCTGGAACATAGAACCTGCCACCGAGTGAGCCTTCGGACCTGCCAGCTAGATGAGAGCCTGGACAGCGGGTCTGCTCGGGGCCAACCTCTGGAACATAGAACCTGCCACCGAGTGAGCCTTCGGACCTGCCAGCTAGATGAGAGCCTGGACAGCGGGTCTGCTCGGGGCCAACCTCTGGAACATAGAACCTGCCACCGAGTGAGCCTTCGGACCTGCCAGCTAGATGAGAGCCTGGACATCGGGTTTGCTCGGGGCCAACCTCTGGAACATAGAACCTGCCACCGAGTGAGCCTTCGGACCTGCCAGCTAGATGAGAGCCTGGACAGCGGGTCTGCTCGGGGCCAACCTCTGGAACATAGAACCTGCCACCGAGTGAGCCTTCGGACCTGCTAGCTAGATGAGAGCCTGGACAGCGGGTCTGCTCGGGGCCAACCTCTGGAACATAGATCCTGCCATCGAGTGAGCCTTCGGACCTGCCAGCTAGATGAGAGCCTGGACAGCGGGTCTGCTCGGGGCCAACCTCTGGAACATAGAACTTGCCACCGAGTGAGCCTTCGGACCTGCCAGCTAGATGAGAGCCTGGACAGCGGGTCTGCTCGGGGCCAACCTCTGGAACATAGAACCTGCCACCGAGTGAGCCTTCGGACCTGCCAGCTAGATGAGAGCCTGGACAACGGGTCTGCTCGGGGCCAACCTCTGGAACATAGAACCTGCCACCGAGTGAGCTTTCGGACCTGCCAGCTAGATGAGAGCCTGGACAGCGGGTCTGCTCGGGGCCAACCTCTGGAACATAGAACCTGCCACCGAGTGAGCCTTCGGACCTGCCAGCTAGATGAGAGCCTGGACAGCGGGTCTGCTCGGGGCCAACCTCTGGAACATAGAACCTGCCACCGAGTGAGCCTTCGGACCTGCCAGCTAGATGAGAGCCTGGACAGCGGGTCTGCTCGGGGCCACCCTCTGGAACATAGAACCTGCCACCGAGTGAGCCTTCGGACCTGCCAGCTAGATGAGAGCCTGGACAGCGGGTCTGCTCGGGGCCAACCTCTGGAACATAGAACCTGTCACCGAGTGAGCCTTCGGACCTGCCAGCTAGATGAGAGCCTGGACAGCGGGTCTGCTCGGGGCCAACCTCTGGAACATAGAACCTGCCACCGAGTGAGCCTTCGGACCTGCCAGCTAGATGAGAGCCTGGACAGCGGGTCTGCTCGGGGCCAACCTCTGGAACATAGAACCTGCCACCGAGTGAGCCTTCGGACCTGCCAGCTAGATGAGAGCCTGGACATCGGGTTTGCTCGGGGCCAACCTCTGGAACATAGAACCTGCCACCGAGTGAGCCTTCGGACCTGCCAGCTAGATGAGAGCCTGGACAGCGGGTCTGCTCGGGGCCAACCTCTGGAACATAGAACCTGCCACCGAGTGAGCCTTCGGACCTGCTAGCTAGATGAGAGCCTGGACAGCGGGTCTGCTCGGGGCCAACCTCTGGAACATAGATCCTGCCATCGAGTGAGCCTTCGGACCTGCCAGCTAGATGAGAGCCTGGACAGCGGGTCTGCTCGGGGCCAACCTCTGGAACATAGAACCTGCCACCGAGTGAGCCTTCGGACCTGCCAGCTAGATGAGAGCCTGGACAGCGGGTCTGCTCGGGGCCAACCTCTGGAACATAGAACCTGCCACCGAGTGAGCCTTCGGACCTGCCAGCTAGATGAGAGCCTGGACAACGGGTCTGCTCGGGGCCAACCTCTGGAACATAGAACCTGCCACCGAGTGAGCCTTCGGACCTGCCAGCTAGATGAGAGCCTGGACAGCGGGTCTGCTCGGGGCCAACCTCTGGAACATAGAACCTGCCACCGAGTGAGCCTTCGGACCTGCCAGCTAGATGAGAGCCTGGACAGCGGGTCTGCTCGGGGCCAACCTCTGGAACATAGAACCTGCCACCGAGTGAGCCTTCGGACCTGCCAGCTAGATGAGAGCCTGGACAGCGGGTCTGCTCGGGGCCAACCTCTGGAACATAGAACCTGCCACCGAGTGAGCCTTCGGACCTGCCAGCTAGATGAGAGCCTGGACAGCGGGTCTGCTCGGGGCCAACCTCTGGAACATAGAACCTGTCACCGAGTGAGCCTTCGGACCTGCCAGCTAGATGAGAGCCTGGACAGCGGGTCTGCTCGGGGCCAACCTCTGGAACATAGAACCTGCCACCGAGTGAGCCTTCGGACCTGCCAGCTAGATGAGAGCCTGGACAGCGGGTCTGCTCGGGGCCAACCTCCGGAACATAGATCCTGCCACCGAGTGAGCCTTCGGACCTGCCAGCTAGATGAGAGCCTGGACAGCGGGTCTGCTCGGGGCCAACCTCTGGAACATCCAGGGTCTCTCCTGCGAGCTGTAGCATCATTTTCATACACATAGTTTAGACAAAATGCTTTCATTCAAAAAGAGCATCATTATTACATGGTACTAAGGATAAAATCGTTTAAGGTCGTCGCCACTCCATGTGTGGCTGAGGGGTTGGCCCTCCACATTCTGAAGGCGATACCCCCCAGATTTCAGTGCTTCTTCCACAACATAGGGGCCTTCCCAGTTAGGATTAAGCTTTCCCACCGCGGCGGACCTCCCGGCTGCGTCGACCTTCTTGAGTACCAGATCTCCCTTCTCGAACTGCTTGATCCTGACGTGCCTGTCGAAATACTTCGCCATCCGCCGTTTGACCTCTTCTTGATGGACGGCCGCTCGATCCCGAGTTTCTTCGATGAGGTCGAGAGAGAGCCGCAACTCCTCCTCGTTCTCGGCTCTCCATTCTTCCTCTCCATTTGCGGCGACCTTTACCCGTGGTGTCGTAACTTCGAACTCTATGGGGATGACGGCCTCGCAGCCATGAGAGAGCCTGAAAGGGGTCTCCCCCGTGGCGGTGTTGGGGGTGGTTCTTAAGGCCCATAGAACCGAGGGGAGCTGTTCCACCCAATTACCTTTGAGATTTTCCACCTTCTTCTTGAGCAAGTTCACGATGACCTTGTTCGCTGCCTCTACCTGCCCGTTGCTCCTGGGATGGTGGACGGACGCAAACCTAAGGTCTATCCCCAGCTGGCCACAGAAGCTGATGAATTCCTCGCTTGCGAACTGCGGTCCATTATCCGTGACTATGGCCTGCGGAAGCCCATGTCGACAAATGATCTCCCCCCATACGAAGTTGCGGATTACCTGGGAGGTGACCTTAGCCAACGCCTTGACCTCCAGCCACTTTGTGAAGTAGTCAATCATGACTAGGAGAAATCTCCTCTGCCCACTAGCCTGGGGGAAGGGTCCTACCAGATCCATTCCCCATATGGCGAATGGCCAGGGCGCCGTGATACTCTTCAGCCTCTGAGCTGGCATGAGCTGAAGCGGGGCGAACATTTGGCACTTCTGGCATCTCTTGGCGAAGGCTGCCGCGTCTTTGCTTAGGGTTGGCCAGAAGTACCCCTGCCTCACTATTCTTGCCTCCAACATCCTGCTCCCTGAGTGGCTGCCGCATTCGCCGGAGTGGACTTCTTCCAAGATCCTTGGGACCTCTTCCTCCGAGATGCATCGGGCCAGGAGGCCCGAGAGGGTCTTCCGATACAAGTCACCCTCATGGAGCACGTAGTAGGCAGACTTATACCGGAAGCGCCTCTGGTCCGGAACTTATTCCGGAAATTTTCCCGTTGCAAGGAAGGTGACGAAGGGATCCTTCCAGGAGGGCCGCTGTTCTACTTCCATGAGCTCTCCCTCTTCGATCGAAGGACGGAATAGGTCCGTCAGGGTCCCTCCGGCTCGAGGACCAGATTTTGCCAACCGATCTGCCGGGGTGCTCTCCTCTCGAGGGACATGCCGGATGGAGAAAGTTTTGAACGTTCCCACGAGACCTTTGACTTTTGCTAAGTACTTCATGAGCACAGATTCCCTTGTTTCGAACTCTCCCCTTATCTGAGAAGCTATTATCATGGAATCAGTGAGGACCTCCACGTCATGGACCCCGAGCTCCCGGGCCAACCGCAGGCCGGCGATTACAGCCTCATACTCCGCCTGGTTGTTGGTGATTGGGAAGTGTATCACTAGGGTCTGCTCTATCTTTACTCCGTGGGGACTCTCCAGCACCACCCCTCCTCCGAGAGAGTTCTTGCCCGAAGCCCCGTCCACCAGCAGCTTCCATGGAACGTGACGAGGGGCTCCGTCTTCTCTCAACTCGGCCACGAAGTCTGTCATGAAATCAGCCACCACCTGCGCCTTCATAGATAATCGAGGGACAAAGGTAATGTTGAATTCACTTAGCTCGATCGACCATTTTGCGAGTCTTCCCGAGTGCTCCACTCCTTCGAAGATCTGGCGGAGTGGATGGTCCGTCACTACTTGGATCGAATGGGCCTGGAAGTATGGCCTGAGCTTCCTTGCTGCGATGACCAGGGCAAAGGCCAACTTCTCTAAAATTGGGTACCTGAGCTCCGCTTCCCTCAGGACCCTGCTTACGTAGTAGACTGGCAGCTGCTTCTTTCCTTCCTCTCGAACCAGGACGGAGCTTACGGCCTCCGCCCCGACCCCGAGATATAGGTATAGATCCTCCCCCTCTTTGGGACTTTGTAGTAGCGGAGCCTTGGTGAGTTGGCTCTTCAAGGCCTGAAAGGCCTCCTCGCATTCTCTCGTCCACTCAAACTTCCGATTGCCTCGTAGCGCTTTGAAGAAGGGGGAGCATTTTTCCTCTGCCCGGGATAGAAACCTGTTCAGCCCGGCGAGTCTTCCGGTCAAGCGCTGAACTTCCTTGGCGTTCTGTGGCGATCCCAGCTCCATTATAGCCCTAACCTTGTCCGGGTTAGGTTCTACCCCCCAGGGGGTGAGAAGGTGCCCGAGGAACTTCCCTTTGCTGGCGATCCCAGCTCCATTATTTAGTGAGGAAGTTATATATGAAGAATGATGATTTTCTGGAATGTGTAGCTTTATGATGAGGCACATCAGTAGAAATAATCTCATGTGCCATAGATGAAAATTTAGCTTAGTTCCTTTTCAAGTTCTGAAATATCTTCCATGGATAATTTGTTGATTATTGAGTAGTATGATAAGTACTCCCTGATATACTATGAAACTTTGAATTGGTTGATTCAACATGAACATTGTAGCCATTTAGGTTACTTTTAAAATGTCACTGACTTTATGTCATTTGGATTAGTACAACTTCTTCTATGTCATTTTTAGTGTGACATGTCTACAATAGTGCTTTGCTGAATTTTACACTTTGTACAACACTTGTAAGTTGAATTCACCTAGGTTAAACTCATATCTGGAGTTTGTAATCAACATGAACATTGTAGCCCTTTAGGTTATCTTTAAAATGCCACTGACTTCATGTCATTTGGTCAAGTATAACTCATTCTAGACCATTTTTGGTGTGACATGTCTTAGTAGTGTCTAGGCCTGTAAGCATAAACCAACCGAACCGCCAAACCGAACCGAACCAAACCAAACCGCACGGTTTGGTTCGGTTTCAGTAGGTCGCGGTTCGGTCACGGTTTTGATTTTCGAAAACCATACGGTTCGGTTCGGTTCATGGTTTTATGTGGCAAACCGAACCGAGTCGAACCGAACCATAGCGTATACAAATATTTAATTTATTTTTATATTTTAATCTTTGCATAAGACTCATAGTGAACCGTAGTGTATTTATATTTCATTAAACTATTAATTACATCTCATATTATATTTTTATATTTCATTAAACCGTAGTGTATTTATATTTTATATTCTCGAAGTGCGGAACTCTCCTGGATGGCTGGAGCTAGGTTTTCTGAATTGCTACACGCTGTTGATTTCTCCTCATCCCGCCGACGCCGAGTCGCCGCTCCTCATCCCGTCGGGCGCCGGCCGCCACGCTCATCGCAGGTGAGCCCTCTTCATTTTCTCTGTAATAGGCTTTCATTGTTCATATTATCTTCTGGACTCATTTCACAGGCAAGCCCATCCAGCACAGATCTTGCTTCTTGTGGCACTTGATAGAGTGATTTTTGTCCTATGAATACTTCTCTAATCTAAATCTTTCTCCAAACAAACAATGTTGATGATTATTTTATTTTTATTCATGTTTTCAGCTTGAATAAAAATAAATCTAAGTTGTCTACTTTTTTATATATTATTGGTTAATTAAAAGATTTAATTTTGGAGTCCTGAAATGGTTGGGTGATAGGAAATTAGGAATTGTGTTCACTGTTCAGGCATCACTTGCATCACATTATTTAATTCATGTTTTCAGCTTGTATCACATTATTTAAACCACCAAAACCGAACCGAACCAAGTCGAACCATTCAGTTTGGTTTGGTTCGGTTTCAATGTTTTGGCGGTTCGGTTCGGTTTCAAATTTTTGGAACCACATAGGGGTGGTTCGGTTTACGGTTTTACTGAAAAACCAAACCAAACCAAACCATTACAGGCCAAGTAGTGTCTTGCTATGTTAAACAATCTTGTACAACACTTACATGTTAAATCCACCTAGGTTATGTTCATTTCTGGAAGTAGTGATCAACATGACTAATGTAGACCTTGAGGTTACCTTTAAAATGTCACTGACTTCATGTCATTTGGTCAAGTATAACTCATTCTAGATCATTTTTGGTGTGACATGTCTTAGTAGTGTCTTGCTATGTTAAACAATCTTGTACAACACTTACATGTTAATTCCACCTAGGTTATGTTCACTTCTGGAGTTAGTGGTAACATAAGTATTGTAGACATTGAGGCTACCTTTAAAATGCCACTGACTTCATGTCATTTGGTCAAGTGTAGCCCCTTTTAGGCCACCTATAGTGAGACATGTATCAAAGTGCATCTGGTGTGTTTAGTGACTTGAGCTCAAGCAAATGCCTTGATTATTTGCCCAGGCCTTAGGCATGATATCAACCACCTCTAAATATGAATTCAACTCATGTGCATGAGTGGATTTCTCTGAGCTTCAAATTGAATCTTTGGATTTAAGGGTGTAGTGAAAATTGGGGTGCATTTAGCAAAAATGGGAAAAAAGGTGACTTTGGCCCATTTGCCCCATTAGATGCCCTTGAAGTTATGGTTATGAGTTGGTGAGGATGGAATTCCTCACCCTCTGAAGTTGTAGAATTTTTGGAGTCAAAATTATAGGGATTTATGTTTAAATTCAATATAGGCCCCTTCCAACTATTGAAATAAAAAAATGGGTAATTGAATCTAGAAAATTCTAGATCTCTGGTCATAGCCTATAATGGTGTTTTAGACCAATAATGTGCTATAATGAATTTACCAGAATTTATGGAGATCGTTAGTTGGCACTCGATGTAGAAATCTCTATTTGCACACCTCCTATTTTAATAGGAACTATGATTTAAGATTCCCTAAAGAATTTATGAAATTAGGATTTGAGGTTGTTAGATCACCACTCATTGCGAACCTATGGTAATAATTGGAACTCTTTTGGATATGATGTGATCAAGATCGCACCATATGAGTCAAATCTAGCTCAATCTCATTTTGATCTGCGAATAGTAAAACTGATTTACATGATTTAGACCACCACTGACCTTCACACATAGAACTATTAACTCATTGATTATTATGAAGGCTCAGATTATTTGGAAGAGCATCTCTAAGGGCATCTTGGGAAATAAGGGTTGGGGTGCGTTTAGCAAAGCTATAAGTATAGGAATTTACAATGATATGAAAAGGAGGTTAGACCTCATCAAGGGCCCCACAAACAACTCATCAGTGTTAAATGATTATATGAAAGTAAAAACTACCCTTAGCCGGGTGAGCCATCTTAAGGTAAATACTCAAGGATGAAGTCGACAAGTATCTAAGGCAAACCCTGGATTAAGGATGACGAAGAATAGGAGTGCGGGTCCAAGTAAGACTAAGGATTTTAGGTGTATGTGTGTAGTTCCTAGGTGAAGAAGGGAACTCGAGCTTAGAATGTGACGACGGGAGAGTCAGCACCCGGTCACAGTTGGTGGTGTTGGAGTTCAAAAGAACTCCCCCACTCCTAAGTGCCAAGTTTAACTCACCTTAGCGATTTAATGTAATTGGAGAGGAAAATAAGGATCAAGTAAAAATGGGTAGATACCAACAAGATTAAGTGCCTTGGGAAGAGGAAGTTCGGGGTGTCAGCCCGTCACACTTCTTAGTACCGGTGCGAGCCCCTCACCGGGTAACCCTCCGGAAGTCCAAGGCTAACCCTAAAGCTTCTAGGATCAACTAAATTATAGACAAGACTAGTTGAATAGGAGAACTCGACACGTTAACTTCCATCCCGATCCGGAAGGAAATGTAGAAAGGACTGGGATAGTCCTGCGAGCGTTAGGCTCGGGTTATATGGAAGGACTGGGATAGTCCTGCGAGCGATAGGCTCGGGTTATAAGGAAGGACTGGGTTAGTCCTGCGAGCGATAGGCTCGGGTTATATGGAAGGACTGGGTTAGTCCTGCGAGCGATAGGCTCGGGTTATAAGGAAGGACTGGATAGTCCTGTGAGCATAGGCTCGGGTTATAAGGAAGGACTGGATAGTCCTGTGAGCATAGGCTCGGGTTATAAGGAGGGACTGGATAGTCCTGCGAGCGATAGACTCGGGTTATAAGGAAGGACTGGGATAGTCCTACGAGCGTTAGGCTCGGGTTATAAGGAAGGACTGGGATAGTCCAGCGAGCGGTAGGCTCGCAGTTTAAATATAAGACTAGTGTAGTTTAGCGAGCGGGAGGCTCGCAGTTTAAATACAAGACTAGTGTAGTCTAGCGAGCGGTAGGCTCGTAGTTTAAATATAAGACTAGTGTAGTCTAGCAAGCGGTAGGCTCTACCTTATGAATGTTGATGTAGAATTGCGAGCTGGAGGCTCGGTAGTAAAGGACTAATACATGTTGCTTGTGTTTAAGATGTGGTAGGTCTTCGGTTCTGCCTTAGTCGTCACACCGACAGCAGATCGTTGACTCGGCAGTGCTAGTGGTTTTATGGGGGCCAGGTTGTCTTACTGCGCGTCCGACGGGACAGATTCCCTAAACCCTGCCTGGCCAATTCAGTTTAGTACGCAGGAGCTCATGAGTACCGGGTACCGGTATCACAACGTACGTTTGGGCCTAGGTCTGGTAGTGTGACTTACCCATCTAGGTGAGGAGACGCCCGCTCCTCTGCCACCGTTTGACCACGACGGGAGGTGCCCGAGAGGTTAGCTACCTCCAAAAAGTGGGAACTAAAGGTTTGTACGTACAGAGTCATGTGGGTGAGTTGCATGTGTATGACATAATAATACAAACATTGCATCATTGCATTGCACATCATAACATAGCATTTCTGCACAAACTGAGATCTCGTCGTATAAATTAGTGTTGGCTCTTTTATACGATGAGTTTACTTCTTGCCAGATCCCTTGACTTATGTGTCTTGTGTGTACGCATATAAGTTAAGGTTAATTTTCCTAGTTGCTCTTCATATTACTTTACTTGCTCATATTACTGCTATTGTAGCTTTCTTCTATTGTTTGCTCTTATTACAAGCCTAATTGTAGAACTGCTAGAGTAATCTTAATTAGTGTACTCCTGCTAGCTAAAAGCTATGTATCTTTTGCTTGATATACATTGCTAGTTTTACCACTTGTCACCTGCTTCTTTGAATTACCCCTTGATGTCCTCCGCTTCCTCCTCCCGCACGGTGCCTAGGAGTCGCGGGTGGAGGCGGTGAGGAATATGCTGAGTCTTTTAGACTGACGGTCAGTGGACCACTTCATTTTAGGGATGATGTACCGGAGCAGCAGGACCCCGCTTAGGAGACAGGATAGGAAGACGAGGTGAAGCAGAACAACCGTTACACGTCGTCGCAACAACAGTTACAGTTGTATGAAGACAGAGTTTGATTGCTTCCGCATAAAAGTAGAATGAGAGTCTTGATGCACTATATTTGAACATGTAATGGGCATATGCCCTCTTTTACTTTATTTCTCATCGTGGACATTGTAAACTTGTAATTTATATATATTTAATGTGATTTGTGGACTTGTGCTTCTATTTGCATCTATTACTATGAATTGTGGTTGCCTGAATGATGTTGATTAGCCGGCAGGATCGGCGTGTTGTGGTGATGACCATTTGGCGCATTGGCCTCACCGCAAGACGGCGGTTCTGGGCGGTAAGACCCGGTTTAAAAGCAAAAAAAAAAGAGGGTCTTACACCCGCCCCCCCCCCAGGGGTTGGCGAGCGGGGAAGTCCCCCCCCCCCCCCCCCCGGGCCTCCTCTCTTTGGTTTAGACCCATGGTTCGCTGTGTTACGGTCATCTTCTCTACCACGACCTCATCTGCGTCGGGTCACACCTGCTCGGAAAATATGAGGGTTGTACACTATGGTTCCAACAATCTCCCCCTATTTGAGTTGGGATCCTAATCCAAATCAAGACTAGGTATTAACAATCTCCTCCTATTTGGTTTAGGGTACTAAGCATAAAAAATAGAATAACTGCAAGCATAACAGTTAGAAATATAAAGCTTAGAGGAGATGTGCAGAATAAAAATAGATAGAAAATTTTATTGTTCTTTTGAAAATGTTTAATCATAAATTATATTATTGTTTTCTTCTTTTAAATTCTAAAATCCTTCTTCTTTTAAAAACATTTAAACAATCCTAGTGTTGAAACAAGTTTCCCGGCTTCAGCGTTCGAAAGGGGGTTGCGACTAACCCTTACTTGACCTGAGCCTAGACCCGCGACCGGTTGCTAGGAACTAAGAGACTCGGACTTGATGAACACTTGAATCCACAAATGGACCCCTTAAGCTGCAGCGCGGAGGTCCCACCACATACCCGGAAGATCTTAGAGCGCTTCCCCTCCCAAGCCAATGCTGAGCCTGGGCACCTTGGAGGGCACTAAGAACCACCTCACCGTCAACTGGAAGATGACAGGGGAGGGGGGGGGGGGGTGCTTGCTCACAAGACCACGCGAGGGAGGGGGTAGAGGCCAACCCTTCCCAAGGTGCCCATGGGGGTCTATTTATAGATTTTCCCAAAAATGGACTGCGGATAGCCAAAATTGGACTGCGAATAGCCAAAATTATGCTATCCGCAGTCCGACCATGACCATGAACAATCAACGTGTGAGGGGGGGGGGGGGGGGGGGGGGGGGGGGGCGAGTGGGACTCGAGATGCCCACTTCCCCCTCATGGGAGGTCATCCCGACCTCCCCCCAACGTGCCGGGCGAGTGAGAGCATTCCTCCCACTCGCCCAAAAGAGGGTGGCGAGTGGGAGGGCCCCCTCCCACTCGCCCCCAAGGTGGCCAGCGAGTGGGAGGCTCCTCCCACTCGCCCGAAGGGGGGTCGGGGGAGCGGGTGCTCCCACTGCTTCCCCCGCGGCCTCTCTTTGCCTTGAGCGGTTTCAACCGTCTCCACGCGATCGTATTGCCCGCCTCGGTCGCCTTCGTAATCTTGGCCTCATCCGGGTCGGGTCCCACCGACTCGGGAAATATGAGGGTTGTACACAATCCCCGCTCTTTGCGAGCTTGTCCCAAGCTCGGAAAGAAAGTCCAACCCACCTATTTGACGAATAGGTGGGACCTTAGGGGAATCCGCGAAAAGATCTGCCAACGGGGCATCCCTGCCGAGCTTTTTCGGTTAATCCTGACTTGAGACGGAAGGTGAACTTTTTTCCACTAAACACCCCTCCTATGAACCGAGCTCAACTGGAGATGGAAAAAACTCAACACCTTAGGTCGAATTGACTTCGATCTGAGGTGGAGGAAAGACTCAGCACCTCTAGTCGAGCCGAGCTCGACCTGAGGTGGGAGGAAAATCTTTCTCCACTTGAGAACCCTCCTATGGGCCGAGCCCAACTAGAGGTGGAGAAAGCTCAACACCATGGGTCGGATTAACCTCGACCTGAGGTGGAAGAGAAACTCAACACCTCTAGTCGAGCCGAGCTCGATCTGAGGTGGGAGGAAAAACCTTTCTCCACTTAAGAACCCTCCTATGGGCCGAGCCCAACTGAAGGTGGAGAAAGCTCAACACCTTGGGTCGGATTAACCTTGACCTGAGGTGGAAGAGAAACTCAACACCTCTAGTCGAGCCGAGCTCGACCTGAGGTGGGAGGAAAAACCTTTCTTCACTTAAGAACCCTCCTATGGGCCGAGCCCAACTGGAGGTGGAGAAAGCTCAACACCTTGGGTCAGATTAACCTCGACCTGAGGTGGAAGAGAAACTCAGCACCTCTAGTCGAGCCGAGCTCGACCTGAGGTGGGAGGAAAAATCTTTCTCCACTTAAGGACCCTCCTATGGGCCGAGCCCAACTGGAGGTGGAGAAAGCTCAACACCTTGGGTCGGATTAACCTCGACCTGAGGTGGAAGAGAAACTCAGCACCTCTAGTCGAGCCGAGCTCGACCTGAGGTGGGAGGAAAAACCTTTCTCCACTTAAGCACCCTCCTATGGGCCGAGCCCAACTGGAGGTGGAGAAAGCTCAACACCTTGGGTCGGATTAACCTCGACCTGAGGTGGAAGAGAAACTCAGCACCTCTAGTCGAGCCGAGCTCGACCTGAGGTGGGAGGAAAAACCTTTCTCCACTTAAGGACCCTCCTATGGGCTGAGCCCAACTGGAGGTGGAGAAAGCTCAACACCTTGGGTCGGATTAACCTCGACCTGAGGTGGAAGAGAAACTCAGCACCTCTAGTCGAGCCGAGCTCGACCTGAGGTGGGAGGAAAAACCTTTCTCCACTTAAGAACCCTCCTATGGGCCGAGCCCAACTGGAGGTGGAGAAAGCTCAACACCTTGGGTCGGATTAACCTCGACCTGAGGTGGAAGAGAAACTCAACACCTCTAGTCGAGCCGAGCTCGACCTGAGGTGGGAGGAAAAACCTTTCTCCACTTAAGAACCCTCCTATGGGCCGAGCCTAACTGGAGGTGGAGAAAGCTCAACACCTTGGGTCGGATTAACCTTGACCTGAGGTGGAAGAGAAACTCAACACCTCTAGTCGAGCCGAGCTCGACCTGAGGTGGGAGGAAGAACCTTTCTCCACTTAAGAACCCTCGTATGGGCCGAGCCCAACCGGAGGTGGAGAAAGCTCAACACCTAACCGGGAGCCGAGCTCACCTGGAGGTGGAGGAACTCAACACCTAACAGGGAGCCGAGCTCACCTGGAGGTGGAGGAAACTCCACACCTACTGGGGAGTCGAGCTCACCTGGAGGTGGAGGAACTTAACACCTAACAGGAAGCCGAGCTCACCTGCAGGTGGAGGAACTCAACACCTGACAGGGAGCCGAGCTCACCTGGAGGTGGAGGAACTCAACACCTAACAGGGAGCCGAGCTCACCTGGAGGTGGAGGAACTCAACACCTAACAGGGAGCCGAGCTCACCTGGAGGTGGAGGAACTCAACACCTCACAGGGAGCCGAGCTCACCTGAAGGTGGAGGAACTCAACACCTAACAGGGAGCCGAGCTCACCTGGAGGTGGAGGAACTCAACACCTAACTGAGAGCCGAGCTCACCTGGAGGTGGAGGAACTCAACACCTAACAGGGAGCCGAGCTTACCTGGAGGTGAAGGAAACTCCACACCTACCGGGGAGTCGAGCCACCTGGAGGTAGGGGAACTCAACACCTAACAGGGAGCCGAGCTCACCCGGAGGTGGAGGAACTCAACACCTAACAGGGAGCCGACCTCACCTGGAGGTGGAGGAACTCAACACCTAACAGGGAGCCGACCTCACCTGAAGGTGGAGGAACTCAACACCTGAGAGGGAGCCGAGCTCACCTGAAGGTGGAGGAACTCAACACCTAACAGGGAGCCGAGCTCACCTGGAGGTGGAGGAACTCAACACCTAACAGGGAGCCGAGCTCACCTGGAGGTGGAGGAACTCAACACCTAACAGGGAGCCGAACTCACCTGGAGGTGAAGGAACTCAACACCTAACAGGGAGCCGAGCTCACCTGGAGGTGGAGGAACTCAACACCTAACAGGGAGCCGAGCTCACCTGAAGGTGGAGGAACTCAACACCTAACAGGGAGCCGAGCTCACCTGAAGGTGGAGGAACTCTACACCTAACAAGGAGCCGAGCTCACCTGGAGGTGGAGGAACTCAACACCTAACAGGGAGCCGAGCTCACCTGGAGGTGGAGGAAACTCCACACCTACTGGGGAGTCGAGCTCACCTGGAGGTGGAGGAACTCAACACCTAACAGGGAGCCGAGCTCACCTGCAGGTGGAGGAACTCAATACCTAACAGGGAGCCGAGCTCACCTGGAGGTGGAGGAACTCAACACCTAACAGGGAGCCGAGCTCACCTGGAGGTAGGGGAACTCAACACCTAACAGGGAGCCGAGCTCACCTGGAGGTGGAGGAACTCAACACCTAACATGGAGCCGAGCTCACCTGGAGGTGGAGGAACTCAATACCTAACAGGGAGCCGAGCTCACCTGAAGGTGGAGGAACTCAACACCTAACAGGGAGCCGAGCTCACCTGGAGGTGGAGGAACTCAACACCTAACAGGGAGCCGAGCTCACCTGGAGGTGGAGGAACTCAACACCTAACAGGGAGCCGAGCTCACCTGGAGGTGGAGGAACTCAACACCTAACAGGGAGCCGAGTTCACCTGGAGGTGGAGGAACTCAACACCTAACAGGGAGCCGAGCTCACCTGGAGGTGGAGGAAACTCCACACCTACCGGGGAGTCGAGCTCACCTGGAGGGAGGAACTCCACACCTAACAACTAGCCGAGCTCACCTGGAGGTGGAGGAACTCAACACGTCCTCAGACCGGCTTCTCTTCTTGGAGCCTTACCAACCCAAACGAATCTATCTGACGGGCCACCCAGCGACCGACATCAACAAGCCCGTGCGAGTGATCTCCAGTCGAGGACCCGACTTGAAACGAATCTACCCAACGAGCCACCCAGCGACCGACATCAATAAGCCCGGGCGAGTGGTCTCCAGTCGAGGACTCGACTTAAAACGAATCTACCCGACGAGCCACCCAGCGACCGGCATCCACAAGCCCGGGCGAGTGGTCTCCAGTCGAGGACTCGACTTGAAACGAATCTACCCGACGAGCCACCCAGCGACCGGCATCCACAAGCCCGGGCGAGTGGTCTCCAGTCGAGGACTCGACTTAAAACGAATTTACCCGACGAGCCACCCAGCGACCGGCATCCACATGCCCGGGCGAGTGGTCTCCAGTCGAGGACTCGACTTGAAACGAATCTACCCGACGAGCCACCCAGCGACCGACATCAACAAGCTCGGGCGAGTGGTCTCCAGTCGAGGACTCGACTTAAAACGAATCTACCCGACGAGCCACCCAGCGACCGACATCAACAAGCCCGGGCGAGTGGTCTCCAGTCGAGGACTCGACTTAAAACGAATCTACCCGACGAGCCACCCAGCGACCGGCATCAACAAGCCCGGGCGAGTGGTCTCCAGTCGAGGACTCGACTTAGATGCTATCTTTAACTACTTTTGATATATCATAAATAGATTACATACCATTACATTGCGCTTCCTTGAGCTTACTCGGCCACATGCACCTTGGCCATCTCATTCATCACTTCCTCCATCTCCTCAGCTTCCTCCTGGTCCTTTGGGGCATAGCTGTCTCCTCTCTGCCGAGATTCTTCTTCCTTTCCTTAACTCCAGAAACTCTGGGCATGTGGCTGTCGCGTGGCCCTCCTGCTGATGGAAGTCACAGTATGGCAATGCCATCCTCCTTGCTTCCTTCCCTGCGCGACCCCTCTTCTTATTTCCTCTTTTTCGGCCAATCGTCATGGTTTGTAGGTGGTAGGGTTGCAATGGCCTTGTGTCCGGCTGCCACCCTGCTGGGTTGAACCGTCCCTACTCCCCCTGAGAGTTTCCTCTCCCTTGGAAATGACCTCTTCCTTGGCCTTGAGGGGGTCCTCCTGGCGGCCTCCAGGTTGGTTGGGCGACTGGTGGTTGAAACCCCCAGCCTTGCTCCTGCCCAACGGGGGGTCCCTGGTCCCCCTGACTTCTCGCTTCCTCCTTCTTCTTCCCTCCTTGCTGATGTGCTTGCTCCGCCTCCATCGGAGATTGCGAGGTGAGCACGGGTGTGGGTGGTGCCGAGCACTCGCCGCGAGGGGGAGGTGCGATCCGCAAGAGCTCCAGGATCGACTTCTTGAACTCGTCAAAATCACCCTTCTTCAGGTACTCGCTGATAGGGGGTGAGTCTCCCAACTCATCGCTTCCCGACATGAGACTTGGCTCAGAGCTTTCCGAGCTAGTCCCTTCCACGCTCACCGCACCAGAATGTTGAAACCAGTTTCCCGGCTTCAGCGTTCGAAAGGGGGTTGCGACTAACCCTTACTTGACCTGAGCCTAGACCCGCGACCGGTTGCTAGGAACTAAGAGACTCGGACTTGATGAACACTTGAATCCACAAATGGACCCCTTAAGCTGCAGCGCGGAGGTCCCACCACATACCCGGAAGATCTTAGAGCGCTTCCCCTCCCAAGCCAATGCTGAGCCTGGTCACCTTGGAGGGCACTAAGAACCACCTCACCGTCAACTGGAAGATGACAGGGGAGGGGGGGTGCTTGCTCACAAGACCACGCGAGGGAGGGGGTAGAGGCCAACCCTTCCCAAGGTGCCCATGGGGGTCTATTTATAGATTTTTCCAAAAATGGACTGCGGATAGCCAAAATTGGACTGCGAATAGCCAAAATTCTGCTATCCGCAGTCCGACCATGACCATGACCAATCAACGTGTGAGGGGGGGCGAGTGGGACTCGAGATGCCCACTTCCCCCTCATGGGAGGTCATCCCGACCTCCCCCCAACGTGCCGGGCGAGTGGGAGCATTCCTCCCACTCGCCCAAAAGAGGGTGGCGAGTGGGAGGGCCCCCTCCCACTCGCCCCCAAGGTGGCCGGCGAGTGGGAAGCTCCTCCTACTCTCCCGGCGAGTGGGAGGCTCCTCCCACTCGCCGGCGAGTGGGAGGGTCCCTCTGTAAGACTCCCTTTTTTTTTGCAAAAACCACCGGGTCTTAGGCCCAGAACCGCCGTTTTGCGGTGACACCTTCACTCGGGAAGGTCGCCACTACCAAACGCCGATCCTGCCGGCCAAATCGATCACGAAGAAAAGTACACAAAAGAGGAGACAAGTCCACAGAATCAACATGAAATGTAAATGTCCACATATATTAACTGAATAAAAGATATACAAGGGTTTACAATAATAAAAGGGGCCCTTGCCCTATACATCATGTCCTCACTACAAGATCACTCGCGGAAGCTATCTACTAAGTAAAACTAAAGCTAATCGTCACCGACACTGAAACCGGAGTACTCAGACTAGTCTGACCCATCCCTGCAGACTCTGTACTCCACTGGTGCTGCAACACTGGATGCTTCTTCTCTTTTGGCTTGCGGTTGCTGCCTCGCAATCCATGTCTACGTCTTCGCCTTCGGCCTCCTGATCGCTGTGCTGGAGGGGCTCCACTCATCATGGGACATCTGACCCGAGTATGTCCCGGCTGGTGACAATGGTAGCATGGCCGTGGGGTCCACCATGTCGGATCCTGCTGTACCTGTTTCTTGGAGGTTGCTGCGTCTCCTCGAACTCCTAAAATGATATGGTCCACCGACCGTTAGTCAAAAGACTAAGCCTTATGTTCCCCACCCCACCCCCAATGGCTCCTAGGCACCGTGCGGGAGGATGAAGCGGAGGACAGCAAGGGGTGTAATCAAAGAGCAGGTGGCAGTGGTACATGAAAAGATTCTACTCTACACATGTGTACGTATATAACTGAAGCAGTAATTAAAAGTGTGGTAAAAGTATATGAAGAGCAGTAAGCAGAAGTATAATAGCAAGTAAAGTAATATAAAAGTAACCATTGATTTATTGGAATGCCCATACAAACCTATAGACCAAGGGGTCGTTTAGCAGGGCCTACCGTATAAGAAGTCCCATAACCGACTTATACGTTAGGGGTAGGTTGAATGCAATGTTTATGCCATGACATGCAAGTATGTTGTTATGCTATGTTCATACAAGTGCAACTCACTCACTTCGACTCTATGCGCATAGACCTTTAGTTCCCCCTTTTTGGAGCGAGCTAGACTCCCAGGATACTCCCGTAGTGGCAAACGGAAGCGGTGGGTTGGGCCTCGCCCACCTCTAGGTTGGTATTCACACTACCTAACTTAGACATATTGTACGCCTCCACTAAACCCGCGGAGCGTCTGCGTACTCTTGCTGACTGGACCGCCAGACTTTCATGGCTAAGTGTAAATACCACACTCGCCGAGTCAACGTATTGACGTCGGTGTGAACGACCGTCTAATACCGAAGACCCACCACCTTCAATGCACAAGCAACATGTTCTACTTCCTATCTCTGAGCCATAAGCTCCCGGGCTAACCTGCCCGCCATCAATAACCTTCTGAGCCATAAGCTCCCCGGGCTAACCTGCCCGCCATCAGTAACCTTCCGAGCCATCGGCTTGCCGAACCAACCCGTCCGTACCCCAAAACACTACTGCGTCACAAGCTCTCCTGACTCAGCAATCCGCACCTTTAACCACCGGGCCTATCGCTCGTAAGACCAAACCAACTAACTTCTCGTAACCACGGGTGAGTGTGAGATGAATTATTCTTGTACACTGTCTTACTCCTATAATTTAGGGCTTGTCTTGGACTTCCCGAGGGTTACCCTGTAAGGGGCTCGCTACGGTACTAGGAAATACAATGGGATGACACCCCAAAGTTCCCTTTCCCAAGACACTTAGTATTATTGGTATCTACCCATAAGAAAACCCTCTTAATACTTTTCACCTGATTTAAACCTAAGTGCTTTAAGACACTAAAGGGAAGGGACGATCTTTCGTCAATCCCAAGATGACCTACCCCAAGGGTGGCACCCCACCACCCCAGAATTCATCAACCCTAATTATCTCCATGGGTCCTCTCATATCCAAGTGATCACCATTAGACTTCTCACCTCTCCAATCAATGTACCCCAAGGTTGCTAAATTGCTAAACGCAGACCACCCTTAACGTTTTGATGCTCATGAAGGGAGGTACACTAATTAGTCAACTCCATGACCCAACAATTTTACTGGGGGTCCATGCTACCTATTTAAGATCAAACCCAGAGTTTCATAATTTTCCCATTATTATTAATATTTAAGACATTTTTCCAAAACACAATTTCCTAGGGTTTGAACTACAAGTATACTTTCCTGACTTCCAATGCCTGCCTCAATTTTTACATAAATCAAGGGTACCTAATAATCAGTGGATATGAATTCTTAGGAAAAACCAGCAAGATTTACTATTTTTAAAAATTCCAAAACTCATTTATTACCAATAAATTCCAAAGGAGGCACCCTCATATGATCTCTAAACCTTATGCAATTTAATACAGAGGTGATTCATACTAAAATACTCAGTCCTACAAAGTTTGACCATGTTCCACATAGGATACATTTGTAATTTCCACAAAGGATATATTTGCAATTAATTCCAAATTGAACTAGAGGTACCAAAAATATTAATCCACAATTTATGAGAAAAATACTGTGGGTTTATAATGGTATGAAAGGTCATCCAGCAAGGTTTCATGCAATTACAGAAAACTAACACCCTAAAATTGTTCATCCCAAAAATTGTCAACTATATGAATAATTATAATTTGGACCTCCAAAAGTCTTCCAATGGCTCTAACAAAATCTCCAGGGATTAATAACATCAAAACTAAGTTGGTGACAGAAGATGGTTAATCACTAAGTATTATTTCTTCCTAAATCCCAAAAATTTAAATATTTACAAATCTACCCAAGGATTTATTGTAACATCCCCCAGACGGCTAGACCCCCAAGATGGTTTTGGTCATGACAAAACCATAGGAAGAGCCCAAGACCATGTGAATTGAGGTGAGAAGGAGAAAACCACCTTGGTCTGCAAATAGCAATTTCCAATAACCAAGCTTAGGGTTGGACTTTAGGGCTTCATCTTGACCATTTGACCCCACCTTAGTATCCCTAACCCTTTAGGGGTCCCCTTAGGGCATCAGGAGCTCATTGGGGTCAACCAAAGAGGCCAAATTGACCAAAGTCAACCCTAACCCTAAATTGGTCAAAGTAGCCTATTTAGAGTCAATTAACCTTCACCATAACAAATTGTCCACACATCTAGGTCTAAAATATCTTAAGAGACCTAGTAGACCTAAAAGCCCCTTCATGGGACCCCCAGTGGTGCAAATTGACCAAAATGCCCCTTTAGGTCAAAAATGGCAATTCTTCACAAAATACCCTAATTGACCATCACCATAGTAAATTGACCTTACCCATAGTGTTATCATATCATAGGGGACCCAGTGGACCAAAAAGCCCCTTGACTGGGTCAACCCTAGGGCTCAATTTGACCAAAGTCAACTTGGCCTGTTTTGGTCAAATCAGCTTAATTTGGGTCAACTAAGGCTCATGTGACCAAATTGACCCCACCAATAGTTTCTAAATTTAATTTGGAGTCCAAGGGACCCAAAAGCCCCATCCTAGGGTCACCCAATTGGCCAATTTGACCAAAAGTCAAAATTGCCCAATTTAGGTCAAATCTCTTAAACCTAGCCCAATCCCTTTGGGTTAAACCCAAATTGACCATTTGATCAGCCTTGTAGGCTAGCATTAACTCAGGAGAGAGGGTAGAAGTCGGCCATGATGAGTAGGAGAGAGAAATTTCAATTTGGGGGAGAGAGAAAGATGAGGCCATCAATGGAGGAAGGTGAAACCCCCTCAATTCTCCTCATTTATGGCTGCATTCATCTCCTCTAGGGGAGAGGAGGAGTTTCCAACAGTTTCCAAGGCTGAAGGGGGCTGATTAAGAAAGGAATTGGAGGTGGCCGAAATCACCTTTAATGGTGATAATGGCATTTCATGCCATGGCTCTTCCCCTCCCTCTTCTGAAGCCTTTAAAAGCTTCCCTAGGACTAGAGCCTCTGTTTCCCCTGTTTAGTCGAAGGAATCGGGCTCCTCCATGTGGTGGTTGCAGAACTCGGAATCAATGGAGTTCGGCCATGGCAAGTTCCCCACCGGCAAGGCTTCGAGCTTCAAGCAAGGTCCAAATCTTCATCCTTCCCTCAGTGGATAGATCCCCCCTTCTTCGTTTTCAAAATCAACTGAGATTGGAGCTATCTCCAATCGGATTTCTCTTATGTTCATGGCCGAAAACGCAACATCCGGGGGGCCAACTCCGGCCACCCCCGGCCACACCGACACCGGCAAACGGAAGCTGGGTGTCGGGTGGTGCTTTCTGCGGCGGCGTTTCGCCGGAGGTGGCGCCGTCGCGCCGGAATCAAGCCCGCAAAACGCCCAGGCGCGGAAGATCCCAGCAGTAGGCTATCGGGGAAGACGCACGGATGCCGTCCGTTTATATCCTATTTAAATATAATAATTAATTCTGATATTCTTATTAATGTAGTTTATATATGCAGAATCTTATTTTAAATGTAGAAAATATTTATAGGCCTCTACAGAAAAAGTGCCCAACATGAAAGTTGTAGGCCTTGACCCATAGGACCATACAAAATTAACCTCACCCCATTTGGAACCCTGGTTTGACCTCAGCACACATTCTAGTGCAAAGTTTGACTGAACTTTGAATGGGTGCCCACACCAAACCACTTGTCCAAATGACTTGAGATTTGGACCAGTGGTGAGTCATACCTAGGGCTATGTCATATCCAAAAATGAGAATTTTTGGAGAATATTTTCCTAAAGTTTTTGTAGAAATTTAATAATCCTTACATAATTTATTTGGAGGGTCAAATGACCTCCAATCTCCACCAAACTTTGGTGGGGTGTTTTTAGGGTCATGATGAACCCCTGGTTAAAACCTCAACTCATTTGGAGTTCTTTTGGTTAGGTAATCATTAGGCCAAAGTTTTGTCCTTTAAGGGGAATTTTGTGAATAAGGGCTAATTGGAATTTTTCATGGTTAAATTACCTCCTAATGGAGTGGGACTTTAGCCACTGCCCTATTGGCACCCAAATCACCTCTGAGAGAGTTATGAGGTCATGAGGAGTTGGTTTGCCCTAGGACTTGAAGTAGGAGCACCTTGGGGTGCAAATAGCCAAGTAGAGAACCATTGGCCAATTAGGTCCTTTGAGACTTGAGACTTCTTAGGAAGGTCAGTTGGATGAAGTTGAGACCCCATGAGGAGTTTGGTGAGCATTGGAGTTGATTTGCTCAAGGTCATAGGGTTGACCCCTATGGAGTGGAATTTGGGGTTGTGAAGGACATAGGGGAGTTTGTCCTTGGAGAGGGGTGTATTGGACTCCTCTGACTTTTATAAGTGATAGGATACCCTCACAAGAAGTTTGGGTGGATTTGGATAGGATTAGACCCTAACCCTAGGTTAAACCCTAATGGGGTGCAATTAGAGGCTAATGAAGAAAGTAGGGTCAAACCCTAATGGTCTGACCTAAAGTTTTGGAGGGAAGGTCATAGTGACCAGAGGAGCCTCCCTTGTGAATTTGAAGAGGTTTGGAGTTGTTAAACCTAGGTAATAAACCCTTGGGTAGATTTGTAAATAATTAGGGTTTGGGGTTTTAGGGAAAACTATTGCATGTTGGTTAACCATCTTCTGTCACAATCTTAATTTTAATATTGTTAAACCCTGGAGATTCTATTAGAACCATTGGGAAACATTTGAAGGTTCAAATTGTAATTATTCATATTGTTGGCAATTTTTGGGATGATTGATTTTAGAGTGTTAACTTTCTGTAATTGCATGAAACTTTGCAGTATGCCTTTTCATACCAATATGTACCCACTGTAATTTTCTCATAATTTATGGATTAATAGGTTTGGTATCTCTAGTTCATTTTGGAATTATTTACAAATATATCCATTGAGGAATTTACAAATGTAACCTCTGTGTTATGTGGTCAAACTTGGTAGACCTGAATATTTTAGTAGGAGACACATCTGTATAAATTTGCATAAGGTTTAGAGATCATATGATGGTACCTCCTTTGGTATTTATTGGTAATAAATGAGTTTTGGAATTTTAAAAATAGTAAATCTTACAGTATTTCCCAAAGATTTCATGACTACTGATTAATAGGTACTTTTGATTTATGTAAAAATTGGGAGGGGCATTGGAAGTCAGAAAAGTGCACTTGTAGTTCAAACCCTAGGAAGTTGTCCTTGGGAAAAATGGTTTTAAATATTAATAATATGGGGAAAATTATGGAACTCTGGAATGGATCTTAAATCAGTGACATGGACCCCCAGTGAGAATATTGGGTCATAGAGTTGATTAATTAATGTACTTCCCTTCATGAGGATCAAAATGTTAAGGGTGGTCTGCGTTTAGTAAATTGGCAGTTTTGGAGTTATAGGCCAATTTGGAATACATTGTTTGGAGATGTGAGAATTGAATGGTAATCATATGGATATGAGAGGACCCTTGGAAAGAATTAAGGTTTGATGAGTCCTAGGGTGGTGGGGTGCCATCCTTGGCGTAGGTCATCCTGTGGATGACGAAAGATCATCTTTTGTCTTTAGGACCTAAAAGCTCTTAGGTTTAGACCAGGTGAAATGTTAAGAGGGTTTCTTATGGGTAGTAACTAATAACATGAAGTGTCTTGGGAGTGGGAACTTTGGGGTGTCATCCCATAGTGGTTCCTAGTACCGTAGCGAGCCCCTCACAGGGTAACCCTCGGGAAGTCCAAGACTAACCCTAACTCATAGGAGTAAGACATTGTACAAGATTAACTAATAACACACTCATCCACACCCCGTGGTTTCGGAAGTTTAGTTGGATTGGTTGTCCGAGCGGTGGGCTCGGTAGCTGTTGCAGCAGACTAGTTAGTCTGGGGAGCTTTTGGCTCGGAAGGTTTTTGATGACGGGCGGGTTAGCCCGGGGAGCTTTTGGCTCGGAAGATATTGATGGCGGGCAGGTTAGCCCGGGGAGCTTTTGGCTCGGAAGGATATTGATGGCGGGCAGGTTAGCTCGGGGAGCTTATGGCTCAGAGTTAGGAAGTAGAACATGTTGCATGTGCACTGAAGGTGGTGGGTCTTCGGTATTGGACGGTCGTTCACACCGACGTCAATACGTTGACTCGGCGAGTGTGGTTTTACACTTAGCCTTGATAGTCTGGCGGTCCAGTCAGCAAGAGTACGCAGACGCTCCGCGGGTATAGTGGAGGCGTACAATAGGTCTAGGTTGGGTAGTGTGAATACCAACCTAGAGGTGGGAGGGGCCCAACCCACCGCTTCCGTTTGCCACTACGGGAGTATCCTGGGAGTCTAGCTCGCTCCAAAAAGGGGGAACTAAAGGTCTATGCGCATAGAGTCGAAGTGTGTGAGTTGCACTTGCATGATCATAGCATAACAGCATACTTTCAATATCATAGCATAATCATTGCATTCAACCTACCCCTAACGTATAAGTCGGTTATGGGACTTCTTATACGGTAGGCCCTGCTAAACGACCCCTTGGTCTATATGTTTGTATGGGCATTCCTATAAATCAATGGTTACTTTTGTATTATTTTACCTGTCATTATATATACTGCTTACTATTCTTTACATGTTCTTTACTACGCTTACTTACTGCTTCATTCATATAAACTCCTGTTTAGTGGTAGATCCGCCGTCATCTGCTCTTGTATTTACCCCTTGAATGTCCTCCGCTTCCTCCTCCCATACGGTGCCTAGGAGCCATTGGGGGAGGGGTGGGGAATTGGCTGAGTCATTTTGACTGACGGTCGGTGGACCTTATCATTTTAGGAGTTCGAGGAGACGCGGCAACCTCCGAGAAACAGGTACAGCAGGATCCGACATGGTGGACCCCACGGCCATGCTACCATTGTCACCAGCCGGGACATACTCGGGTCAGATGTCCCATGATGAGTGGAACCCCTCCGACACAGCGATCAGGAGACCGACGGCGAAGACGTAAACGTGGATTGCGAGGCAGTAACCGCAGGTCAAAAGAGAAGAAGCATCCAGTGTTGCAGCACCATTGGAGCCCGGAGTCTGCAAGGATGGGTCAGTCAGGTCAGAGTGCTCCAGTTTCAGTGTCGGTGACGATTAGCTTTAGTTTTGCTTAGGAGTTAGCTTCCGCGAGTGATTTTTGTAGTGAGGAAATGTTGTACTGGGCATGAGCCCTCTTTTATTATTGTACCCTTGCTCTCTTTATTCAGTTAATATATGTGGACACTTATATTTCATGTGATTCTGTGGACTTGTCTCTCTTTTAAGAACTTTTCTTGTGATCGATTTGGCCGGCAGAATCGGCGTTTTGTGGTGGCGACCTTCCCGAGTGAAGGTGTCACCGCAAAGCGGCGGTTCTGGGCCTAAGACCCGGTGGTTTTTGCAAAAAAAAAAAGAGGGTCTTACATTTATTACCTAGGGTTGGCAACTTCAAATCCCACCAATTTCTCCCAGTAGGATTCTCTGGTCATCAAGATCATCTCCCCAAAATTTCAAGTCAAAACATTAAGGTTTGACCCCTCTTCCTTCTTTGGCCTCTAATTGTACCCCTTTAGGGTTTAACCTAGGGTTAGGGTCAAAACCTCTCCAAATCCACCCAAACCTCATGTGAGGGTGTCACAACATTTATAGAACTCAGAGGAGTCCAACACACCCCTCTCCAAGGACAAACTCTCCTATGTCCTTCACAACCCCAAATTCCACTCCATAGGGATCAACCCTATGACCTTGAGCAAATCAACTCTAATGCTCACAAATCTTCCTCATGGGGTCTCAAATTGACTCCACTGACCTTCCCAAGAAGACTCAAGTCTCTAAGGACCCATTTGGCCAATGGATCACTACTTGGCTAAATGCACCCCAAAGTGCTCCAACTCCATGTCCTAGGGCAAACCAACTCCCCATGACCCCAAAACTCTCTTAGAGGTGATTTGGGTGATATTAGGGCAGTGACCAAGGTCCCACTCCAATAGGAGGTGGTTTGACCATGAAAAATCCCAAATAGCCCTTATTCACAAATTTCCCCAAAATAGACAAATCTTTGGCCTAATGATTACCTAATCAAATGAACTCCAAATGAGTTGAGATTTTAACCAGGGGTTTATCATGACACTAATAACACCCCACCAAAATTTGGTAGTGATTGGAGGTCATTTGACCCTCCAAATAATTTATGCAAGGATTATTAAATTTCTACAAAAACTTTAGGGAAATGTTCCCCAAAAATTCTCATTTTTGGATATGTTATAGCCCTAGATATGACTCATTATTAGTCCAAATTTCAAGTCATTTGGACTTGTGGTTTGATGTGGGCATCCATTCAAAGTTCAGTCAAACCTTGCACTAAAATGGGTGCTGAGGTCAAACCAGGACTCCAAATTGGGTGAAGTCAATTTTGTATGATCTTAGGGGTCAAGGCCTACAACTTTCATCTTGGGCACTTTTTCTGTAGAGGGCATCTAGCATTTTCTATATTTAAGATTAGATTCTGCCTATATAAGCTATAATAAAAAGATATTAATATTAATCAATAGTTATTATAACCCTATAACGCGCGATCCGACGGCTCCTGTTCATCATCCCCGATGAATCAAGGGTTCACAGAGCCCGCGACTGGGCGGTTTGATCTTCGAATTCCCCGGCCACCTGAGCGCCGCCTCGGCCAACCAACGCCACCACCACCTCCGTTGAGGTGGTGGCCGGCGACGAACGGGGCTTGATTGGCCGGAGGTGGCCGGAAATGTGGATTCTGGGTGGAATCCCAAACCCGATATACGAGTGGCGTGGCTGACTCGATCCACGGCCTATTGTCCACGAATCGATCCGCCGATGAGTTAGATTTACACCACTGAGGGAGGAGCAGAGAACCAGACCTGATTTAGGGCTTGAAGTCTTGCCGATTGGGGGATTGCCATGGCCGACCTTCATGCTTTCCAAGTTCTGCAACCACCACCCCACACTGCCCGACCTCTTCTGAAAACAAGGGGGTTTCACTCCTCTCCGGCTTCTGAAGATAATGGGGGGGGGGGGGGGGGGGGTCAATTGAAGGCAATGGTGGCTTTAACTACTAATGCCATTAATGGCCTCTTAGAATTCCTCTAAGGCCGGCCACAATACATCCCCCCTGCCTTCAATTCCTCCTGGGAACTGCTGGAAACTCCTCTCCCCTAGAGGAGATGAATGCAACCATTAATGGGGGAGATTGAAGGTTTCTTCTTCCTCCCCATTAATCCTCCTCTTTCTCTCTCCCCCTTAATGGGTTTTTCTCTCTCCTACTCACCATGGCCGATTTTCCCTCTCTCACATGCTTAATATCAGTCTACTAGGCTGGTCAAGTGATCAATTTGGGCTTAGCCCAAAGGGATTGGGCTATGTTTAAGAGATTTGACCTAATTTGGGCAAGTTTGACTTTTGGTCAAATTGACCAATTGGGTGACCCTAGGATGGGGCTTTTGGGTCCATTGGATTCCAAATTAGGTTTAGAAACTACTGGTGGGGTCAATTTGGTCACATGAGCCTTAGTTGACCCAATTTAAGCTGATTTGACCCAAACAGGCTAAGTTGACTTTGGTCAAATTGAGCCCTAGGGTTGACCCAGTCATGGGGCTTTTTGGTCCACTGGGTCCCCTATGACATGATAACCCTAAGGGTAGGGTCAATTTAACATGGTGATGGTCAATTTGGGCACTTAGTGAAGAATTGCCATTTTGACCTAACAAGGGCATTTTGGTCAATTTGCACCATTGGGGGTCCCATGATGGGGCTTTTAGGTCTACTAGGTCTCTTATGATATTCTAGACCTAGATGAGTGATCAATTTGTCATGGTGAAGGTTAATTGGTTCTAATTAGGTTACTTTGACCAATTTAGGGTTAGGGTTGACTTTGGTCAATTTGGCCTCTTTGGTTGACCCCAATGTGTCCTTGGCGCCCTAAGGGGGCCCCTAAAGGGTTAGGGATACTAAGGTGGGGTCAAATGGTCAAGATGAGGCCCTAAAGTCCAACCCTAAGCTTGGTCACTGGAAATTACTATTTGCAGTCCAAGACACTTTCAACCCTAATCTTGCCTAAGATAAAGGGATTTCTACACTACCAAGGCCTTGTCATGACCTTGTCATGACAGATTCAACTGGGGGGGGGGGGGGGTCTAGCTGTCTGGGGGATGTTACACCCTCCCACTCGCCTGGCGAGTGGGAGGCTCCTCCCACTCGCCCGAAGGGGGGTCGGGGGAGCGGGTGCTCCCCCTGCTTCCCCAGCGGCCTCTCTTTGCCTTGAGCGGTTTCGACCGTCTCCACGCGATCGTATTGCCCGTCTCGGTCGCCTTTGTAATCTTGGCCTCATCCGTGTCGGGTCCCACCGACTCGGGAAATATGAGGGTTGTACACCTAGATTTTGTTTTTAATAGGATTTTAATAATATGAAGAATTGTTACAGCTGTTAATGGATTCTAAGGAATTTTAAGATCAGAAAAACATTGTCTGATACCTTCCTTCTAAAGAATCCCCTTATCAGAAGAGACTCACACTCAGTGCCCTGATCATTTCTGATCTATGCAATCTGAGTAGAATGCTCAAACATGATTTTGGAGAAGGTCTGTAAGAACATGAAGTTATCTGACTTTGTTTTTAAGATGAAAAATTCAAATGAATCTTATAACTGCTTGTTTGATTATTATTTGAGTTAAAAGATTAAAAATGTTAAGCATTGCTTTATAGTTAGATATATTAGCCTTTTTATCTCATTAAAATATAAATTTGATAAACTAAACTTATTTCTAGATTTTATTTTAACATAAAGAAATTCAGTAAATTCTACAGTCTTTTACTTCTTTTTTCTTAAAAGATTGTTTAAATTTTTTCAGCCTTAATTAATTTATTTTTCAAGGAAGTAATTTTCTCTTCTGATGTTTTCAAATCTTCTTTAAGTTTAGTATTTTCAGAAGTTAAATTATTTATTTCTATTAACTCTGTTCTGAGAGATTTTATTTCTTTCTCAGGTTTTATTAGATCTGTATATGGCATTTTAAAATCTGATTTGACTTGATCAGAGATAGAATCAAACCTTGAAATTACCTCATCTTCATCAGATTCAGATTCTGCATCTGAGTTGTGGAATGAGCCATTTATGACCATCATGCAGAAATCTCTAGCCTTTTGTTCTTCTTCTTCTTCTTCTTCACTTTGACTAGATGATGGTTCTGTATCATAAATACAGAAAGTGGAAGAAGGTTCAGCTACCATCCTTGTGAGGGAGTTCCAGATGCCTCTTGCTGAAGTGCAATCAACAACTCTTTGAAGAATGTCATTTGACATTGATTGAGCTAGTATTTTCATAGCCTTGGCATCAGCACTCTTCAGCTTCTTTTGAGCATCTGTTGATGTTGATGAAGTTGGAGGTCCTGTCAAAATAGAGTTATAAATTTCTTCATCTATGACATTCATGAATAATCTAATTCTAGCTTGCCATAAAGAGAATCTATTTAGATTACAGATTGGTGGAATTGTGATTGAAAATTCTACTTGTGCCATGAGTTTTTATAAAAAGATAAGTAAAAAAAATAACTAATTGATTTTTATACAATCAACTACCCTCTGATACCAATTGAAAGTCAATTGATATCAGTTGAAATCTCTGATACCAATTGAAAGTTAGGTTAGTTCTTAAATTAAAACTTTTTGGGTTATTGCAAAATAGTGATATATAAAAATATGTATAACACAGAGTGAGTTATTTAACTACAATATTTATCACAGATATCAAGCACAGTAATAAGAAATAAGAAACAAATCAAGCAACCAGAAGACAACAAGAAATAAAGTGGTTCCCCTCTCAATAGGGTACATCCACTCTTCTACCACACTGGTAGGAATCCACTACAGGTTTTTGATCAGGTGTCTTACCACCAATGGGGTTTTGACCAGGTGCCCAAATCACCACAGAGCTTTTGATCAGGTGCTCAAAACCAAACATAAATTTTTGATCAGGTGCCCTGCCACCAAAGGGTTAACTTTTGAAGGGAGTTATAACCCTGTACAAGATGGAAAGGGAAAAGAATATGTTGTTCTTCTCTTTGCTTGAGAAGACTCTAGAGATCCAAATGGTGTTGTTGAGAGTGGATCTTGATGATGTTGAAGAGCTCCCCCTGATTTGATTAGTGTTGATGTTCAGGTGAGGAAGCTTCTTCTTTTGGATGTTGTAATTCTTTTCTTCTTCTGCAGTTAAGATCTCTGAGCAAATGATCTAGATAGGTGTCTCAGGGTAAAGATGATCTGCAGAGAAGAGTTAGCAAAAAGAAGATAAATAAAATATGTTGTTCTTATCAAGAACTCTATATATGTGCTCCTTCTTTTTGCTTCTCTGTATTTCTGTATATTTCACATCTTCCTGTTCTGGTTCTGCCTTTTTTTTCTGTACTTCTCTTTGTATATATAATCTGGAGATGACTTTCAAAGCTATTTGAATTCTTGCCCGACAAAAGGAAAGAGATAGCGTCTCTTTAATTTCCTAGATTCCTCGAGAAGATAAATTGCCGTATTTAGCTTTTCTGCAACGGCTATAATATTTATTGCTCTGCAACGACTATATTATTAATTTATACAAATGAAGAAAGGGCAGCAATATATAAGTAGAATTTAATCAAAATATTGCTTTATCAGATATAGAAATATTAGTCGATCTAAGAAATGAGATATTATAATAACAGATAATAATTCGTCGACCTGAGCTTGAAGTTCGTCGATCTGAATGTTGATTTTGGTCGAACAAAACTTCTGCTGCTAATTCGTCGAACGCAGAGTGGAGATATTTCGTTGAACGCAGAATATAATTCGTCGAACGCAGAATATAATTCGTCGAACACAGAACCTTGAGCTGTTCGTCGACCGCTGAGACTTGAGCTGGATCGTCGACCGCTGAGACTTGAGCTGGATCGTCGACCGCTGAGACGGTTCATCGACCGCTGAGATATTGTTCTTCGTCGACCGCTGAGACTGCTGGAGTTCGTCGACCGCAGACTGCATATAATTCGTCGACCGCAGATAGCCTTTCGTCGATCGCAGATAGCCGTTCGTCGAACCCAGAGAACTTATATTATATATATATTATTTTCTTCGCATATATTATTTACTCAGCCTTCTGTCTTAATAAGATTTGAACTAAGTTATACAAGATGTGTTAAGAAAGAAACTTAGACAATAAAGATGGATTCTAACTCAAATCAAAACTATGGTTCCAACACTTGGTTGCGCGCGCACGACGCACAGCCGCAAGCCGCGCGGCCGGCCATCCGGCCGGCCTTGGCCCCACGTCCATAGCGCGCGGTCAGCCACTTAGACGGCCCCCGACCGACCTTGGCCGCACATCCTTAGCGCGCAGCTGGTCGGCTGCCGGGCTTGGTCGCGCGTCGTCGGAGGGTGGTCGCACGACCGGCCACCCGACCGGCCTTGGTGGTGCGCCCGCGGCGCGCGACCGCCTAGCCGCGCTGCTGGCCTTGGCCGCTCACCGAGGTTCTAGCAGTCGGCCGGCCGGCCCCTCTCGCCGGCCGGGCTTTCCACCGTGGTCGTCCGATCGTTCCACGGAGTCTCCACCCTCCGATTAACGGGTAACCACCTGCGTAACCACCCGCATAACCACTCATTATGGGTGGGTGCGATTATTCAAAAATGTATCGGGTTGCGTATAGAATAATACCAAAATAATACGCGTCTTAGATCATATAAACCCGGCCTGCAAATAGCAATTATGGTGGTTGCGCTCTGCGAATAATCGCATAATTACTGTAGCCACCTCTGAGGCCTATAAATAAGACCACATGCTCTCCTTCATTTCTCACTTTTCTCTCCTCCCTCCTCTCCTCCTAAGTGCAAGAGAGTTCCTTGAGATCTCCCTCGCCTTCGAATATCTTTCAAACACTTCGCATATGGACGAAGATCTTCATCCTCCTTCGAGCACTTCGAAGACCGTCCAGCGACCTTCATCTTCCTCCGAACATCGGTCAAAGCACGGAGTGCTTAGCGATCGACGCCCCAAGTCAACGGCAACAAACACGCCCCAACACCGTCATCGAACTTCGGAGAGATCCAGAAGTCCAGAACGCATCCCTCGACACTCCAAGTGCAAGAGGAAGATCTCCCAAGTCCCGAGCACGGTGCTCCCCACTGTCATAAAGAAGAAGACTTAGCCTCGAGAGTGGTGTCCTGTCACCCTCCGAGCGCTTCTCTCTCTCTTCCCCATAAGTTGTAACGAGGAGTGACATGTCGTCCTCGATCTCTCCTAAAATCCCTGTAAATAAGCAGCTGATAGTGAAGTTTGGTCGACATCGAACCGACCACGTGATTTTTCACCTCTTCCTGGGGTTTTCCACGGTAAAAATGACTCTTTGCCGGCCGTCTCGATTTTCAGTAACTGCTAGCGCGCTTGACCGCTCCCGGGCTAAGACGGTTCATTCTGAACCAATTTTAGGAGCCTCGAGTTGACCGCAACAACTATATTAAAAGGAAAACGATCTTCTTAGGTGAAACATTCATAATGTCAATACTACTTGTACAACCCGTATTCGCCGAGTGGGCCCCCCCCCCCCCAGCCAACTGGCGAAACCTGGGCCGTCCGGATCATCCGCCAGGTCATTCGCCCAGGCTAGGGAAGGTAAAAATGCCCCCGGGTTGGTGGGGGTAAGCTGAAGGAGAGAAGGCGCTAGGCGAGTGGTGCCCTCACAGACCACTCGCCCAGAAGCGTGGGCATTTGCCCAGACAGGCAGGTGCCCAGCGAGTGGTGCCCTCACGGACCATTCGCCCAGAGGTATAGGCACTCGCCCAGCTAAGCGGGTGCCCAGCGAGTGGCGCCCTCACAGACCACTCGCCCAGGATGATTTGAGGAGGAAATGACCATAATACCCCTGGTGGGCTGCAAATAGCCCTTCGGAACAGCGGAGTTAGGCTGTTAGCAGACCAATTTGGGGTGCTGTTAGTAAAATCAAAAGGCGGATTCAGGCTATTTACAGACCAGCCCAGGAAAAACTATAAATAGACCCTTAAGGGCACCTTGGAGGAGATCCGATTTTAGAGAATCCTCTCCTCTAGGCTAGTTTTGGTTGGCAGCCAGTGCCCTCCAAGGTGCCCGGTTGAGCTTTGGCTTGGGAGGGGAAGCTCTCTAAGATCTTCCGGGTGTGTGGCGGGACCTCCTCGCTTCAGCCTTGGGTCTATTCCATTTCCAGCATCCACTGTCAGCAGAGTCTAGTGAGGGAGAAATAAGCATCGGCTACACCCCCAGTGGGTCCGAACTCAAGAGACCAGTTGCTGGTTTCAACATTTTTGGTGCGGTGAGCGTGGACCGTAGCCGGTGAAAGAAAATCCCAAGCTGGTTTCGATGACAGGAGATGGAGGAAATGGTTCTGACTCAGGTCACTCGCAGCCACCAGCGGCAGGCGAGTGGCTGGAGATGTTTGAGAAGTTCAAGCGAGAGGTCTTGCAGACGGTTCTCGCAGCAAGGACCGAGTGCGAGACCCCGGTGGTCCCAGTGGTCCCGCCTTTGCAGATTGGCGAGAACGCACCGGGGCAGCGACCGGGGAAGGAGGTGCCAGCAGAAGGAAGTGCGCGAGACCTCCCCGGACGGCTGTTGTTCAGCAGTCCGGCGAGTGCTGAGGTGTGTGAGTTGGTCCCGCGCGAGAGGACCACTCGCCGAGCAGGGGAAGGGAGCCCCTTTTGCGAGATGATCCTCTCGGCCCCAGTGCCAGAAGGGTTTCGTGGGCCGGAGATGTTCTACTACACCGGCAAGGAGGATCCAGTCGTGCACCTGCAGTGGTTCGAGGATATTACTTCAATCCTTCCCATGTCGGATTCTTTCCAATGCCGACTCTTCGCGACCACCCTGAAGGAGAAAGCAAGGGATTGGTTCCACCAGCTTCCCACAGGTTCCATCTATGCGTTCGATGATCTGCGCCGAAGCTTCCGATTGCGTTTCTCGACGTCAAAGAAGAGGAAGAAGGATGCGGAGGCTCTTTTCAAGATCAGGCAGAGGGAGGGAGAATCTCTGGGCAAGTATGTGGATAGGTTCCAGGAGGAGGTACATCTTGTGCAGGAGGTGCCGGGGTTCGCCCTCCAGATGGCATTCATAGTGGGGTTACGAGATGGGTTCTTCAAGATGGACCTGAAGAGAAGACCTCCTGTATCCTTCGAGGAGTTGATGGAGAGAGCCGCGGAGGAGATTGAAGGGGAGGCAGCCAACCCCGAATTCTATAAAAGGTTGGCAAAGATGAGCGAGCCCGAGGCGAGGCAGCCAGAAGGAAGAAGGCGAGAGGAGCCCAGGGGCCAGGGGTTCGAAAGACCACCTCGGGTTTGGAGGAATCAAGAACCCAACAACAGGTTGGGCTGGAGGAACCAGGAAGGACCAGCGCGAGGTCAGGATGAAAGGTACCAAGGAAGGGAGGCAGGAGGAGTGAATCAGGGGTGGAGGCAGGGTCCCAGACCCCCTCACCCCCCGAGGGAGCAAGCCATGGCGGTAGGCCGAGGGAGAAGAGGTAGAGGAGCGAGAGGAGGAAGAGGAAGAGCTGGAAGAGAGGACAGGGTGGCGTTGCCTTACTGTGACTTTCATCAGGAAGAAGGTCACGCGATCGCCACCTGCCCAGAGTTCTTGGAAATGAGGGAAAGAGGACAGCCACGGCGGCCGCATGCCAGAATTGAGGAAGTGCTTCCAGAGGCAGAAGAGGACCGGTGTGAGGATAGGGCAGATACAGGAACCAGGGGGGGAATTAGGGTGATTCACGGTGGGGTTGGGATAGAGGCCTCTCGCAAGAGGAGCTTCCAGGCCATGTTCCGAAGGGACGTCGCGTCGACTTCCCAGACCCCACCCCCCTCCGAGAAGCTCACCTTCTCCTCAGAAGATATGCCAGACTACGAGGATCCATTCTGCGACGCCCTGGTGATCCAGACGGCGATAGAAAATTTCACCGTCTCTCGGATCCTGGTGGACAACGGGAGCTCGGTGAATGTGATCTTCAAAAAAGCTTTTGACGCGATGGAGGTAGAGAAGAAGAGAGTGCAGGCCTCCGACGGACCACTGTTTGGTTTCTCGGGAGAGCGGAAGGAGGTCGAGGGAGGTGTAGGTCTCCAAGTGACGTTGGGAGGGGTCCCCAGGAACTGCCGGTTCGTCATCGTTGACGCTCCGAGCAGCTACAATGCTATCTTCGGACGCCCCCTCATCAGCGCCTTCCGGTGCGTGCCCTCATCGTACCATCAGTGCTTAAAGCTCCATAGTGGAGGAGTCCAGATCCGCGTCCGAGGAGATGCTAAGGTGGCGAGGCAGTGCTACGTGACTGCCGTCAACACCATTTCATGGATGGCGGATGCCGAGAAGATGGATGAAGAGATGGTGAGGCCGGAGGGGCCAGGAGAGGAAGTGGAGAAGAGAGAAGTAGGGGGAGAGGTCGAGGCCCGAGAGGAGTTGTTGGAGGTCGCTCGTGAGGAGCAGGAGGTCGAGTTGTTGGAGGTCGCTCGTGAGGAGCAGGAGGTCGAGTTGTTGGAGGTCGCTCGTGAGGAGCAGGAGGTCGAGGTGTTGGAGGTCGCTCGTGAGGAGCAGGATATGTCGAGGTGATGGAGGTTGCTCGTGAGGAGCAGGAGGTCGAGCCGAGGGAGGTGGAAGGAGCTGCAGGGGAAAAGGCCCGGGAGGAGGGGCGAGAAGCAAAGGGCCAGTGGGAAGAGCCAGCCCGGCTCGAGGCAGCAGAAGAGGTGATAGAGATGGAGGTTACCACCCAGGCGGGAAGGGTGGAGAAGGTGCGGATCAGCGGGGGCCTTGGCCCGGAAGACCAGAGAAGGATGCTGGAGTGCATCCAGAAGAACATGGACATCTTCGCATGGAGCGCAGCGGACATGCCAGGCATCGAGGCGGACGTGGCTTGCCATCGTCTCAACCTCGATCCAGAAGCTCGCCCCATCCGGCAGAAGAGAAGGACCATAGCTGACAAGCTCGAAGGACCGATCCGCGAGGAGGTGGCGAAACTCCTCGAAGCAGGTTTTGTAACGGAGATCCAGTATCCAGGCTGGGTCTCTAATGTCGTAATGGTAAAAAAGGCCGATGGCCGCTGGCGTATGTGTGTAGACTTTTCATTGTTAAATAAGGCCTGCCCTAAGGATTGTTATCCCTTGCCTCGGATCGACGCGCTGGTTGACTCAGCCGTCGGTTTTTCTGTAATGAGTTTTTTGGATGCTTTTTCAAGTTATCACCAAATAAGAATGCACCCCCGGACGTCAAAGATGTCTCGTTCATCACCAGGGAGGGATGCTACTGCTATAAGATGATGCCCTTCGGGCTGAAAAATGCAGGAGCAACCTACCAGAAGATGATGGATCGGGTGTTTAAGAAGCAAAGGGGAAGGAACCTGGAGGTCTACGTGGATGACCTTATGATAAAGAGCAAGTGTGTGAGCTCTCACATCCGGGACCTCGAGGAGACCTTCGCCACCCTACGCAAGTACAAGATGCGCCTGAACCCCCTGAAGTGTGTGTTCGGGGACAGCAAAGGGAAGTTCCTCGGGCACCTTCTCACCCCTGGGGGGTAGAACCTAACCCGGACAAGGTTAGGGCTATAATGGAGCTGGGATCGCCACAGAACGCCAAGGAAGTTCAGCGCTTGACCGGAAGACTCGCCGGGCTGAACAGGTTTCTATCCCGGGCAGGGGAAAAATGCTCCCCCTTCTTCAAAGCGCTACGAGGCAATCGGAAGTTTGAGTGGACGAGAGAATGCGAGGAGGCCTTTCAGGCCTTGAAGAGCCAACTCACCAAGGCTCCGCTACTACAAAGTCCCAAAGAGGGGGAGGATCTACACCTATATCTCGGGGTCGGGGCGGAGGCCGTAAGCTCCGTCCTGGTTCGAGAGGAAGGAAAGAAGCAGCTGCCAGTCTACTACGTAAGCAGGGTCCTGAGGGAAGCGGAGCTCAGGTACCCAATTTTAGAGAAGTTGGCCTTTGCCCTGGTCATCGCAGCAAGGAAGCTCAGGCCATACTTCCAGGCCCATTCGATCCAAGTAGTGACGGACCATCCACTCCGCCAGATCTTCGAAGGAGTGGAGCACTCGGGAAGACTCGCAAAATGGTCGATCGAGCTAAGTGAATTCAACATTACCTTTGTCCCTCGATTATCTATGAAGGCGCAGGTGGTGGCTGATTTCATGACAGACTTCGTGGCCGAGTTGAGAGAAGACGGAGCCCCTCGTCACGTTCCATGGAAGCTGCTGGTGGACGGGGCTTCGGGCAAGAACTCTCTCGGAGGAGGGGTGGTGCTGGAGAGTCCCCACGGAGTAAAGATAGAGCAGACGCTAGTGATACACTTCCCAATCACCAACAACCAGGCGGAGTATGAGGCTGTAATCGCCGGCCTGCGGTTGGCCCGGGAGCTCGGGGTCCATGACGTGGAGGTCCTCACTGATTCCATGATAATAGCTTCTCAGATAAGGGGAGAGTTCGAAACAAGGGAACCTGTGCTCATGAAGTACTTATCAAAAGTCAAAGGTCTCGTGGGAACGTTCAAAACTTTCTCCATCCGGCATGTCCCTCGAGAGGAGAGCACCCCGGCAGATCGGTTGGCAAAATCTGGTCCTCGAGCCGGAGGGACCCTGACGGACCTATTCCGTCCTTCGATCGAAGAGGGAGAGCTCATGGAAGTAGAACAGCGGCCCTCCTGGAAGGATCCCTTCGTCACCTTCCTTGCAACGTGAAAATTTCCGGAATAAGTTCCGGACCAGAGGCGCTTCCGGTATAAGTCTGCCTACTACGTGCTCCATGAGGGTGACTTGTATCGGAAGACCCTCTCGGGCCTCCTGGCCCGATGCATCTCGGAGGAAGAGGTCCCAAGGATCTTGGAAGAAGTCCACTCCGGCGAATGCGGCAGCCACTCGGGGAGCAGGATGTTGGAGGCAAGAATAGTGAGGCAGGGGTACTTCTGGCCAACCCTAAGCAAAGACGCGGCAGCCTTCGCCAAGAGATGCCAGAAGTGCCAAATGTTCGCCCCGCTTCAGCTCATGCCAGCTCAGAGGCTGAAGAGTATCACGGCGCCCTGGCCATTCGCCATATGGGGAATGGATCTGGTAGGACCCTTCCCCCAGGCTAGTGGGCAGAGGAGATTTCTCCTAGTCATGATTGACTACTTCACAAAGTGGCTGGAGGTCAAGGCGTTGGCTAAGGTCACCTCCCAGGTAATCCGCAACTTCGTATGGGGGGAGATCATTTGTCGACATGGGCTTCCGCAGGCCATAGTCACGGATAATGGACCGCAGTTCGCAAGCGAGTAATTCATCAGCTTCTGTGGCCAGCTGGGGATAGACCTTAGGTTTGCGTCCGTCCACCATCCCAGGAGCAACGGGCAGGTAGAGGCAGCGAACAAGGTCATCGTGAACTTGCTCAAGAAGAAGGTGGAAAATCTCAAAGGTAATTGGGTGGAACAGCTCCCCTCGGTTCTATGGGCCTTAAGAACCACCCCCAACACCGCCACGGGGGAGACCCCTTTCAGGCTCTCTCATGGCTGCGAGGCCGTCATCCCCATAGAGTTCGAAGTTACGACACCACGGGTAAAGGTCGCCGCAAATGGAGAGGAAGAATGGAGAGCCGAGAACGAGGAGGAGTTGCGGCTCTCTCTCGACCTCATCGAAGAAACTCGGGATCGAGCGGTCGTCCATCAAGAAGAGGTCAAACGGAGGATGGCGAAGTATTTCGACAGGCACGTCAGGATCAAGCAGTTCGAGAAGGGAGATCTGGTACTCAAGAAGGTCGACGCAGCCGGGAGGTCCGCCGCGGTGGGAAAGCTTAATCCTAACTGGGAAGGCCCCTATGTTGTGGAAGAAGCACTGAAATCTGGGGGGTATCGCCTTCAGAATGTGGAGGGCCAACCCCTCAGCCACACATGGAGTGGCGACGACCTTAAACGCTTTTATCCTTAGTACCATGTAATAATGATGCTCTTTTTGAATGAAAGCATTTTGTCTAAACTATGTGTATGAAAATGATGCTACAGCTCGCAGGAGAGACCCTGGATGTTCCAGAGGTTGGCCCCGAGCAGACCCGCTGTCCAGGCTCTCATCTAGCTGGCAGGTCTGAAGGCTCACTCGGTGGCAGGATCTATGTTCCGGAGGTTGGCCCCGAGCAGACCCGCTGTCCAGGCTCTCATCTAGCTGGCAGGTCCGAAGGCTCACTCGGTGGCAGGTTCTATGTTCCAGAGGTTGGCCCCGAGCAGACCCGCTGTCCAGGCTCTCATCTAGCTGGCAGGTCCGAAGGCTCACTCGGTGGCAGGTTCTATGTTCCAGAGGTTGGCCCCGAGCAGACCCGCTGTCCAGGCTCTCATCTAGATGGCAGGTCCGAAGGCTCACTCGGTGGCAGGTTCTATGTTCCAGAGGTTGGCCCCGAGCAGACCCGCTGTCCAGGCTCTCATCTAGCTGGCAGGTCCGAAGGCTCACTCGGTGGCAGGTTCTATGTTCCAGAGGTTGGCCCCGAGCAGACCCGCTGTCCAGGCTCTCATCTAGCTGACAGGTCCGAAGGCTCACTCGGTGGCAGGTTATATGTTCCAGAGGTTGGCCCCGAGCAGACCCGCTGTCCAGGCTCTCATCTAGCTGGCAGGTCCGAAGGCTCACTCGGTGGCAGGTTCTATGTTCCAGAGGTTGGCCCCGAGCAGACCCGCTGTCCAGGCTCTCATCTAGCTGGCAGGTCCGAAGGCTCACTCGGTGGCAGGTTCTATGTTCCAGAGGTTGGCCCCGAGCAGACCCGCTGTCCAGGCTCTCATCTAGCTGGCAGGTCCGAAGGCTCACTCGGTGGCAGGTTCTATGTTCCAGAGGTTGGCCCCGAGCAGACCCGCTGTCCAGGCTCTCATCTAGCTGGCAGGTCCGAAGGCTCACTCGGTGGCAGGTTCTATGTTCCAGAGGTTGGCCCCGAGCAGACCCGATGTCCAGGCTCTCATCTAGCTGGCAGGTCCGAAGGCTCACTCGGTGGCAGGATCTATGTTCCGGAGGTTGGCCCCGAGCAGACCCGCTGTCCAGGCTCTCATCTAGCTGGCAGGTCCGAAGGCTCACTCGGTGGCAGGTTCTATGTTCCAGAGGTTGGCCCCGAGCAGACCCGCTGTCCAGGCTCTCATCTAGCTGGCAGGTCTGAAGGCTCACTCGGTGGCAGGTTCTATGTTCCAGAGGTTGGCCCCGAGCAGACCCGCTGTCCAGGCTCTCATCTAGCTGGCAGGTCCGAAGGCTCACTCGGTGGCAGGTTCTATGTTCCAGAGGTTGGCCCCGAGCAGACCCGCTGTCCAGGCTCTCATCTAGCTGGCAGGTTCGAAGGCTCACTCGGTGGCAGGTTCTATGTTCCAGAGGTTGGCCCCGAGCAGACCCGCTGTCCAGGCTCTCATCTAGCTGGCAGGTCCGAAGGCTCACTCGGTGGCAGGTTCTATGTTCCAGAGGTTGGCCCCGAGCAGACCCGCTGTCCAGGCTCTCATCTAGCTGGCAGGTCCGAAGGCTCACTCGGTGGCAGGTTCTATGTTCCAGAGGTTGGCCCCGAGCAGACCCGCTGTCCAGGCTCTCATCTAGCTGGCAGGTCCGAAGGCTCACTCGGTGGCAGGTTCTATGTTCCAGAGGTTGGCCCCGAGCAGACCCGCTGTCCAGGCTCTCATCTAGCTGGCAGGTCCGAAGGCTCACTCGGTGGCAGGTTCTGTGTTCCAGAGATGGCCCCGAGCAGACCCGCTGTCCAGGCTTTCATCTAGCTGGCAGGTCCGAAGTCTCACTCGGTGGCAGGTTCCAAGGTGATGAGAAAATGGCCCCGAGCAGACCCGCTGCCCGGGCTCTCATCCAGCTGGCAGGTCGGAGGGTCCACTTGGTAGCAGGATCCAAATTCTCTAAGGTGGATCCAGGAGCATTCGCAGGGACCATCCAAGCGAATGGTAATCTTACCTCTCTTCCTGACTGCCCGGACGAAATCCCAGTCCGAGCGAATGGTAATGGTACGCGAGTGTTTCGGGTAGCGGGAAGTCAAAGAGGGGCAACCCACCTAAGTCATCTCCAAACACTCGCTGGGTAGCCGGGACGGTTACTCTACGACCTAACGTCCTGGTGAGCCTAGCGAGACGTTGCAGCGAATGATAATAAATTTTGAGATAGCATAAAAACTGAGATTACGCAGAAATTGGGATAGCACAAAAATTGTAATCCATAGATATATCTTTCAGGGGCATTCGCCCAATTCGTGGTTACACCGGAAAAAGAAAAGGTAAATACAACAAAAAGAGGAAAATACAGAGGGCCCCCCCTCAAGGGTCACCAGACTCCTCCGAAGAACCTTCGCTCTCATCCAGGACGGGGGCATCTTCTCGCGGCGCGACGCTGTCGTCCTCCGGGAAAGGGATCGGAATGTAAAGCTCCGGGACTACTTGGCGAGTGGTGAGGCATTCGGCCTCCGGCTTCAAATACCCAGCCCGCCGCAGCACCTGCAACGCGTGCTTGACGGCGCGTTGCGCATTCTCCTGAAGCAGTTGCTCCAGCTCATGATGGGGGTAAAAGTGTCCCCCATCACCCGGGGCGAGTGATGTCATTCCGGCTTCTCGCAGCAGCTGGGTCTCGGCTTTGGCGAGACGGACTTCCTCCTCGAGGTCGATCACCCGCGCGCGGAGCATCCCAGCACTTGTTGCATCCTGAAAAAATAAAATGATCATGATGAGAGGAATATGGGACAGTCAGTAATAACCATTCGCAGGAGTAAAAGTAAATGTACCTCTACAACCGGGCGGTTGGCGAGAAGAGCTTCCGCAGTTTTTAGTCTTTCCCTGAGATCACTCACCTCCTGGGAAAGAAGAGCCCTGGTCTCCTCGACCTTGGCCAGGTTCCGCGAGACCTCAAGACTCCGGCGAGAAGACATATGCGAGAGCTCGAGAGCGCGCAGCATAGCCCGGGCGGCTTCGTGGGCGAGAACTTGAGTCTTCTCCAAATCGAAGACCTCGGCGTCCTCTCGTCCATAAAGGGCATACGCCAGGGCATAGGCCTCGCCGCTAGCAATGTTGGTCTCCACCCACGATGGATGGAGAGTGGACAACGAAACCCTGTTCGCGTTCCTGTCCCACTTCAACAAAGGAGCCCCGGAGGGGTCCACGTACCTCTCGCCGTTCGCGAAGTTGCGATGGTCCCGGGGCAACGGAGGCGGCGGCAGCGCCGATTTCTCCGGAGGAGCATTCGCACCAGGCGCGTCGGTCCCCAGTGTTGAGGGTGGAGCACTCGCCCCAGAGGATTCGCCCAGAACCCCCTTGCCCTTCGCCGCGGGTGGACAGGGCGACTTCGAGGGAGGAGGGGAAGAAGCCTTCACCGACTTTCGCTTCCGGCTATTAGGCTTGGAGGAGGAAGGTCCCTCCCGGCAGGCATCCGCGGCAACTTGCGCGAGAGGTAGGCAAAACCCAGGAGGACGCGGCGGTATGAACGGGAAGATTACGCACACCTGCATGATATTGCGAGTGGTTTAGGCGAATGGTGTAAGAATCACAACCAAAAAGAATTCTAAAGCCTTGGAATCTTACCCTCGCCCTGCGGAATGAACGGGAGCGTGTCGACGTTTCGCCGGAGATAGACAAGGTCCATCCCGTACTGCAGAATGTATTGATGGAGTTTTGCCTCATGCCCCCCTAGGGTCGGGGGGCGGAAGGTTGACTCCTCCTCCTGCACCGGGGCGAGAAGGGTGTTACCTAGGCTCCCGCTGACAAAGATGAAGCGGCGAACCCATTCGTGGTTCTTGTTCGGGAGCCCGTAGTGTTTGAGAGCGCTTAGACCCGAGAAGAAGGAGATGCCGCCGGTGCACCGGAAGATGTAGAGTTTGCGGAAGACGGGTAGCGAGAACTCGATCCCTTCTTCTCGCAAATAGCTCGCGTACCCGACCAGCATGGCTATGGAGTTGGGGTTGAGCTGGGCGGGCACGACCCCATAGTACCTGAAAGTCTGGCGCAACTCCGGCCAGATGGGGAGGCGAAAGCCCACCTCGAAGTGCTCTAGCGGGATCGCGAGAGCACAAGGCGAGATGGAGTTCAGGCGCTCTTCAGGCCTGGGCTTTCGCCCCTCGAACCCCCCAGGGACGTAGTCAGCAACTACCGTCAAATAGGCCTCTTCAGAGAGGTCGCAGGAATCAAATACGTGATTGACGAATGCGCTGGCACACTTGCCCCTTCCTTCAGCATCGGCGCCCATCTCGCGAATGAGGGAAAAGAAAGGAGCAGCAAAGAAGGGAGAGGTGCGAGTGCTAGAAGCAAGGAAAGAGAGGGAGCGGATGGTGATGTATTTATTACGGTAGTTGAAGGGCTTATTTATAGAGGCATTAAACGGCGTTTGGGCTTTCAAGGCAACGGGGGGTACGGATAGCAATCTGCGGCAGCCCGGCGCCTCGAAACCCGATCCAAATCTCTCTCGCCCATTAATGGCGAGTGACCTATAACTATTCGCTCAACGGCTTTGCGAAAAGGGTTAGGAAAACATTCGCAAAGCATATCATTCGGCGACAATCAGATAGGCTGAGGAAAGTAAATGGCGATAAATAGAGCATTCTCAGAATCATAACATACAAAGTTATTACAGACAAATATTAATGTTCGACACTCGCGGCGAGGCGGGTAGGAAAAGAAAGAGATTATGGCATCCGGGTCAGTACTCCACCCAAACCCATCGACCTCGCTTTCGCGACCCGGCTTCTGGGGGCATTCGCTGACGATAGTATGTCATCATGTTGGTGATCTCGTGGGAAGCCAGTTGGAGCTGGTCCCGGGCTCTCGCCGCGTGCCTTTCAGGCGACAGCTCCCCACCTTCGCCCCCCAGTCGCTCCACCGTCGCGAGAAGCCGCGAGTAGTCCCTCCGGAGTTCCTTCAGCTCACGCTTGATCTCCAGCTTCTCCTCATCCACCTGGCCAGCAGCATTTCGCTGGAGGAGGATAAGCTTCCCAAAGATCTCCGTGATTCGCTCCTTCAGGGTCACGTGGTCAGATGAGTCGCCCAAGAAGTCAGCGAGATCACCTGGGGAGAGAAGGGGCGAGAGCACCCCGTCTTCCCCCTCATAGTAGGACTCAGGGGGGGAGACCTCCCGATACCCTATGAGATTACACAAGGATCAGTACGATGAAGTTAGCGAATGCAGCAAGGGCAAGATAGAGGCCTGACCTGGGGCGGGTACCCTGTGGCCTGAGGGGCGAGAAGTATGGGGATGTACCCCGGGCAACCCGGCGAAAGGGGGGAAAACCTTCCCTTTTCCGGGGCGGAAAGGCGGTGGAGGAGGAGCCTGATCATCCGCCGGGGGATTCGCGTTATCTTCAGCACGGAGGTGCTGACCCGGCTCCCGCTCGGGGTAGACCCTCTGTTCATTCGCTGCAACAGAAGGGTTCCGCTGGGTTGGGGAAGGTGGAAGAATAGTGTCCCGTGGCGGGACGTCAGGGTTGAGGGCTGCGAAAAGATTGAGGGTCAGAAACAAGCCGTCTCAAAGGTAAATCGTAAGGGTTCCAAAACTTACTGGACTGAAGTACGGTCTCGCCCGGAGGAGGGAGAGGAGCCAGGTCCAGATCTGGAGGAGGCCCCTCAGACTCAGGGGGTGGCGCCGCGACACTACTCAGGACGACCACGTGGTCGTCCTCTGGCACCGAGGTCCCCTGCGAGTGGTCAAAGCAATTTTGGAATAAGGGTCCGAACTAAAAGGTAAGGCGGGAGGAATTCCCATACTTGGGTCCCGAGGTCAACAGGAGTACGCGCCGGAGATTCAACCACGGTCTCGCCTTTTTGACGATTCAGCCGAATCGTCTTGGCTCGCCGCGAGACGTAGGGGGCGCTCGGGTCTCGCTTAGATGTCAGCCAGGGAGCGAATCTGGCAGTTTTCGGGGCGGTTGCAACCTGGGCCGCGGCCAGGCGCTCGATCATCTCTTGCGAGAGGGGTTTCGCGGAAGGCTTATGAGAAGACATCGGAAGTGGCAAAAGGTCAAGAGAGAGAAGAAATCTTGAGCCGAGATGTGGAAGTGGTCCAGAAAAATCTGACAGGAGGAGGTATATATAAGGTGGCGGTGGGACCCACGGAATCTTATGGATCCAGTCAACAAGCACTCACCGAATACAGGGTTAGACTGTTCTTTACGACCGTAGGAACCGCTCGTAAAGAGCGGGGATTATGTACAACCCGTATTCGCCGAGTGGGCCCCCCCAGCCAACTGGCGAAACCTGGGCCGTCCGGATCATCCGCCAGGTCATTCGCCCAGGCTAGGGAAGGTAAAAATGCCCCCGGGTTGGTGGGGGTAAGCTGAAGGAGAGAAGGCGCTAGGCGAGTGGTGCCCTCACGGACCACTCGCCCAGAAGCGTGGGCATTTGCCCAGACAGGCAGGTGCCCAGCGAGTGGTGCCCTCACGGACCATTCGCCCAGAGGTATAGGCACTCGCCCAGCTAAGCGGGTGCCCAGCGAGTGGCGCCCTCACAGACCACTCGCCCAGGATGATTTGAGGAGGAAATGACCATAATACCCCTGGTGGGCTGCAAATAGCCCTTCGGAACAGCGGAGTTAGGCTGTTAGCAGACCAATTTGGGGTGCTGTTAGTAAAATCAAAAGGCGGATTCAGGCTATTTACAGACCAGCCCAGGAAAAACTATAAATAGACCCTTAAGGGCACCTTGGAGGAGATCCGATTTTAGAGAATCTTCTCCTCTAGGCTAGTTTTGGTTGGCAGCCAGTGCCCTCCAAGGTGCCCGGTTGAGCTTTGGCTTGGGAGGGGAAGCTCTCTAAGATCTTCCGGGTGTGTGGCGGGACCTCCTCGCTTCAGCCTTGGGTCTATTCCGTTTCCAGCATCCACTGTCAGCAGAGTCTAGTGAGGGAGAAATAAGCATCGGCTACACCCCCAGTGAGTCCGAACTCAAGAGACCAGTTGCTGGTTTCAACACTACTATTTTTTTAATTTAATATATCATCAAATTCTTTTATTTATTTCAAAATAAATTATCCAAAGAATTAAAAATATAAATTATTTAAATCAAATTGTCAAAAAAAGTTTTCAAGTTGTCGTAATTATTATATTATCTAATCATGACCTTCAAGTCAAATAAATAAACGTGACTTTAAAAGAAGAAAAGAGAAGAGAGATAGAGGTGTCACATGCGAGGTTGCAACGGGTGAGATATATTTTAATTAGATATCGACTGCGAACTGTGGGTGTCGTCGCACCGTGACACTGCCGCGGCCAAGATACTGTCACGATCTGCTCATGAACAATACATATATCTTAACTACTATATGAAAATAGTTGTAATGGTTACAATAAATAGTAGTCGTTCAAAATGAGACACACTTTACATCTCAGCCTTACAAATATAGAGAGAGAAAGAAAGAGAGGAGAGAGAAGGGGAGAGAGGGAGAAGGAATCTTTATAGGGCTCCTACACCTACATGAGAGGGAGAGAGAGAGAGAGAGACAGAGGTAGAGAGAAATTGATTTTGTAGGTAACTACTATATGAAAATAGTTGTAAGGGTTACAATAAATATTAGTCGTTCAAAATGAGACACACTTTACATCTCAGCCTTACAAATATAGATAGAGAAAGAAAGAGAGGAGAGAGAAGGGGAGAAGGAATTTTTATAGGGCTCCTACACCTACATGAGAGGGAGAGAGAGAGAGAGAGAGGTAGAGAGAAATTGATTTTGTAGGTACAAATTTATATTTTTTTACAAAATAAAATTAGGAATATTGATTAATATTTTTTTACGATCATTTTAAGTACCCATATGTATATGTTTTGAATAAAAGTCAATCCGCTCATATGCTGGCGCAACCCGCTCATATGCGGGCACAACCCGCTCATATACGGGCGCAGCCCGCCCATATTCACTCACATAGGGCCCCACGACATGCAAATGTCGCCGCCTATGATAAATGTCGCCGCCCATGATAAATGATGTCCCCCACGACAAATGTTGCCCGCACGGTCGGCCCCCCGTGTACTGTCACTCGTATATATATATATATATATCTATCTATACTATAAAGTACGATGGTCTGCGAATAAGTGAGATCAAAAATCAAGCAAAAATATTGGCCGTAAGATTTGGCTTCATAAAACAAGCGCCGTTGATTAATTCAACCCCATTCTCAACTCCCCGATATAATTCGACGTCCCCTTCGAGTTTCATCCCGACCCCTGAGAACGGCGCTCGCCCTAACCCGCAGCCCTCTTCCGCTAAGTCCTTCACTTCGATCCTCCGCGCATCTCCGTCTTCGCTTCTCATTCCCGATAGTCGGATCTTCCCCCTTCTCGCAGTTCGTCTCACTCGCCGCCGTCGTCTCCGAGAGCCACTACCATTCTGCTCCGACGCACGTCTCCGCTAAGTCCTTCGACGCACATCTCCGCTAGGTATGTTCCCTATTTTTCGATCACGCCATTTACACTGCCATTTTCGACGCCATTTACAGTTGCGAGGGTCAATGATGCCAGCCCTGTACATCCAGGACTTTCACTACATCAGATCACTTCTAGGGCACTGGCGTTTTTGCCCATTCTCACCGGAGCAATTTACTGAAATTCTGAAATAGATCAATAGTCATCATTTCGTTTTTGATTTCAGTTTTTTCATTTCAGTTTTGATTTCTGTTTTTTATTTCAGTTTCGATTTCACTATTTGATTTCAGTTTCGTTTTTTTCCAGTATTTGTTTTTTTTTTTAAGTTTAGATTTCAGTTTCGATTTCAGATCTCATTTCAGTTTAGATTTCAGTTGTTGATTTCTGTTTTGATTTAAGTTTCGATTTCAGTATTTCAATGGCAGCTATATCCTGTTCTCACTGGCCCTGATTCGGTATCCATATTACAATGCATATCAAGCACCTATATCACTGTTTTTGATTTCAGCTATTTGATTTCGTATTTGATTTCAGTTTTGATTTTCATTTTCAAATTCAGGTTTTCGATTTTGCTTTCGATTTCAGTTTTTTTACTCCGTTTTTGATATCACTGTTTTTATATCATTTTTTGATATCACTGTTTCATATTAGGATTTATAGCAGGTTGCGATATTAGAATTATATCATGTTGTGATATTAGGATTGATATTGCTATCACTGTTTGATATAAGTTTTTATATCAGCTTTTTATATCAGTTTAAATTCCTATTTCATTTGAGGTTACAATTTTGATATCAGTTTTTGATATCAGTGTTTGATAAAAGTTTTTGATATCAGTATGTGATATTAGGATTGATATCAGTTTTTGATATTATGCTTCATAGTAGGATTGATATTAGGATTGATATCAATTTGTGATATCAGTGTTTGATATTAGGATTTATATCAGTGTTTGATATTAGGATTTATATCAGTTTTTGATATTATGATTGATATTAGTTTTTCACATCAGTTTTAGATATTAGGATTTATTCCAGATATTTGTTTTCAATTTTACCATGATTTCGAAAATTGTTTTCAGTATTGATTCCAAAATTAATTTATCATTCATTTATGCTCAAAACATAATATGCTTAGTTTTTTAATTAGAGTTGGACAATTAAAATTAAGGGCATTTACATGTTTCTTTCTTAACAATGCAACGACAGGGGCAACTTGAATCATGGAGACGAACATCACACAAGTGCCAAACGCAACTAGAGGCTGAAGAGGATGGACAAATGTCGCCCCCCACGACAAATGTTGCCCCCACGACAAATGTCGCCCTCCACGACAAATGTCGCCTTGGATCGGGCCGGAGGCCGTGCCTGTCACTCATATATATATATTATAAACAATAATATAGTATAAACAATAATACAAGTCATCACATGAACATAAAATTGATAAAACACCTTTTGGTGATACATTCAAATTTTCTATTTTACTATCTTTATTATAAAAATTTCAATTTCTTTAATTTATGACTTTTTCTTTAATTTAAAAAAAACTCATATATAGTCAAAATTCATTATCTACAATAAAAATGTGTTTTCTCTATCGCTCGCAAACTCCTGTGCACCCCAAGCTGAAATTTAAAAGGGTACTTTGGTCCACCTCTCTATGCAACAATCTTTCCTCTCTCTTCCACTCTTCTTCTCACTTTCCAAACTCATTCACCTAAAGAAGAACGACAAAGCCATGGATAATTGCGTGCTCTGCTCCATCTCTTTCGCTTCAATTTATTGTTTTTCTCTAATGGAGAGGGATGATCTCTGTCATTTTGCCACCAATGGATTTCCCCTGCTTCAGCATTGCTTTTGGATTTGAGGATGTTTTTTCTCTTGCTTTTGTTGGCGAGCTCCTCACAAAACTCCTCCCACCACCACTCCCTTGCCGGGCCGTCATTGTTCTTTTTTCCAATCTTTGACTGCAAGAATGGGTCTTTCGCTTCCTCTTTCTCTAAATTTTGATGAGTTCAGGCGAGCGAGGTCAACAACAATGGAGAATTTGTTGGAAGCGATAACGTGGGCACAACAAATAATAAAGAGGCAAACAACTTCTTATAATTCAACAAGAGATTACAAAATTACAATAGCAGATTTCACACAAGCACAACCCACAACTGGGTATTACAACTCAACACGCAGACACGTGACCGCTCTGACCGCACGATCTCACACACGATCGCTGCACAGCTAACCACACTCCAAAGATCGCGAGATCTTGAGATCGCCGGTCTCTTTTGGTGTTCGCACCACTTCTTCCGATCTCCTATTTTCTGACCGAGCTTCCGCCAACTTCAGTTCGCGAGGTTGATAACTGCACTCCGCCAACTTCGCATGTGATGGCGCCAAGAAATTTGAGATCGCTGCGTTCAGTCCGCAAAGAAAAGACCGCAACTTTGGCTTCCGCAATTCCTGTTCACGAGCTGCTACCGGTCTCAAATATTGTTGACCGCTCCCTTAAAAAAAAAAAAAAAAAAACTTCCGCCGACTACAGTGACGCCATTTTCTGTTCACTGCATGCATACATATTTATAGGGGTAGCCATCCAATGAGCAAAATCCACGTGGCCTCCATCATTAACATCTTCCGCCATCTTAAAAAAACTGCACCTGTGGTTTATATAATTATATATATATAATATAAATAAATGACATTTGACATTGGTCAAACACCAAGTTTCCGCCAACAGAATTACCGCCACCAGTCCAGTAATTTGAGGCACCGTCGGTCCAGCAAAGCATTTTGCGATAAACAGGGCATGAGTGGCCGCCGTCGACGTGATGGTGGTTGCCATCGCCGTCGCAATCAACAACGGCGTTGAGAACTGGTGCATGCGATTGTGGTGAAATTGCGGGGCCGATGGGATTTTCTTGGCCGCAGCCAAAGACATCATGGGCAAGTTCAGAGGGAAAGTTTCCCACTATGTGCATACTAAATGAGTTGGAAAAAAAGAAGAAGAGTGGGAGAGAGAGAGGAAAGTCTGTTGCATAGAGAGGCGGACCAAAATACCCCTTAAATTTTTAGTTTGGGGTGTAAAGTGCTAACATTTAGCAATGAGGGTGCAAAGTGCCAATTTTAAAAATTTGAGATGCAAAGTGCCAAACTATGTATTTAGAGGGTGCATAGTGCCAAAAATCATCCAAACCCTAACCCCAACGATCGAGAAAGAATTATGGTTCGTTCGGTTCGACGAAATTGGAATTGAGGAATTGGAATTCATCAAAACCAAAATCTGTAGGAATTGCGGTTTTGTGAATTCCAATTATGGTGTTCAGATCAATGATGATAGCAGATTATGACTTTCAAAAATTGAACAACCAATATTTTCTCAACAAAATCTCCGGACTTCTACTCAGAACTGAATCGTGTCTTAGTTACATTTCACCCAAAGAATCCTCCAACTCATTCATTATTTCATTAATAACCATTTAATAATATGTCACCCATACTAAAGAAGAAAAGAGGAGTAGAGAGCAATTTCATACGGTGTCGTCCAATCAATAAACCCTAAAAAATAACCCCAATGGTCACCAAACCATTCAAAAATAGCCTAAATATTTCATATATAAGTAAACAGAAAAGAAAAGAAGAGGGGAGAGGGAAGATAAATAAAAAAGGGATTCAGATCCCCTGGAGTTCATGCGGGAACTCCAGGGTGGAGTTCTGGAGTTCCCGCGAGTGGAGTATGCGGGAACTCCAATAGCCTAGGCGAGTGGAGCGAGCCAAGAGGGAGCGAGGGAGTATGCGGGAACTCCACCCTGGAGTTCCCAGCCCTCGGATTTAATCCAAGGGCTATTAATCCCAGAACTCCACCCTAGAGTTCCCGCATACATAAAAGAGAGCACTCGCCGCCGCCTCACTGTGTCGCTGGAGAAGACTTGCCACTGCTTTCGTCGGAGGAAGAAGGGAGGAAGACTTGCCGCTGCTTTCCCGGCATTAGGAGCGGAGCAACGCTATTTTACGAAAAATCAGCGTAGGTAAGAATTATGCACAGGTTATTTTCCGAAAAATCAGCGGGAGGTCTGGCGCGTGTTCTTCATCGCATCTTCCTCCTGTTCATCAAGTAAGTGGACACACTTCTTTCTCACACCACACTCCACGGGCACATTCCTACCCAAATCGACAGCTCCATCTGCAAGTTGATTCGAGCCAGCTCGAGAGCTCGATTAGCCAGCTTGAAAAAAACTTGACTCGAGCTCGAGAATGTCGAGCTCGAGCTCGAGAATGTCGAGCTCGAGCTCGAGGAATGTCGAGCTCGAGCTCGTCGAGCTCGAGCTTTCCTTCAAGCCGAGCTCGAGCTTACTACTCTCTGTTCACTAGCTCGTGAGTTTTTTTTTTTTTAAATAATTTTTTTATTAGGTGTATTATTTATTAGTATGATTACTATGATACCATATAAGATATAACCATCATACCACGGGGCCACGGGCTTTAGGGCTTCATTCCGCCCCTCTTTCATCCCGCATTCCCGTACCTCAGTTGCCTGCGCTGCGGCTGCGCTCGTGAGACGGGACAATGACGAGCCGACGAGGTCGAGCTTCGTTCTAGACGGGACCACGCCGAAGGGCTTCATTCCAGACTCTAGAGCCCGAGGACGACGACGACGCCTTGACGCCTTCAGTTGCTCTTTCGGAGTCCGGATGCTCTTCCCTTCATTCCAGATCCAGCCCGAACTTCATTCCAGATCTCCACTTATCCTCCAGTATTCAGTCTTAAGGTCGATTTATTTTCCCTAATTTTGTACTGGAATGTATTCATATGAATCACATTGACACATCCTGTCCCTTCATTCCAGAATCCAGATCCAGGCCGAGCTTCATTCTAGATCTCCACCTCTCCTCCAATTTTTAGGCTTCACTGCTTCAGGTCGATTTCCTTTCCCTGAATTTTTTATTGGAATGTATTCACAGCCTGGTAACCCTGGTTTAGCTCGATTTCTTTTCCTGAAGTAGTGATTTAGGTCGATTTCTTTGCCCTGCTTTGGTGATTCCTGATTTCTGAACTGATGAACATTGTCCTAATCTCTTCCAGATCTTGTTTTTTTTATCTTGCGGATATCAAGCATGAACATCTGTTTTGTTCACATTCTGGAATGTCTTCACTGTTTTGTACTGGAATGGCTTCACTGTGTTTTACACTTATACTGGAATGGCTTCACTATTTTGTAGTGGAATGGCTTGACATCTTATGATTCTTTTATTGATATAAAGCATGAACATTTAGTTATTGCAATGTTGGTTCATTTAGTTCAACTAGATTGTTCATGTAATCTATTACTGCAATGTTATGATTATTCTAGGTGGGGGTTTTCCCTTCATACACATTAATATTGCATTACTCCATGTTGAGAGTGAATAGTTTTGGATAGAAACACAATGGCTTCACTATTTTGTAGTGGAATGGCTTGACATCTTATGATTCTTTTATTGATATAAAGCATGAACATTTAGTTATTGCAATGTTGGTTCTATTTAGTTCAACTAGATTGTTCATGTAATCTATTACTGCAATGTTATGATTATTCTAGGTGGGGTTTTTCCCTTCATACACATTAATATTGCATTACTCCATGTTGAGAGTGAATAGTTTTGGATAGAAAACACTTTGTTTTGGTTGTTTACCATGCCTGCAGGTATTATTAATTTTTTTTTTTGAAAATTTTGTTTTTGAATATCAAACAGTTTACTTATTGCAGTATATTGTTGCTTAAGTTATAATGTTATATTGTTGTTAGTAATCGTTATTACTTGTTTTTTTGTAGATATGGACTCTGTAGGTGATTCTATTAGTCCGATTATGCAGAGTAATGATGAAACATTAGAACGAGTCATTGGTGATATGGATTCAATTGTGAAATCGGCTTTGTTGAAATTAGTAAAATATAATATATATATAAGTATATATATATATATATATACTTCTTACATATATATATACTAGCATCTTCGAACGGGCTACGCCCGTTCTCGATGCGTCGCTGCGGGTTTCGCCCGTAACCAAGCGGGCTTCGCCCGCTTGGCATTAAGCAGGCAACGCCCGTTCTCGATGCGTCGCTGCGGGCTCCGCACGGGCTACGCCCGTGCTCGCTGACTCTTAGCGGGCTGCGCCCGCATTCGGGCGGGCTGCGCCCGCATTCGGGCGGGCTGCGCCCGCATCTGTCTTGGGCGGTGTCATTTGTCGTGGGATGCAACATTGTCGTGGGGGCGACATTGTCACGAGGGGACATTGTCGCGGGGGCGGACATTCGTCGTGGGGGCGATATTTGGTAGTTGTGGGGCGAGATTAGGTTTGGGGGCGACATTTGTCGTGGAGGCGACAAGTATCATGGGACCGACATTTGATGTGGGGGTGACACTTGTCGTTGGGGCGACATTTGACGGTGAGATGGACATTTATTTTGGTCGATGACATTGGTTGGGGGGAGACATTTTGTCGTGATGGTGATATTTACCTCCGGCCATACGTGAGAGTGCAACATCATGGGCGGCGACAATTGTCGTCGGGACGGCGACACTCGGCAATTTTATATGCAACTTTGTTATTTAGAAACACAATTAAAAATTTAATCATTCAATGCTGATTTTATATGCAACTCTATTATAGAATAAGAAATTTGTTTTCTCACAACACAAACATCATAAGAATTAAAATTTCAGAATACATGATACTCCACATCAACTATGCTCACTTCATAAAATATAATTAGATACACAAATCACACATCATGAAAACATTAAAGCACTAAATCCTGCCATCAAACTTTTTCGACGGCTAAATTAAACACACTTGGAGGGGACGGCGACACTCGGCGGAGGGGGGCGACACTCGCGGGGACGGCGACACTCGGCGCGGGCGGCGATTTTATATGCAACTGTGTAATTTTAGAAACACAATTCAAAAATTTAATCATTCAATGCTCATTTTATATGCAACTCTGTTATAGAAATAAGGAAGAGTTTTATCAGCACAACACAAACATCAAAAAATTAAAATTACATAATACATGATACTCCACATCAACTATGCGCACTTCATAAAATATAATTAGATACACCAATCACACATCATGAAAACTTTAAGTATAAATCCAACTATCAAACTTTTCGACGGCTAAATTAAAATTTTCTCCCATCTAAGTGGCAAACAACATGATACTTGATTTTGTGGGAAACCAATATTTTGATAACAAATAAATAAAATTTTAATACCACATCATAAAAAATGTTCAATAGTCTTCTACATGCATCATACCCCAGCTGACTACATAAATGTTTCCAAAACCTAACAATAAAATGCAAATAGACATTTATATTCTCATTCTCAATCAGATTCAACAAACATCTAAGAGGACATTACAACTCCTTCATTTCGAGACATTACGTAATACCTCATAATTTTTCCATTCATTTGTCAATCCAACATCCAGAAATTTATTTTGATGGATATTAGCTACTCCATTTGTGGTCCAAAGTAACACCTCATAAGGCATATTCTGAACCTACAAAAATTGATCAACAAAGTAACTCAAAAACTATTTATCTGTAAAAATATGATAAAATGACATTTGCATAAATAAAATGCTAAAATTATACTCAAAAACAGAAATAATAAGTAATCATTTTGAGATTGAGATCTCCCTCTCTCTAAAAAAAACATATACTAAGAAATGAGAGGACCATGACAAAAACTAAAAAAATTATTAAAGCAAGACCAATGTATGAATAATAGAGGTTAGCTCATTTCTAATCACTCTCTTCCCTCTCTCTCTCTCTCTCTCCCTCTCTCTATCCCACTCTCCATCGTTGCCATGTTGACTGGATTCACGAAAATCTCCAACATTTCTCTTATCCGTCTTGACCAGGTTCACTTTAGATCTTCTGCAGCTAGAAAGTTAATATTAGTAGTTAATGTTAGTAAACATAAAAGTGTGAAAAAAATCACCACAAACCGAAAAAAAGTGTAGCAAAAATGTAAAAAAGAGAAAAATATTTAAAACTATAAAAAAATAATAACTTACTCCTCACCATCTGCAGAATCTCGGTTCATTAGAGAGAGAGTTGAGGGTTAGAGAGGCAAAAGAATGAAAAATATAAAAAAAAATATGAAACACATTGACGCTTTCTGTATAGAAGAAATGAAGAGTTGAAGAGAGAGAAAGAGTGAATGTGAGGGACTTACAGAGAGATGAAGGAAGGAGAATACTGAGAGGGGTTGGAGGAGGTGAGACTCTGCTGAGAAGGAAGAGGTCGAGGAGGAGCCGCTGAGAGCATCTCCAATGGGGATCTCTATATTTAGAGATCCCCATTGTACCATGTTCTCTAAATATAGAGAACATGGTGGGTGCAACTCCAATCATGTTCTCTATATTTAGAGAACATGAAAATTTTAATCATTTTCTTTTTTGTATGATATTTTTAAATATAAATATATGCATATACCTAATAAAATTAATGTACCTATTTATCATATTTTTTAGTTAATGTATATATATATATTTAAAAATATGCTACAAAATATGCATATTAAAATAATATTTTAATAATATATGATAAATATTAATTAAAAGGTATTTAATATTGGTCTCATTTTGTAGGTCTCGACAAGACGAATTTAATAATATATTATATGTCATAATTAACCAAATATATTAGCGGTTATGTAGATTATAGACTAATAATTAAATTGGTAAACATATTAATTAAGTAATTAAAAAAATATAAAACAAAAAACAAAAAGTAAATGCAGGGACGGCATTTCCGCTCCTCCCCCTCTAAATTTAGAGGAGGAGGGAGCGGACTCCATTTTCTAGAAAATGGAGTCCGGTTGGAGATGCTCTGAGGAGGAGCCGCCGAGGAGGAGCTGCGCAGGAGGTGGATGAGGAGCTTTAGAGTGGGTGAGGCTCTGCAAGCAGAGATTTAGGAGGGGTGATCCATGTGGCGGGGAGCAATCAAGGAGCAGCTGGCGTGACTTTTGGGGAGCAGTGCAAGCCAGCAGAGAAAATAAAGATGAAAAGCAGAAAATAATAATATTATATTAATGTGTACGTACGCGCCAGCATCGGATTGGGGAAAACTGATAACGTGTCAATCCTTCTCTCCATTATTAAAGTTTAAAAATATTTTATTTATCTATCAAATCTCTCACAATATTCAGACATATTTCAAAACCCATTTACACCTGCTGCCACGTTGGACATGCTATCCAGATGGCATTTGCTGGTTGGGTTATCTAGCAAAAAATTTATTTTGATAAGAAAAACTGCATTTTGGACTCGTGATAACATTGCCTCTTAAGGCGTGCTATGTCTGCAAAATTTATTAGGGGATATTAAAGAGGCATCCCGATTTCTTAAATTACCTAATTATACATACTTTTTGAATTTTTTTGAAATTTAAAACTGAGAAAGCAAGGGTAAAATTGGGTATCTGAATGTTGCACCAAAGGGAGTTTCTTCTTTATAGAATAGTATAGATATACTTATATATATACTTATACTTATATTTATGTATATATATATATTTATACTATAAGTATATATATAAATATATAAAGTATATATATATATACTTATAAATATATAATACTTATACTTATGTGTATATATATATACATATATATATACTTATATATAAGATGTCAATGGAGGAGAGTCATAGAAAATATAATATAATATAATCGATTCAATTCTTATATATACTTATATATATATAACTTATATATATATACTTATAAATATATTATATATATAAGACTCTCCTCATATATATATACATATATATACATGAAATCGGCTTTGTCAATTTATTGTTTCGTCGAGTGTTGAAATCAGATGATAGTTTTTCATGGCAGTTATTCCGCTGAAAAATATCTACTTGTTCGTCGAGTGTTGAAATCGTTCATGCGTTAGCTGTTGAAACCAGCAACTGGTCTCTTGAGTTCGGACCCACTGGGGGTGTAGCCGATGCTTATTTCTCCCTCACTAGACTCTGCTGACAGTGGATGCTGGAAACGAAATAGACCCAAGGCTGAAGCGAGGAGGTCCCGCCACACACCCGGAAGATCTTAGAGAGCTTCCCCTCCAAGCCAAAGCTCAAACGGGCACCTTGGAGGGCACTGGCTGCCAACCAAAACTAGCCTAGAGGAGAGGATTCTCTAAAATCGGATCTCTCCAAGGTGCCCTTAAGGGTCTATTATATGTTTTTCCTGGGCTGGTCTGTAAATAGCCTGAATCCGCCTTTTGATTTTACTAACAGCACCCAAATTGGTCTGCTAACAGCCTAACTCCGCTGTTCCGAAGGGCTATTTGCAGCCCACCAGGGGTATTATGGTCATTTCTCCTCAAATCATCCTGGGCGAGTGGTCTGTGAGGGCGCCACTCGATGGGCACCCGACTTAGCTGGGCGAGTGCCTATACCTCTGGGCGAATGGTCCGTGAGGGCACCACTCGTTGGGCACCTGCCTGTCTGGGCAAATGCCCACGCTTCTGGGCGAGTGGTCCGTGAGGGCACCACTCGCCTAGCGCCTTCTCTCCTTCAGCTTACCCCCACCAACCCGGGGGCATTTTACCTTCCCTAGCCTGGGCGAATGACCTGGCGGATGATCCGGACGGCCCAGGTTTCGCCAGTTGGCTGGGGGGGCCCACTCGGCGAATACGGGTTGTACACAATCCCCGCTCTTTACGAGCGGTTCCTACGGTCGTAAAGAACAGTCCAACCCTGTATTCGGTGAGTGCTTGTTGACTGGATCCATAAGATTCCGTGGGTCCCACCGCCACCTTTATATATACCTCCTCCTGTCAGATTTTTCTGGACCACTTCCACATCTCGGCTCAAGATTTCTTCTCTCTCTTGACCTTTTGCCACTTCCGATGTCTTCTCATAAGCCTTCCGCGAAACCCCTCTCGCAAGAGATGATCGAGCGCCTGGCCGCGGCCCAGGTTGCAACCGCCCCGAAAACTGCCAGATTCGCTCCCTGGCTGACATCTAAGCGAGACCCGAGCGCCCCCTACGTCTCGCGGCGAGCCAAGACGATTCGGCTGAATCGTCAAAAAGGCGAGACCGTGGTTGAATCTCCGGCGCGCTCCTGTTGACCTCGGGACCCAGGTATGGAATTCCTCCCGCCTTACCTTTTAGTTCGGACCCTTATTCCAAAATTGCTTTGACCACTCGCAGGGGACCTCGGTGCCAGAGGACGACCACGTGGTCGTCCTGAGTAGTGTCGCGGCGCCACCCCCGAGTCTGAGGGGCCTCCTCCAGATCTGGACCTGGCTCCTCTCCCTCCTCCGGGCGAGACCGTACTTCAGTCCAGTAAGTTTTGGAACCCTTACGATTTACCTTTGAGACGGCTTGTTTCTGACCCTCAATCTTTTCGCAGCCCTCAACCCTGACGTCCCGCCACGGGACACTATTCTTCCACCTTCCCCAACCCAGCGGAACCCTTCTGTTGCAGCGAATGAACAGAGGGTCTACCCCGAGCGGGAGCCGGGTCAGCACCTCCGTGCTGAAGATAACGTGAATCCCCCGGCGGATGATCAGGCTCCTCCTCCACCGCCTTTCCGCCCCGGAAAAGGGAAGGTTTTCCCCCCTTCGCCGGGTTGCCCGGGGTACATCCCCATACTTCTCGCCCCTCAGGCCACAGGGTACCCGCCCCAGGTCAGGCCTCTATCTTGCCCTTGCTGCATTCGCTAACTTCATCGTACTGATCCTTGTGTAATCTCATAGGGTATCGGGAGGTCTCCCCCCCTGAGTCCTACTATGAGGGGAAGACGGGGTGCTCTCGCCCCTTCTCTCCCCAGGTGATCTCGCTGACTTCTTGGGCGACTCATCTGACCACGTGACCCTGAAGGAGCGAATCACGGAGATCTTTGGGAAGCTTATCCTCCTCCAGCGAAATGCTGCTGGCCAGGTGGATGAGGAGAAGCTGGAGATCAAGCGTGAGCTGAAGGAACTCGGAGGGACTACTCGCGGCTTCTCGCGACGGTGGAGCGACTGGGGGGCGAAGGTGGGGAGCTGTCGCCTGAAAGGCACGCGGCGAGAGCCCGGACCAGCTCCAACTGGCTTCCCACGAGATCACCACATGATGACATACTATCGTCAGCGAATGCCCCCAGAAGCCGGGTCGCGAAAAGCGAGGTCGATGGGTTTGGGTGGAGTACTGACCCGGATGCCATAATCTCTTTCTTTTCCTAACCGCCTCGCCGCGAGTGTCGAACATTAATATTTGTCTGTAATAACTTTGTATGTTATGATTCTGAGAATGCTCTATTTATCGCCATTTACTTTCCTCAGCCTATCTGATTGTCGCTGAATGATATGCTTTGCGAATGTTTTCCTAACCCTTTTCGCAAAGCCGTTGAGCGAATAGTTATAGGTCACTCGCCATTAATGGGCGAGAGAGATTTGGACCGGGTTTCGAGGCGCCGGGCTGCCGCAGATTGCTATCCGTACCCCCGTTGCCTTGAAAGCCCAAACGCCGTTTAATGCCTCTATAAATAGGCCCTTCAACTACCGTAATAAATACATCACCATCCGCTCCCTCTCTTTCCTTGCTTCTAGCACTCGCACCTCTCCCTTCTTTGCTGCCTCCATTCTTTTCCTCATTCGCGAGATGGGCGCCGATGCTGAAGGAAGGGCAAGTGTGCCAGCGCATTCGTCAATCACGTATTTGATTCCTGCGACCTCTATGAAGAGGCCTATTTGACGGTAGTTGCTGACTACGTCCCTGGGGGGTTCGAGGGCGAAAGACCGGGCCTGAAGAGCGCCTGAACTCCATCTCGCCTTGTGCTCTCGCGATCCCGCTAGAGCACTTTGAGGTGGGCTTTCGCCTCCCATCTGGCCGGAGTTGCGCCAGACTTTCAGGTACTATGGGGTCGTGCCGCCCAGCTCAACCCCAACTCCATAGCCATGCTGGTCGGGTACGCGAGCTATTTGCGAGAAGAAGGGATCGAGTTCTCGCTACCCGTCTTCCGCAAACTCTACACCTTCCGCTGCACCGGCGGCATCTCCTTCTTCTCGGGTCTAAGCCTCTCAAACACTACGGGCTCCCGAACAAGACCACGAATGGGTTCGCCGCTTCATCTTCGTCAGCGGGAGCCTAGGTAACACCTTCTCGCCCCGGTGCAGGAGGAGGAGTCAACCTTCCGCCCCCCCGACCCTAGGGGGGCATGGAGGCAAACTCCATCAATACATTCTGCAGTACGGGATGGACCTTGTCTATCTCCGGCGAAACGTCGACACGCTCCCGTTCATTCCGCAGGGGAGGGTAAGATTCCAAGGCTTTCGAATTCTTTTTGGTTGTGATTCTTACACCATTCGCCTAAACCACTCGCAATATCATGCAGTGTGCGTAATCTTCCCGTTCATACGCCGCGTCCTCCTGGGTTTTGCCTACCTCTCGCGCAAGTTGCCGCGGATGCCTGCCGGGAGGGACCTTCCTCCTCCAAGCCTAATAGCCGGAAGCGAAAGTCGGTGAAGGCTTCTTCCCCTCCTCCCTCGAAGTCGCCCTGTCCACCCGCGGCGAAGGGCAGGGGGTTCTGGGCGAATCCTCTGGGGCGAGTGCTCCACCCTCAACCCTGGGGACCGACGCGCCTGGTGCGAATGCTCCTCCGGAGAAATCGGCGCTGCCGCGCCTCCGTTGCCCCGGGACCATCGCAACTTCGCGAACGGCGAGAGGTACGTGGACCCCTCCGGGGCTCCTTTGTTGAAGTGGGACAGGAACGCGAACAGGGTTTCGTTGTCCACTCTCCATCCATCTTGGGTGGAGACCAACATTGCTAGCGGCGAGGCCTATGCCCTGGCGTATGCCCTTTATGGCCGGGAGGGACGCCGAGGTCTTCGATTTGGAGAAGACTCAAGTTCTCGCCCACGAAGCCGCCCGGGCTATGCTGCGCGCTCTCGAGCTCTCGCATATGTCTTCTCGCCGGAGTCTTGAGGTCTCGCGGAACCTGGCCAAGGTCGAGGAGACCAGGGCTCTCTTCCCAGGAGGTGAGTGATCTCAGGAAAGACTAAAAAATGCGGAAGCTTTTCTCGCCAACGACCGGTTTGTAAGAGGTACATTTACTTTTACTCCTGCGAATGGTTATTACTGACTGTCCCATATCCTCTCATCATGATCATTTTATTTTTCAGGATGCAACAAGTGCTGGGATGCTCCGAGCGCGGGTGATCGACCTCGAGGAGGAAGTCCGTCTCGCCAAAGCCGAGACCCAGCTGCTGCGAGAAGCCGGAATGACATCACTCGCCCCGGGTGATGGGGGACACTTTTACCCCCATCATGAGCTGGAGCAACTGCTTCAGGAGAATGCGCAACGCGCCGTCAAGCACGCGTTGCAGGTGCTGCGGGGGCTGGGTATTTGAAGCCGGAGGCCGAATGCCTCACCACTCGCCAAGTAGTCCCGGAGCTTTACATTCGATCCCTTTCCCGGAGGACGACAGCGTCGCGCCGCGAGAAGATGCCCCCGTCCTGGATGAGAGCGAAGGTTCTTCGGAGGAGTCTGGTGACCCTTGAGGGGGGGGGGGGCCTCTGTATTTTCCTCTTTTTGTTGTATTTACCTTTTCTTTTTCCGGTGTAACCACGAATTGGGCGAATGCCCCTGAAAGATATATCTATGGATTACAATTTTTGTGCATATCCCAATTTTGCGTAATCTCAGTTTTTATGCTATCTCAAAATTTATTATCATTCGCTGCAAGTCTCGCTAGGCTCACCAGGACGTTAGGTCGTAGAGTAACCGTCCCGGCTACCCAGCGAGTGTTTGGAGATGACTTAGGTGTGTTTGCCCCTCTTTGACTTCCTGCTACCGAAACAC